>OX459028.1:57945887-58570887 GCA_949775025.1 Tricholauxania praeusta | reverse complement strand
TTGTTGGCAACTCTGTAGTTGTTCTTGTGCTGGATTCAGATCCGGATGATGAAGTTGTCTCTGAAGTTGGCACCTCGGTTGTTGTGCTTGATTCAGATGTTGATATCGAAGATGTGCTTGAGGTTTCTTCAGATGTTGTTGGCAACTCTGTAGTTGTTCTTGTGCTGGATTCAGATCCGGATGATGAAGTTGTATCTGAAGTTGGCACCTCGGTTGTTGTGCTTGATTCAGATGTTGATATTGAAGATGTGCTTGAGGTTTCTTCAGATGTTGTTGGCAACTCTGTAGTTGTTCTTGTGCTAGATTCAGATCCAGATGTTGAAGTTGTCTCTGATGTTGGCACCTCGGTTGTTGTGCTTGATTTAGATGTTGATATTGAAGATGTGCTTGAGGTTTCTTCAGATGTTGTTGGCAACTCTGTAGTTGTTCTTGTGTTTGATTCAGATCCGGATGTTGAAGTTGTCTCTGATGTTGGCACCTCGGTTGTTGTGCTTAATTCAGATGTTGATATTGAAGATGTGCTTGAGGTTTCTTCAGATGTTGTTGGCAACTCTGTAGTTGTTCTTGTGCTAGATTCAGATCCAGATGTTGAAGTTGTCTCTGATGTTGGCACCTCGGTTGTTGTGCTTGATTCAGATGTTGATATTGAAGATGTGCTTGAGGTTTCTTCAGATGTTGTTGGCAACTCTGTAGTTGTTCGTGTGTTTGATTCAGATCCGGATGTTGAGGTTGTCTCTGATGTTGGCACCTCGGTTGTTGTGCTTGATTCAGATGTTGATATTGAAGATGTGCTTGAGGTTTCTTCAGATGTTGTTGGCAACTCTATAGTTGTTCTTGTGCTGGATTCAGATCCGGATGTTGAAGTTGTCTCTGATGTTGGCACCTCGGTTGTTGCGCTTGATTCAGATGTTGATATTGAAGATGTGCTTGAGGTTTCTTCAGATGTTGTTGGCATCTCTGTAGTTGTTTTTGTGCTTGATTCAGATCCGGATGTTGAAGTTGTCTCTGATGTTGGCACCTCGGTTGTTGTGCTTGATTCAGATGTTGATATTGAAGATGTGCTTGAGGTTTCTTCAGATGTTGTTGGCAACTCTGTAGTTGTTCTTGTGCTTGATTCAGATCCGGATGTTGAAGTTGTCTCTGATGTTGGCACCTCGGTTGTTGTGCTTGATACAGATGTTGATATTGAAGATGTGCTTGAGGTTTCTTCAGATGTTGTTGGCAACTCTGTAGTTGTTCTTGTGCTGGATTCAGATCCGGATGTTGAAGTTGTCTCTGATGTTGGCACCTCGGTTGTTGTGCTTGATTCAGATGTTGATATTGAAGATGTGCTTGAGGTTTCTTCAGATGTTGTTGGCAACTCTGTAGTTGTTCTTGTGCTTGATTCAGATCCGGATGTTGAGGTTGTCTCTGATGTTGGCACCTCGGTTGTTGTGCTTGATTCAGATGTTGATATTGAAGATGTGCTTGAGGTTTCTTCAGATGTTGTTGGCAACTCTGTAGTTGTTCTTGTGCTTGATTCAGATCCGGATGTTGAGGTTGTCTCTGATGTTGGCACCTCGGTTGTTGTGCTTGATTCAGATGTTGATATTGAAGATGTGCTTGAGGTTTCTTCAGATGTTGTTGGCAACTCTGTAGTTGTTCTTGTGCTTGATTCAGATCCGGATGTTGAAGTTGTCTCTGATGTTGGCACCTCGGTGTTTGTGCTTGATTCAGATGTTGATATTGAAGATGTGCTTGAGGTTTCTTCAGATGTTGTTGGCAACTCTGTAGTTGTTCTTGTGCTTGATTCAGATCCGGATGTTGAAGTTGTCTCTAATGTTGGCACCTCGGTTGTTGTGCTTGATTCAGATGTTGATATTGAAGATGTGCTTGATGTTTCTTCAGATGTTGTTGGCAACTCTGTAGTTGTTGTTGTGCTAGATTCAGATCCAGATGTTGAAGTTGTCTCTGATGTTGGCACCTCGGTTGTTCTGCTTGATTCAGATGTTGATATTGAAGATGTGCTTGAGGTTTCTTCAGATGTTGTTGGCAACTCTGTAGTTGTTCTTGTGCTTGATTCAGATCCGGATGTTGAGGTTGTCTCTGATGTTGGCACTTCGGTTGTTGTGCTTGATTCAGATGTTGATATTGAAGATGTGCTTGAGGTTTCTTCAGATGTTGTTGGCAACTCTGTAGTTGTTCTTGTGCTGGATTCAGATCCGGATGTTGAAGTTGTCTCTGTTGTTGGCACCTCGGTTGTTGTGCTTGATTCAGATGTTGATATTGAAGATGTGCTTGAGGTTTCTTCAGATGTTGTTGGCAACTCTGTAGTTGTTCTTGTGCTGGATTCAGATCCGGATGTTGAAGTTGTCTCTGATGTTGGCACCTCGGTTGTTGTTCTTGATTCAGATGTTGATATTGAAGATGTGCTTGAGGTTTCTTCAGATGTTGTTGGCAACTCTGTAGTTGTTCTTGTGCTAGATTCAGATCCAGATGTTGAAGTTGTCTCTGATGTTGGCACCTCGGTTGTTGTGCTTGATTCAGATGTTGATATTGAAGATGTGCTTGAGATTTCTTCAGATGTTGTTGGCAACTCTGTAGTTGTTCTTGTGCTAGATTCAGATCCGGATGTTGAAGTTGTCTCTGATGTTGGCACCTCGGTTGTTGTGCTTGATTCAGATGTTGATATTGAAGATTTGCTTGAGGTTTCTTCAGATGTTGTTGGCAACTCTGTAGTTGTTCTTGTGCTTGATTCAGATCCGGATGTTGAGGTTGTCTCTGATGTTGGCACCTCGGTTGTTGTGCTTGATTCAGATGTTGATATTGAAGATGTGCTTGAGGTTTCTTCAGATGTTGTTGGCAACTCTGTAGTTGTTCTTGTGCTTGATTCAGATCCGGATGTTGAGGTTGTCTCTGATGTTGGCACCTCGGTTGTTGTGCTTGATTCAGATGTTGATATTGAAGATGTGCTTGAGGTTTCTTCAGATGTTGTTGGCAACTCTGTAGTTGTTCTTGTGCTTGATTCAGATCCGGATGTTGAGGTTGTCTCTGATGTTGGCACCTCGGTTGTTGTGCTTGATTCAGATGTTGATATTGAAGATGTGCTTGAGGTTTCTTCAGATGTTGTTGGCAACTTTGTAGTTGTTCTTGTGCTTGATTCAGATCCGGATGTTGAAGTTGTCTCTGATGTTGGCACTTCGGTTGTTGTGCTTGATTCAGATGTTGATATTGAAGATGTGCTTGAGGTTTCTTCAGATGTTGTTGGCAACTCTGTAGTTGTTCTTGTGCTGGATTCAGATCCGGATGTTGAAGTTGTCTCTGATGTTGGCACTTCGGTTGTTGTGCTTGATTCAGATGTTGATATTGAAGATGTGCTTGAGGTTTCTTCAGATGTTGTTGGAAACTCTGTAGTTGTTCTTGTGCTTGATTCAGATCCGGATGTTGAGGTTGTCTCTGATGTTGGCACCTCGGTTGTTGTGCTTGATTCAGATGTTGATATTGAAGATGTGCTTGAGGTTTCTTCAGATGTTGCTGGCAACTCTGTAGTTGTTTTTGTGCTTGATTCAGATCCAGATGTTGAAGTTGTCTCTGATGTTGGCACCTCGGTTGTTGTGCTTGATTCAGATGTTGATATTGAAGATGTGCTTGAGGTTTCTTCAGATGTTGTTGGCAACTCTGTAGTTGTTCTTGTGCTTGATTCAGATCCGGATGTTGAGGTTGTCTCTGATGTTGGCACCTCGGTTGTTGTGCTTGATTCAGATGTTGATATTGAAGATGTGCTTGAGGTTTCTTCAGATGTTGTTGGCAACTCTGTAGTTGTTCTTGTGCTTGATTCAGATCCGGATGTTGAGGTTGTCTCTGATGTTGGCACCTCGGTTGTTGTGCTTGATTCAGATGTTGATATTGAAGATGTGCTTGGGGTTTCTTCAGATGTTGTTGGCAACTCTGTAGTTGTTCTTGTGCTTGATTCAGATCCGGATGTTGAAGTTGTCTCTGATGTTGGCACCTCGGTGTTTGTGCTTGATTCAGATGTTGATATTGAAGATGTGCTTGAGGTTTCTTTAGATGTTGTTGGCAACTCTGTAGTTGTTCTTGTGCTAGATTCAGATCCAGATGTTGAAGTTGTCTCTGATATTGTTACCTCGGTTGTTGTGCTTGATTCAGATGTTGATATTGAAGATGTGCTTGAGGTTTCTTCAGATGTTGTTGGCAACTCTGTAGTTGTTCTTGTGCTTGATTCAGATCCGGATGTTGAGGTTGTCTCTGATGTTGGCACCTCGGTTGTTGTGCTTGATTCAGATGTTGATATTGAAGATGTGCTTGAGGTTTCTTCAGATGTTGTTGGCAACTCTGTAGTTGTTCTTGTGCTTGATTCAGATCCGGATGTTGAAGTTGTCTCTGATGTTGGCACCTCGGTGTTTGTGCTTGATTCAGATGTTGATATTGAAGATGTGCTTGAGGTTTCTTCAGATGTTGTTGGCAACTCTGTAGTTGTTCTTGTGCTTGATTCAGATCCGGATGTTGAAGTTGTCTCTAATGTTGGCACCTCGGTTGTTGTGCTTGATTCAGATGTTGATATTGAAGATGTGCTTGATGTTTCTTCAGATGTTGTTGGCAACTCTGTAGTTGTTCTTGTGCTAGATTCAGATCCAGATGTTGAAGTTGTCTCTGATGTTGGCACCTCGGTTGTTGTACTTGATTCAGATGTTGATATTGAAGATGTGCTTGAGGTTTCTTCAGATGTTGTTGGCAACTCTGTAGTTGTTCTTGTGCTTGATTCAGATCCGGATGTTGAGGTTGTCTCTGATGTTGGCACTTCGGTTGTTGTGCTTGATTCAGATGTTGATATTGAAGATGTGCTTGAGGTTTCTTCAGATGTTGTTGGCAACTCTGTAGTTGTTCTTGTGCTGGATTCAGATCCGGATGTTGAAGTTGTCTCTGTTGTTGGCACCTCGGTTGTAGTGCTTGATTCAGATGTTGATATTGAAGATGTGCTTGAGGTTTCTTCAGATGTTGTTGGCAACTCTGTAGTTGTTCTTGTGCTGGATTCAGATCCGGATGTTGAAGTTGTCTCTGATGTTGGCACTTCGGTTGTTGTGCTTGATTCAGATGTTGATATTGAAGATGTGCTTGAGGTTTCTTCAGATGTTGTTGGCAACTCTGTAGTTGTTCTTGTGCTTGATTCAGATCCGGATGTTGAGGTTGTCTCTGATGTTGGCACCTCGGTTGTTGTGCTTGATTCAGATGTTGATATTGAAGATGTGCTTGAGGTTTCTTCAGATGTTGTTGGCAACTCTGTAGTTATTCTTGTGCTTGATTCAGATCCGGATGTTGAAGTTGTCTCTGATGTTGGCACTTCGGTTGTTGTGCTTGATTCAGATGTTGATATTGAAGATGTGCTTGAGGTTTCTTCAGATGTTGAAGTTGTCTCTGATGTTGGCACTTCGGTTGTTTTGCTTGATTCAGATGTTGATATTGAAGATGTGCTTGAGGTTTCTTCAGATGTTGTTGGCAACTCTGTAGTGGTTCTTGTTGATTCAGATCCGGATGTTGAGGTTGTCTCTGATGTTGGCACCTCGGTTGTTGTGCTTGATTCAGATGTTGATATTGAAGATGTGCTTGAGGTTTCTTCAGATGTTGTTGGCAACTCTGTAGTTGTTCTTGTGCTAGATTCAGATCCAGATGTTGAAGTTGTCTCTGATGTTGGCACCTCGGTTGTTGTGCTTGATTCAGATGTTGATATTGAAGATGTGCTTGAGGTTTCTTCAGATGTTGTTGGCAACTCTGTAGTTGTTCTTGTGCTTGATTCAGATCCGGATGTTGAGGTTGTCTCTGATGTTGGCACCTCGGTTGTTGTGCTTGATTCAGATGTTGATATTGAAGATGTGCTTGAGGTTCCTTCAGATGTTGTTGGCAACTCTGTAGTTGTTCTTGTGCTTGATTCAGATCCGGATGTTGAAGTTGTCTCTGATGTTGGCACTTCGGTTGTTGTGCTTGATTCAGATGTTGATATTGAAGATGTGCTTGAGGTTTCTTCAGATGTTGTTGGCAACTCTGTAGTTGTTCTTGTGCTTGATTCAGATCCGGATGTTGAGGTTGTCTCTGATGTTGGCACCTCGGTTGTTGTGCTTGATTCAGATGTTGATATTGAAGATGTGCTTGAGGTTTCTTCAGATGTTGTTGGCAACTCTGTAGTTGTTTTTGTGCTTGATTCAGATCCGGATGTTGAAGTTGTCTCTGATGTTGGCACCTCGGTTGTTGTGCTTGATTCAGATGTTGATATTGAAGATGTGCTTGAGGTTTCTTCAGATGTTGTTGGCAACTCTGTAGTTGTTCTTGTGCTTGATTCAGATCCGGATGTTGAGGTTGTCTCTGATGTTGGCACCTCGGTTGTTGTGCTTGATTCAGATGTTGATATTGAAGATGTGCTTGAGGTTTCTTCAGATGTTGTTGGCAACTCTGTAGTTGTTCTTGTGCTAGATTCAGATCCAGATGTTGAAGTTGTCTCTGATGTTGGCACCTCGGTTGTTGTGCTTGATTCAGATGTTGATATTGAAGATGTGCTTGAGGTTTCTTCAGATGTTGTTGGCAACTCTGTAGTTGTTCTTGTGCTTGATTCAGATCCGGATGTAGAGGTTGTCTGTGATGTTGGCACCTCGGTTGTTGTGCTTGATTCAGATGTTGATATTGAAGATGTGCTTGAGGTTTCTTCAGATGTTGTTGGCAACTCTGTAGTTGTTCTTGTGCTGGATTCAGATCCGGATGTTGAGGTTGTCTCTGATGTTGGCACCTCGGTTGTTGTGCTTGATTCAGATGTTGATATTGAAGATGTGCTTGAGGTTTCTTCAGATGTTGTTGGCAACTCTGTAGTTGTTCTTGTGCTGGATTCAGATCCGGATGATGAAGTTGTCTCTGAAGTTGGCACCTCGGTTGTTGTGCTTGATTCAGATGTTGATATTGAAGATGTGCTTGAGGTTTCTTCAGATGTTGTTGGCAACTCTGTAGTTGTTCTTGTGCTGGATTCAGATCCGGATGATGAAGTTGTCTCTGAAGTTGGCACCTCGGTTGTTGTGCTTGATTCAGATGTTGATATTGAAGATGTGCTTGAGGTTTCTTCAGATGTTGTTGGCAACTCTGTAGTTGTTCTTGTGCTAGATTCAGATCCAGATGTTGAAGTTGTCTCTGATGTTGGCACCTCGGTTGTTGTGCTTGATTCAGATGTTGATATTGAAGATGTGCTTGAGGTTTCTTCAGATGTTGTTGGCAACTCTGTAGTTGTTCTTGTGCTTGATTCTGATCCGGATGTTGAAGTTGTCTCTGATGTTGGCACCTCGGTTGTTGTGCTTGATTCAGATGTTGATATTGAAGATGTGCTTGAGGTTTCTTCAGATGTTGTTGGCAACTCTGTAGTTGTTCTTGTGCTTGATTCAGATCCGGATGTTGAGGTTGTCTCTGATGTTGGCACTTCGGTTGTTGTGCTTGATTCAGATGTTGATATTGAAGATGTGCTTGAGGTTTCTTCAGATGTTGTTGGCAACTCTGTAGTTGTTCTTGTGCTGGATTCAGATCCGGATGTTGAAGTTGTCTCTGTTGTTGGCACCTCGGTTGTTGTTCTTGATTCAGATGTTGATATTGAAGATGTGCTTGAGGTTTCTTCAGATGTTGTTGGCAACTCTGTAGTTGTTCTTGTGCTGGATTCAGATCCGGATGTTGAAGTTGTCTCTGATGTTGGCACTTCGGTTGTTGTGCTTGATTCAGATGTTGATATTGAAGATGTGCTTGAGGTTTCTTCAGATGTTGTTGGCAACTCTGTAGTTGTTCTTGTGCTGGATTCAGATCCGGATGTTGAAGTTGTCTCTGATGTTGGCACCTCGGTTGTTGTGCTTGATTCAGATGTTGATATTGAAGATGTGCTTGAGGTTTCTTCAGATGTTGTTGGCAACTCTGTAGTTGTTCTTGTGCTTGATTCAGATCCGGATGTTGAAGTTGTCTCTGATGTTGGCACTTCGGTTGTTGTGCTTGATTCAGATGTTGATATTGAAGATGTGCTTGAGGTTTCTTCAGATGTTGTTGGCAACTCTGTAGTTGTTCTTGTGCTGGATTCAGATCCGGATGTTGAAGTTGTCTCTGATGTTGGCACTTCGGTTGTTGTGCTTGATTCAGATGTTGATATTGAAGATGTGCTTGAGGTTTCTTCAGATGTTGTTGGCAACTCTGTAGTTGTTCTTGTGCTTGATTCAGATCCGGATGTTGAGGTTGTCTCTGATGTTGGCACCTCGGTTGTTGTGCTTGATTCAGATGTTGATATTGAAGATGTGCTTGAGGTTTCTTCAGATGTTGTTGGCAACTCTGTAGTTGTTTTTGTGCTTGATTCAGATCCGGATGTTGAAGTTGTCTCTGATGTTGGCACCTCGGTTGTTGTGCTTGATTCAGATGTTGATATTGAAGATGTGCTTGAGGTTTCTTCAGATGTTGTTGGCAACTCTGTAGTTGTTCTTGTGCTGGATTCAGATCCGGATGTTGAAGTTGTCTCTGATGTTGGCACCTCGGTTGTTGTGCTTGATTCAGATGTTGATATTGAAGATGTGCTTGAGGTTTCTTCAGATGTTGTTGGCAACTCTGTAGTTGTTCTTGTGCTTGATTCAGATCCGGATGTTGAGGTTGTCTCTGATGTTGGCACCTCGGTTGTTGTGCTTGATTCATATGTTGATATTGAAGATGTGCTTGAGGTTTCTTCAGATGTTGTTGGCAACTCTGTAGTTGTTCTTGTGCTTGATTCAGATCCGGATGTTGAGGTTGTCTCTGATGTTGGCACCTCGGTTGTTGTGCTTGATTCAGATGTTGATATTGAAGATGTGCTTGAGGTTTCTTCAGATGTTGTTGGCAACTCTGTAGTTGTTCTTGTGCTTGATTCAGATCCGGATGTTGAAGTTGTCTCTGATGTTGGCACCTCGGTGTCTGTGCTTGATTCAGATGTTGATATTGAAGATGTGCTTGAGGTTTCTTCAGATGTTGTTGGCAACTCTGTAGTTGTTCTTGTGCTTGATTCAGATCCGGATGTTGAAGTTGTCTCTGATGTTGGCACCTCGGTTGTTGTGCTTGATTCAGATGTTGATATTGAAGATGTGCTTGATGTTTCTTCAGATGTTGTTGGCAACTCTGTAGTTGTTCTTGTGCTAGATTCAGATCCAGATGTTGAAGTTGTCTCTGATGTTGGCACCTCGGTTGTTGTTTCTTCAGATGTTGTTGGCAACTCTGTAGTTGTTCTTGTGCTTGATTCAGATCCGGATGTTGAGGTTGTCTCTGATGTTGGCACTTCGGTTGTTGTGCTTGATTCAGATGTTGATATTGAAGATGTGCTTGAGGTTTCTTCAGATGTTGTTGGCAACTCTGTAGTTGTTCTTGTGCTTGATTCAGATCCGGATGTTGAAGTTGTCTCTGATGTTGGCACCTCGGTTGTTGTGCTTGATTCAGATGTTGATATTGAAGATGTGCTTGAGGTTTCTTCAGATGTTGTTGGCAACTCTGTAGTTGTTCTTGTGCTGGATTCAGATCCGGATGTTGAAGTTGTCTCTGATGTTGGCACTTCGGTTGTTGTGCTTGATTCAGATGTTGATATTGAAGATGTGCTTGAGGTTTCTTCAGATGTTGTTGGCAACTCTGTAGTTGTTCTTGTGCTTGATTCAGATCCGGATGTTGAGGTTGTCTCTGATGTTGGCACCTCGGTTGTTGTGCTTGACTCAGATGTTGATATTGAAGATGTGCTTGAGGTTTCTTCAGATGTTGTTGGCAACTCTGTAGTTGTTCTTGTGCTTGATTCAGATCCGGATGTTGAGGTTGTCTCTGATGTTGGCACCTCGGTTGTTGTGCTTGATTCAGATGTTGATATTGAAGATGTGCTTGAGGTTTCTTCAGATGTTGTTGGCAACTCTGTACTTGTTCTTGTGCTGGATTCAGATCCGGATGTTGAAGTTGTCTCTGATGTTGGCACCTCGGTTGTTGTTCTTGATTCAGATGTTGATATTGAAGATGTGCTTGAGGTTTCTTCAGATGTTGTTGGCAACTCTGTAGTTGTTCTTGTGCTAGATTCAGATCCAGATGTTGAAGTTGTCTCTGATGTTGGCACCTCGGTTGTTGTGCTTGATTCAGATGTTGATATTGAAGATGTGCTTGAGGTTTCTTCAGATGTTGTTGGCAACTCTGTAGTTGTTCTTGTGCTAGATTCAGATCCGGATGTTAAAGTTGTCTCTGATGTTGGCACCTCGGTTGTTGTGCTTGATTCAGATGTTGATATTGAAGATGTGCTTGAGGTTTCTTCAGATGTTGTTGGCAACTCTGTAGTTGTTCTTGTGCTTGATTCAGATCCGGATGTTGAGGTTGTCTCTGATGTTGGCACCTCGGTTGTTGTGCTTGATTCAGATGTTGATATTGAAGATGTGCTTGAGGTTTCTTCAGATGTTGTTGGCAACTCTGTAGTTGTTCTTGTGCTTGATTCAGATCCGGATGTTGAGGTTGTCTCTGATGTTGGCACCTCGGTTGTTGTGCTTGATTCAGATGTTGATATTGAAGATGTGCTTGAGGTTTCTTCAGATGTTGTTGGCAACTCTGTAGTTGTTCCTGTGCTTGATTCAGATCCGGATGTTGAGGTTGTCTCTGATGTTGGCACCTCGGTTGTTGTGCTTGATTCAGATGTTGATATTGAAGATGTGCTTGAGGTTTCTTCAGATGTTGTTGGCAACTCTGTAGTTGTTCTTGTGCTTGATTCAGATCCGGATGTTGAGTTTGTCTCTGATGTTGGCACTTCGGTTGTTGTGCTTGATTCAGATGTTGATATTGAAGATGTGCTTGAGGTTTCTTCAGATGTTGTTGGCAACTCTGTAGTTGTTCTTGTGCTGGATTCAGATCCGGATGTTGAAGTTGTCTCTGATGTTGGCACTTCGGTTGTTGTGCTTGATTCAGATGTTGATATTGAAGATGTGCTTGAGGTTTCTTCAGATGTTGAGGTTGTCTCTGATGTTGGCACCTCGGTTGTTGTGCTTGATTCAGATGTTGATATTGAAGATGTGCTTGAGGTTTCTTCAGATGTTGTTGGCAACTCTGTAGTTGTTCTTGTGCTGGATTCAGATCCGGATGTTGAAGTTGTCTCTGATGTTGGCACCTCGGTTGTTGTGCTTGATTCAGATGTTGATATTGAAGATGTGCTTGAGGTTTCTTCAGATGTTGTTGGCAACTCTGTAGTTGTTATTGTGCTAGATTCAGATCCAGATGTTGAAGTTGTCTCTGATGTTGGCACCTCGGTTGTTGTGCTTGATTCAGATGTTGATATTGAAGATGTGCTTGAGGTTTCTTCAGATGTTGTTGGCAACTCTGTAGTTGTTCTTGTGCTTGATTCAGATCCGGATGTTGAGGTTGTCTCTGATGTTGGCACTTCGGTTGTTGTGCTTGATTCAGATGTTGATATTGAAGATGTGCTTGAGGTTTCTTCAGATGTTGTTGGCAACTCTGTAGTTGTTCTTGTGCTGGATTCAGATCCGGATGTTGAAGTTGTCTCTGATGTTGGCACCTCGGTTGTTGTGCTTGATTCAGATGTTGATATTGAAGATGTGCTTGAGGTTTCTTCAGATGTTGTTGGCAACTCTGTAGTTGTTCTTGTGTTGGATTCAGATCCGGATGTTGAAGTTGTCTCTGATGTTGGTACCTCGGTTGTTGTGCTTGATTCAGATGTTGATATTGAAGATGTGCTTGAGGTTTCTTCAGATGTTGTTGGCAACTCTGTAGTTGTTCTTGTGCTTGATTCAGATCCGGATGTTGAGGTTGTCTCTGATGTTGGCACCTCGGTTGTTGTGCTTGATTCAGATGTTGATATTGAAGATGTGCTTGAGGTTTCTTCAGATGTTGTTGGCAACTCTGTAGTTGTTCTTGTGCTTGATTCAGATCCGGATGTTGAGGTTGTCTCTGATGTTGGCACCTCGGTTGTTGTGCTTGATTCAGATGTTGATATTGAAGATGTGCTTGAGGTTTCTTCAGATGTTGTTGGCAACTCTGTAGTTGTTCTTGTGCTTGATTCAGATCCGGATGTTGAAGTTGTCTCTGATGTTGGCACCTCGGTGTTTGTGCTTGATTCAGATGTTGATATTGAAGATGTGCTTGAGGTTTCTTCAGATGTTGTTGGCAACTCTGTAGTTGTTCTTGTGCTGGATTCAGATCCGGATGTTGAAGTTGTCTCTGATGTTGGCACCTCGGTTGTTGTGCTTGATTCAGATGTTGATATTGAAGATGTGCTTGAGGTTTCTTCAGATGTTGTTGGCAACTCTGTAGTTGTTCTTGTGCTTGATTCAGATCCGGATGTTGAAGTTGTCTCTGATGTTGGCACCTCGGTGTTTGTGCTTGATTCAGATGTTGATATTGAAGATGTGCTTGAGGTTTCTTCAGATGTTGTTGGCAACTCTGTAGTTGTTCTTGTTGATTCAGATCCGGATGTTGAGGTTGTCTCTGATGTTGGCACCTCGGTTGTTGTGCTTGATTCAGATGTTGATATTGAAGATGTGCTTGAGGTTTCTTCAGATGTTGTTGGCAACTCTGTAGTTGTTCTTGTGCTAGATTCAGATCCAGATGTTGAAGTTGTCTCTGATGTTGGCACCTCGGTTGTTGTGCTTGATTCAGATGTTGATATTGAAGATGTGCTTGAGGTTTCTTCAGATGTTGTTGGCAACTCTGTAGTTGTTCTTGTGCTTGATTCAGATCCGGATGTTGAGGTTGTCTCTGATGTTGGCACCTCGGTTGTTGTGCTTGATTCAGATGTTGATATTGAAGATGTGCTTGAGGTTTCTTCAGATGTTGTTGGCAACTCTGTAGTTATTTTTGTGCTTGATTCAGATCCGGATGTTGAAGTTGTCTCTGATGTTGGCACCTCGGTTGTTGTGCTTGATTCAGATGTTGATATTGAAGATGTGCTTGAGGTTTCTTCAGATGTTGTTGGCAACTCTGTAGTTGTTTTTGTGCTTGATTCAGATCCGGATGTTGAAGTTGTCTCTGATGTTGGCACCTCGGTTGTTGTGCTTGATTCAGATGTTGATATTGAAGATGTGCTTGAGGTTTCTTCAGATGTTGTTGGCAACTCTGTAGTTGTTCTTGTGCTTGATTCAGATCCGGATGTTGAAGTTGTCTCTGATGTTGGCACCTCGGTTGTTGTGCTTGATTCAGATGTTGATATTGAAGATGTGCTTGAGGTTCCTTCAGATGTTGTTGGCAACTCTGTAGTTGTTCTTGTGCTTGATTCAGATCCGGATGTTGAAGTTGTCTCTGATGTTGGCACCTCGGTTGTTGTGCTTGATTCAGATGTTGATATTGAAGATGTGCTTGAGGTTTCTTCAGATGTTGTTGGCAACTCTGTAGTTGTTCTTGTGCTTGATTCAGATCCGGATGTTGAGGTTGTCTCTGATGTTGGCACCTCGGTTGTTGTGCTTGATTCAGATGTTGATATTGAAGATGTGCTTGAGGTTTCTTCAGATGTTGTTGGCAACTCTGTAGTTGTTCTTGTGCTGGATTCAGATCCGGATGTTGAAGTTGTCTCTGATGTTGGCACCTCGGTTGTTGTGCTTGATTCAGATGTTGATATTGAAGATGTGCTTGAGGTTTCTTCAGATGTTGTTGGCAACTCTGTAGTTGTTCTTGTGCTTGATTCAGATCCGGATGTTGAAGTTGTCTCTGATGTTGGCACCTCGGTGTTTGTGCTTGATTCAGATGTTGATATTGAAGATGTGCTTGAGGTTTCTTCAGATGTTGTTGGCAACTCTGTAGTTGTTCTTGTGCTTGATTCAGATCCGGATGTTGAAGTTGTCTCTGATGTTGGCACCTCGGTTGTTGTGCTTGATTCAGATGTTGATATTGAAGATGTGCTTGATGTTTCTTCAGATGTTGTTGGCAACTCTGTAGTTGTTCTTGTGCTAGATTCAGATCCAGATGTTGAAGTTGTCTCTGATGTTGGCACCTCGGTTGTTGTGCTTGATTCAGATGTTGATATTGAAGATGTGCTTGAGGTTTCTTCAGATGTTGTTGGCAACTCTGTAGTTGTTCTTGTGCTTGATTCAGATCCGGATGTTGAAGTTGTCTCTGTTGTTGGCACCTCGGTTGTTGTGCTTGATTCAGATGTTGATATTGAAGATGTGCTTGAGGTTTCTTCAGATGTTGTTGGCAACTCTGTAGTTGTTCTTGTGCTGGATTCAGATCCGGATGTTGAAGTTGTCTCTGATGTTGGCACTTCGGTTGTTGTGCTTGATTCAGATGTTGATATTGAAGATGTGCTTGAGGTTTCTTCAGATGTTGTTGGCAACTCTGTAGTTGTTCTTGTGCTTGATTCAGATCCGGATGTTGAGGTTGTCTCTGATGTTGGCACCTCGGTTGTTGTGCTTGATTCAGATGTTGATATTGAAGATGTGCTTGAGGTTTCTTCAGATGTTGTTGGCAACTCTGTAGTTGTTCTTGTGCTTGATTCAGATCCGGATGTTGAGGTTGTCTCTGATGTTGGCACCTCGGTTGTTGTGCTTGATTCAGATGTTGATATTGAAGATGTGCTTGAGGTTTCTTCAGATGTTGTTGGCAACTCTGTAGTTGTTCTTGTGCTGGATTCAGATCCGGATGTTGAAGTTGTCTCTGATGTTGGCACCTCGGTTGTTGTTCTTGATTCAGATGTTGATATTGAAGATGTGCTTGAGGTTTCTTCAGATGTTGTTGGCAACTCTGTAGTTGTTCTTGTGCTAGATTCAGATCCAGGTGTTGAAGTTGTCTCTGATGTTGGCACCTCGGTTGTTGTGCTTGATTCAGATGTTGATATTGAAGATGGGCTTGAGGTTTCTTCAGATGTTGTTGGCAACTCTGTAGTTGTTCTTGTGCTAGATTCAGATCCGGATGTTGAAGTTGTCTCTGATGTTGGCACCTCGGTTGTTGTGCTTGATTCAGATGTTGATATTGAAGATGTGCTTGAGGTTTCGTCAGATGTTGTTGGCAACTCTGTAGTTGTTCTTGTGCTTGATTCAGATCCGGATGTTGAGGTTGTCTCTGATGTTGGCACCTCGGTTGTTGTGCTTGATTCAGATGTTGATATTGAAGATGTGCTTGAGGTTTCTTCAGATGTTGTTGGCAACTCTGTAGTTGTTCTTGTGCTTGATTCAGATCCGGATGTTGAGGTTGTCTCTGATGTTGGCACCTCGGTTGATGTGCTTGATTCAGATGTTGATATTGAAGATGTGCTTGAGGTTTCTTCAGATGTTGTTGGCAACTCTGTAGTTGTTCTTGTGCTTGATTCAGATCCGGATGTTGAGGTTGTCTCTGATGTTGGCACCTCGGTTGTTGTGCTTGATTCAGATGTTGATATTGAAGATGTGCTTGAGGTTTCTTCAGATGTTGTTGGCAATTCTGTAGTTGTTCTTGTGCTTGATTCAGATCCGGATGTTGAAGTTGTCTCTGATGTTGGCACTTCGGTTGTTGTGCTTGATTCAGATGTTGATATTGAAGATGTGCTTGAGGTTTCTTCAGATGTTGTTGGCAACTCTGTAGTTGTTCTTGTGCTGGATTCAGATCCGGATGTTGAAGTTGTCTCTGATGTTGGCACTTCGGTGGTTGTGCTTGATTCAGATGTTGATATTGAAGATGTGCTTGAGGTTTCTTCAGATGTTGAGGTTGTCTCTGATGTTGGCACCTCGGTTGTTGTGCTTGATTCAGATGTTGATATTGAAGATGTGCTTGAGGTTTCTTCAGATGTTGTTGGCAACTCTGTAGTTGTTCTTGTGCTTGATTCAGATCCGGATGTTGAGGTTGTCTCTGATGTTGGCACCTCGGTTGTTGTGCTTGATTCAGATGTTGATATTGAAGATGTGCTTGAGGTTTCTTCAGATGTTGTTGGCAACTCTGTAGTTGTTCTTGTGCTTGATTCAGATCCGGATGTTGAGGTTGTCTCTGATGTTGGCACCTCGGTTGTTGTGCTTGATTTAGATGTTGATATTGAAGATGTGCTTGAGGTTTCTTCAGATGTTGTTGGCAACTCTGTAGTTGTTCTTGTGCTGGATTCAGATCCGGATGTTGAAGTTGTCTCTGATGTTGGCACCTCGGTTGTTGTGCTTGATTCAGATGTTGATATTGAAGATGTGCTTGAGGTTTCTTCAGATGTTGTTGGCAACTCTGTAGTTGTTCTTGTGCTAGATTCAGATCCAGATGTTGAAGTTGTCTCTGATGTTGGCACCTCGGTTGTTGTGCTTGATTCAGATGTTGATATTGAAGATGTGCTTGAGGTTTCTTCAGATGTTGTTGGCAACTCTGTAGTTGTTCTTGTGCTTGATTCAGATCCGGATGTTGAGGTTGTCTCTGATGTTGGCACCTCGGTTGTTGTGCTTGATTTAGATGTTGATATTGAAGATGTGCTTGAGGTTTCTTCAGATGTTGTTGGCAACTCTGTAGTTGTTCTTGTGCTGGATTCAGATCCGGATGTTGAAATTGTCTCTGATGTTGGCACCTCGGTTGTTGTGCTTGATTCAGATGTTGATATTGAAGATGTGCTTGAGGTTTCTTCAGATGTTGTTGGCAACTCTGTAGGTGTTCTTGTGTTGGATTCAGATCCGGATGTTGAAGTTGTCTCTGATGTTGGCACCTCGGTTGTTGTGCTTGATTCAGATGTTGATATTGAAGATGTGCTTGAGGTTTCTTCAGATGTTGTTGGCAACTCTGTAGTTGTTCGTGTGTTTGATTCAGATCCGGATGTTGAGGTTGTCTCTGATGTTGGCACCTCGGTTGTTGTGCTTGATTCAGATGTTGATATTAAAGATGTGCTTGAGGTTTCTTCAGATGTTGTTGGCAACTCTGTAGTTGTTCTTGTGCTTGATTCAGATCCGGATGTTGAGGTTGTCTCTGATGTTGGCACCTCGGTTGTTGTGCTTGATTTAGATGTTGATATTGAAGATGTGCTTGAGGTTTCTTCAGATGTTGTTGGCAACTCTGTAGTTGTTCTTGTGCTTGATTCAGATCCGGATGTTGAAGTTGTCTCTGACGTTGGCACCTCGGTGTTTGTGCTTGATTCAGATGTTGATATTGAAGATGTGCTTGAGGTTTCTTCAGATGTTGTTGGCAACTCTGTAGTTGTTCTTGTTGATTCAGATCCGGATGTTGAGGTTGTCTCTGATGTTGGCACCTCGGTTGTTGTGCTTGATTCAGATGTTGATATTGAAGATGTGCTTGAGGTTTCTTCAGATGTTGTTGGCAACTCTGTAGTTGTTCTTGTGCTAGATTCAGATCCAGATGTTGAAGTTGTCTCTGATGTTGGCACCTCGGTTGTTGTGCTTGATTCAGATGTTGATATTGAAGATGTGCTTGAGGTTTCTTCAGATGTTGTTGGCAACTCTGTAGTTGTTCTTGTGCTTGATTCAGATCCGGATGTTGAGGTTGTCTCTGACGTTGGCACCTCGGTTGTTGTGCTTGATTCAGATGTTGATATTGAAGATGTGCTTGAGGTTCCTTCAGATGTTGTTGGCAACTCTGTAGTTGTTCTTGTGCTTGATTCAGATCCGGATGTTGAAGTTGTCTCTGATGTTGGCACTTCGGTTGTTGTGCTTGATTCAGATGTTGATATTGAAGATGTAATTGAGGTTTCTTCAGATGTTGTTGGCAACTCTGTAGTTGTTCTTGTGCTTGATTCAGATCCGGGTGTTGAGGTTGTCTCTGATGTTGGCACCTCGGTTGTTGTGCTTGATTCAGATGTTGATATTGAAGATGTGCTTGAGGTTTCTTCAGATGTTGTTGGCAACTCTGTAGTTGTTCTTGTGCTTGATTCAGATCCGGATGTTGAAGTTGTCTCTGACGTTGGCACCTCGGTGTTTGTGCTTGATTCAGATGTTGATATTGAAGATGTGCTTGAGGTTTCTTCAGATGTTGTTGGCAACTCTGTAGTTGTTCTTGTTGATTCAGATCCGGATGTTGAGGTTGTCTCTGATGTTGGCACCTCGGTTGTTGTGCTTGATTCAGATGTTGATATTGAAGATGTGCTTGAGGTTTCTTCAGATGTTGTTGGCAACTCTGTAGTTGTTCTTGTGCTAGATTCAGATCCAGATGTTGAAGTTGTCTCTGATGTTGGCACCTCGGTTGTTGTGCTTGATTCAGATGTTGATATTGAAGATGTGCTTGAGGTTTTTTCAGATGTTGTTGGCAACTCTGTAGTTGTTCTTGTGCTTGATTCAGATCCGGATGTTGAGGTTGTCTCTGATGTTGGCACCTCGGTTCTTGTGCTTGATTCAGATGTTGATATTGAAGATGTGCTTGAGGTTCCTTCAGATGTTGTTGGCAACTCTGTAGTTGTTCTTGTGCTTGATTCAGATCCGGATGTTGAAGTTGTCTCTGATGTTGGCACTTCGGTTGTTGTGCTTGATACAGATGTTGATATTGAAGATGTGCTTGAGGTTTCTTCAGATGTTGTTGGCAACTCTGTAGTTGTTCTTGTGCTTGATTCAGATCCGGATGTTGAGGTTGTCTCTGATGTTGGCACCTCGGTTGTTGTGCTTGATTCAGATGTTGATATTGAAGATGTGCTTGAGGTTTCTTCAGATGTTGTTGGCAACTCTGTAGTTGTTTTTGTGCTTGATTCAGATCCGGATGTTGAAGTTGTCTCTGATGTTGGCACCTCGGTTGTTGTGCTTGATTCAGATGTTGATATTGAAGATGTGCTTGAGGTTTCTTCAGATGTTGTTGGCAACTCTGTAGTTGTTCTTGATTCAGATCCGGATGTTGAGGTTGTCTCTGATGTTGGCACCTCGGTTGTTGTGCTTGATTCAGATGTTGATATTGAAGATGTGCTTGAGGTTTCTTCAGATGTTGTTGGCAACTCTGTAGTTGTTCTTGTGCTAGATTCAGATCCAGATGTTGAAGTTGTCTCTGATGTTGGCACCTCGGTTGTTGTGCTTGATTCAGATGTTGATATTGAAGATGTGCTTGAGGTTTCTTCAGATGTTGTTGGCAACTCTGTAGTTGTTCTTGTGCTTGATTCAGATCCGGATGTTGAGGTTGTCTCTGATGTTGGCACCTCGGTTGTTGTGCTTGATTCAGATGTTGATATTGAAGATGTGCTTGAGGTTTCTTCAGATGTTGTTGGCAACTCTGTAGTTGTTCTTGTGCTGGATTCAGATCCGGATGATGAAGTTGTCTCTGAAGTTGGCACCTCGGTTGTTGTGCTTGATTCAGATGTTGATATTGAAGATGTGCTTGAGGTTTCTTCAGATGTTGTTGGCAACTCTGTAGTTGTTCTTGTGCTGGATTCAGATCCGGATGATGAAGTTGTCTCTGAAGTTGGCACCTCGGTTGTTGTGCTTGATTCAGATGTTGATATTGAAGATGTGCTTGAGGTTTCTTCAGATGTTGTTGGCAACTCTGTAGTTGTTCTTGTGCTAGATTCAGATCCAGATGTTGAAGTTGTCTCTGATGTTGGCACCTCGGTTGTTGTGCTTGATTCAGATGTTGATATTGAAGATGTGCTTGAGGTTTCTTCAGATGTTGTTGGCAACTCTGTAGTTGTTCTTGTGCTTGATTCAGATCCGGATGTTGAAGTTGTCTCTGATGTTGGCACCTCGGTTGTTGTGCTTGATTCAGATGTTGATATTGAAGATGTGCTTGAGGTTTCTTCAGATGTTGTTGGCAACTCTGTAGTTGTTCTTGTGCTTGATTCAGATCCGGATGTTGAAGTTGTCTCTGGTGTTGGCACCTCGGTGTTTGTGCTTGATTCAGATGTTGATATTGAAGATGTGCTTGAGGTTTCTTCAGATGTTGTTGGCAACTCTGTAGTTGTTCTTGTGCTTGATTCAGATCCGGATGTTGAAGTTGTCTCTGATGTTGGCACCTCGGTTGTTGTGCTTGATTCAGATGTTGATATTGAAGATGTGCTTGAGGTTTCTTCAGATGTTGTTGGCAACTCTGTAGTTGTTCTTGTGCTAGATTCAGATCCAGATGTTGAAGTTGTCTCTGATGTTGGCACCTCGGTTGTTGTGCTTGATTCAGATGTTGATATTGAAGATGTGCTTGAGGTTTCTTCAGATGTTGTTGGCAACTCTGTAGTTGTTCTTGTGCTTGATTCAGATCCGGATGTTGAGGTTGTCTCTGATGTTGGCACCTCGGTTGTTGTGCTTGATTCAGATGTTGATATTGAAGATGTGCTTGAGGTTTCTTCAGATGTTGTTGGCAACTCTGTAGTTGTTCTTGTGCTTGATTCAGATCCGGATGTTGAAGTTGTCTCTGATGTTGGCACTTCGGTTGTTGTGCTTGATTCAGATGTTGATATTGAAGATGTGCTTGAGGTTTCTTCAGATGTTGTTGGCAACTCTGTAGTTGTTTTTGTGCTTGATTCAGATCCGGATGTTGAGGTTGTCTCTGATGTTGGCACCTCGGTTGTTGTGCTTGATTCAGATGTTGATATTGAAGATGTGCTTGAGGTTTCTTCAGATGTTGTTGGCAACTCTGTAGTTGTTCTTGTGCTTGATTCAGAGCCGGATGTTGAGGTTGTCTCTGATGTTGGCACCTCGGTTGTTGTGCTTGATTCAGATGTTGATATTGAAGATGTGCTTGAGGTTTCTTCAGATGTTGTTGGCAACTCTGTAGTTGTTCTTGTGCTTGATTCAGATCCGGATGTTGAGGTTGTCTCTGATGTTGGCACTTCGGTTGTTGTGCTTGAGTCAGATGTTGATATTGAAGATGTGCTTGAGGTTTCTTCAGATGTTGTTGGCAACTCTGTAGTTGTTCTTGTGCTTGATTCAGATCCGGATGTTGAGGTTGTCTCTGATGTTGGCACCTCGGTTGTTGTGCTTGATTCAGATGTTGATATTGAAGATGTGCTTGAGGTTTCTTCAGATGTTGTTGGCAACTCTGCAGTTGTTCTTGTGCTGGATTCAGATCCGGATGTTGAAGTTGTCTCTGATGTTGGCACCTCGGTTGTTGTGCTTGATTCAGATGTTGATATTGAAGATGTGCTTGAGGTTTCTTCAGATGTTGTTGGCAACTCTGTAGTTGTTCTTGTGCTAGATTCAGATCCAGATGTTGAAGTTGTCTCTGATGTTGGCATCTCGGTTGTTGTGCTTGATTCAGATGTTGATATTGAAGATGTGCTTGAGGTTTCTTCAGATGTTGTTGGCAACTGTGTAGTTGTTCTTGTGCTTGATTCAGATCCGGATGTTGAGGTTGTCTCTGATGTTGGCATCTCGGTTGTTGTGCTTGATTCAGATGTTGATATTGAAGATGTGCTTGAGGTTTCTTCAGATGTTGTTGGCAACTCTGTAGTTGTTCTTGTGCTGGATTCAGATCCGGATGTTGAAGTTGTCTCTGATGTTGGCACCTCGGTGTTTGTGCTTGATTCAGATGTTGATATTGAAGATGTGCTTGAGGTTTCTTCAGATGTTGGCAACTCTGTAGTTGTTCTTGTGCTAGATTCAGATCCAGATGTTGAAGTTGTCTCTGATGTTGGCACCTCGGTTGTTGTGCTTGATTCAGATGTTGATATTGAAGATGTGCTTGAGGTTTCTTCAGATGTTGTTGGCAACTCTGTAGTTGTTCTTGTGCTTGATTCTGATCCGGATGTTGAAGTTGTCTCTGATGTTGGCACCTCGGTTATTGTGCTTGATTCAGATGTTGATATTGAAGATGTGCTTGAGGTTTCTTCAGATGTTGTTGGCAACTCTGTAGTTGTTCTTGTGCTTGATTCAGATCCGGATGTTGAAGTTGTCTCTGATGTTGGCACCTCGGTGTTTGTGCTTGATTCAGATGTTGATATTGAAGATGTGCTTGAGGTTTCTTCAGATGTTGTTGGCAACTCTGTAGTTGTTCTTGTGCTTGATTCAGATCCGGATGTTGAAGTTGTCTCTGATGTTGGCACCTCGGTTGTTGTGCTTGATTCAGATGTTGATATTGAAGATGTGCTTGAGGTTTCTTCAGATGTTGTTGGCAACTCTGTAGTTGTTCTTGTGCTAGATTCAGATCCAGATGTTGAAGTTGTCTCTGATGTTGGCACCTCGGTTGTTGTGCTTGATTCAGATGTTGATATTGAAGATGTGCTTGAGGTTTCTTCAGATGTTGTTGGCAACTCTGTAGTTGTTCTTGTGCTTGATTCAGATCCGGATGTTGAGGTTGTCTCTGATGTTGGCACCTCGGTTGTTGTGCTTGATTCAGATGTTGATATTGAAGATGTGCTTGAGGTTTCTTCAGATGTTGTTGGCAACTCTGTAGTTGTTCTTGTGCTTGATTCAGATCCGGATGTTGAAGTTGTCTCTGATGTTGGCACTTCGGTTGTTGTGCTTGATTCAGATGTTGATATTGAAGATGTGCTTGAGGTTTCTTCAGATGTTGTTGGCAACTCTGTAGTTGTTCTTGTGCTTGATTCAGATCCGGATGTTGAGGTTGTCTCTGATGTTGGCACCTCGGCTGTTGTGCTTGATTCAGATGTTGATATTGAAGATGTGCTTGAGGTTTCTTCAGATGTGGTTGGCAACTCTGTAGTTGTTCTTGTGCTTGATTCAGATCCGGATGTTGAGGTTGTCTCCGATGTTGGCACCTCGGTTGTTGTGCTTGATTCAGATGTTGATATTGAAGATGTGCTTGAGGTTTCTTCAGATGTTGTTGGCAACTCTGTAGTTGTTCTTGTGCTTGATTCAGATCCGGATGTTGAAGTTGTCTCTGATGTTGGCACCTCGGTGTTTGTGCTTGATTCAGATGTTGATATTGAAGATGTTCTTGAGGTTTCTACAGATGTTGTTGGCAACTCTGTAGTTGTTCTTGTGCTTGATTCAGATCCGGATGTTGAAGTTGTCTCTGATGTTGGCACCTCGGTTGTTGTGCCTGATTCAGATGTTGATATTGAAGATGTGCTTGAGGTTTCTTCAGATGTTGTTGGCAACTCTGTAGTTGTTCTTGTGCTAGATTCAGATCCAGATGTTGAAGTTGTCTCTGATGTTGGCACCTCGGTTGTTGTGCTTGATTCAGATGTTGATATTGAAGATGTGCTTGAGGTTTCTTCAGATGTTGTTGGCAACTCTGTAGTTGTTCTTGTGCTTGATTCAGATCCGGATGTTGAGGTTGTCTCTGATGTTGGCACCTCGGTTGTTGTGCTTGATTCAGATGTTGATATTGAAGATGTGCTTGAGGTTTCTTCAGATGTTGTTGGCAACTCTGTAGTTGTTCTTGTGCTTGATTCAGATCCGGATGTTGAAGTTGTCTCTGATGTTGGCACTTCGGTTGTTGTGCTTGATTCAGATGTTGATATTGAAGATGTGCTTGAGGTTTCTTCAGATGTTGTTGGCAACTCTGTAGTTGTTCTTGTTGATTCAGATCCGGATGTTGAGGTTGTCTCTGATGTTGGCACCTCGGTTGTTGTGCTTGATTCAGATGTTGATATTGAAGATGTGCTGGAGGTTTCTTCAGATGTTGTTGGCAACTCTGTAGTTGTTCTTGTGCTAGATTCAGATCCGGATGTTGAGGTTGTCTCCGATGTTGGCACCTCGGTTGTTGTGCTTGATTCAGATGTTGATATTGAAGATGTGCTTGAGGTTTCTTCAGATGTTGTTGGCAACTCTGTAGTTGTTCTTGTGCTTGATTCAGATCCGGATGTTGAAGTTGTCTCTGATGTTGGCACCTCGGTGTTTGTGCTTGATTCAGATGTTGATATTGAAGATGTGCTTGAGGTTTCTTCAGATGTTGTTGGCAACTCTGTAGTTGTTCTTGTGCTTGATTCAGATCCGGATGTTGAAATTGTCTCTGATGTTGGCACCTCGGTTGTTGTGCCTGATTCAGATGTTGATATTGAAGATGTGCTTGAGGTTTCTTCAGATGTTGTTGGCAACTCTGTAGTTGTTCTTGTGCTAGATTCAGATCCAGATGTTGAAGTTGTCTCTGATGTTGGCACCTCGGTTGTTGTGCTTGATTCAGATGTTGATATTGAAGATGTGCTTGAGGTTTCTTCAGATGTTGTTGGCAACTCTGTAGTTGTTCTTGTGCTTGATTCAGATCCGGATGTTGAGGTTGTCTCTGATGTTGGCACCTCGGTTGTTGTGCTTGATTCAGATGTTGATATTGAAGATGTGCTTGAGGTTTCTTCAGATGTTGTTGGCAACTCTGTAGTTGTTCTTGTGCTTGATTCAGATCTGGATGTTGAAGTTGTCTCTGATGTTGGCACTTCGGTTGTTGTGCTTGATTCAGATGTTGATATTGAAGATGTGCTTGAGGTTTCTTCAGATGTTGTTGGCAACTCTGTAGTTGTTTTTGTTGATTCAGATCCGGATGTTGAGGTTGTCTCTGATGTTGGCACCTCGGTTGTTGTGCTTGATTCAGATGTTGATATTGAAGATGTGCTTGAGGTTTCTTCAGATGTTGTTGGCAACTCTGTAGTTGTTCTTGTGCTAGATTCAGATCCAGATGTTGAAGTTGTCTCTGATGTTGGCACCTCGGTTGTTGTGCTTGATTCAGATGTTGATATTGAAGATGTGCTTGAGGTTTCTTCAGATGTTGGCAACTCTGTAGTTGTTCTTGTGCTGGATTCAGATCCGGATGTTGAAGTTGTCTCTGATGTTGGCACCTCGGTTGTTGTGCTTGATTCAGATGTTGATATTGAAGATGTGCTTGAGGTTTCTTCAGATGTTGTTGGCAACTCTGTAGTTGTTCTTGTGCTTGATTCAGATCCGGATGTTGAGGTTGTCTCTGATGTTGGCACCTCGGTTGTTGTGCTTGATTTAGATGTTGATATTGAAGATGTGCTTGAGGTTTCTTCAGATGTTGTTGGCAACTCTGTAGTTGTTCTTGTGCTTGATTCAGATCCGGATGTTGAAGTTGTCTCTGATGTTGGCACCTCGGTGTTTGTGCTTGATTCAGATGTTGATATTGAAGATGTGCTTGAGGTTTCTTCAGATGTTGTTGGCAACTCTGTAGTTGTTCTTGTGCTTGATTCAGATCCGGATGTTGAAGTTGTCTCTGATGTTGGCACCTCGGTTGTTGTGCTTGATTCAGATGTTGATATTGAAGATGTGCTTGAGGTTTCTTCAGATGTTGTTGGCAACTCTGTAGTTGTTCTTGTGCTAGATTCAGATCCAGATGTTGAAGTTGTCTCTGATATTGGCACCTCGGTTGTTGTGCTTGATTCAGATGTTGATATTGAAGATGTGCTTGAGGTTTCTTCAGATGTTGTTGGCAACTCTGTAGTTGTTCTTGTGCTTGATTCAGATCCGGATGTTGAGGTTGTCTCTGATGTTGGCACCTCGGTTGTTGTGCTTGATTCAGATGTTGATATTGAAGATGTGCTTGAGGTTTCTTCAGATGTTGTTGGCAACTCTGTAGTTGTTCTTGTGCTGGATTCAGATCCGGATGTTGAAGTTGTCTCTGTTGTTGGCACCTCGGTTGTTGTGCTTGATTCAGATGTTGATATTGAAGATGTGCTTGAGGTTTCTTCAGATGTTGTTGGCAACTCTGTAGTTGTTCTTGTGCTGGATTCAGATCCGGATGTTGAAGTTGTCTCTGATGTTGGCACTTCGGTTGTTGTGCTTGATTCAGATGTTGATATTGAAGATGTGCTTGAGGTTTCTTCAGATGTTGTTGGCAACTCTGTAGTTGTTCTTGTTCTTGATTCAGATCCGGATGTTGAGGTTGTCTCTGATGTTGGCACCTCGGCTGTTGTGCTTGATTCAGATGTTGATATTGAAGATGTGCTTGAGGTTTCTTCAGATGTTGTTGGCAACTCTGTAGTTGTTCTTGTGCTTGATTCAGATCCGGATGTTGAGGTTGTCTCTGATGTTGGCACCTCGGTTGTTGTGCTTGATTCAGATGTTGATATTGAAGATGTGCTTGAGGTTTCTTCAGATGTTGTTGGCAACTCTGTAGTTGTTCTTGTGCTGGATTCAGATCCGGATGTTGAAGTTGTCTCTGATGTTGGCACCTCGGTTGTTGTGCTTGATTCAGATGTTGATATTGAAGATGTGCTTGAGGTTTCTTCAGATGTTGTTGGCAACTCTGTAGTTGTTCTTGTGCTAGATTCAGATCCAGATGTTGAAGTTGTCTCTGATGTTGGCACCTCGATTGTTGTGCTTGATTCAGATGTTGATATTGAAGATGTGCTTGAGGTTTCTTCAGATGTTGTTGGCAACTCTGTAGTTGTTCTTGTGCTTGATTCAGATCCGGATGTTGAGGTTGTCTCTGATGTTGGCACCTCGGTTGTTGGGCTTGATTCAGATGTTGATATTGAAGATGTGCTTGAGGTTTCTTCAGATGTTGTTGGCAACTCTGTAGTTGTTCTTGTGCTTGATTCAGATCCGGATGTTGAAGTTGTCTCTGATGTTGGCACTTCGGTTGTTGTGCTTGATTCAGATGTTGATATTGAAGATGTGCTTGAGGTTTCTTCAGATGTTGTTGGCAACTCTGAAGTTGTTCTTGTTGATTCAGATCCGGATGTTGAGGTTGTCTCTGATGTTGGCACCTCGGTTGTTGTGCTTGATTCAGATGTTGATATTGAAGATGTGCTTGAGGTTTCTTCAGATGTTGTTGGCAACTCTGTAGTTGTTCTTGTGCTAGATTCAGATCCAGATGTTGAAGTTGTCTCTGATGTTGGCACCTCGGTTGTTGTGCTTGATTCAGATGTTGATATTGAAGATGTGCTTGAGGTTTCTTCAGATGTTGTTGGCAACTCTGTAGTTGTTCTTGTGCTGGATTCAGATCCGGATGTTGAAGTTGTCTCTGATGTTGGCACCTCGGTTGTTGTGCTTGATTCAGATGTTGATATTGAAGATGTGCTTGAGGTTTCTTCAGATGTTGTTGGCAACTCTGTAGTTGTTCTTGTGCTTGATTCAGATCCGGATGTTGAGGTTGTCTCTGATGTTGGCACCTCGGTGTTTGTGCTTGATTCAGATGTTGATATTGAAGATGTGCTTGAGGTTTCTTCAGATGTTGTTGGCAACTCTGTAGTTGTTCTTGTGCTTGATTCAGATCCGGATGTTGAAGTTGTCTCTGATGTTGGCACCTCGGTTGTTGTGCTTGATTCAGATGTTGATATTGAAGATGTGCTTGAGGTTTCTTCAGATGTTGTTGGCAACTCTGTAGTTGTTCTTGTGCTAGATTCAGATCCAGATGTTGAAGTTGTCTCTGATATTGGCACCTCGGTTGTTGTGCTTGATTCAGATGTTGATATTGAAGATGTGCTTGAGGTTTCTTCAGATGTTGTTGGCAACTCTGTAGTTGTTCTTGTGCTTGATTCAGATCCGGATGTTGAGGTTGTCTCTGATGTTGGCACCTCGGTTGTTGTGCTTGATTCAGATGTTGATATTGAAGATGTGCTTGAGGTTTCTTCAGATGTTGTTGGCAACTCTGTAGTTGTTCTTGTGCTTGATTCAGATCCGGATGTTGAAGTTGTCTCTGTTGTTGGCACCTCAGTTGTTGTGCTTGATTCAGATGTTGATATTGAAGATGTGCTTGAGGTTTCTTCAGATGTTGTTGGCAACTCTGTAGTTGTTCTTGTGCTGGATTCAGATCCGGATGTTGAAGTTGTCTCTGATGTTGGCACTTCGGTTGTTGTGCTTGATTCAGATGTTGATATTGAAGATGTGCTTGAGGTTTCTTCAGATGTTGTTGGCAACTCTGTAGTTGTTCTTGATTCAGATCCGGATGTTGAGGTTGTCTCTGATGTTGGCACCTCGGCTGTTGTGCTTGATTCAGATGTTGATATTGAAGATGTGCTTGAGGTTTCTTCAGATGTTGTTGGCAACTCTGTAGTTGTTCTTGTGCTTGATTCAGATCCGGATGTTGAGGTTGTCTCTGATGTTGGCACCTCGGTTGTTGTGCTTGATTCAGATGTTGATATTGAAGATGTGCTTGAGGTTTCTTCAGATGTTGTTGGCAACTCTGTAGTTGTTCTTGTGCTGGATTCAGATCCGGATGTTGAAGTTGTCTCTGATGTTGGCACCTCGGTTGTTGTGCTTGATTCAGATGTTGATATTGAAGATGTGCTTGAGGTTTCTTCAGATGTTGTTGGCAACTCTGTAGTTGTTCTTGTGCTGGATTCAGATCCGGATGTTGAGGTTGTCTCTGATGTTGGCACCTCGGTTGTTGTGCTTGATTCAGATGTTGATATTGAAGATGTGCTTGAGGTTTCTTCAGATGTTGTTGGCAACTCTGTAGTTGTTCTTGTGCTAGATTCAGATCCAGATATTGAAGTTGTCTCTGATGTTGGCACCTCGGTTGTTGTGCTTGATTCAGATGTTGATATTGAAGATGTGCTTGAGGTTTCTTCAGATGTTGTTGGCAACTCTGTAGTTGTTCTTGTGCTGGATTCAGATCCGGATGTTGAAGTTGTCTCTGATGTTGGCACCTCGGTTGTTGTGCTTGATTCAGATGTTGATATTGAAGATGTGCTTGAGGTTTCTTCAGATGTTGTTGGCAACTCTGTAGTTGTTCTTGTGCTTGATTCAGATCCGGATGTTGAGGTTGTCTCTGATGTTGGCACCTCGGTTGTTGTGCTTGATTCAGATGTTGATATTGAAGATGTGCTTGAGGTTTCTTCAGATGTTGTTGGCAACTCTGTAGTTGTTCTTGTGCTTGATTCAGATCCGGATGTTGAAGTTGTCTCTGATGTTGGCACCTCGGTGTTTGTGCTTGATTCAGATGTTGATATTGAAGATGTGCTTGAGGTTTCTTCAGATGTTGTTGGCAACTCTGTAGTTGTTCTTGTGCTTGATTCAGATCCGGATGTTGAGGTTGTCTCTGATGTTGGCACCTCGGTTGTTGTGCTTGATTCAGATGTTGATATTGAAGATGTGCTTGAGGTTTCTTCAGATGTTGTTGGCAACTCTGAAGTTGTTCTTGTGCTTGATTCAGATCCGGATGTTGAAGTTGTCTCTGATGTTGGCACCTCGGTTGTTGTGCTTGATTCAGATGTTGATATTGAAGATGTGCTTGAGGTTTCTTCAGATGTTGTTGGCAACTCTGTAGTTGTTCTTGTGCTTGATTCAGATCCGGATGTTGAGGTTGTCTCTGATGTTGGCACCTCGGTTGTTGTGCTTGATTCAGATGTTGATATTGAAGATGTGCTTGAGGTTTCTTCAGATGTTGTTGGCAACTCTGAAGTTGTTCTTGTGCTTGATTCAGATCCGGATGTTGAAGATGTCTCTGATGTTGGCACTTCGGTTGTTGTGCTTGATTCAGATGTTGATATTGAAGATGTGCTTGAGGTTTCTTCAGATGTTGTTGGCAACTCTGTAGTTGTTCTTGTGCTTGATTCAGATCCGGATGTTGAGGTTGTCTCTGATGTTGGCACCTCGGTTGTTGTGCTTGATTCAGATGTTGATATTGAAGATGTGCTTGAGGTTTCTTCAGATGTTGTTGGCAACTCTGTAGTTGTTTTTGTGCTTGATTCAGATCCGGATGTGGAAGTTGTCTCTGATGTTGGCACCTCGGTTGTTGTGCTTGATTCAGATGTTGATATTGAAGATGTGCTTGAGGTTTCTTCAGATGTTGTTGGCAACTCTGTAGTTGTTCTTGTGCTTGATTCAGATCCGGATGTTGAGGTTGTCTCTGATGTTGGCACCTCGGTTGTTGTGCTTGATTCAGATGTTGATATTGAAGATGTGCTTGAGGTTTCTTCAAATGTTGTTGGCAACTCTGTAGTTGTTCTTGTGCTAGATTCAGATCCAGATGTTGAAGTTGTCTCTGATGTTGGCACCTCGGTTGTTGTGCTTGATTCAGATGTTGATATTGAAGATGTGCTTGAGGTTTCTTCAGATGTTGTTGGCAACTCTGTAGTTGTTCTTGTGCTTGATTCAGATCCGGATGTTGAGGTTGTCTCTGATGTTGGCACCTCGGTTGTTGTGCTTGATTCAGATGTTGATATTGAAGATGTGCTTGAGGTTTCTTCAGATGTTGTTGGCAACTCTGTAGTTGTTCTTGTGCTTGATTCAGATCCGGATGTTGAGGTTGTCTCTGATGTTGGCACCTCGGTTGTTGTGCTTGATTCAGATGTTGATATTGAAGATGTGCTTGAGGTTTCTTCAGATGTTGTTGGCAACTCTGTAGTTGTTCTTGTGCTGGATTCAGATCCGGATGTTGAAGTTGTCTCTGATGTTGGCACCTCGGTTGTTGTGCTTGATTCAGATGTTGATATTGAAGATGTGCTTGAGGTTTCTTCAGATGTTGTTGGCAACTCTGTAGTTGTTCTTGTGCTAGATTCAGATCCAGATGTTGAAGTTGTCTCTGATGTTGGCACCTCGGTTGTTGTGCTTGATTCAGATGTTGATATTGAAGATGTGCTTGAGGTTTCTTCAGATGTTGTTGGCAACTCTGTAGTTGTTCTTGTGCTTGATTCAGATCCGGATGTTGAGGTTGTCTCTGATGTTGGCATCTCGGTTGTTGTGCTTGATTCAGATGTTGATATTGAAGATGTGCTTGAGGTTTCTTCAGATGTTGTTGGCAACTCTGTAGTTGTTCTTGTGCTTGATTCAGATCCGGATGTTGAAGTTGTCTCTGATGTTGGCACCTCGGTTGTTGTGCTTGATTCAGATGTTGATATTGAAGATGTGCTTGAGGTTTCTTCAGATGTTGTTGGCAACTCTGTAGTTGTTCTTGTGCTGGATTCAGATCCGGATGTTGAAGTTGTCTCTGATGTTGGCACCTCGGTTGTTGTGCTTGATTCAGATGTTGATATTGAAGATGTGCTTGAGGTTTCTTCAGATGTTGTTGGCAACTCTGTAGTTGTTCTTGTGCTTGATTCAGATCCGGATGTTGAGGTTGTCTCTGATGTTGGCACCTCGGTTGTTGTGCTTGATTCAGATGTTGATATTGAAGATGTGCTTGAGGTTTCTTCAGATGTTGTTGGCAACTCTGTAGTTGTTCTTGTGCTTGATTCAGATCCGGATGTTGAGGTTGTCTCTGATGTTGGCACCTCGGTTGTTGTGCTTGATTCAGATGTTGATATTGAAGATGTGCTTGAGGTTTCTTCAGATGTTGTTGGCAACTCTGTAGTTGTTCTTGTGCTTGATTCAGATCCGGATGTTGAGGTTGTCTCTGATGTTGGCACCTCGGTTGTTGTGCTTGATTCAGATGTTGATATTGAAGATGTGCTTGAGGTTTCTTCAGATGTTGTTGGCAACTCTGCAGTTGTTCTTGTGCTGGATTCAGATCCGGATGTTGAAGTTGTCTCTGATGTTGGCACCTCGGTTGTTGTGCTTGATTCAGATGTTGATATTGAAGATGTGCTTGAGGTTTCTTCAGATGTTGTTGGCAACTCTGTAGTTGTTCTTGTGCTAGATTCAGATCCAGATGTTGAAGTTGTCTCTGATGTTGGCACCTCGGTTGTTGTGCTTGATTCAGATGTTGATATTGAAGATGTGCTTGAGGTTTCTTCAGATGTTGTTGGCAACTGTGTAGTTGTTCTTGTGCTTGATTCAGATCCGGATGTTGAGGTTGTCTCTGATGTTGGCATCTCGGTTGTTGTGCTTGATTCAGATGTTGATATTGAAGATGTGCTTGAGGTTTCTTCAGATGTTGTTGGCAACTCTGTAGTTGTTCTTGTGCTGGATTCAGATCCGGATGTTGAAGTTGTCTCTGATGTTGGCACCTCGGTGTTTGTGCTTGATTCAGATGTTGATATTGAAGATGTGCTTGAGGTTTCTTCAGATGTTGGCAACTCTGTAGTTGTTCTTGTGCTAGATTCAGATCCAGATGTTGAAGTTGTCTCTGATGTTGGCACCTCGGTTGTTGTGCTTGATTCAGATGTTGATATTGAAGATGTGCTTGAGGTTTCTTCAGATGTTGTTGGCAACTCTGTAGTTGTTCTTGTGCTAGATTCAGATCCAGATGTTGAAGTTGTCTCTGATGTTGGCACCTCGGTTGTTGTGCTTGATTCAGATGTTGATATTGAAGATGTGCTTGAGGTTTCTTCAGATGTTGTTGGCAACTGTGTAGTTGTTCTTGTGCTTGATTCAGATCCGGATGTTGAGGTTGTCTCTGATGTTGGCATCTCGGTTGTTGTGCTTGATTCAGATGTTGATATTGAAGATGTGCTTGAGGTTTCTTCAGATGTTGTTGGCAACTCTGTAGTTGTTCTTGTGCTGGATTCAGATCCGGATGTTGAAGTTGTCTCTAATGTTGGCACCTCGGTGTTTGTGCTTGATTCAGATGTTGATATTGAAGATGTGCTTGAGGTTTCTTCAGATGTTGGCAACTCTGTAGTTGTTCTTGTGCTAGATTCAGATCCAGATGTTGAAGTTGTCTCTGATGTTGGCACCTCGGTTGTTGTGCTTGATTCAGATGTTGATATTGAAGATGTGCTTGAGGTTTCTTCAGATGTTGTTGGCAACTCTGTAGTTGTTCTTGTGCTTGATTCTGATCCGGATGTTGAAGTTGTCTCTGATGTTGGCACCTCGGTTGTTGTGCTTGATTCAGATGTTGATATTGAAGATGTGCTTGAGGTGTCTTCAGATGTTGTTGGCAACTCTGTAGTTGTTCTTGTGCTAGATTCAGATCCAGATGTTGAAGTTGTCTCTGATGTTGGCACCTCGGTTGTTGTGCTTGATTCAGATGTTGATATTGAAGATGTGCTTGAGGTTTCTTCAGATGTTGTTGGCAACTCTGTAGTTGTTCTTGTGCTGGATTCAGATCCGGATGATGAAGTTGTCTCTGAAGTTGGCACCTCGGTTGTTGTACTTGATTCAGATGTTGATATTGAAGATGTGCTTGAGGTTCCTTCAGATGTTGTTGGCAACTCTGTAGTTGTTCTTGTGCTGGATTCAGATCCGGATGTTGAAGTTGTCTCTGTTGTTGGCACCTCGGTTGTTGTGCTTGATTCAGATGTTGATATTGAAGATGTGCTTGAGGTTTCTTCAGATGTTGTTGGCAACTCTGTAGTTGTTCTTGTGCTGGATTCAGATCCGGATGTTGAAGTTGTCTCTGATGTTGGCACTTCGGTTGTTGTGCTTGATTCAGATGTTGATATTGAAGATGTGCTTGAGGTTTCTTCAGATGTTGTTGGCAACTCTGTAGTTGTTCTTGTGCTTGATTCCGATCCGGATGTTGAGGTTGTCTCTGATGTTGGCACCTCGGTTGTTGTGCTTGATTCAGATGTTGATATTGAAGATGTGCTTGAGGTTTCTTCAGATGTTGTTGGCAACTCTGTAGTTGTTCTTGTGCTTGATTCAGATCCGGATGTTGAAGTTGTCTCTGATGTTGGCACCTCGGTGTTTGTGCTTGATTCAGATGTTGATATTGAAGATGTGCTTGAGGTTTCTTCAGATGTTGTTGGCAACTCTGTAGTTGTTCTTGTGCTTGATTCAGATCCGGATGTTGAAGTTGTCTCTGATGTTGGCACCTCGGTTGTTGTGCTTGATTCAGATGTTGATATTGAAGATGTGCTTGAGGTTTCTTCAGATGTTGTTGGCAACTCTGTAGTTGTTCTTGTGCTAGATTCAGATCCAGATGTTGAAGTTGTCTCTGATGTTGGCACCTCGGTTGTTGTGCTTGATTCAGATGTTGATATTGAAGATGTGCTTGAGGTTTCTTCAGATGTTGTTGGCAACTCTGTAGTTGTTCTTGTGCTTGTTTCAGATCCGGATGTTGAGGTTGTCTCTGATGTTGGCACCTCGGTTGTTGTGCTTGATTCAGATGTTGATATTGAAGATGTGCTTGAGGTTTCTTCAGATGTTGTTGGCAACTCTGTAGTTGTTCTTGTGCTTGATTCAGATCCGGATGTTGAAGTTGTCTCTGATGTTGGCACTTCGGTTGTTGTGCTTGATTCAGATGTTGATATTGAAGATGTGCTTGAGGTTTCTTCAGATGTTGTTGGCAACTCTGTAGTTGTTCTTGTTGATTCAGATCCGGATGTTGAGGTTGTCTCTGATGTTGGCACCTCGGTTGTTGTGCTTGATTCAGATGTTGATATTGAAGATGTGCTTGAGGTTTCTTCAGATGTTGTTGGCAACTCTGTAGTTGTTCTTGTGCTGGATTCAGATCCAGATGTTGAAGTTGTCTCTGATGTTGGCACCTCGGTTGTTGTGCTTGATTCAGATGTTGATATTGAAGATGTGCTTGAGATTTCTTCAGATGTTGTTGGCAACTCTGTAGTTGTTCTTGTGCTGGATTCAGATCCGGATGTTGAAGTTGTCTCTGATGTTGGTACCTCGGTTGTTGTGCTTGATTCAGATGTTGATATTGAAGATGTGCTTGAGGTTTCTTCAGATGTTGTTGACATTTCTGTAGTTGTTCTTGTGCTTGATTCAGATCCGGATGTTGAGGTTGTCTCTGATGTTGGCACCTCGGTTGTTGTGCTTGATTCAGATGTTGATATTGAAGTTGTGCTTGAGGTTTCTTCAGATGTTGTTGGCAACTCTGTAGTTGTTCTTGTGCTAGATTCAGATCCAGATGTTGAAGTTGTCTCTGATGTTGGCACCTCGGTTGTTGTGCTTGATTCAGATGTTGATATTGAAGATGTGCTTGAGGTTTCTTCAGATGTTGTTGGCAACTGTGTAGTTGTTCTTGTGCTTGATTCAGATCCGGATGTTGAAGTTGTCTCTGATGTTGGCACCTCGGTTGTTGTGCTTGATTCAGATGTTGATATTGAAGATGTGCTTGAGGTTTCTTCAGATGTTGTTGGCAACTCTGTAGTTGTTCTTGTGCTAGATTCAGATCCAGATGTTGAAGTGTTCTCTGATGTTGGCACCTCGGTTGTTGTGCTTGATTCAGATGTTGATATTGAAGATGTGCTTGAGGTTTCTTCAGATGTTGTTGGCAACTGTGTAGTTGTTCTTGTGCTGGATTCAGATCCGGATGTTGAAGTTGTCTCTGTTGTTGGCACCTCGGTTGTTGTGCTTGATTCAGATGTTGATATTGAAGATGTGCTTGAGGTTTCTTCAGATGTTGTTGGCAACTCTGTAGTTGTTCTTGTGCTGGATTCGGATCCGGATGTTGAAGTTGTCTCTGATGTTGGCACTTCGGTTGTTGTGCTTGATTCAGATGTTGATATTGATAATGTGCTTGAGGTTTCTTCAGATGTTGTTGGCAACTCTGTAGTTGTTCTTGTGCTTGATTCAGATCCGGATGTTGAGGTTGTCTCTGATGTTGGCACCTCGGCTGTTGTGCTTGATTCAGATGTTGATATTGAAGATGTGCTTGAGGTTTCTTCAGATGTTGTTGGCAACTCTGTAGTTGTTCTAGTGCTTGATTCAGATCCGGATGTTGAGGTTGTCTCTGATGTTGGCATCTCGGTTGTTGTGCTTGATTCAGATGTTGATATTGAAGATGTGCTTGAGGTTTCTTCAGATGTTGTTGGCAACTCTGTAGTTGTTCTTGTGCTTGATTCAGATCCGGATGTTGAAGTTGTCTCTGATGTTGGCACCTCGGTTGTTGTGCTTGATTCAGATGTTGATATTGAAGATGTACTTGAGGTTTCTTCAGATGTTGTTGGCAACTCTGTAGTTGTTCTTGTGCTTGATTCAGATCCGGATGTTGAAGTTGTCTCTGATGTTGGCACCTCGGTTGTTGTGCTTGATTCAGATGTTGATATTGAAGATGTGCTTGAGGTTTCTTCAGATGTTGTTGGCAACTCTGTAGTTGTTCTGGTGCTTGATTCAGATCCGGATGTTGAGGTTGTCTCTGATGATGGCACCTCGGTTGTTGTGCTTGATTCAGATGTTGATATTGAAGATGTGCTTGAGGTTTCTTCAGATGTTGTTGGCAACTCTGTAGTTGTTCTTGTGCTTGATTCAGATCCGGATGTTGAGGTTGTCTCTGATGTTGGCACCTCGGTTGTTGTGCTTGATTCAGATGTTGATATTGAAGATGTGCTTGAGGTTTCTTCAGATGTTGTTGGCAACTCTGTAGTTGTTCTTGTGCTTGATTCAGATCCGGATGTTGAAGTTGTCTCTGATGTTGGCACCTCGGTGTTTGTGCTTGATTCAGATGTTGATATTGAAGATGTGCTTGAGGTTTCTTCAGATGTTGTTGGCAACTCTGTAGTTGTTCTTGTGCTTGATTCAGATCCGGATGTTGAAGTTGTCTCTGATGTTGGCACCTCGGTTGTTGTGCTTGATTCAGATGTTGATATTGAAGATGTGCTTGAGGTTTCTTCAGATGTTGTTGGCAACTCTGTAGTTGTTCTTGTGCTAGATTCAGATCCAGATGTTGAAGTTATCTCTGATGTTGGCACCTCGGTTGTTGTGCTTGATTCAGATGTTGATATTGAAGATGTGCTTGAGGTTTCTTCAGATGTTGTTGGCAACTCTGTAGTTGTTCTTGTGCTTGATTCAGATCCGGATGTTGAGGTTGTCTCTGATGTTGGCACCTCGGTTGTTGTGCTTGATTCAGATGTTGATATTGAAGATGTGCTTGAGGTTTCTTCAGATGTTGTTGGCAACTCTGTAGTTGTTCTTGTGCTGGATTCAGATCCGGATGATGAAGTTGTCTCTGAAGTTGGCACCTCGGTTGTTGTGCTTGATTCAGATGTTGATATTGAAGATGTGCTTGAGGTTTCTTCAGATGTTGTTGGCAACTCTGTAGTTGTTCTTGTGCTGGATTCAGATCCGGATGATGAAGTTGTCTCTGAAGTTGGCACCTCGGTTGTTGTGCTTGATTCAGATGTTGATATTGAAGATGTGCTTGAGGTTTCTTCAGATGTTGTTGGCAACTCTGTAGTTGTTCTTGTGCTAGATTCAGATCCAGATGTTGAAGTTGTCTCTGATGTTGGCACCTCGGTTGTTGTGCTTGATTCAGATGTTGATATTGAAGATGTGCTTGAGGTTTCTTCAGATGTTGTTGGCAACTCTGTAGTTGTTCTTGTGCTTGATTCAGATCCGGATGTTGAAGTTGTCTCTGATGTTGGCACCTCGGTTGTTGTGCTTGATTCAGATGTTGATATTGAAGATGTGCTTGAGGTTTCTTCAGATGTTGTTGGCAACTCTGTAGTTGTTCTTGTGCTTGATTCAGATCCGGATGTTGAAGTTGTCTCTGATGTTGGCACCTCGGTGTTTGTGCTTGATTCAGATGTTGATATTGAAGATGTGCTTGAGGTTTCTTCAGATGTTGTTGGCAACTCTGTAGTTGTTCTTGTGCTTGATTCAGATCCGGATGTTGAAGTTGTCTCTGATGTTGGCACCTCGGTTGTTGTGCTTGATTCAGATGTTGATATTGAAGATGTGCTTGAGGTTTCTTCAGATGTTGTTGGCAACTCTGTAGTTGTTCTTGTGCTAGATTCAGATCCAGATGTTGAAGTTGTCTCTGATGTTGGCACCTCGGTTGTTGTGCTTGATTCAGATGTTGATATTGAAGATGTGCTTGAGGTTTCTTCAGATGTTGTTGGCAACTCTGTAGTTGTTCTTGTGCTTGATTCAGATCCGGATGTTGAGGTTGTCTCTGATGTTGGCACCTCGGTTGTTGTGCTTGATTCAGATGTTGATATTGAAGATGTGCTTGAGGTTTCTTCAGATGTTGTTGGCAACTCTGAAGTTGTTCTTGTGCTTGATTCAGATCCGGATGTTGAAGTTGTCTCTGATGTTGGCACTTCGGTTGTTGTGCTTGATTCAGATGTTGATATTGAAGATGTGCTTGAGGTTTCTTCAGATGTTGTTGGCAACTCTGTAGTTGTTCTTGTGCTTGATTCAGATCCGGATGTTGAGGTTGTCTCTGATGTTGGCACCTCGGTTGTTGTGCTTGATTCAGATGTTGATATTGAAGATGTGCTTGAGGTTTCTTCAGATGTTGTTGGCAACTCTGTAGTTGTTTTTGTGCTTGATTCAGATCCGGATGTGGAAGTTGTCTCTGATGTTGGCACCTCGGTTGTTGTGCTTGATTCAGATGTTGATATTGAAGATGTGCTTGAGGTTTCTTCAGATGTTGTTGGCAACTCTGTAGTTGTTCTTGTGCTTGATTCAGATCCGGATGTTGAGGTTGTCTCTGATGTTGGCACCTCGGTTGTTGTGCTTGATTCAGATGTTGATATTGAAGATGTGCTTGAGGTTTCTTCAAATGTTGTTGGCAACTCTGTAGTTGTTCTTGTGCTAGATTCAGATCCAGATGTTGAAGTTGTCTCTGATGTTGGCACCTCGGTTGTTGTGCTTGATTCAGATGTTGATATTGAAGATGTGCTTGAGGTTTCTTCAGATGTTGTTGGCAACTCTGTAGTTGTTCTTGTGCTTGATTCAGATCCGGATGTTGAGGTTGTCTCTGATGTTGGCACCTCGGTTGTTGTGCTTGATTCAGATGTTGATATTGAAGATGTGCTTGAGGTTTCTTCAGATGTTGTTGGCAACTCTGTAGTTGTTCTTGTGCTTGATTCAGATCCGGATGTTGAGGTTGTCTCTGATGTTGGCACCTCGGTTGTTGTGCTTGATTCAGATGTTGATATTGAAGATGTGCTTGAGGTTTCTTCAGATGTTGTTGGCAACTCTGTAGTTGTTCTTGTGCTGGATTCAGATCCGGATGTTGAAGTTGTCTCTGATGTTGGCACCTCGGTTGTTGTGCTTGATTCAGATGTTGATATTGAAGATGTGCTTGAGGTTTCTTCAGATGTTGTTGGCAACTCTGTAGTTGTTCTTGTGCTAGATTCAGATCCAGATGTTGAAGTTGTCTCTGATGTTGGCACCTCGGTTGTTGTGCTTGATTCAGATGTTGATATTGAAGATGTGCTTGAGGTTTCTTCAGATGTTGTTGGCAACTGTGTAGTTGTTCTTGTGCTTGATTCAGATCCGGATGTTGAGGTTGTCTCTGATGTTGGCATCTCGGTTGTTGTGCTTGATTCAGATGTTGATATTGAAGATGTGCTTGAGGTTTCTTCAGATGTTGTTGGCAACTCTGTAGTTGTTCTTGTGCTTGATTCAGATCCGGATGTTGAAGTTGTCTCTGATGTTGGCACCTCGGTTGTTGTGCTTGATTCAGATGTTGATATTGAAGATGTGCTTGAGGTTTCTTCAGATGTTGTTGGCAACTCTGTAGTTGTTCTTGTGCTGGATTCAGATCCGGATGTTGAAGTTGTCTCTGATGTTGGCACCTCGGTTGTTGTGCTTGATTCAGATGTTGATATTGAAGATGTGCTTGAGGTTTCTTCAGATGTTGTTGGCAACTCTGTAGTTGTTCTTGTGCTTGATTCAGATCCGGATGTTGAGGTTGTCTCTGATGTTGGCACCTCGGTTGTTGTGCTTGATTCAGATGTTGATATTGAAGATGTGCTTGAGGTTTCTTCAGATGTTGTTGGCAACTCTGTAGTTGTTCTTGTGCTTGATTCAGATCCGGATGTTGAGGTTGTCTCTGATGTTGGCACCTCGGTTGTTGTGCTTGATTCAGATGTTGATATTGAAGATGTGCTTGAGGTTTCTTCAGATGTTGTTGGCAACTCTGTAGTTGTTCTTGTGCTTGATTCAGATCCGGATGTTGAGGTTGTCTCTGATGTTGGCACCTCGGTTGTTGTGCTTGATTCAGATGTTGATATTGAAGATGTGCTTGAGGTTTCTTCAGATGTTGTTGGCAACTCTGCAGTTGTTCTTGTGCTGGATTCAGATCCGGATGTTGAAGTTGTCTCTGATGTTGGCACCTCGGTTGTTGTGCTTGATTCAGATGTTGATATTGAAGATGTGCTTGAGGTTTCTTCAGATGTTGTTGGCAACTCTGTAGTTGTTCTTGTGCTAGATTCAGATCCAGATGTTGAAGTTGTCTCTGATGTTGGCACCTCGGTTGTTGTGCTTGATTCAGATGTTGATATTGAAGATGTGCTTGAGGTTTCTTCAGATGTTGTTGGCAACTCTGTAGTTGTTCTTGTGCTTGATTCTGATCCGGATGTCTCTGATGTTGGCACCTCGGTTGTTGTGCTTGATTCAGATGTTGATATTGAAGATGTGCTTGAGGTTTCTTCAGATGTTGTTGGCAACTCTGTAGTTGTTCTTGTGCTTGATTCAGATCCGGATGTTGAAGTTGTCTCTGATGTTGGCACCTCGGTGTTTGTGCTTGATTCAGATGTTGATATTGAAGATGTGCTTGAGGTTTCTTCAGATGTTGTTGGCAACTCTGTAGTTGTTCTTGTGCTTGATTCAGATCCGGATGTTGAAGTTGTCTCTGATGTTGGCACCTCGGTTGTTGTGCTTGATTCAGATGTTGATATTGAAGATGTGCTTGAGGTTTCTTCAGATGTTGTTGGCAACTCTGTAGTTGTTCTTGTGCTAGATTCAGATCCAGATGTTGAAGTTGTCTCTGATGTTGGCACCTCGGTTGTTGTGCTTGATTCAGATGTTGATATTGAAGATGTGCTTGAGGTTTCTTCAGATGTTGTTGGCAACTCTGTAGTTGTTCTTGTGCTTGATTCAGATCCGGATGTTGAGGTTGTCTCTGATGTTGGCACCTCGGTTGTTGTGCTTGATTCAGATGTTGATATTGAAGATGTGCTTGAGGTTTCTTCAGATGTTGTTGGCAACTCTGTAGTTGTTCTTGTGCTTGATTCAGATCCGGATGTTGAGGTTGTCTCTGATGTTGGCACCTCGGTTGTTGTGCTTGATTCAGATGTTGATATTGAAGATGTGCTTGAGGTTTCTTCAGATGTTGTTGGCAACTCTGCAGTTGTTCTTGTGCTGGATTCAGATCCGGATGTTGAAGTTGTCTCTGATGTTGGCACCTCGGTTGTTGTGCTTGATTCAGATGTTGATATTGAAGATGTGCTTGAGGTTTCTTCAGATGTTGTTGGCAACTCTGTAGTTGTTCTTGTGCTTGATTCAGATCCGGATGTTGAGGTTGTCTCTGATATTGGCACCTCGGTTGTTGTGCTTGATTCAGATGTTGATATTGAAGATGTGCTTGAGGTTTCTTCAGATGTTGTTGGCAACTCTGCAGTTGTTCTTGTGCTGGATTCAGATCCGGATGTTGAAGTTGTCTCTGATGTTGGCACCTCGGTTGTTGTGCTTGATTCAGATGTTGATATTGAAGATGTGCTTGAGGTTTCTTCAGATGTTGTTGGCAACTCTGTAGTTGTTCTTGTGCTAGATTCAGATCCAGATGTTGAAGTTGTCTCTGATGTTGGCACCTCGGTTGTTGTGCTTGATTCAGATGTTGATATTGAAGATGTGCTTGAGGTTTCTTCAGATGTTGTTGGCAACTCTGTAGTTGTTCTTGTGCTTGATTCTGATCCGGATGTCTCTGATGTTGGCACCTCGGTTGTTGTGCTTGATTCAGATGTTGATATTGAAGATGTGCTTGAGGTTTCTTCAGATGTTGTTGGCAACTCTGTAGTTGTTCTTGTGCTTGATTCAGATCCGGATGTTGAAGTTGTCTCTGATGTTGGCACCTCGGTGTTTGTGCTTGATTCAGATGTTGATATTGAAGATGTGCTTGAGGTTTCTTCAGATGTTGTTGGCAACTCTGTAGTTGTTCTTGTGCTTGATTCAGATCCGGATGTTGAAGTTGTCTCTGATGTTGGCACCTCGGTTGTTGTGCTTGATTCAGATGTTGATATTGAAGATGTGCTTGAGGTTTCTTCAGATGTTGTTGGCAACTCTGTAGTTGTTCTTGTGCTTGATTCAGATCCGGATGTTGAAGTTGTCTCTGATGTTGGCACCTCGGTGTTTGTGCTTGATTCAGATGTTGATATTGAAGATGTGCTTGAGGTTTCTTCAGATGTTGTTGGCAACTCTGTAGTTGTTCTTGTGCTTGATTCAGATCCGGATGTTGAAGTTGTCTCTGATGTTGGCACCTCGGTTGTTGTGCTTGATTCAGATGTTGATATTGAAGATGTGCTTGAGGTTTCTTCAGATGTTGTTGGCAACTCTGTAGTTGTTCTTGTGCTAGATTCAGATCCAGATGTTGAAGTTGTCTCTGATATTGGCACCTCGGTTGTTGTGCTTGATTCAGATGTTGATATTGAAGATGTGCTTGAGGTTTCTTCAGATGTTGTTGGCAACTCTGTAGTTGTTCTTGTGCTTGATTCAGATCCGGATGTTGAGGTTGTCTCTGATGTTGGCACCTCGGTTGTTGTGCTTGATTCAGATGTTGATATTGAAGATGTGCTTGAGGTTTCTTCAGATGTTGTTGGCAACTCTGTAGTTGTTCTTGTGCTGGATTCAGATCCGGATGTTGAAGTTGTCTCTGTTGTTGGCACCTCGGTTGTTGTGCTTGATTCAGATGTTGATATTGAAGATGTGCTTGAGGTTTCTTCAGATGTTGTTGGCAACTCTGTAGTTGTTCTTGTGCTGGATTCAGATCCGGATGTTGAAGTTGTCTCTGATGTTGGCACTTCGGTTGTTGTGCTTGATTCAGATGTTGATATTGAAGATGTGCTTGAGGTTTCTTCAGATGTTGTTGGCAACTCTGTAGTTGTTCTTGATTCAGATCCGGATGTTGAGGTTGTCTCTGATGTTGGCACCTCGGCTGTTGTGCTTGATTCAGATGTTGATATTGAAGATGTGCTTGAGGTTTCTTCAGATGTTGTTGGCAACTCTGTAGTTGTTCTTGTGCTTGATTCAGATCCGGATGTTGAGGTTGTCTCTGATGTTGGCACCTCGGTTGTTGTGCTTGATTCAGATGTTGATATTGAAGATGTGCTTGAGGTTTCTTCAGATGTTGTTGGCAACTCTGTAGTTGTTCTTGTGCTGGATTCAGATCCGGATGTTGAAGTTGTCTCTGATGTTGGCACCTCGGTTGTTGTGCTTGATTCAGATGTTGATATTGAAGATGTGCTTGAGGTTTCTTCAGATGTTGTTGGCAACTCTGTAGTTGTTCTTGTGCTGGATTCAGATCCGGATGTTGAGGTTGTCTCTGATGTTGGCACCTCGGTTGTTGTGCTTGATTCAGATGTTGATATTGAAGATGTGCTTGAGGTTTCTTCAGATGTTGTTGGCAACTCTGTAGTTGTTCTTGTGCTAGATTCAGATCCAGATGTTGAAGTTGTCTCTGATGTTGGCACCTCGGTTGTTGTGCTTGATTCAGATGTTGATATTGAAGATGTGCTTGAGGTTTCTTCAGATGTTGTTGGCAACTCTGTAGTTGTTCTTGTGCTGGATTCAGATCCGGATGTTGAAGTTGTCTCTGATGTTGGCACCTCGGTTGTTGTGCTTGATTCAGATGTTGATATTGAAGATGTGCTTGAGGTTTCTTCAGATGTTGTTGGCAACTCTGTAGTTGTTCTTGTGCTTGATTCAGATCCGGATGTTGAGGTTGTCTCTGATGTTGGCACCTCGGTTGTTGTGCTTGATTCAGATGTTGATATTGAAGATGTGCTTGAGGTTTCTTCAGATGTTGTTGGCAACTCTGTAGTTGTTCTTGTGCTTGATTCAGATCCGGATGTTGAAGTTGTCTCTGATGTTGGCACCTCGGTGTTTGTGCTTGATTCAGATGTTGATATTGAAGATGTGCTTGAGGTTTCTTCAGATGTTGTTGGCAACTCTGTAGTTGTTCTTGTGCTTGATTCAGATCCGGATGTTGAAGTTGTCTCTGATGTTGGCACCTCGGTTGTTGTGCTTGATTCAGATGTTGATATTGAAGATGTGCTTGAGGTTTCTTCAGATGTTGTTGGCAACTCTGTAGTTGTTCTTGTGCTAGATTCAGATCCAGATGTTAAAGTTGTCTCTGATATTGGCACCTCGGTTGTTGTGCTTGATTCAGATGTTGATATTGAAGATGTGCTTGAGGTTTCTTCAGATGTTGTTGGCAACTCTGTAGTTGTTCTTGTGCTTGATTCAGATCCGGATGTTGAGGTTGTCTCTGATGTTGGCACCTCGGTTGTTGTGCTTGATTCAGATGTTGATATTGAAGATGTGCTTGAGGTTTCTTCAGATGTTGTTGGCAACTCTGTAGTTGTTCTTGTGCTGGATTCAGATCCGGATGTTGAAGTTGTCTCTGTTGTTGGCACCTCGGTTGTTGTGCTTGATTCAGATGTTGATATTGAAGATGTGCTTGAGGTTTCTTCAGATGTTGTTGGCAACTCTGTAGTTGTTCTTGTGCTGGATTCAGATTCGGATGTTGAAGTTGTCTCTGATGTTGGCACTTCGGTTGTTGTGCTTGATTCAGATGTTGATATTGAAGATGTGCTTGAGGTTTCTTCAGATGTTGTTGGCAACTCTGTAGTTGTTCTTGTTCTTGATTCAGATCCGGATGTTGAGGTTGTCTCTGATGTTGGCACCTCGGCTGTTGTGCTTGATTCAGATGTTGATATTGAAGATGTGCTTGAGGTTTCTTCAGATGTTGTTGGCAACTCTGTAGTTGTTCTTGTGCTTGATTCAGATCCGGATGTTGAGGTTGTCTCTGATGTTGGCACCTCGGTTGTTGTGCTTGATTCAGATGTTGATATTGAAGATGTGCTTGAGGTTTCTTCAGATGTTGTTGGCAACTCTGTAGTTGTTCTTGTGCTGGATTCAGATCCGGATGTTGAAGTTGTCTCTGATGTTGGCACCTCGGTTGTTGTGCTTGATTCAGATGTTGATATTGAAGATGTGCTTGAGGTGTCTTCAGATGTTGTTGGCAACTCTGTAGTTGTTCTTGTGCTAGATTCAGATCCAGATGTTGAAGTTGTCTCTGATGTTGGCACCTCGGTTGTTGTGCTTGATTCAGATGTTGATATTGAAGATGTGCTTGAGGTTTCTTCAGATGTTGTTGGCAACTCTGTAGTTGTTCTTGTGCTTGATTCAGATCCGGATGTTGAAGTTGTCTCTGATGTTGGCACCTCGGTTGTTGTGCTTGATTCAGATGTTGATATTGAAGATGTGCTTGAGGTTTCTTCAGATGTTGTTGGCAACTCTGTAGTTGTTCTTGTGCTTGATTTAGATCCGGATGTTGAAGTTGTCTCTGATGTTGGCACCTCGGTGTTTGTGCTTGATTCAGATGTTGATATTGAAGATGTGCTTGAGGTTTCTTCAGATGTTGTTGACAACTCTGTAGTTGTTCTTGTGCTTGATTCAGATCCGGATGTTGAAGTTGTCTCTGATGTTGGCACCTCGGTTGTTGTGCTTGATTCAGATGTTGATATTGAAGATGTGCTTGAGGTTTCTTCAGATGTTGTTGGCAACTCTGTAGTTGTTCTTGTGCTAGATTCAGATCCAGATGTTGAAGTTGTCTCTGATATTGGCACCTCGGTTGTTGTGCTTGATTCAGATGTTGATATTGAAGATGTGCTTGAGGTTTCTTCAGATGTTGTTGGCAACTCTGTAGTTGTTCTTGTGCTTGATTCAGATCCGGATGTTGAGGTTGTCTCTGATGTTGGCACCTCGGTTGTTGTGCTTGATTCAGATGTTGATATTGAAGATGTGCTTGAGGTTTCTTCAGATGTTGTTGGCAACTCTGTAGTTGTTCTTGTGCTGGATTCAGATCCAGATGTTGAAGTTGTCTCTGTTGTTGGCACCTCGGTTGTTGTGCTTGATTCAGATGTTGATATTGAAGATGTGCTTGAGGTTTCTTCAGATGTTGTTGGCAACTCTGTAGTTGTTCTTGTGCTGGATTCAGATCCGGATGTTGAAGTTGTCTCTGATGTTGGCACTTCGGTTGTTGTGCTTGATTCAGATGTTGATATTGAAGATGTGCTTGAGGTTTCTTCAGATGTTGTTGGCAACTCTGTAGTTGTTCTTGATTCAGATCCGGATGTTGAGGTTGTCTCTGATGTTGGCACCTCGGCTGTTGGCACCTCGGCTGTTGTGCTTGATTCAGATGTTGATATTGAAGATGTGCTTGAGGTTTCTTCAGATGTTGTTGGCAACTCTGTAGTTGTTCTTGTGCTTGATTCAGATCCGGATGTTGAGGTTGTCTCTGATGTTGGCACCTCGGTTGTTGTGCTTGATTCAGATGTTGATATTGAAGATGTGCTTGAGGTTTCTTCAGATGTTGTTGGCAACTCTGTAGTTGTTCTTGTGCTGGATTCAGATCCGGATGTTGAAGTTGTCTCTGATGTTGGCACCTCGGTTGTTGTGCTTGATTCAGATGTTGATATTGAAGATGTGCTTGAGGTTTCTTCAGATGTTGTTGGCAACTCTGTAGTTGTTCTTGTGCTGGATTCTGATCCGGATGTTGAGGTTGTCTCTGATGTTGGCACCTCGGTTGTTGTGCTTGATTCAGATGTTGATATTGAAGATGTGCTTGAGGTTTCTTCAGATGTTGTTGGCAACTCTGTAGTTGTTCTTGTGCTAGATTCAGATCCAGATGTTGAAGTTGTCTCTGATGTTGGCACCTCGGTTGTTGTGCTTGATTCAGATGTTGATATTGAAGATGTGCTTGAGGTTTCTTCAGATGTTGTTGGCAACTCTGTAGTTGTTCTTGTGCTGGATTCAGATCCGGATGTTGAAGTTGTCTCTGATGTTGGCACCTCGGTTGTTGTGCTTGATTCAGATGTTGATATTGAAGATGTGCTTGAGGTTTCTTCAGATGTTGTTGGCAACTCTGTAGTTGTTCTTGTGCTTGATTCAGATCCGGATGTTGAGGTTGTCTCTGATGTTGGCACCTCGGTTGTTGTGCTTGATTCAGATGTTGATATTGAAGATGTGCTTGAGGTTTCTTCAGATGTTGTTGGCAACTCTGTAGTTGTTCTTGTGCTTGATTCAGATCCGGATGTTGAAGTTGTCTCTGATGTTGGCACCTCGGTGTTTGTGCTTGATTCAGATGTTGATATTGAAGATGTGCTTGAGGTTTCTTCAGATGTTGTTGGCAACTCTGTAGTTGTTCTTGTGCTTGATTCAGATCCGGATGTTGAAGTTGTCTCTGATGTTGGCACCTCGGTTGTTGTGCTTGATTCAGATGTTGATATTGAAGATGTGCTTGAGGTTTCTTCAGATGTTGTTGGCAACTCTGTAGTTGTTCTTGTGCTAGATTCAGATCCAGATGTTGAAGTTGTCTCTGATGTTGGCACCTCGGTTGTTGTGCTTGATTCAGATGTTGATATTGAAGATGTGCTTGAGGTTTCTTCAGATGTTGTTGGCAACTCTGTAGTTGTTCTTGTGCTGGATTCAGATCCGGATGTTGAAGTTGTCTCTGTTGTTGGCACCTCGGTTGCTGTGCTTGATTCAGATGTTGATATTGAAGATGTGCTTGAGGTTTCTTCAGATGTTGAGGTTGTCTCTGATGTTGGCACCTCGGTTGTTGTGCTTGATTCAGATGTTGATATTGAAGATGTGCTTGAGGTTTCTTCAGATGTTGAGGTTGTCTCTGATGTTGGCACCTCGGTTGTTGTGCTTGATTCAGATGTTGATATTGAAGATGTGCTTGAGGTTTCTTCAGATGTTGAGGTTGTCTCTGATGTTGGCACCTCGGTTGTTGTGCTTGATTCAGATGTTGATATTGAAGATGTGCTTGAGGTTTCTTCAGATGTTGTTGGCAACTCTGTAGTTGTTCTTGTGCTGGATTCAGATCCGGATGTTGAAGTTGTCTCTGATGTTGGCACCTCGGTTGTTGTGCTTGATTCAGATGTTGATATTGAAGATGTGCTTGAGGTTTCTTCAGATGTTGTTGGCAACTCTGTAGTTCTTGTTCTTGATTCAGATCCGGATGTTGAGGTTGTCTCTGATGTTGGCACCTCGGCTGTTGTGCTTGATTCAGATGTTGATATTGAAGATGTGCTTGAGGTTTCTTCAGATGTTGTTGGCAACTCTGTAGTTGTTCTTGTGCTTGATTCAGATCCGGATGTTGAGGTTGTCTCTGATGTTGGCACCTCGGTTGTTGTGCTTGATTCAGATGTTGATATTGAAGATGTGCTTGAGGTTTCTTCAGATGTTGTTGGCAACTCTGTAGTTGTTCTTGTGCTGGATTCAGATCCGGATGTTGAAGTTGTCTCTGATGTTGGCACCTCGGTTGTTGTGCTTGATTCAGATGTTGATATTGAAGATGTGCTTGAGGTGTCTTCAGATGTTGTTGGCAACTCTGTAGTTGTTCTTGTGCTAGATTCAGATCCAGATGTTGAAGTTGTCTCTGATGTTGGCACCTCGGTTGTTGTGCTTGATTCAGATGTTGATATTGAAGATGTGCTTGAGGTTTCTTCAGATGTTGTTGGCAACTGTGTCGTTGTTCTTGTGCTTGATTCAGATCCGGATGTTGAGGTTGTCTCTGATGTTGGCATCTCGGTTGTTGTGCTTGATTCAGATGTTGATATTGAAGATGTGCTTGAGGTTTCTTCAGATGTTGTTGGCAACTCTGTAGTTGTTCTTGTGCTTGATTCAGATCCGGATGTTGAAGTTGTCTCTGATGTTGGCACCTCGGTTGTTGTGCTTGATTCAGATGTTGATATTGAAGATGTGCTTGAGGTTTCTTCAGATGTTGTTGGCAACTCTGTAGTTGTTCTTGTGCTGGATTCAGATCCGGATGTTGAAGTTGTCTCTGATGTTGGCACCTCGGTTGTTGTGCTTGATTCAGATGTTGATATTGAAGATGTGCTTGAGGTTTCTTCAGATGTTGTTGGCAACTCTGTAGTTGTTCTTGTGCTTGATTCAGATCCGGATGTTGAGGTTGTCTCTGATGTTGGCACCTCGGTTGTTGTGCTTGATTCAGATGTTGATATTGAAGATGTGCTTGAGGTTTCTTCAGATGTTGTTGGCAACTCTGTAGTTGTTCTTGTGCTTGATTCAGATCCGGATGTTGAGGTTTTCTCTGATGTTGGCACCTCGGTTGTTGTGCTTGATTCAGATGTTGATATTGAAGATGTGCTTGAGGTTTCTTCAGATGTTGTTGGCAACTCTGTAGTTGTTCTTGTGCTTGATTCAGATCCGGATGTTGAAGTTGTCTCTGATGTTGGCACCTCGGTGTTTGTGCCTGATTCAGATGTTGATATTGAAGATGTGCTTGAGGTTTCTTCAGATGTTGTTGGCAACTCTGTAGTTGTTCTTGTGCTTGATTCAGATCCGGATGTTGAAGTTGTCTCTGATGTTGGCACCTCGGTTGTTGTGCTTGATTCAGATGTTGATATTGAAGATGTGCTTGAGGTTTCTTCAGATGTTGTTGGCAACTCTGTAGTTGTTCTTGTGCTAGATTCAGATCCAGATGTTGAAGTTGTCTCTGATGTTGGCACCTCAGTTGTTGTGCTTGATTCAGATGTTGATATTGAAGATGTGCTTGAGGTTTCTTCAGATGTTGTTGGCAACTCTGTAGTTGTTCTTGTGCTTGATTCAGATCCGGATGTTGAGGTTGTCTCTGATGTTGGCACCTCGGTTGTTGTGCTTGATTCAGATGTTGATATTGAAGATGTGCTTGAGGTTTCTTCAGATGTTGTTGGCAACTCTGTAGTTGTTCTTGTGCTGGATTCAGATCCGGATGTTGAAGTTGTCTCTGTTGTTGGCACCTTGGTTGTTGTGCTTGATTCAGATGTTGATATTGAAGATGTGCTTGAGGTTTCTTCAGATGTTGTTGGCAACTCTGTAGTTGTTCTTGTGCTGGATTCAGATCCGGATGTTGAAGTTGTCTCTGATGTTGGCACTTCGGTTGTTGTGCTTGATTCAGATGTTGATATTGAAGATGTGCTTGAGGTTTCTTCAGATGTTGTTGGCAACTCTGTAGTTGTTCTTGTGCTTGATTCAGATCCGGATGTTGAGGTTGTCTCTGATGTTGGCACCTCGGTTGTTGTGCTTGATTCAGATGTTGATATTGAAGATGTGCTTGAGGTTTCTTCAGATGTTGTTGGCAACTCTGTAGTTGTTCTTGTGCTTGATTCAGATCCGGATGTTGAAGTTGTCTCTGATGTTGGCACCTCGGTGTTTGTGCTTGATTCAGATGTTGATATTGAAGATGTGCTTGAGGTTTCTTCAGATGTTGTTGGCAACTCTGTAGTTGTTCTTGTGCTTGATTCAGATCCGGATGTTGAGGTTGTCTCTGATGTTGGCACCTCGGTTGTTGTGCTTGATTCAGATGTTGATATTGAAGATGTGCTTGAGGTTTCTTCAGATGTTGTTGGCAACTCTGTAGTTGTTCTTGTGCTAGATTCAGATCCAGATGTTGAAGTTGTCTCTGATGTTGGCACCTCGGTTGTTGTGCTTGATTCAGATGTTGATATTGAAGATGTGCTTGAGGTTTCTTCAGATGTTGTTGGCAACTCTGTAGTTGTTCTTGTGCTTGATTCAGATCCGGATGTTGAGGTTGTCTCTGATGTTGGCATCTCGGTTGTTGTGCTTGATTCAGATGTTGATATTGAAGATGTGCTTGAGGTTTCTTCAGATGTTGTTGGCAACTCTGTAGTTCTTGTGCTTGATTCAGATCCGGATGTTGAAGTTGTCTCTGATGTTGGCACCTCGGTTGTTGTGCTTGATTCAGATGTTGATATTGAAGATGTGCTTGAGGTTTCTTCAGATGTTGTTGGCAACTCTGTAGTTGTTCTTGTGCTGGATTCAGATCCGGATGTTGAAGTTGTCTCTGATGTTGGCACCTCGGTTGTTGTGCTTGATTCAGATGTTGATATTGAAGATGTGCTTGAGGTTTCTTCAGATGTTGTTGGCAACTCTGTAGTTGTTCTTGTGCTTGATTCAGATCCGGATGTTGAGGTTGTCTCTGATGTTGGCACCTCGGTTGTTGTGCTTGATTCAGATGTTGATATTGAAGATGTGCTTGAGGTTTCTTCAGATGTTGTTGGCAACTCTGTAGTTGTTCTTGTGCTTGATTCAGATCCGGATGTTGAGGTTGTCTCTGATGTTGGCACCTCGGTTGTTGTGCTTGATTCAGATGTTGATATTGAAGATGTGCTTGAGGTTTCTTCAGATGTTGTTGGCAACTCTGTAGTTGTTCTTGTGCTTGATTCAGATCCGGATGTTGAAGTTGTCTCTGATGTTGGCACCTCGGTGTTTGTGCCTGATTCAGATGTTGATATTGAAGATGTGCTTGAGGTTTCTTCAGATGTTGTTGGCAACTCTGTAGTTGTTCTTGTGCTTGATTCAGATCCGGATGTTGAAGTTGTCTCTGATGTTGGCACCTCGGTTGTTGTGCTTGATTCAGATGTTGATATTGAAGATGTGCTTGAGGTTTCTTCAGATGTTGTTGGCAACTCTGTAGTTGTTCTTGTGCTAGATTCAGATCCAGATGTTGAAGTTGTCTCTGATGTTGGCACCTCAGTTGTTGTGCTTGATTCAGATGTTGATATTGAAGATGTGCTTGAGGTTTCTTCAGATGTTGTTGGCAACTCTGTAGTTGTTCTTGTGCTTGATTCAGATCCGGATGTTGAGGTTGTCTCTGATGTTGGCACCTCGGTTGTTGTGCTTGATTCAGATGTTGATATTGAAGATGTGCTTGAGGTTTCTTCAGATGTTGTTGGCAACTGTGTAGTTGTTCTTGTGCTGGATTCAGATCCGGATGTTGAAGTTGTCTCTGTTGTTGGCACCTCGGTTGTTGTGCTTGATTCAGATGTTGATATTGAAGATGTGCTTGAGGTTTCTTCAGATGTTGTTGGCAACTCTGTAGTTGTTCTTGTGCTGGATTCAGATCCGGATGTTGAAGTTGTCTCTGATGTTGGCACTTCGGTTGTTGTGCTTGATTCAGATGTTGATATTGATAATGTGCTTGAGGTTTCTTCAGATGTTGTTGGCAACTCTGTAGTTGTTCTTGTGCTTGATTCAGATCCGGATGTTGAGGTTGTCTCTGATGTTGGCACCTCGGCTGTTGTGCTTGATTCAGATGTTGATATTGAAGATGTGCTTGAGGTTTCTTCAGATGTTGTTGGCAACTGTGTAGTTGTTCTTGTGCTTGATTCAGATCCGGATGTTGAGGTTGTCTCTGATGTTGGCATCTCGGTGTTTGTGCTTGATTCAGATGTTGATATTGAAGATGTGCTTGAGGTTTCTTCAGATGTTGTTGGCAACTCTGTAGTTGTTCTTGTGCTTGATTCAGATCCGGATGTTGAGGTTGTCTCTGATGTTGGCACCTCGGTTGTTGTGCTTGATTCAGATGTTGATATTGAAGATGTGCTTGAGGTTTCTTCAGATGTTGTTGGCAACTCTGTAGTTGTTCTTGTGCTAGATTCAGATCCAGATGTTGAAGTTGTCTCTGATGTTGGCACCTCGGTTGTTGTGCTTGATTCAGATGTTGATATTGAAGATGTGCTTGAGGTTTCTTCAGATGTTGTTGGCAACTCTGTAGTTGTTCTTGTGCTTGATTCAGATCCGGATGTTGAGGTTGTCTCTGATGTTGGCACCTCGGTTGTTGTGCTTGATTCAGATGTTGATATTGAAGATGTGCTTGAGGTTTCTTCAGATGTTGTTGGCAACTCTGTAGTTGTTCTTGTGCTTGATTCAGATCCGGATGTTGAAGTTGTCTCTGATGTTGGCACTTCGGTTGTTGTGCTTGATTCAGATGTTGATATTGAAGATGTGCTTGAGGTTTCTTCAGATGTTGTTGGCAACTCTGTAGTTGTTCTTGTGCTTGATTCAGATCCGGATGTTGAGGTTGTCTCTGATGTTGGCACCTCGGTTGTTGTGCTTGATTCAGATGTTGATATTGAAGATGTGCTTGAGGTTTCTTCAGATGTTGTTGGCAACTCTGTAGTTCTTGTGCTAGATTCAGATCCAGATGTTGAAGTTGTCTCTGATGTTGGCACCTCGGTTGTTGTGCTTGATTCAGATGTTGATATTGAAGATGTGCTTGAGATTTCTTCAGATGTTGTTGGCAACTCTGTAGTTGTTCTTGTGCTGGATTCAGATCCGGATGTTGAAGTTGTCTCTGATGTTGGCACCTCGGTTGTTGTGCTTGATTCAGATGTTGATATTGAAGATGTGCTTGAGGTTTCTTCAGATGTTGTTGACAACTCTGTAGTTGTTCTTGTGCTTGATTCAGATCCGGATGTTGAGGTTGTCTCTGATGTTGGCACCTCGGTTGTTGTGCTTGATTCAGATGTTGATATTGAAGTTGTGCTTGAGGTTTCTTCAGATGTTGTTGGCAACTCTGTAGTTGTTCTTGTGCTAGATTCAGATCCAGATGTTGAAGTTGTCTCTGATGTTGGCACCTCGGTTGTTGTGCTTGATTCAGATGTTGATATTGAAGATGTGCTTGAGGTTTCTTCAGATGTTGTTGGCAACTGTGTAGTTGTTCTTGTGCTTGATTCAGATCCGGATGTTGAAGTTGTCTCTGATGTTGGCACCTCGGTTGTTGTGCTTGATTCAGATGTTGATATTGAAGATGTGCTTGAGGTTTCTTCAGATGTTGTTGGCAACTCTGTAGTTGTTCTTGTGCTAGATTCAGATCCAGATGTTGAAGTTGTCTCTGATGTTGGCACCTCGGTTGTTGTGCTTGATTCAGATGTTGATATTGAAGATGTGCTTGAGGTTTCTTCAGATGTTGTTGGCAACTGTGTAGTTGTTCTTGTGCTGGATTCAGATCCGGATGTTGAAGTTGTCTCTGTTGTTGGCACCTCGGTTGTTGTGCTTGATTCAGATGTTGATATTGAAGATGTGCTTGAGGTTTCTTCAGATGTTGTTGGCAACTCTGTAGTTGTTCTTGTGCTGGATTCAGATCCGGATGTTGAAGTTGTCTCTGATGTTGGCACTTCGGTTGTTGTGCTTGATTCAGATGTTGATATTGATAATGTGCTTGAGGTTTCTTCAGATGTTGTTGGCAACTCTGTAGTTGTTCTTGTGCTTGATTCAGATCCGGATGTTGAGGTTGTCTCTGATGTTGGCACCTCGGCTGTTGTGCTTGATTCAGATGTTGATATTGAAGATGTGCTTGAGGTTTCTTCAGATGTTGTTGGCAACTCTGTAGTTGTTCTTGTGCTTGATTCAGATCCGGATGTTGAGGTTGTCTCTGATGTTGGCACCTCGGTTGTTGTGCTTGATTCAGATGTTGATATTGAAGATGTGCTTGAGGTTTCTTCAGATGTTGTTGGCAACTCTGTAGTTGTTCTTGTGCTGGATTCAGATCCGGATGTTGAAGTTGTCTCTGATGTTGGCACCTCGGTTGTTGTGCTTGATTCAGATGTTGATATTGAAGATGTGCTTGAGGTTTCTTCAGATGTTGTTGGCAACTCTGTAGTTGTTCTTGTGCTAGATTCAGATCCAGATGTTGAAGTTGTCTCTGATGTTGGCACCTCGGTTGTTGTGCTTGATTCAGATGTTGATATTGAAGATGTGCTTGAGGTTTCTTCAGATGTTGTTGGCAACTGTGTAGTTGTTCTTGTGCTTGATTCAGATCCGGATGTTGAGGTTGTCTCTGATGTTGGCATCTCGGTTGTTGTGCTTGATTCAGATGTTGATATTGAAGATGTGCTTGAGGTTTCTTCAGATGTTGTTGGCAACTCTGTAGTTGTTCTTGTGCTTGATTCAGATCCGGATGTTGAAGTTGTCTCTGATGTTGGCACCTCGGTTGTTGTGCTTGATTCAGATGTTGATATTGAAGATGTGCTTGAGGTTTCTTCAGATGTTGTTGGCAACTCTGTAGTTGTTCTTGTGCTAGATTCAGATCCAGATGTTGAAGTTGTCTCTGATGTTGGCACCTCGGTTGTTGTGCTTGATTCAGATGTTGATATTGAAGATGTGCTTGAGGTTTCTTCAGATGTTGTTGGCAACTCTGTAGTTGTTCTTGTGCTTGATTCAGATCCGGATGTTGAGGTTGTCTCTGATGTTGGCACCTCGGTTGTTGTGCTTGATTCAGATGTTGATATTGAAGATGTGCTTGAGGTTTCTTCAGATGTTGTTGGCAACTCTGTAGTTGTTCTTGTGCTTGATTCAGATCCGGATGTTGAAGTTGTCTCTGATGTTGGCACTTCGGTTGTTGTGCTTGATTCAGATGTTGATATTGAAGATGTGCTTGAGGTTTCTTCAGATGTTGTTGGCAACTCTGTAGTTGTTCTTGTTGATTCAGATCCGGATGTTGAGGTTGTCTCTGATGTTGGCACCTGGGTTGTTGTGCTTGATTCAGATGTTGATATTGAAGATGTGCTTGAGGTTTCTTCAGATGTTGTTGGCAACTCTGTAGTTGTTCTTGTGCTAGATTCAGATCCAGATGTTGAAGTTGTCTCTGATGTTGGCACCTCGGTTGTTGTGCTTGATTCAGATGTTGATATTGAAGATGTGCTTGAGGTTTCTTCAGATGTTGTTGGCAACTCTGTAGTTGTTCTTGTGCTGGATTCAGATCCGGATGTTGAAGTTGTCTCTGATGTTGGCACCTCGGTTGTTGTGCTTGATTCAGATGTTGATATTGAAGATGTGCTTGAGGTTTCTTCAGATGTTGTTGGCAACTCTGTAGTTGTTCTTGTGCTTGATTCAGATCCGGATGTTGAGGTTGTCTCTGATGTTGGCACCTCGGTTGTTGTGCTTGATTCAGATGTTGATATTGAAGATGTGCTTGAGGTTTCTTCAGATGTTGTTGGCAACTCTGTAGTTGTTCTTGTGCTTGATTCAGATCCGGAAGTTGAGGTTGTCTCTGATGTTGGCACCTCGGTTGTTGTGCTTGATTCAGATGTTGATATTGAAGATGTGCTTGAGGTTTCTTCAGATGTTGTTGGCAACTCTGTAGTTGTTCTTGTGCTTGATTCAGATCCGGATGTTGAAGTTGTCTCTGATGTTGGCACCTCGGTGTTTGTGCTTGATTCAGATGTTGATATTGAAGATGTGCTTGAGGTTTCTTCAGATGTTGTTGGCAACTCTGTAGTTGTTCTTGTGCTTGATTCAGATCCGGATGTTGAAGTTGTCTCTGATGTTGGCACCTCGGTTGTTGTGCTTGATTCAGATGTTGATATTGAAGATGTGCTTGAGGTTTCTTCAGATGTTGTTGGCAACTCTGTAGTTGTTCTTGTGCTAGATTCAGATCCAGATGTTGAAGTTGTCTCTGATGTTGGCACCTCGGTTGTTGTGCTTGATTCAGATGTTGATATTGAAGATGTGCTTGAGGTTTCTTCAGATGTTGTTGGCAACTCTGTAGTTGTTCTTGTGCTTGATTCAGATCCGGATGTTGAGGTTGTCTCTGATGTTGGCACCTCGGTTGTTGTGCTTGATTCAGATGTTGATATTGAAGATGTGCTTGAGGTTTCTTTAGATGTTGTTGGCAACTCTGTAGTTGTTCTTGTGCTGGATTCAGATCCGGATGTTGAAGTTGTCTCTGTTGTTGGCACCTCGGTTGTTGTGCTTGATTCAGATGTTGATATTGAAGATGTGCTTGAGGTTTCTTCAGATGTTGTTGGCAACTCTGTAGTTGTTCTTGTGCTGGATTCAGATCCGGATGTTGAAGTTGTCTCTGATGTTGGCACTTCGGTTGTTGTGCTTGATTCAGATGTTGATATTGAAGATGTGCTTGAGGTTTCTTCAGATGTTGTTGGCAACTCTGTAGTTGTTCTTGTGCTTGATTCAGATCCGGATGTTGAGGTTGTCTCTGATGTTGGCACCTCGGTTGTTGTGCTTGATTCAGATGTTGATATTGAAGATGTGCTTGAGGTTTCTTCAGATGTTGTTGGCAACTCTGTAGTTGTTCTTGTGCTTGATTCAGATCCGGATGTTGAAGTTGTCTCTGATGTTGGCACCTCGGTGTTTGTGCTTGATTCAGATGTTGATATTGAAGATGTGCTTGAGGTTTCTTCAGATGTTGTTGGCAACTCTGTAGTTGTTCTTGTGCTAGATTCAGATCCAGATGTTGAAGTTGTCTCTGATGTTGGCACCTCGGTTGTTGTGCTTGATTCAGATGTTGATATTGAAGATGTGCTTGAGGTTTCTTCAGATGTTGTTGGCAACTCTGTAGTTGTTCTTGTGCTTGATTCAGATCCGGATGTTGATGTTGTCTCTGATGTTGGCACCTCGGTTGTTGTGCTTGATTCAGATGTTGATATTGAAGATGTGCTTGAGGTTTCTTCAGATGTTGTTGGCAACTCTGTATTTGTTCTTGTGCTTGATTCAGATCCGGATGTTGAAGTTGTCTCTGATGTTGGCACTTCGGTTGTTGTGCTTGATTCAGATGTTGATATTGAAGATGTGCTTGAGGTTTCTTCAGATGTTGTTGGCAACTCTGTAGTTGTTCTTGTTGATTCAGATCCGGATGTTGAGGTTGTCTCTGATGTTGGCACCTCGGTTGTTGTGCTTGATTCAGATGTTGATATTGAAGATGTGCTTGAGGTTTCTTCAGATGTTGTTGGCAACTCTGTAGTTGTTCTTGTGCTAGATTCAGATCCAGATGTTGAAGTTGTCTCTGATGTTGGCACCTCGGTTGTTGTGCTTGATTCAGATGTTGATATTGAAGATGTGCTTGAGATTTCTTCAGATGTTGTTGGCAACTCTGTAGTTGTTCTTGTGCTGGATTCAGATCCGGATGTTGAAGTTGTCTCTGATGTTGGCACCTCGGTTGTTGTGCTTGATTCAGATGTTGATATTGAAGATGTGCTTGAGGTTTCTTCAGATGTTGTTGACAACTCTGTAGTTGTTCTTGTGCTTGATTCAGATCCAGATGTTGAAGTTGTCTCTGATGTTGGCACCTCGGTTGTTGTGCTTGATTCAGATGTTGATATTGAAGATGTGCTTGAGGTTTCTTCAGATGTTGTTGGCAACTCTGTAGTTGTTCTTGTGCTTGATTCAGATCCGGATGTTGAAGTTGTCTCTGATGTTGGCACTTCGGTTGTTGTGCTTGATTCAGATGTTGATATTGAAGTTGTGCTTGAGGTTTCTTCAGATGTTGTTGGCAACTCTGTAGTTGTTCTTGTGCTAGATTCAGATCCAGATGTTGAAGTTGTCTCTGATGTTGGCACCTCGGTTGTTGTGCTTGATTCAGATGTTGATATTGAAGATGTGCTTGAGGTTTCTTCAGATGTTGTTGGCAACTGTGTAGTTGTTCTTGTGCTTGATTCAGATCCGGATGTTGAAGTTGTCTCTGATGTTGGCACCTCGGTTGTTGTGCTTGATTCAGATGTTGATATTGAAGATGTGCTTGAGGTTTCTTCAGATGTTGTTGGCAACTCTGTAGTTGTTCTTGTGCTAGATTCAGATCCAGATGTTGAAGTTGTCTCTGATGTTGGCACCTCGGTTGTTGTGCTTGATTCAGATGTTGATATTGAAGATGTGCTTGAGGTTTCTTCAGATGTTGTTGGCAACTGTGTAGTTGTTCTTGTGCTGGATTCAGATCCGGATGTTGAAATTGTCTCTGTTGTTGGCACCTCGGTTGTTGTGCTTGATTCAGATGTTGATATTGAAGATGTGCTTGAGGTTTCTTCAGATGTTGTTGGCAACTCTGTAGTTGTTCTTGTGCTGGATTCAGATCCGGATGTTGAAATTGTCTCTGTTGTTGGCACCTCGGTTGTTGTGCTTGATTCAGATGTTGATATTGAAGATGTGCTTGAGGTTTCTTCAGATGTTGTTGGCAACTCTGTAGTTGTTCTTGTGCTTGATTTAGATCCGGATGTTGAGGTTGTCTCTGATGTTGGCACCTCGGTTGTTGTGCTTGATTCAGATGTTGATATTGAAGATGTGCTTGAGGTTTCTTCAGATGTTGTTGGCAACTCTGTAGTTGTTCTTGTGCTGGATTCAGATCCGGATGTTGAAGTTGTCTCTGATGTTGGCACCTCGGTTGTTGTGCTTGATTCAGATGTTGATATTGAAGATGTGCTTGAGGTTTCTTCAGATGTTGTTGGCAACTCTGTAGTTGTTCTTGTGCTAGATTCAGATCCAGATGTTGAAGTTGTCTCTGATGTTGGCACCTCGGTTGTTGTGCTTGATTCAGATGTTGATATTGAAGATGTGCTTGAGGTTTCTTCAGATGTTGTTGGCAACTGTGTAGTTGTTCTTGTGCTTGATTCAGATCCGGATGTTGAGGTTGTCTCTGATGTTGGCATCTCGGTTGTTGTGCTTGATTCAGATGTTGATATTGAAGATGTGCTTGAGGTTTCTTCAGATGTTGTTGGCAACTCTGTAGTTGTTCTTGTGCTTGATTCAGATCCGGATGTTGAAGTTGTCTCTGATGTTGGCACCTCGGTTGTTGTGCTTGATTCAGATGTTGATATTGAAGATGTACTTGAGGTTTCTTCAGATGTTGTTGGCAACTCTGTAGTTGTTCTTGTGCTTGATTCAGATCCGGATGTTGAAGTTGTCTCTGATGTTGGCACCTCGGTTTTTGTGCTTGATTCAGATGTTGATATTGAAGATGTGCTTGAGGTTTCTTCAGATGTTGTTGGCAACTCTGTAGTTGTTCTGGTGCTTGATTCAGATCCAGATGTTGAGGTTGTCTCTGATGATGGCACCTCGGTTGTTGTGCTTGATTCAGATGTTGATATTGAAGATGTGCTTGAGGTTTCTTCAGATGTTGTTGGCAACTCTGTAGTTGTTCTTGTGCTTGATTCAGATCCGGATGTTGAGGTTGTCTCTGATGTTGGCACCTCGGTTGTTGTGCTTGATTCAGATGTTGATATTGAAGATGTGCTTGAGGTTTCTTCAGATGTTGTTGGCAACTCTGTAGTTGTTCTTGTGCTTGGTTCAGATCCGGATGTTGAAGTTGTCTCTGATGTTGGCACCTCGGTGTTTGTGCTTGATTCAGATGTTGATATTGAAGATGTGCTTGAGGTTTCTTCAGATGTTGTTGGCAACTCTGTAGTTGTTCTTGTGCTTGATTCAGATCCGGATGTTGAAGTTGTCTCTGATGTTGGCACCTCGGTTGTTGTGCTTGATTCAGATGTTGATATTGAAGATGTGCTTGAGGTTTCTTCAGATGTTGTTGGCAACTCTGTAGTTGTTCTTGTGCTAGATTCAGATCCGGATGTTGAAGTTGTCTCTGATGTTGGCACCTCGGTTGTTGTGCTTGATTCAGATGTTGATATTGAAGATGTGCTTGAGGTTTCTTCAGATGTTGTTGGCAACTCTGTAGTTGTTCTTGTGCTTGATTCAGATCCGGATGTTGAGGTTGTCTCTGATGTTGGCACCTCGGTTGTTGTGCTTGATTCAGATGTTGATATTGAAGATGTGCTTGAGGTTTCTTCAGATGTTGTTGGCAACTCTGTAGTTGTTTTTGTGCTGGATTCAGATCCGGATGTTGAAGTTGTCTCTGTTGTTGGCACCTCGGTTGTTGTGCTTGATTCAGATGTTGATATTGAAGATGTGCTTGAGGTTTCTTCAGATGTTGATATTGAAGATGTGCTTGAGGTTTCTTCAGATGTTGTTGGCAACTCTGTAGTTGTTCTTGTGCTTGATTCAGATCCGGATGTTGAAGTTGTCTCTGATGTTGGCACCTCGGTGTTTGTGCTTGATTCAGATGTTGATATTGAAGATGTGCTTGAGGTTTCTTCAGATGTTGTTGGCAACTCTGTAGTTGTTCTTGTGCTTGATTCAGATCCGGATGTTGAAGTTGTCTCTGATGTTGGCACCTCGGTTGTTGTGCTTGATTCAGATGTTGATATTGAAGATGTGCTTGAGGTTTCTTCAGATGTTGTTGGCAACTCTGTAGTTGTTCTTGTGCTAGATTCAGATCCAGATGTTGAAGTTGTCTCTGATGTTGGCACCTCGGTTGTTGTGCTTGATTCAGATGTTGATATTGAAGATGTGCTTGAGGTTTCTTCAGATGTTGTTGGCAACTCTGTAGTTGTTCTTGTGCTTGATTCAGATCCGGATGTTGAGGTTGTCTCTGATGTTGGCACCTCGGTTGTTGTGCTTGATTCAGATGTTGATATTGAAGATGTGCTTGAGGTTTCTTCAGATGTTGTTGGCAACTCTGTAGTTCTTGTGCTGGATTCAGATCCGGATGTTGAAGTTGTCTCTGATGTTGGCACTTCGGTTGTTGTGCTTGATTCAGATGTTGATATTGAAGATGTGCTTGAGGTTTCTTCAGATGTTGTTGGCAACTCTGTAGTTGTTCTTGTTGATTCAGATCCGGATGTTGAGGTTGTCTCTGATGTTGGCACCTGGGTTGTTGTGCTTGATTCAGATGTTGATATTGAAGATGTGCTTGAGGTTTCTTCAGATGTTGTTGGCAACTCTGTAGTTGTTCTTGTGCTAGATTCAGATCCAGATGTTGAAGTTGTCTCTGATGTTGGCACCTCGGTTGTTGTGCTTGATTCAGATGTTGATATTGAAGATGTGCTTGAGGTTTCTTCAGATGTTGTTGGCAACTCTGTAGTTGTTCTTGTGCTGGATTCAGATCCGGATGTTGAAGTTGTCTCTGATGTTGGCACCTCGGTTGTTGTGCTTGATTCAGATGTTGATATTGAAGATGTGCTTGAGGTTTCTTCAGATGTTGTTGGCAACTCTGTAGTTGTTCTTGTGCTTGATTCAGATCCGGATGTTGAGGTTGTCTCTGATGTTGGCACCTCGGTTGTTGTGCTTGATTCAGATGTTGATATTGAAGATGTGCTTGAGGTTTCTTCAGATGTTGTTGGCAACTCTGTAGTTGTTCTTGTGCTTGATTCAGATCCGGATGTTGAAGTTGTCTCTGATGTTGGCACCTCGGTGTTTGTGCTTGATTCAGATGTTGATATTGAAGATGTGCTTGAGGTTTCTTCAGATGTTGTTGGCAGCTCTGTAGTTGTTCTTGTGCTTGATTCAGATCCGGATGTTGAGGTTGTCTCTGATGTTGGCACCTCGGTTATTGTGCTTGATTCAGATGTTGATATTGAAGATGTGCTTGAGGTTTCTTCAGATGTTGTTGGCAACTCTGTAGTTGTTCTTGTGCTAGATTCAGATCCAGATGTTGAAGTTGTCTCTGATATTGGCACCTCGGTTGTTGTGCTTGATTCAGATGTTGATATTGAAGATGTGCTTGAGGTTTCTTCAGATGTTGTTGGCAACTCTGTAGTTGTTCTTGTGCTTGATTCAGATCCGGATGTTGAGGTTGTCTCTGATGTTGGCACCTCGGTTGTTGTGCTTGATTCAGATGTTGATATTGAAGATGTGCTTGAGGTTTCTTCAGATGTTGTTGGCAACTCTGTAGTTGTTCTTGTGCTGGATTCAGATCCGGATGTTGAAGTTGTCTCTGTTGTTGGCACCTCGGTTGTTGTGCTTGATTCAGATGTTGATATTGAAGATGTGCTTGAGGTTTCTTCAGATGTTGTTGGCAACTCTGTAGTTGTTCTTGTGCTGGATTCAGATCCGGATGTTGAAGTTGTCTCTGATGTTGGCACTTCGGTTGTTGTGCTTGATTCAGATGTTGATATTGAAGATGTGCTTGAGGTTTCTTCAGATGTTGTTGGCAACTCTGTAGTTGTTCTTGTGCTTGATTCAGATCCGGATGTTGAGGTTGTCTCTGATGTTGGCACCTCGGCTGTTGTGCTTGATTCAGATGTTGATATTGAAGATGTGCTTGAGGTTTCTTCAGATGTTGTTGGCAACTCTGTAGTTGTTCTTGTGCTTGATTCAGATCCGGATGTTGAGGTTGTCTCTGATGTTGGCACCTCGGTTGTTGTGCTTGATTCAGATGTTGATATTGAAGATGTGCTTGAGGTTTCTTCAGATGTTGTTGGCAACTCTGTAGTTGTTCTTGTGCTGCATTCAGATCCGGATGTTGAAGTTGTCTCTGATGTTGGCACCTCGGTTGTTGTGCTTGATTCAGATGTTGATATTGAAGATGTGCTTGAGGTTTCTTCAGATGTTGTTGGCAACTCTGTAGTTGTTCTTGTGCTAGATTCAGATCCAGATGTTGAAGTTGTCTCTGATGTTGGCACCTCGGTTGTTGTGCTTGATTCAGATGTTGATATTGAAAATGTGCTTGAGGTTTCTTCAGATGTTGTTGGCAACTGTGTAGTTGTTCTTGTGCTTGATTCAGATCCGGATGTTGAGGTTGTCTCTGATGTTGGCATCTCGGTTGTTGTGCTTGATTCAGATGTTGATATTGAAGATGTGCTTGAGGTTTCTTCAGATGTTGTTGGCAACTCTGTAGTTGTTCTTGTGCTTGATTCAGATCCGGATGTTGAAGTTGTCTCTGATGTTGGCACCTCGGTTGTTGTGCTTGATTCAGATGTTGATATTGAAGATGTGCTTGAGGTTTCTTCAGATGTTGTTGGCAACTCTGTAGTTGTTCTTGTGCTTGATTCAGATCCGGATGTTGAAGTTGTCTCTGATGTTGGCACCTCGGTTGTTGTGCTTGATTCAGATGTTGATATTGAAGATGTGCTTGAGGTTTCTTCAGATGTTGTTGGCAACTCTGTAGTTGTTCTTGTGCTTGATTCAGATCCGGATGTTGAGGTTGTCTCTGATGTTGGCACCTCGGTTGTTGTGCTTGATTCAGATGTTGATATTGAAGATGTGCTTGAGGTTTCTTCAGATGTTGTTGGCAACTCTGTAGTTGTTCTTGTGCTTGATTCAGATCCGGATGTTGAGGTTGTCTCTGATGTTGGCACCTCGGTTGTTGTGCTTGATTCAGATGTTGATATTGGAGATGTGCTTGAGGTTTCTTCAGATGTTGTTGGCAACTCTGTAGTTGTTCTTGTGCTTGATTCAGATCCGGATGTTGAAGTTGTCTCTGATGTTGGCACCTCGGTGTTTGTGCTTGATTCAGATGTTGATATTGAAGATGTGCTTGAGGTTTCTTCAGATGTTGTTGGCAACTCTGTAGTTGTTCTTGTGCTTGATTCAGATCCGGATGTTGAAGTTGTCTCTGATGTTGGCACCTCGGTTGTTGTGCTTGATTCAGATGTTGATATTGAAGATGTGCTTGAGGTTTCTTCAGATGTTGTTGGCAATTCTGTAGTTGTTCTTGTGCTAGATTCAGATCCAGATGTTGAAGTTGTCTCTGATGTTGGCACCTCGGTTGTTGTGCTTGATTCAGATGTTGATATTGAAGATGTGCTTGAGGTTTCTTCAGATGTTGTTGGCAACTCTGTAGTTGTTCTTGTGCTTGATTCAGATCCGGATGTTGAGGTTGTCTCTGATGTTGGCACCTCGGTTGTTGTGCTTGATTCAGATGTTGATATTGAAGATGTGCTTGAGGTTTCTTCAGATGTTGTTGGCAACTCTGTAGTTGTTCTTGTGCTGGATTCAGAACCGGATGTTGAAGTTGTCTCTGTTGTTGGCACCTCGGTTGTTGTGCTTGATTCAGATGTTGATATTGAAGATGTGCTTGAGGTTTCTTCAGATGTTGTTGGCAACTCTGTAGTTGTTCTTGTGCTGGATTCAGATCCGGATGTTGAAGTTGTCTCTGATGTTGGCACTTCGGTTGTTGTGCTTGATTCAGATGTTGATATTGAAGATGTGCTTGAGGTTTCTTCAGATGTTGTTGGCAACTCTGTAGTTGTTCTTGTGCTTGATTTAGATCCGGATGTTGAGGTTGTCTCTGATGTTGGCACCTCGGTTGTTGTGCTTGATTCAGATGTTGATATTGAAGATGTGCTTGAGGTTTCTTCAGATGTTGTTGGCAACTCTGTAGTTGTTCTTGTGCTTGATTCAGATCCGGATGTTGAGGTTGTCTCTGATGTTGGCACCTCGGTTGTTGTGCTTGATTCAGATGTTGATATTGAAGATGTGCTTGAGGTTTCTTCAGATGTTGTTGGCAACTCTGCAGTTGTTCTTGTGCTGGACTCAGATCCGGATGTTGAAGTTATCTCTGATGTTGGCACCTCGATTGTTGTGCTTGATTCAGATGTTGATATTGAAGATGTGCTTGAGGTTTCTTCAGATGTTGTTGGCAACTCTGTAGTTGTTCTTGTGCTAGATTCAGATCCAGATGTTGAAGTTGTCTCTGATGTTGGCACCTCGGTTGTTGTGCTTGATTCAGATGTTGATATTGAAGATGTGCTTGAGGTTTCTTCAGATGTTGTTGGCAACTGTGTAGTTGTTCTTGTGCTTGATTCAGATCCGGATGTTGAAGTTGTCTCTGATGTTGGCACCTCGGTTGTTGTGCTTGATTCAGATGTTGATATTGAAGATGTGCTTGAGGTTTCTTCAGATGTTGTTGGCAACTCTGTAGTTGTTCTTGTGCTAGATTCAGATCCAGATGTTGAAGTTGTCTCTGATATTGGCACCTCGGTTGTTGTGCTTGATTCAGATGTTGATATTGAAGATGTGCTTGAGGTTTCTTCAGATGTTGTTGGCAACTCTGTAGTTGTTCTTGTGCTTGATTTAGATCCGGATGTTGAGGTTGTCTCTGATGTTGGCACCTCGGTTGTTGTGCTTGATTCAGATGTTGATATTGAAGATGTGCTTGAGGTTTCTTCAGATGTTGTTGGCAACTCTGTAGTTGTTCTTGTGCTTGATTCAGACCCGGATGTTGAGGTTGTCTCTGATGATGGCACCTCGGTTGTTGTGCTTGATTCAGATGTTGATATTGGAGATGTGCTTGAGGTTTCTTCAGATGTTGTTGGCAACTCTGTAGTTGTTCTTGTGCTTGATTCAGATCCGGATGTTGAAGTTGTCTCTGATGTTGGCACCTCGGTGTTTGTGCTTGATTCAGATGTTGATATTGAAGATGTGCTTGAGGTTTCTTCAGATGTTTTTGGCAACTCTGTAGTTGTTCTTGTGCTTGATTCAGATCCGGATGTTGAAGTTGTCTCTGATGTTGGCACCTCGGTTGTTGTGCTTGATTCAGATGTTGATATTGAAGATGTGCTTGAGGTTTCTTCAGATGTTGTTGGCAACTCTGTAGTTGTTCTTGTGCTAGATTCAGATCCAGATGTTGAAGTTGTCTCTGATGTTGGCACCTCGGTTGTTGTGCTTGATTCAGATGTTGATATTGAAGATGTGCTTGAGGTTTCTTCAGATGTTGTTGGCAACTCTGTAGTTGTTCTTGTGCTTGATTCAGATCCGGATGTTGAGGTTGTCTCTGATGTTGGCACCTCGGTTGTTGTGCTTGATTCAGATGTTGATATTGAAGATGTGCTTGAGGTTTCTTCAGATGTTGTTGGCAACTCTGTAGTTGTTCTTGTGCTGGATTCAGATCCGGATGTTGAAGTTGTCTCTGTTGTTGGCACCTCGGTTGTTGTGCTTGATTCAGATGTTGATATTGAAGATGTGCTTGAGGTTTCTTCAGATGTTGTTGGCAACTCTGTAGTTGTTCTTGTGCTGGATTCAGATCCGGATGTTGAAGTTGTCTCTGATGTTGGCACTTCGGTTGTTGTGCTTGATTCAGATGTTGATATTGAAGATGTGCTTGAGGTTTCTTCAGATGTTGTTGGCAACTCTGTAGTTGTTCTTGTGCTTGATTCAGATCCGGATGTTGAGGTTGTCTCTGATGTTGGCACCTCGGTTGTTGTGCTTGATTCAGATGTTGATATTGAAGATGTGCTTGAGGTTTCTTCAGATGTTGTTGGCAACTCTGTAGTTGTTCTTGTGCTGGATTCAGATCCGGATGTTGAAGTTGTCTCTGTTGTTGGCACCTCGGTTGTTGTGCTTGATTCAGATGTTGATATTGAAGATGTGCTTGAGGTTTCTTCAGATGTTGTTGGCAACTCTGTAGTTGTTCTTGTGCTGGATTCAGATCCGGATGTTGAAGTTGTCTCTGATGTTGGCACCTCGGTTGTTGTGCTTGATTCAGATGTTGATATTGAAGATGTGCTTGAGGTTTCTTCAGATGTTGTTGGCAACTCTGTAGTTGTTCTTGTGCTAGATTCAGATCCAGATGTTGAAGTTGTCTCTGATGTTGGCACCTCGGTTGTTGTGCTTGATTCAGATGTTGATATTGAAGATGTGCTTGAGGTTTCTTCAGATGTTGTTGGCAACTGTGTAGTTGTTCTTGTGCTTGATTCAGATCCGGATGTTGAGGTTGTCTCTGATGTTGGCATCTCGGTTGTTGTGCTTGATTCAGATGTTGATATTGAAGATGTGCTTGAGGTTTCTTCAGATGTTGTTGGCAACTCTGTAGTTGTTCTTGTGCTGGATTCAGATCCGGATGTTGAAGTTGTCTCTGATGTTGGCACCTCGGTTGTTGTGCTTGATTCAGATGTTGATATTGAAGATGTGCTTGAGGTTTCTTCAGATGTTGTTGGCAACTCTGTAGTTGTTCTTGTGCTAGATTCAGATCCAGATGTTGAAGTTGTCTCTGATGTTGGCACCTCGGTTGTTGTGCTTGATTCAGATGTTGATATTGAAGATGTGCTTGAGGTTTCTTCAGATGTTGTTGGCAACTCTGTAGTTGTTCTTGTGCTTGATTCAGATCCGGATGTTGAGGTTGTCTCTGATGTTGGCATCTCGGTTGTTGTGCTTGATTCAGATGTTGATATTGAAGATGTGCTTGAGGTTTCTTCAGATGTTGTTGGCAACTCTGTAGTTGTTCTTGTGCTTGATTCAGATCCGGATGTTGAAGTTGTCTCTGATGTCGGCACCTCGGTTGTTGTGCTTGATTCAGATGTTGATATTGAAGATGTGCTTGAGGTTTCTTCAGATGTTGTTGGCAACTCTGTAGTTGTTCTTGTGCTTGATTCAGATCCGGATGTTGAAGTTGTCTCTGATGTTGGCACCTCGGTTGTTGTGCTTGATTCAGATGTTGATATTGAAGATGTGCTTGAGGTTTCTTCAGATGTTGTTGGCAACTCTGTAGTTGTTCTGGTGCTTGATTCAGATCCGGATGTTGAGGTTGTCTCTGATGATGGCACCTCGGTTGTTGTGCTTGATTCAGATGTTGATATTGAAGATGTGCTTGAGGTTTCTTCAGATGTTGTTGGCAACTCTGTAGTTGTTCTTGTGCTTGATTCAGATCCGGATGTTGAGGTTGTCTCTGATGTTGGCACCTCGGTTGTTGTGCTTGATTCAGATGTTGATATTGAAGATGTGCTTAAGGTTTCTTCAGATGTTGTTGGCAACTCTGTAGTTGTTCTTGTGCTTGATTCAGATCCGGATGTTGAAGTTGTCTCTGATGTTGGCACCTCGGTTGTTGTGCTTGATTCAGATGTTGATATTGAAGATGTGCTTGAGGTTTCTTCAGATGTTGTTGGCAACTCTGTAGTTGTTCTTGTGCTTGATTCAGATCCGGATGTTGAAGTTGTCTCTGATGTTGGCACCTCGGTTGTTGTGCTTGATTCAGATGTTGATATTGCAGATGTGCTTGAGGTTTCTTCAGATGTTGTTGGCAACTCTGTAGTTGTTCTTGTGCTAGATTCAGATCCAAATGTTGAAGTTGTCTCTGATGTTGGCACCTCGGTTGTTGTGCTTGATTCAGATGTTGATATTGAAGATGTGCTTGAGGTTTCTTCAGATGTTGTTGGCAACTCTGTAGTTGTTCTTGTGCTAGATTCAGATCCAGATGTTGAAGTTGTCTCTGATGTTGGCACCTCGGTTGTTGTGCTTGATTCAGATGTTGATATTGAAGATGTGCTTGAGATTTCTTCAGATGTTGTTGGCAACTCTGTAGTTGTTCTTGTGCTAGATTCAGATCCGGATGTTGAAGTTGTCTCTGATGTTGGCACCTCGGTTGTTGTGCTTGATTCAGATGTTGATATTGAAGATTTGCTTGAGGTTTCTTCAGATGTTGTTGGCAACTCTGTAGTTGTTCTTGTGCTTGATTCAGATCCGGATGTTGAGGTTGTCTCTGATGTTGGCACCTCGGTTGTTGTGCTTGATTCAGATGTTGATATTGAAGATGTGCTTGAGGTTTCTTCAGATGTTGTTGGCAACTCTGTAGTTGTTCTTGTGCTGGATTCAGATCCGGATGTTGAAGTTGTCTCTGTTGTTGGCACCTCGGTTGTTGTGCTTGATTCAGATGTTGATATTGAAGATGTGCTTGAGGTTTCTTCAGATGTTGTTGGCAACTCTGTAGTTGTTCTTGTGCTGGATTCAGATCCGGATGTTGAAGTTGTCTCTGATGTTGGCACTTCGGTTGTTGTGCTTGATTCAGATTTTGATATTGAAGATGTGCTTGAGGTTTCTTCAGATGTTGTTGGCAACTCTGTAGTTGTTGTTGTGCTTGATTCAGATCCGGATGTTGAGGTTGTCTCTGATGTTGGCACCTCGGTTGTTGTGCTTGATTCAGATGTTGATATTGAAGATGTGCTTGAGGTTTCTTCAGATGTTGTTGGCAACTCTGTAGTTGTTCTTGTGCTTGATTCAGATCCGGATGTTGAGGTTGTCTCTGATGTTGGCACCTCGGTTGTTGTGCTTGATTCAGATGTTGATATTGAAGATGTGCTTGAGGTTTCTTCAGATGTTGTTGGCAACTCTGCAATTGTTCTTGTGCTGGATTCAGATCCGGATGTTGAAGTTGTCTCTGATGTTGGCACCTCGGTTGTTGTGCTTGATTCAGATGTTGATATTGAAGATGTGCTTGAGGTTTCTTCAGATGTTGTTGGCAACTCTGTAGTTGTTCTTGTGCTAGATTCAGATCCAGATGTTGAAGTTGTCTCTGATGTTGGCACCTCGGTTGTTGTGCTTGATTCAGATGTTGATATTGAAGATGTGCTTGAGGTTTCTTCAGATGTTGTTGGCAACTCTGTAGTTGTTCTTGTGCTTGATTCAGATCCGGATGTTGAGGTTGTCTCTGATGTTGGCATCTCGGTTGTTGTGCTTGATTCAGATGTTGATATTGAAGATGTGCTTGAGGTTTCTTCAGATGTTGTTGGCAACTCTGTAGTTGTTCTTGTGCTTGATTCAGATCCGGATGTTGAGGTTGTCTCTGATGTTGGCACCTCGGTTGTTGTGCTTGATTCAGATGTTGATATTGAAGATGTGCTTGAGGTTTCTTCAGATGTTGTTGGCAACTCTGTAGTTGTTCTTGTGCTGGATTCAGATCCGGATGATGAAGTTGTCTCTGAAGTTGGCACCTCGGTTGTTGTGCTTGATTCAGATGTTGATATTGAAGATGTGCTTGAGGTTTCTTCAGATGTTGTTGGCAACTCTGTAGTTGTTCTTGTGCTGGATTCAGATCCGGATGATGAAGTTGTCTCTGAAGTTGGCACCTCGGTTGTTGTGCTTGATTCAGATGTTGATATTGAAGATGTGCTTGAGGTTTCTTCAGATGTTGTTGGCAACTCTGTAGTTGTTCTTGTGCTAGATTCAGATCCAGATGTTGAAGTTGTCTCTGATGTTGGCACCTCGGTTGTTGTGCTTGATTCAGATGTTGATATTGAAGATGTGCTTGAGGTTTCTTCAGATGTTGTTGGCAACTCTGTAGTTATTTTTGTGCTTGATTCAGATCCGGATGTTGAAGTTGTCTCTGATGTTGGCACCTCGGTTGTTGTGCTTGATTCAGATGTTGATATTGAAGATGTGCTTGAGGTTTCTTCAGATGTTGTTGGCAACTCTGTAGTTGTTCTTGTGCTGGATTCAGATCCGGATGTTGAAGTTGTCTCTGATGTTGGCACCTCGGTTGTTGTGCTTGATTCAGATGTTGATATTGAAGATGTGCTTAAGGTTTCTTCAGATGTTGTTGGCAACTCTGTAGTTGTTTTTGTGCTTGATTTAGATCCGGATGTTGAAGTTGTCTCTGATGTTGGCACCTCGGTTGTTGTGCTTGATTCAGATGTTGATATTGAAGATGTGCTTGAGGTTTCTTCAGATGTTGTTGGCAACTCTGTAGTTGTTCTTGTGCTGGATTCAGATTCGGATGTTGAAGTTGTCTCTGATTTTGGCACATCGGTTGTTGTGCTTGATTCAGATGTTGATATTGAAGATGTGCTTGAGGTTTCTTCAGATGTTGTTGGCAACTCTGTAGTTGTTCTTGTGCTTGATTCAGATCCGGATGTTGGCACCTCGGTTGTTGTGCTTGATTCAGATGTTGATATTGAAGATGTGCTTGAGGTTTCTTCAGATGTTGTTGGCAACTCTGTAGTTGTTCTTGTGCTGGATTCAGATCCGGATGTTGAAGTTGTCTCTGATGTTGGCACCTCGGTTGTTGTGCTTGATTCAGATGTTGATATTGAAGATGTGCTTGAGGTTTCTTCAGATGTTGTTGGCAACTCTGTAGTTGTTCTTGTGTTGGATTCAGATCCGGATGTTGAAGTTGTCTCTGATGTTGGCACCTCGGTTGTTGTGCTTGATTCAGATGTTGATATTGAAGATGTGCTTGAGGTTTCTTCAGATGTTGTTGGCAACTCTGTAGTTGTTCTTGTGCTTGATTCAGATCCGGATGTTGAAGTTGTCTCTGATGTTGGCACCTCGGTTGTTGTGCTTGATTCAGATGTTGATATTGAAGATGTGCTTGAGGTTTCTTCAGATGTTGTTGGCAACTCTGTAGTTGTTCTTGTGCTTGATTCAGATCCGGATGTTGAGGTTGTCTCTGATGTTGGTACCTCGGTTGTTGTGCTTGATTCAGATGTTGATATTGAAGATGTGCTTGAGGTTTCTTCAGATGTTGTTGGCAACTCTGTAGTTGTTCTTGTGCTTGATTCAGATCCGGATGTTGAAGTTGTCTCTGATGTTGGCACCTCGGTGTTTGTGCTTGATTCAGATGTTGATATTGAAGATGTGCTTGAGGTTTCTTCAGATGTTGTTGGCAACTCTGTAGTTGTTCTTGTGCTTGATTCAGATCCGGATGTTGAAGTTGTCTCTGATGTTGGCACCTCGGTTGTTGTGCTTGATTCAGATGTTGATATTGAAGATGTGCTTGAGGTTTCTTCAGATGTTGTTGGCAACTCTGTAGTTGTTCTTGTGCTAGATTCAGATCCAGATGTTGAAGTTGTCTCTGATGTTGGCACCTCGGTTGTTGTGCTTGATTCAGATGTTGATATTGATGATGTGCTTGAGGTTTCTTCAGATGTTGTTGGCAACTCTGTAGTTGTTCTTGTGCTTGATTCAGATCCGGATGTTGAGGTTGTCTCTGATGTTGGCACCTCGGTTGTTGTGCTTGATTCAGATGTTGATATTGAAGATGTGCTTGAGGTTTCTTCAGATGTTGTTGGCAACTCTGTAGTTGTTCTTGTGCTGGATTCAGATCCGGATGTTGAAGTTGTCTCTGTTGTTGGCACCTCGGTTGTTGTGCTTGATTCAGATGTTGATATTGAAGATGTGCTTGAGGTTTCTTCAGATGTTGTTGGCAACTCTGTAGTTGTTCTTGTGCTGGATTCAGATCCGGATGTTGAAGTTGTCTCTGATGTTGGCACTTCGGTTGTTGTGCTTGATTCAGATGTTGATATTGAAGATGTGCTTGAGGTTTCTTCAGATGTTGTTGGCAACTCTGTAGTTGTTCTTGTGCTTGATTCAGATCCGGATGTTGAGGTTGTCTCTGATGTTGGCACCTCGGTTGTTGTGCTTGATTCAGATGTTGATATTGAAGATGTGCTTGAGGTTTCTTCAGATGTTGTTGGCAACTCTGTAGTTGTTCTTGTGCTTGATTCAGATCCGGATGTTGAGGTTGTCTCTGATGTTGGCACCTCGGTTGTTGTGCTTGATTCAGATGTTGATATTGAAGATGTGCTTGAGGTTTCTTCAGATGTTGTTGGCAACTCTGTAGTTGTTCTTGTGCTAGATTCAGATCCAGATGTTGAAGTTGTCTCTGATGTTGGCACCTCGGTTGTTGTGCTTGTTTCAGATGTTGATATTGAAGATGTGCTTGAGGTTTCTTCAGATGTTGTTGGCAACTCTGTAGTTGTTCTTGTGCTTGATTCAGATCCGGATGTTGAGGTTGTCTCTGATGTTGGCACCTCGGTTGTTGTGCTTGATTCAGATGTTGATATTGAAGATGTGCTTGAGGTTTCTTCAGATGTTGTTGGCAACTCTGTAGTTGTTCTTGTGCTGGATTCAGATCCGGATGATGAAGTTGTCTCTGAAGTTGGCACCTCGGTTGTTGTGCTTGATTCAGATGTTGATATTGAAGATGTGCTTGAGGTTTCTTCAGATGTTGTTGGCAACTCTGTAGTTGTTCTTGTGCTGGATTCAGATCCGGATGATGAAGTTGTCTCTGAAGTTGGCACCTCGGTTGTTGTACTTGATTCAGATGTTGATATTGAAGATGTGCTTGAGGTTTCTTCAGATGTTGTTGGCAACTCTGTAGTTGTTCTTGTGCTTGATTCAGATCCGGATGTTGAGGTTGTCTCTGATGTTGGCACCTCGGTTGTTGTGCTTGATTCAGATGTTGATATTGACGATGTGCTTGAGGTTTCTTTAGATGTTGTTGGCAACTCTGTAGTTGTTTTTGTGCTTGATTCAGATCCGGATGTTGAAGTTGTCTCTGATGTTGGCACCCCGGTTGTTGTGCTTGATTCAGATGTTGATATTGAAGATGTGCTTGAGGTTTCTTCAGATGTTGTTGGCAACTCTGTAGTTGTTCTTGTGCTTGATTCAGATCCGGATGTTGAGGTTGTCTCTGATGTTGGCACCTCGGTTGTTGTGCTTGATTCAGATGTTGATATTGAAGATGTGCTTGAGGTTTCTTCAGATGTTGTTGGCAACTCTGTAGTTGTTCTTGTGCTAGATTCAGATCCAGATGTTGAAGTTGTCTCTGATGTTGGCACCTCGGTTGTTGTGCTTGATTCAGATGTTGATATTGAAGATGTGCTTGAGGTTTCTTCAGATGTTGTTGGCAACTCTGTAGTTGTTCTTGTGCTTGATTCAGATCCGGATGTTGAAGTTATCTCTGATGTTGGCACCTCGGTTGTTGTGCTTGATTCAGATGTTGATATTGAAGATGTGCTTGAGGTTTCTTCAGATGTTGTTGGCAACTCTGTAGTTGTTCTTGTGCTTGATTCAGATCCGGATGTTGAGGTTGTCTCTGATGTTGGCACCTCGGTTGTTGTGCTTGATTCAGATGTTGATATTGAAGATGTGCTTGAGGTTTCTTCAGATATTGTTGGCAACTCTGTAGTTGTTCTTGTGCTGGATTCAGATCCGGATGATGAAGTTGTCTCTGAAGTTGGCACGTCGGTTGTTGTGCTTGATTCAGATGTTGATATTGAAGATGTGCTTGAGGTTTCTTCAGATGTTGTTGGCAACTCTGTAGTTGTTCTTGTGCTGGATTCAGATCCGGATGATGAAGTTGTCTCTGAAGTTGGCACCTCGGTTGTTGTGCTTGATTCAGATGTTGATATTGAAGATGTGCTTGAGGTTTCTTCAGATGTTGTTGGCAACTCTGTAGTTGTTTTTGTGCTTGATTCAGATCCGGATGTTGAAGTTGTCTCTGATGTTGGCACCTCGGTTGTTGTGCTTGATTCAGATGTTGATATTGAAGATGTGCTTGAGGTTTCTTCAGATGTTGTTGGCAACTCTGTAGTTGTTCTTGTGCTTGATTCAGATCCGGATGTTGAAGTTATCTCTGATGTTGGCACCTCGGTTGTTGTGCTTGATTCAGATGTTGATATTGAAGATGTGCTTGAGGTTTCTTCAGATGTTGTTGGCAACTCTGTAGTTGTTCTTGTGCTGGATTCAGATCCGGATGATGAAGTTGTCTCTGAAGTTGGCACCTCGGTTGTTGTGCTTGATTCAGATGTTGATATTGAAGATGTGCTTGAGGTTTCTTCAGATGTTGTTGGCAACTCTGTAGTTGTTCTTGTGCTGGATTCAGATCCGGATGATGAAGTTGTCTCTGAAGTTGGCACCTCGGTTGTTGTGCTTGATTCAGATGTTGATATTGAAGATGTGCTTGAGGTTTCTTCAGATGTTGTTGGCAACTCTGTAGTTGTTTTTGTGCTTGATTCAGATCCGGATGTTGAAGTTGTCTCTGATGTTGGCACCTCGGTTGTTGTGCTTGATTCAGATGTTGATATTGAAGATGTGCTTGAGGTTTCTTCAGATGTTGTTGGCAACTCTGTAGTTGTTCTTGTGCTTGATTCAGATCCGGATGTTGAAGTTGTCTCTGATGTTGGCACCTCGGTTGTTGTGCTTGATTCAGATGTTGATATTGAAGATGTGCTTGAGGTTTCTTCAGATGTTGTTGGCAACTCTGTAGTTGTTCTTGTGCTTGATTCAGATCCGGATGTTGAAGTTGTCTCTGATGTTGGCACCTCGGTGTTTGTGCTTGATTCAGATGTTGATATTGAAGATGTGCTTGAGGTTTCTTCAGATGTTGTTGGCAACTCTGTAGTTGTTCTTGTGCTTGATTCAGATCCGGATGTTGAAGTTGTCTCTGATGTTGGCACCTCGGTTGTTGTGCTTGATTCAGATGTTGATATTGAAGATGTGCTTGAGGTTTTTTCAGATGTTGTTGGCAACTCTGTAGTTGTTCTTGTGCTAGATTCAGATCCAGATGTTGAAGTTGCCTCTGATGTTGGCACCTCGGTTGTTGTGCTTGATTCAGATGTTGATATTGAAGATGTGCTTGAGGTTTCTTCAGATGTTGTTGGCAACTCTGTAGTTGTTCTTGTGCTTGATTCAGATCCGGATGTTGAAGTTGTCTCTGATGTTGGCACCTCGGTTGTTGTGCTTGATTCAGATGTTGATATTGAAGATGTGCTTGAGGTTTCTTCAGATGTTGTTGGCAACTCTGTAGTTGTTCTTGTGCTGGATTCAGATCCGGATGTTGAAGTTGTCTCTGTTGTTGGCACCTCGGTTGTTGTGCTTGATTCAGATGTTGATATTGAAGATGTGCTTGAGGTTTCTTCAGATGTTGTTGGCAACTCTGTAGTTGTTCTTGTGCTGGATTCAGATCCGGATGTTGAAGTTGTCTCTGATGTTGGCACCTCGGTTGTTGTGCTTGATTCAGATGTTGATATTGAAGATGTGCTTGAGGTTTCTTCAGATGTTGTTGGCAACTCTGTAGTTGTTCTTGTGCTAGATTCAGATCCAGATGTTGAAGTTGTCTCTGATGTTGGCACCTCGGTTGTTGTGCTTGATTCAGATGTTGATATTGACGATGTGCTTGAGGTTTCTTCAGATGTTGTTGGCAACTGTGTAGTTGTTCTTGTGCTGGATTCAGATCCGGATGTTGAAGTTGTCTCTGATGTTGGCACTTCGGTTGTTGTGCTTGATTCAGATGTTGATATTGAAGATGTGCTTGAGGTTTCTTCAGATGTTGTTGGCAACTCTGTAGTTGTTCTTGTGCTTGATTCAGATCCGGATGTTGAGGTTGTCTCTGATGTTGGCACCTCGGTTGTTGTGCTTGATTCAGATGTTGATATTGAAGATGTGCTTGAGGTTTCTTCAGATGTTGTTGGCAACTCTGTAGTTGTTCTTGTGTTAGATTCAGATCCGGATGTTGAAGTTGTCTCTGATGTTGGCACCTCGGTTGTTGTGCTTGATTCAGATGTTGATATTGAAGATGTGCTTGAGGTTTCTTCAGATGTTGTTGGCAACTCTGTAGTTGTTCTTGTGCTTGATTCAGATCCGGATGTTGAGGTTGTCTCTGATGTTGGCACCTCGGTTGTTGTGCTTGATTCAGATGTTGATATTGAAGATGTGCTTGAGGTTTCTTCAGATGTTGTTGGCAACTCTGTAGTTGTTCTTGTGCAGGATTCAGATCCGGATGTTGAAGTTGTCTCTGATGTTGGCACCTCGGTTGTTGTGCTTGATTCAGATGTTGATATTGAAGATGTGCTTGAGGTTTCTTCAGATGTTGTTGGCAACTCTGTAGTTGTTCTTGTGCTAGATTCAGATCCAGATGTTGAAGTTGTCTCTGATGTTGGCACCTCGGTTGTTGTGCTTGATTCAGATGTTGATATTGACGATGTGCTTGAGGTTTCTTCAGATGTTGTTGGCAACTGTGTAGTTGTTCTTGTGCTGGATTCAGATCCGGATGTTGAAGTTGTCTCTGATGTTGGCACTTCGGTTGTTGTGCTTGATTCAGATGTTGATATTGAAGATGTGCTTGAGGTTTCTTCAGATGTTGTTGGCAACTCTGTAGTTGTTCTTGTGCTTGATTCAGATCCGGATGTTGAGGTTGTCTCTGATGTTGGCACCTCGGTTGTTGTGCTTGATTCAGATGTTGATATTGAAGATGTGCTTGAGGTTTCTTCAGATGTTGTTGGCAACTCTGTAGTTGTTCTTGTGTTAGATTCAGATCCGGATGTTGAAGTTGTCTCTGATGTTGGCACCTCGGTTGTTGTGCTTGATTCAGATGTTGATATTGAAGATGTGCTTGAGGTTTCTTCAGATGTTGTTGGCAACTCTGTAGTTGTTCTTGTGCTTGATTCAGATCCGGATGTTGAGGTTGTCTCTGATGTTGGCACCTCGGTTGTTGTGCTTGATTCAGATGTTGATATTGAAGATGTGCTTGAGGTATCTTCAGATGTTGTTGGCAACTCTGTAGTTGTTCTTGTGCTTGATTCAGATCCGGATGTTGAAGTTGTCTCTGTTGTTGGCACTTCGGTTGTTGTGCTTGATTCAGATGTTGATATTGAAGATGTGCTTGAGGTTTCTTCAGATGTTGTTGGCAACTCTGTAGTTGTTCTTGTGCTGGATTCAGATCCGGATGTTGAAGTTGTCTCTGATGTTGGCACTTCGGTTGTTGTGCTTGATTCAGATGTTGATATTGAAGATGTGCTTGAGGTTTCTTCAGATGTTGTTGGCAACTCTGTAGTTGTTCTTGTGCTTGATTCAGATCCGGATGTTGAGGTTGTCTCTGATGTTGGCACCTCGGTTGTTGTGCTTGATTCAGATGTTGATATTGAAGATGTGCTTGAGGTTTCTTCAGATGTTGTTGGCAACTCTGTAGTTGTTCTTGTGCTTGATTCAGATCCGGATGTTGAGGTTGTCTCTGATGTTGGCACCTCGGTTGTTGTGCTTGATTCAGATGTTGATATTGAAGATGTGCTTGAGGTTTCTTCAGATGTTGTTGGCAACTCTGTAGTTGTTCTTGTGCTGGATTCAGATCCGGATGTTGAAGTTGTCTCTGATGTTGGCACCTCGGTTGTTGTGCTTGATTCAGATGTTGATATTGAAGATGTGCTTGAGGTTTCTTCAGATGTTGTTGGCAACTCTGTAGTTGTTTTTGTGCTAGATTCAGATCCAGATGTTGAAGTTGTCTCTGATGTTGGCACCTCGGTTGTTGTGCTTGATTCAGATGTTGATATTGACGATGTGCTTGAGGTTTCTTCAGATGTTGTTGGCAACTGTGTAGTTGTTCTTGTGCTGGATTCAGATCCGGATGTTGAAGTTGTCTCTGATGTTGGCACTTCGGTTGTTGTGCTTGATTCAGATGTTGATATTGAAGATGTGCTTGAGGTTTCTTCAGATGTTGTTGGCAACTCTGTAGTTGTTCTTGTGCTTGATTCAGATCCGGATGTTGAGGTTGTCTCTGATGTTGGCACCTCGGTTGTTGTGCTTGATTCAGATGTTGATATTGAAGATGTGCTTGAGGTTTCTTGAGATGTTGTTGGCAACTCTGTAGTTGTTCTTGTGCTTGATTCAGATCCGGATGTTGAAGTTGTCTCTGATGTTGGCACCTCGGTTGTTGTGCTTGATTCAGATGTTGATATTGAAGATGTGCTTGAGGTTTCTTCAGATGTTGTTGGCAACTCTGTAGTTGTTCTTGTGCTGGATTCAGATCCGGATGTTGAAGTTGTCTCTGTTGTTGGCACCTCGGTTGTTGTGCTTGATTCAGATGTTGATATTGAAGATGTGCTTGAGGTTTCTTCAGATGTTGTTGGCAACTCTGTAGTTGTTCTTGTGCTGGATTCAGATCCGGATGTTGAAGTTGTCTCTGATGTTGGCACCTCGGTTGTTGTGCTTGATTCAGATGTTGATATTGAAGATGTGCTTGAGGTTTCTTCAGATGTTGTTGGCAACTCTGTAGTTGTTCTTGTGCTAGATTCAGATCCAGATGTTGAAGTTGTCTCTGATGTTGGCACCTCGGTTGTTGTGCTTGATTCAGATGTTGATATTGACGATGTGCTTGAGGTTTCTTCAGATGTTGTTGGCAACTGTGTAGTTGTTCTTGTGCTGGATTCAGATCCGGATGTTGAAGTTGTCTCTGATGTTGGCACTTCGGTTGTTGTGCTTGATTCAGATGTTGATATTGAAGATGTGCTTGAGGTTTCTTCAGATGTTGTTGGCAACTCTGTAGTTGTTCTTGTGCTTGATTCAGATCCGGATGTTGAGGTTGTCTCTGATGTTGGCACCTCGGTTGTTGTGCTTGATTCAGATGTTGATATTGAAGATGTGCTTGAGGTTTCTTCAGATGTTGTTGGCAACTCTGTAGTTGTTCTTGTGTTAGATTCAGATCCGGATGTTGAAGTTGTCTCTGATGTTGGCACCTCGGTTGTTGTGCTTGATTCAGATGTTGATATTGAAGATGTGCTTGAGGTTTCTTCAGATGTTGTTGGCAACTCTGTAGTTGTTCTTGTGCTTGATTCAGATCCGGATGTTGAGGTTGTCTCTGATGTTGGCACCTCGGTTGTTGTGCTTGATTCAGATGTTGATATTGAAGATGTGCTTGAGGTTTCTTCAGATGTTGTTGGCAACTCTGTAGTTGTTCTTGTGCAGGATTCAGATCCGGATGTTGAAGTTGTCTCTGATGTTGGCACCTCGGTTGTTGTGCTTGATTCAGATGTTGATATTGAAGATGTGCTTGAGGTTTCTTCAGATGTTGTTGGCAACTCTGTAGTTGTTCTTGTGCTAGATTCAGATCCAGATGTTGAAGTTGTCTCTGATGTTGGCACCTCGGTTGTTGTGCTTGATTCAGATGTTGATATTGACGATGTGCTTGAGGTTTCTTCAGATGTTGTTGGCAACTGTGTAGTTGTTCTTGTGCTGGATTCAGATCCGGATGTTGAAGTTGTCTCTGATGTTGGCACTTCGGTTGTTGTGCTTGATTCAGATGTTGATATTGAAGATGTGCTTGAGGTTTCTTCAGATGTTGTTGGCAACTCTGTAGTTGTTCTTGTGCTTGATTCAGATCCGGATGTTGAGGTTGTCTCTGATGTTGGCACCTCGGTTGTTGTGCTTGATTCAGATGTTGATATTGAAGATGTGCTTGAGGTTTCTTCAGATGTTGTTGGCAACTCTGTAGTTGTTCTTGTGTTAGATTCAGATCCGGATGTTGAAGTTGTCTCTGATGTTGGCACCTCGGTTGTTGTGCTTGATTCAGATGTTGATATTGAAGATGTGCTTGAGGTTTCTTCAGATGTTGTTGGCAACTCTGTAGTTGTTCTTGTGCTTGATTCAGATCCGGATGTTGAGGTTGTCTCTGATGTTGGCACCTCGGTTGTTGTGCTTGATTCAGATGTTGATATTGAAGATGTGCTTGAGGTATCTTCAGATGTTGTTGGCAACTCTGTAGTTGTTCTTGTGCTTGATTCAGATCCGGATGTTGAAGTTGTCTCTGTTGTTGGCACTTCGGTTGTTGTGCTTGATTCAGATGTTGATATTGAAGATGTGCTTGAGGTTTCTTCAGATGTTGTTGGCAACTCTGTAGTTGTTCTTGTGCTGGATTCAGATCCGGATGTTGAAGTTGTCTCTGATGTTGGCACTTCGGTTGTTGTGCTTGATTCAGATGTTGATATTGAAGATGTGCTTGAGGTTTCTTCAGATGTTGTTGGCAACTCTGTAGTTGTTCTTGTGCTTGATTCAGATCCGGATGTTGAGGTTGTCTCTGATGTTGGCACCTCGGTTGTTGTGCTTGATTCAGATGTTGATATTGAAGATGTGCTTGAGGTTTCTTCAGATGTTGTTGGCAACTCTGTAGTTGTTCTTGTGCTTGATTCAGATCCGGATGTTGAGGTTGTCTCTGATGTTGGCACCTCGGTTGTTGTGCTTGATTCAGATGTTGATATTGAAGATGTGCTTGAGGTTTCTTCAGATGTTGTTGGCAACTCTGTAGTTGTTCTTGTGCTGGATTCAGATCCGGATGTTGAAGTTGTCTCTGATGTTGGCACCTCGGTTGTTGTGCTTGATTCAGATGTTGATATTGAAGATGTGCTTGAGGTTTCTTCAGATGTTGTTGGCAACTCTGTAGCTGTTCTTGTGCTAGATTCAGATCCAGATGTTGAAGTTGTCTCTGATGTTGGCACCTCGGTTGTTGTGCTTGATTCAGATGTTGATATTGACGATGTGCTTGAGGTTTCTTCAGATGTTGTTGGCAACTGTGTAGTTGTTCTTGTGCTGGATTCAGATCCGGATGTTGAAGTTGTCTCTGATGTTGGCACTTCGGTTGTTGTGCTTGATTCAGATGTTGATATTGAAGATGTGCTTGAGGTTTCTTCAGATGTTGTTGGCAACTCTGTAGTTGTTCTTGTGCTTGATTCAGATCCGGATGTTGAGGTTGTCTCTGATGTTGGCACCTCGGTTGTTGTGCTTGATTCAGATGTTGATATTGAAGATGTGCTTGAGGTTTCTTGAGATGTTGTTGGCAACTCTGTAGTTGTTCTTGTGCTTGATTCAGATCCGGATGTTGAAGTTGTCTCTGATGTTGGCACCTCGGTTGTTGTGCTTGATTCAGATGTTGATATTGAAGATGTGCTTGAGGTTTCTTCAGATGTTGTTGGCAACTCTGTAGTTGTTCTTGTGCTTGATTCAGATCCGGATGTTGAGGTTGTCTCTGATGTTGGCACCTCGGTTGTTGTGCTTGATTCAGATGTTGATATTGAAGATGTGCTTGAGGTTTCTTCAGATGTTGTTGGCAACTCTGTAGTTGTTCTTGTGCTGGATTCAGATCCGGATGTTGAAGTTGTCTCTGATGTTGGCACCTCGGTTGTTGTGCTTGATTCAGATGTTGATATTGAAGATGTGCTTGAGGTTTCTTCAGATGTTGTTGGCAACTCTGTAGTTGTTCTTGTGCTAGATTCAGATCCAGATGTTGAAGTTGTCTCTGATGTTGGCACCTCGGTTGTTGTGCTTGATTCAGATGTTGATATTGAAGATGTGCTTGAGGTTTCGTCAGATGTTGTTGGCAACTGGGTAGTTGTTCTTGTGCTGGATTCAGATCCGGATGTTGAAGTTGTCTCTGATGTTGGCACTTCGGTTGTTGTGCTTGATTCAGATGTTGATATTGAAGATGTGCTTGAGGTTTCTTCAGATGTTGTTGGCAACGTTGTAGTTGTTCTTGTGCTTGATTCAGATCCGGATGTTGAGGTTGTCTCTGATGTTGGCACCTCGGTTGTTGTGCTTGATTCAGATGTTGATATTGAAGATGTGCTTGAGGTTTCTTCAGATGTTGTTGGCAACTCTGTAGTTGTTCTTGTGTTAGATTCAGATCCGGATGTTGAAGTTGTCTCTGATGTTGGCACCTCGGTTGTTGTGCTTGATTCAGATGTTGATATTGAAGATGTGCTTGAGGTTTCTTCAGATGTTGTTGGCAACTCTGTAATTGTTCTTGTGCTTGATTCAGATCCGGATGTTGAGGTTGTCTCTGATGTTGGCACCTCGGTTGTTGTGCTTGATTCAGATGTTGATATTGAAGATGTGCTTGAGGTATCTTCAGATGTTGTTGGCAACTCTGTAGTTGTTCTTGTGCTTGATTCAGATCCGGATGTTGAAGTTGTCTCTGTTGTTGGCACTTCGGTTGTTGTGCTTGATTCAGATGTTGATATTGAAGATGTGCTTGAGGTTTCTTCAGATGTTGTTGGCAACTCTGTAGTTGTTCTTGTGCTGGATTCAGATCCGGATGTTGAAGTTGTCTCTGATGTTGGCACTTCGGTTGTTGTGCTTGATTCAGATGTTGATATTGAAGATGTGCTTGAGGTTTCTTCAGATGTTGTTGGCAACTCTGTAGTTGTTCTTGTGCTTGATTCAGATCCGGATGTTGAGGTTGTCTCTGATGTTGGCACCTCGGTTGTTGTGCTTGATTCAGATGTTGATATTGAAGATGTGCTTGAGGTTTCTTCAGATGTTGTTGGCGACTCTGTAGTTGTTCTTGTGCTGGATTCAGATCCGGATGTTGAAGTTGTCTCTGATGTTGGCACCTCGGTTGTTGTGCTTGATTCAGATGTTGATATTGAAGATGTGCTTGAGGTTTCTTCAGATGTTGTTGGCAACTCTGTAGTTGTTCTTGTGCTAGATTCAGATCCAGATGTTGAAGTTGTCTCTGATGTTGGCACCTCGGTTGTTGTGCTTGATTCAGATGTTGATATTGACGATGTGCTTGAGGTTTCTTCAGATGTTGTTGGCAACTGTGTAGTTGTTCTTGTGCTGGATTCAGATCCGGATGTTGAAGTTGTCTCTGATGTTGGCACTTCGGTTGTTGTGCTTGATTCAGATGTTGATATTGAAGATGTGCTTGAGGTTTCTTCAGATGTTGTTGGCAACTCTGTAGTTGTTCTTGTGCTTGATTCAGATCCGGATGTTGAAGTTGTCTCTGATGTTGGCACCTCGGTTGTTGTGCTTGATTCAGATGTTGATATTGAAGATGTGCTTGAGGTTTCTTCAGATGTTGTTGGCAACTCTGTAGTTGTTCTTGTGCTTGATTCAGATCCGGATGTTGAGGTTGTCTCTGATGTTGGCACCTCGGTTGTTGTGCTTGATTCAGATGTTGATATTGAAGATGTGCTTGAGGTTTCTTCAGATGTTGTTGGCAACTCTGTAGTTGTTCTTGTGCTGGATTCAGATCCGGATGTTGAAGTTGTCTCTGATGTTGGCACCTCGGTTGTTGTGCTTGATTCAGATGTTGATATTGAAGATGTGCTTGAGGTTTCTTCAGATGTTGTTGGCAACTCTGTAGTTGTTCTTGTGCTAGATTCAGATCCAGATGTTGAAGTTGTCTCTGATGTTGGCACCTCGGTTGTTGTGCTTGATTCAGATGTTGATATTGACGATGTGCTTGAGGTTTCTTCAGATGTTGTTGGCAACTGTGTAGTTGTTCTTGTGCTGGATTCAGATCCGGATGTTGAAGTTGTCTCTGATGTTGGTACTTCGGTTGTTGTGCTTGATTCAGATGTTGATATTGAAGATGTGCTTGAGGTTTCTTCAGATGTTGTTGGCAACTCTGTAGTTGTTCTTGTGCTTGATTCAGATCCGGATGTTGAGGTTGTCTCTGATGTTGGCACCTCGGTTGTTGTGCTTGATTCAGATGTTGATATTGAAGATGTGCTTGAGGTTTCTTCAGATGTTGTTGGCAACTCTGTAGTTGTTCTTGTGTTAGATTCAGATCCGGATGTTGAAGTTGTCTCTGATGTTGGCACCTCGGTTGTTGTGCTTGATTCAGATGTTGATATTGAAGATGTGCTTGAGGTTTCTTCAGATGTTGTTGGCAACTCTGTAGTTGTTCTTGTGCTTGATTCAGATCCGGATGTTGAGGTTGTCTCTGATGTTGGCACCTCGGTTGTTGTGCTTGATTCAGATGTTGATATTGAAGATGTGCTTGAGGTTTCTTCAGATGTTGTTGGCAACTCTGTAGTTGTTCTTGTGCTTGATTCAGATCCGGATGTGGAAGTTGTCTCTGATGTTGGCACCTCGGTTGTTGTGCTTGATTCAGATGTTGATATTGAAGATGTGCTTGAGGTTTCTTCAGATGTTGTTGGCAACTCTGTAGTTGTTCTTGTGCTGGATTCAGATCCGGATGTTAAAGTTGTCTCTGATGTTGGCACCTCGGTTGTTGTGCTTGATTCAGATGTTGATATTGAAGATGTGCTTGAGGTTTCTTCAGATGTTGTTGGCAACTCTGTAGTTGTTCTTGTGTTGGGTTCAGATCCGGATGTTGAAGTTGTCTCTGATGTTGGCACCTCGGTTGTTGTGCTTGATTCAGATGTTGATATTGAAGATGTGCTTGAGGTTTCTTCAGATGTTGTTGGCAACTCTGTAGTTGTTCTTGTGCTTGATTCAGATCCGGATGTTGAGGTTGTCTCTGATGTTGGCACCTCGGTTGTTGTGCTTGATTCAGATGTTGATATTGAAGATGTGCTTGAGGTTTCTTCAGATGTTGTTGGCAACTCTGTAGTTGTTCTTGTGCTTGATTCAGATCCGGATGTTGAGGTTGTCTCTGATGTTGGCACCTCGGTTGTTGTGCTTGATTCAGATGTTGATATTGAAGATGTGCTTGAGGTTTCTTCAGATGTTGTTGGCAACTCTGTAGTTGTTCTTGTGCTTGATTCAGATCCGGATGTTGAAGTTGTCTCTGATGTTGGCACTTCGGTTGTTGTGCTTGATTCAGATGTTGATATTGAAGATGTGCTTGAGGTTTCTTCAGATGTTGTTGGCAACTCTGTAGTTGTTCTTGTGCTTGATTCAGATCCGGATGTTGAAGTTGTCTCTGATGTTGGCACCTCGGTGTTTGTGCTTGATTCAGATGTTGATATTGAAGATGTGCTTGAGGTTTCTTCAGATGTTGTTGGCAACTCTGTAGTTGTTCTTGTGCTTGATTCAGATCCGGATGTTGAAGTTGTCTCTGATGTTGGCACCTCGGTTGTTGTGCTTGATTCAGATGTTGATATTGAAGATGTGCTTGAGGTTTCTTCAGATGTTGTTGGCAACTCTGTAGTTGTTCTTGTGCTAGATTCAGATCCAGATGTTGAAGTTGTCTCTGATGTTGGCACCTCGGTTGTTGTGCTTGATTCAGATGTTGATATTGAAGATGTGCTTGAGGTTTCTTCAGATGTTGTTGGCAACTCTGTAGTTGTTCTTGTGCTTGATTCAGATCCGGATGTTGAGGTTGTCTCTGATGTTGGCACCTCGGTTGTTGTGCTTGATTCAGATGTTGATATTGAAGATGTGCTTGAGGTTTCTTCAGATGTTGTTGGCAACTCTGTAGTTGTTCTTGTGCTTGATTCAGATCCGGATGTTGAGGTTGTCTCTGATGTTGGCACCTCGGTTGTTGTGCTTGATTCAGATGTTGATATTGAAGATGTGCTTGAGGTTTCTTCAGATGTTGTTGGCAACTCTGTAGTTGTTCTTGTGCTTGATTCAGATCCGGATGTTGAGGTTGTCTCTGATGTTGGCACCTCGGTTGTTGTGCTTGATTCAGATGTTGATATTGAAGATGTGCTTGAGGTTTCTTCAGATGTTGTTGGCAACTCTGTAGTTGTTCTTGTGCTTGATTCAGATCCGGATGTTGAAGTTGTCTCTGATGTTGGCACCTCGGTTGTTGTGCTTGATTCAGATGTTGATATTGAAGATGTGCTTGAGGTTTCTTCAGATGTTGTTGGCAACTCTGTAGTTGTTCTTGTGCTTGATTCAGATCCGGATGTTGAGGTTGTCTCTGATGTTGGCACCTCGGTTGTTGTGCTTGATTCAGATGTTGATATTGAAGATGTGCTTGAGGTTTCTTCAGATGTTGTTGGCAACTCTGTAGTTGTTCTTGTGCTTGATTCAGATCCGGATGTTGAAGTTGTCTCTGATGTTGGCACCTCGGTTGTTGTGCTTGATTCAGATGTTGATATAGAAGATGTGCTTGAGGTTTCTTCAGATGTTGTTGGCAACTCTGTAGTTGTTTTTGTGCTTGATTCAGATCCGGATGTTGAAGTTGTCTCTGATGTTGGCACCTCGGTTGTTGTGCTTGATTCAGATGTTGATATTGAAGATGTGCTTGAGGTTTCTTCAGATGTTGTTGGCAACTCTGTAGTTGTTCTTGTGCTTGATTCAGATCCGGATGTTGAGGTTGTCTCTGATGTTGGCACCTCGGTTGTTGTGTTTGATTCAGATGTTGATATTGAAGATGTGCTTGAGGTTTCTTCAGATGTTGTTGGCAACTCTGTAGTTGTTCTTGTGCTAGATTCAGATCCGGATGTTGAGGTTGTCTCTGATGTTGGCACCTCGGTTGTTGTGCTTGATTCAGATGTTGATATTGAAAATGTGCTTGAGGTTTCTTCAGATGTTGTTGGCAACTCTGTAGTTGTTCTTGTGCTGGATTCAGATCCAGATGTTGAAGTTGTCTCTGAAGTTGGCACCTCGGTTGTTGTGCTTGATTCAGATGTTGATATTGAAGATGTGCTTGAGGTTTCTTCAGATGTTGTTGGCAACTCTGTAGTTGTTCTTGTGCTGGATTCAGATCCGGATGATGAAGTTGTCTCTGAAGTTGGCACCTCGGTTGTTGTGCTTGATTCAGATGTTGATATTGAAGATGTGCTTGAGGTTTCTTCAGATGTTGTTGGCAACTCTGTAGTTGTTTTTGTGCTTGATTCAGATCCGGATGTTGAAGTTGTCTCTGATGTTGGCACCTCGGTTGTTGTGCTTGATTCAGATGTTGATATTGAAGATGTGCTTGAGGTTTCTTCAGATGTTGTTGGCAACTCTGTAGTTGTTCTTGTGCTTGATTCAGATCCTGATGTTGAGGTTGTCTCTGATGTTGGCACCTCGGTTGTTGTGCTTGATTCAGATGTTGATATTGAAGATGTGCTTGAGGTTTCTTCAGATGTTGTTGGCAACTCTGTAGTTGTTCTTGTGCTTGATTCAGATCCTGATGTTGAGGTTGTCTCTGATGTTGGCACCTCGGTTGTTTTGCTTGATTCAGATGTTGATATTGAAGATGTGCTTGAGGTTTCTTCAGATGTTGTTGGCAACTCTGTAGTTGTTCTTGTGCTTGATTCAGATCCGGATGTTGAAGTTGCCTCTGATGTTGGCACCTCGGTTGTTGTGCTTGATTCAGATGCTGATATTGAAGATGTGCTTGAGGTTTCTTCAGATGTTGTTGGCAACTCTGTAGTTATTTTTGTGCTTGATTCAGATCCGGATGTCGAAGTTGTCTCTGATGTTGGCACCTCGGTTGTTGTGCTTGATTCAGATGTTGATATTGAAGATGTGCTTGAGGTTTCTTCAGATGTTGTTGGCAACTCTGTAGTTGTTCTTGTGCTTGATTCAGATCCGGATGTTGAAGTTGTCTCTGATGTTGGCACCTCGGTTGTTGTGCTTGATTCAGATGTTGATATTGAAGATGTGCTTGAGGTTTCTTCAGATGTTGTTGGCAACTCTGTAGTTGTTCTTGTGCTTGATTCAGATCCGGATGTTGAGGTTGTCTCTGATGTTGGCACCTCGGTTGTTGTGTTTGATTCAGATGTTGATATTGAAGATGTGCTTGAGGTTTCTTCAGATGTTGTTGGCAACTCTGTAGTTGTTCTTGTGCTAGATTCAGATCCGGATGTTGAGGTTGTCTCTGATGTTGGCACCTCGGTTGTTGTGCTTGATTCAGATGTTGATATTGAAAATGTGCTTGAGGTTTCTTCAGATGTTGTTGGCAACTCTGTAGTTGTTCTTGTGCTGGATTCAGATCCGGATGTTGAAGTTGTCTCTGAAGTTGGCACCTCGGTTGTTGTGCTTGATTCAGATGTTGATATTGAAGATGTGCTTGAGGTTTCTTCAGATGTTGTTGGCAACTCTGTAGTTGTTCTTGTGCTGGATTCAGATCCGGATGATGAAGTTGTCTCTGAAGTTGGCACCTCGGTTGTTGTGCTTGATTCAGATGTTGATATTGAAGATGTGCTTGAGGTTTCTTCAGATGTTGTTGGCAACTCTGTAGTTGTTTTTGTGCTTGATTCAGATCCGGATGTTGAAGTTGTCTCTGATGTTGGCACCTCGGTTGTTGTGCTTGATTCAGATGTTGATATTGAAGATGTGCTTGAGGTTTCTTCAGATGTTGTTGGCAACTCTGTAGTTGTTCTTGTGCTTGATTCAGATCCGGATGTTGAGGTTGTCTCTGATGTTGGCACCTCGGTTGTTGTGCTTGATTCAGATCTTGATATTGAAGATGTGCTTGAGGTTTCTTCAGATGTTGTTGGCAACTCTGTAGTTGTTCTTGTGCTAGATTCAGATCCAGATGTTGAAGTTGTCTCTGATGTTGGCACCTCGGTTGTTGTGTTTGATTCAGATGTTGATATTGAAGATGTGCTTGAGGTTTCTTCAGATGTTGTTGGCAACTCTGTAGTTGTTCTTGTGCTTGATTCAGATCCGGATGTTGAGGTTGTCTCTGATGTTGGCACCTCGGTTGTTGTGCTTGATTCAGATGTTGATATTGAAGATGTGCTTGAGGTTTCTTCAGATGTTGTTGGCAACTCTGTAGTTGTTCTTGTGCTTGATTCAGATCCGGATGTTGAGGTTGTCTCTGATGTTGGCACCTCGGTTGTTGTGCTTGATTCAGATGTTGATATTGAAGATGTGCTTGAGGTTTCTTCAGATGTTGTTGGCAACTCTGTAGTTGTTCTTGTGCTGGATTCAGATCCGGATGATGAAGTTGCCTCTGAAGTTGGCACCTCGGTTGTTGTGCTTGATTCAGATGTTGATATTGAAGATGTGCTTGAGGTTTCTTCAGATGTTGTTGGCAACTCTGTAGTTGTTCTTGTGCTGGATTCAGATCCGGATGATGAAGTTGTCTCTGAAGTTGGCACCTCGGTTGTTGTGCTTGATTCAGATGCTGATATTGAAGATGTGCTTGAGGTTTCTTCAGATGTTGTTGGCAACTCTGTAGTTGTTCTTGTGCTAGATTCAGATCCAGATGTTGAAGTTGTCTCTGATGTTGGCACCTCGGTTGTTGTGCTTGATTCAGATGTTGATATTGAAGATGTGTTTGAGGTTTCTTCAGATGTTGTTGGCAACTCTGTAGGTATTTTTGTGCTTGATTCAGATCCGGATGTTGAAGTTGTCTCTGATGTTGGCACCTCGGTTGTTGTGCTTGATTCAGATGTTGATATTGAAGATGTGCTTGAGGTTTCTTCAGATGTTGTTGGCAACTCTGTAGTTGTTCTTGTGCTTGATTCAGATCCGGATGTTGAGGTTGTCTCTGATGTTGGCACCTCGGTTGTTGTGCTTGATTCAGATGTTGATATTGAAGATGTGCTTGAGGTTTCTTCAGATGTTGTTGGCAACTCTGTAGTTGTTCTTGTGCTGGATTCAGATCCGGATGATGAAGTTGTCTCTGAAGTTGGCACCTCGGTTGTTGTGCTTGATTCAGATGTTGATATTGAAGATGTGCTTGAGGTTTCTTCAGATGTTGTTGGCAACTCTGTAGTTGTTCTTGTGCTGGATTCAGATCCGGATGATGAAGTTGTCTCTGAAGTTGGCACCTCGGTTGTTGTGCTTGATTCAGATGTTGATATTGAAGATGTGCTTGAGGTTTCTTCAGATGTTGTTGGCAACTCTGTAGTTGTTCTTGTGCTAGATTCAGATCCAGATGTTGAAGTTGTCTCTGATGTTGGCACCTCGGTTGTTGTGCTTGATTCAGATGTTGATATTGAAGATGTGCTTGAGGTTTCTTCAGATGTTGTTGGCAACTCTGTAGTTGTTCTTGTGCTGGATTCAGATCCGGATGTTGAAGTTGTCTCTGATGTTGGCACTTCGGTTGTTGTGCTTGATTCAGATGTTGATATTGAAGATGTGCTTGAGGTTTCTTCAGATGTTGTTGGCAACTCTGTAGTTGTTCTTGTGCTTGATTCAGATCCGGATGTTGAGGTTGTCTCTGATGTTGGCACCTCGGTTGTTGTGCTTGATTCAGATGTTGATATTGAAGATGTGCTTGAGGTTTCTTCAGATGTTGTTGGCAACTCTGTAGTTGTTCTTGTGCTTGATTCAGATCCGGATGTTGAGGTTGTCTCTGATGTTGGCACCTCGGTTGTTGTGCTTGATTCAGATGTTGAAATTGAAGATGTGCTTGAGGTTTCTTCAGATGTTGTTGGCAACTCTGTAGTTGTTTTTGTGCTTGATTCAGATCCGGATGTTGAAGTTGTCTCTGATGTTGGCACCTCGGTTGTTGTGCTTGATTCAGATGTTGATATTGAAGATGTGCTTGAGGTTTCTTCAAATGTTGTTGGCAACTCTGTAGTTGTTCTTGTGCTGGGTTCAGATCCGGATGTTGAAGTTGTCTCTGATGTTGGCACCTCGGTTGTTGTGCTTGATTCAGATGTTGATATTGAAGATGTGCTTGAGGTTTCTTCAGATGTTGTTGGCAACTCTGTAGTTGTTCTTGTGCTTGATTCAGATCCGGATGTTGAAGTTGTCTCTGATGTTGGCACCTCGGTTGTTGTGCTTGATTCAGATGTTGATATTGAAGATGTGCTTGAGGTTTCTTCAGATGTTGTTGGCAACTCTGTAGTTGTTCTTGTGCTTGATTCAGATCCGGATGTTGAGGTTGTCTCTGATGTTGGCACCTCGGTTGTTGTGCTTGATTCAGATGTTGATATTGAAGATGTGCTTGAGGTTTCTTCAGATGTTGTTGGCAACTCTGTAGTTGTTTTTGTGCTTGATTCAGATCCGGATGTTGAAGTTGTCTCTGATGTTGGCACCTCGGTTGTTGTGCTTGATTCAGATGTTGATATTGAAGATGTGCTTGAGGTTTCTTCAGATGTTGTTGGCAACTCTGTAGTTGTTCTTGTGCTGGGTTCAGATCCGGATGTTGAAGTTGTCTCTGTTGTTGGCACCTCGGTTGTTGTGCTTGATTCAGATGTTGATATTGAAGATGTGCTTGAGGTTTCTTCAGATGTTGTTGGCAACTCTGTAGTTGTTCTTGTGCTGGATTCAGATCCGGATGTTGAAGTTGTCTCTGATGTTGGCACTTCGGTTGTTGTGCTTGATTCAGATGTTGATATTGAAGATGTGCTTGAGGTTTCTTCAGATGTTGTTGGCAACTCTGTAGTTGTTCTTGTGCTTGATTCAGATCCGGAGGTTGTCTCTGATGTTGGCACCTCGGTTGTTGTGCTTGATTCAGATGTTGATATTGAAGATGTGCTTGAGGTTTCTTCAGATGTTGTTGGCAACTCTGTAGTTGTTCTTGTGCTTGATTCAGATCCGGATGTTGAGGTTGTCTCTGATGTTGGCACCTCGGTTGTTGTGCTTGATTCAGATGTTGATATTGAAGATGTGCTTGAGGTTTCTTCAGATGTTGTTGGCAACTCTGTAGTTGTTTTTGTGCTTGATTCAGATCCGGATGTTGAAGTTGTCTCTGATGTTGGCACCTCGGTTGTTGTGCTTGATTCAGATGTTGATATTGAAGATGTGCTTGAGGTTTCTTCAGATGTTGTTGGCAACTCTGTAGTTGTTCTTGTGCTTGATTCAGATCCGGATGTTGAAGTTGTCTCTGATGTTGGCACCTCGGTTGTTGTGCTTGATTCAGATGTTGATATTGAAGATGTGCTTGAGGTTTCTTCAGATGTTGTTGGCAACTCTGTAGTTGTTCTTGTGCTTGATTCAGATCCGGATGTTGAGGTTGTCTCTGATGTTGGCACCTCGGTTGTTGTGCTTGATTCAGATGTTGATATTGAAGATGTGCTTGAGGTTTCTTCAGATGTTGTTGGCAACTCTGTAGTTGTTCTTGTGCTTGATTCAGATCCGGATGTTGAGGTTGTCTCTGATGTTGGCACCTCGGTTGTTGTGCTTGATTCAGATGTTGATATTGAAGATGTGCTTGAGGTTTCTTCAGATGTTGTTGGCAACTCTGTAGTTGTTTTTGTGCTTGATTCAGATCCGGATGTTGAAGTTGTCTCTGATGTTGGCACCTCGGTTGTTGTGCTTGATTCAGATGTTGATATTGAAGATGTGCTTGAGGTTTCTTCAGATGTTGTTGGCAACTCTGTAGTTGTTCTTGTGCTGGATTCAGATCCGGATGTTGAAGTTGTCTCTGATGTTGGCACCTCGGTTGTTGTGCTTGATTCAGATGTTGATATTGAAGATGTGCTTGAGGTTTCTTCAGATGTTGTTGGCAACTCTGTAGTTGTTCTTGTGCTGGATTCAGATCCGGATGTTGAAGTTGTCTCTGATGTTGGCACCTCGGTTGTTGTGCTTGATTCAGATGTTGATATTGAAGATGTGCTTGAGGTTTCTTCAGATGTTGTTGGCAACTCTGTTGTTGTTCTTGTGCTTGATTCAGATCCGGATGTTGAGGTTGTATCTGATGTTGGCACCTCGGTGGTTGTGCTTGATTCAGATGTTGATATTGAAGATGTGCTTGAGGTTTCTTCAGATGTTGTTGGCAACTCTGTAGTTGTTCTTGTGCTTGATTCAGATCCGGATGTTGAAGTTGTCTCTGATGTTGGCACCTCGGTTGTTGTGCTCGATTCAGATGTTGATATTGAAGATGTGCTTGAGGTTTCTTCAGATGTTGTTGGCAACTCTGTAGTTGTTCTTGTGCTGGATTCAGATCCGGATGTTGAAGTTGTCTCTGATGTTGGCACCTCGGTTGTTGTGCTTGATTCAGATGTTGATATTGAAGATGTGCTTGAGGTTTCTTCAGATGTTGTTGGCAACTCTGTAGTTGTTCTTGTGCTTGATTCAGATCCGGATGTTGAGGTTGTCTCTGATGTTGGCACCTCGGTTGTTGTGCTTGATTCAGATGTTGATATTGAAGATGTGCTTGAGGTTTCTTCAGATGTTGTTGGCAACTCTGTAGTTGTTCTTGTGCTTGATTCAGATCCGGATGTTGAGGTTGTCTCTGATGTTGGCACCTCGGTTGTTGTGCTTGATTCAGATGTTGATATTGAAGATGTGCTTGAGGTTTCTTCAGATGTTGTTGGCAACTCTGTTGTTGTTCTTGTGCTTGATTCAGATCCGGATGTTGAGGTTGTATCTGATGTTGGCACCTCGGTGGTTGTGCTTGATTCAGATGTTGATATTGAAGATGTGCTTGAGGTTTCTTCAGATGTTGTTGGCAACTCTGTAGTTGTTCTTGTGCTTGATTCAGATCCGGATGTTGAAGTTGTCTCTGATGTTGGCACCTCGGTTGTTGTGCTTGATTCAGATGTTGATATTGAAGATGTGCTTGAGGTTTCTTCAGATGTTGTTGGCAACTCTGTAGTTGTTTTTGTGCTTGATTCAGATCCGGATGTTGAAGTTGTCTCTGATGTTGGCACCTCGGTTGTTGTGCTTGATTCAGATGTTGATATTGAAGATGTGCTTGAGGTTTCTTCATATGTTGTTGGCAACTCTGTAGTTGTTCTTGTGCTGGATTCAGATCCGGATGTTGAAGTTGTCTCTGATGTTGGCACCTCGGTTGTTGTGCTTGATTCAGATGTTGATATTGAAGATGTGCTTGAGGTTTCTTCAGATGTTGTTGGCAACTCTGTTGTTGTTCTTGTGCTTGATTCAGATCCGGATGTTGAGGTTGTCTCTGATGTTGGCACCTCGGTTGTTGTGCTTGATTCAGATGTTGATATTGAAGATGTGCTTGAGGTTTCTTCAGATGTTGTTGGCAACTCTGTAGTTGTTCTTGTGCTTGATTCAGATCCGGATGTTGAGGTTGTTTCTGATGTTGGCACCTCGGTTGTTGTGCTTGATTCAGATGTTGATATTGAAGATGTGCTTGAGGTTTCTTCAGATGTTGTTGGCAACTCTGTAGTTGTTCTTGTGCTGGATTCAGATCCGGATGTTGAAGTTGTCTCTGATGTTGGCACCTCGGTTGTTGTGCTTGATTCAGATGTTGATATTGAAGATGTGCTTGAGGTTTCTTCAGATGTTGTTGGCAACTCTGTAGTTGTTTTTGTGCTTGATTCAGATCCGGATGTTGAAGTTGTCTCTGATGTTGGCACCTCGGTTGTTGTGCTTGATTCAGATGTTGATATTGAAGATGTGCTTGAGGTTTCTTCAGATGTTGTTGGCAACTCTGTAGTTGTTCTTGTGCTTGATTCAGATCCGGATGTTGAAGTTGTCTCTGATGTTGGCACCTCGGTTGTTGTGCTTGATTCAGATGTTGATATTGAAGATGTGCTTGAGGTTTCTTCAGATGTTGTTGGCAACTCTGTAGTTGTTCTTGTGCTTGATTCAGATCCGGATGTTGAGGTTGTCTCTGATGTTGGCACCTCGGTTGTTGTGCTTGATTCAGATGTTGATATTGATGATGTGCTTGAGGTTTCTTCAGATGTTGTTGGCAACTCTGTAGTTGTTCTTGTGCTTGATTCAGATCCGGATGTTGAAGTTGTCTCTGATGTTGGCACCTCGGTGTTTGTGCTTGATTCAGATGTTGATATTGAAGATGTGCTTGAGGTTTCTTCAGATGTTGTTGGCAACTCTGTAGTTGTTCTTGTGCTGGATTCAGATCCGGATGTTGAAGTTGTCTCTGATGTTGGCACTTCGGTTGTTGTGCTTGATTCAGATGTTGATATTGAAGATGTGCTTGAGGTTTCTTCAGATGTTGTTGGCAACTCTGTAGTTGTTCTTGTGCTTGATTCAGATCCGGATGTTGAGGTTGTCTCTGATGTTGGCACCTCGGTTGTTGTGCTTGATTCAGATGTTGATATTGAAGATGTGCTTGAGGTTTCTTCAGATGTTGTTGGCAACTCTGTAGTTGTTCTTGTGCTGGGTTCTGACCCGGATGTTGAAGTTGTCTCTGATGTTGGTACCTCGGTTGTTGTGCTTGATTCAGATGTTGATATTGAAGATGTGCTTGAGGTTTCTTCAGATGTTGTTGGCAACTCTGTAGTTGTTTTTGTGCTTGATTCAGATCCGGATGTTGAAGTTGTCTCTGATGTTGGCACCTCGGTTGTTGTGCTTGATTCAGATGTTGATATTGAAGATGTGCTTGAGGTTCCTTCAGATGTTGTTGGCAACTCTGTAGTTGTTCTTGTGCTTGATTCAGATCCGGATGTTGAGGTTGTCTCTGATGTTGGCACCTCGGTTGTTGTGCTTGATTCAGATGTTGATATTGAAGATGTGCTTGAGGTTTCTTCAGATGTTGTTGGCAACTCTGTAGTTGTTCTTGTGCTGGATTCAGATCCGGATGTTGAAGTTGTCTCTGATGTTGGCACCTCGGTTGTTGTGCTTGATTCAGATGTTGATATTGAAGATGTGCTTAAGGTTTCTTCAGATGTTGTTGGCAACTCTGTAGTTGTTTTTGTGTTTGATTCAGATCCGGATGTTGAAGTTGTCTCTGATGTTGGCACCTCGGTTGTTGTGCTTGATTCAGATGTTGATATTGAAGATGTGCTTGAGGTTTCTTCAGATGTTGTTGGCAACTCTGTAGTTGTTTTTGTGCTTGATTCAGATCCGGATGTTGAAGTTGTCTCTGATGTTGGCACCTCGGTTGTTGTGCTTGATTCAGATGTTGATATTGAAGATGTGCTTGAGGTTTCTTCAGATGTTGTTGGCAACTCTGTAGTTGTTCTTGTGCTTGATTCAGATCCGGATGTTGAAGTTGTCTCTGATGTTGGCACCTCGGTTGTTGTGCTTGATTCAGATGTTGATATTGAAGATGTGCTTGAGGTTTCTTTAGATGTTGTTGGCAACTCTGTAGTTGTTCTTGTGCTTGATTCAGATCCGGATGTTGAGGTTGTCTCTGATGTTGGCACCTCGGTTGTTGTGCTTGATTCAGATGTTGATATTGAAGATGTGCTTGAGGTTTCTTCAGATGTTGTTGGCAACTCTGTAGTTGTTCTTGTGCTTGATTCAGATCCGGATGTTGAAGTTGTCTCTGATGTTGGCACCTCGGTGTTTGTGCTTGATTCAGATGTTGATATTGAAGATGTGCTTGAGGTTTCTTCAGATGTTGTTGGCAACTCTGTAGTTGTTCTTGTGCTGGATTCAGATCCGGATGTTGAAGTTGTCTCTGATGTTGGCACTTCGGTTGTTGTGCTTGATTCAGATGTTGATATTGAAGATGTGCTTGAGGTTTCTTCAGATGTTGTTGGCAACTCTGTAGTTGTTCTTGTGCTTGATTCAGATCCGGATGTTGAGGTTGTCTCTGATGTTGGCACCTCGGTTGTTGTGCTTGATTCAGATGTTGATATTGAATATGTGCTTGAGGTTTCTTCAGATGTTGTTGGCAACTCTGTAGTTGTTCTTGTGCTTGATTCAGATCCGGATGTTGAGGTTGTCTCTGATGTTGGCACCTCGGTTGTTGTGCTTGATTCAGATGTTGATATTGAAGATGTGCTTGAGCTTTCTTCAGATGTTGTTGGCAACTCTGTAGTTGTTTTTGTGCTTGATTCAGATCCGGATGTTGAAGTTGTCTCTGATGTTGGCACCTCGGTTGTTGTGCTTGATTCAGATGTTGATATTGAAGATGTGCTTGAGGTTTCTTCAGATGTTGTTGGCAACTCTGTAGTTGTTCTTGTGCTGGATTCAGATCCGGATGTTGAAGTTGTCTCTGATGTTGGCACCTCGGTTGTTGTGCTTGATTCAGATGTTGATATTGAAGATGTGCTTGAGGTTTCTTCAGATGTTGTTGGCAACTCTGTAGTTGTTCTTGTGCTTGATTCAGATCCGGATGTTGAGGTTGTCTCTGATGTTGGCACCTCGGTTGTTGTGCTTGATTCAGATGTTGATATTGAAGATGTGCTTGAGGTTTCTTCAGATGTTGTTGGCAACTCTGTTGTTGTTCTTGTGCTTGATTCAGATCCGGATGTTGAGGTTGTCTCTGATGTTGGCACCTCGGTTGTTGTGCTTGATTCAGATGTTGATATTGAAGATGTGCTTGAGGTTTCTTCAGATGTTGTTGGCAACTCTGTAGTTGTTCTTGTGCTGGATTCAGATCCGGATGTTGAAGTTGTCTCTGATGTTGGCACCTCGGTTGTTGTGCTTGATTCAGATGTTGATATTGAAGATGTGCTTGAGGTTTCTTCAGATGTTGTTGGCAACTCTGTAGTTGTTCTTGTGCTTGATTCAGATCCGGATGTTGAAGTTGTCTCTGAAGTTGGCACCTCGGTTGTTGTGCTTGATTCAGATGTTGATATTGAAGATGTGCTTGAGGTTTCTTCAGATGTTGTTGGCAACTCTGTAGTTGTTTTTGTGCTTGATTCAGATCCGGATGTTGAAGTTGTCTCTGATGTTGGCACCTCGGTTGTTGTGCTTGATTCAGATGTTGATATTGAAGATGTGCTTGAGGTTTCTTCAGATGTTGTTGGCAACTCTGTAGTTGTTCTTGTGCTTGATTCAGATCCGGATGTTGAAGTTGTCTCTGATGTTGGCACCTCGGTTGTTGTGCTTGATTCAGATGTTGATATTGAAGATGTGCTTGAGGTTTCTTCAGATGTTGTTGGCAACTCTGTAGTTGTTCTTGTGCTTGATTCAGATCCGGATGTTGAGGTTGTCTCTGATGTTGGCACCTCGGTTGTTGTGCTTGATTCAGATGTTGATATTGAAGATGTGCTTGAGGTTTCTTCAGATGTTGTTGGCAACTCTGTAGTTGTTCTTGTGCTTGATTCAGATCCGGATGTTGAAGTTGTCTCTGATGTTGGCACCTCGGTGTTTGTGCTTGATTCAGATGTTGATATTGAAGATGTGCTTGAGGTTTCTTCAGATGTTGTTGGCAACTCTGTAGTTGTTCTTGTGCTGGATTCAGATCCGGATGTTGAAGTTGTCTCTGATGTTGGCACTTCGGTTGTTGTGCTTGATTCAGATGTTGATATTGAAGATGTGCTTGAGGTTTCTTCAGATGTTGTTGGCAACTCTGTAGTTGTTCTTGTGCTTGATTCAGATCCGGATGTTGAAGTTGTCTCTGATGTTGGCACCTCGGTTGTTGTGCTTGATTCAGATGTTGATATTGAAGATGTGCTTGAGGTTTCTTCAGATGTTGTTGGCAACTCTGTAGTTGTTCTTGTGCTGGATGCAGTTCCGGATGTTGAAGTTGTCTCTGATGTTGGCACCTCGGTTGTTGTGCTTGATTCAGATGTTGATATTGAAGATGTGCTTGAGGTTTCTTCAGATGTTGTTGGCAACTCTGTAGTTGTTCTTGTGCTAGATTCAGATCCAGATGTTGAAGTTGTCTCTGATGTTGGCACCTCGGTTGTTGTACTTGATTCAGATCTTGATATTGAAGATGTGCTTGAGGTTTCTTCAGATGTTGTTGGCAACTCTGTAGTTGTTCTTGTGCTTGATTCAGATCCGGATGTTGAGGTTGTCTCTGATGTTGGCACCTCGGTTGTTGTGCTTGATTCAGATGTTGATATTGAAGATGTGCTTGAGGTTTCTTCAGATGTTGTTGGCAACTCTGTAGTTGTTCTTGTGCTGGATTCAGATCCGGATGTTGAAGTTGTCTCTGATGTTGGCACCTCGGTTGTTGTGCTTGATTCAGATGTTGATATTGAAGATGTGCTTAAGGTTTCTTCAGATGTTGTTGGCAACTCTGTAGTTGTTTTTGTGCTTGATTCAGATCCGGATGTTGAAGTTGTCTCTGATGTTGGCACGTCGGTTGTTGTGCTTGATTTAGATGTTGATATTGAAGATGTGCTTGAGGTTTCTTCAGATGTTGTTGGCAACTCTGTAGTTGTTTTTGTGCTTGATTCAGATCCGGATGTTGAAGTTGTCTCTGATGTTGGCACCTCGGTTGTTGTGCTTGATTCAGATGTTGATATTGAAGATGTGCTTGAGGTTTCTTCAGATGTTGTTGGCAACTCTGTAGTTGTTCTTGTGCTTGATTCAGATCCGGATGTTGAAGTTGTCTCTGATGTTGGCACCTCGGTTGTTGTGCTTGATTCAGATGTTGATATTGAAGATGTGCTTGAGGTTTCTTCAGATGTTGTTGGCAACTCTGTAGTTGTTCTTGTGCTGGGTTCTGACCCGGATGTTGAAGATGTCTCTGATGTTGGCACCTCGGTTGTTGTGCTTGATTCAGATGTTGATATTGAAGATGTGCTTGAGGTTTCTTCAGATGTTGTTGGCAACTCTGTAGTTGTTTTTGTGCTTGATTCAGATCCGGATGTTGAAGTTGTCTCTGATGTTGGCACCTCGGTTGTTGTGCTTGATTCAGATGTTGATATTGAAGATGTGCTTGAGGTTTCTTCAGATGTTGTTGGCAACTCTGTAGTTGTTCTTGTGCTGGATTCAGATCCGGATGTTGAAGTTGTCCCTGATGTTGGCACCTCGGTTGTTGTGCTTGATTCAGATGTTGATATTGAAGATGTTCTTGAGGTTTCTTCAGATGTTGTTGGCAACTCTGTAGTTGTTCTTGTGCTTGATTCAGATCCGGATGTTGAGGTTGTCTCTGATGTTGGCACCTCGGTTGTTGTGCTTGATTCAGATGTTGATATTGAAGATGTGCTTGAGGTTTCTTCAGATGTTGTTGGCAACTCTGTTGTTGTTCTTGTGCTTGATTCAGATCCGGATGTTGAGGTTGTCTCTGATGTTGGCACCTCGGTTGTTGTGCTTGATTCAGATGTTGATATTGAAGATGTGCTTGAGGTTTCTTCAGATGTTGTTGGCAACTCTGTAGTTGTTCTTGTGCTGGATTCAGATCCGGATGTTGAAGTTGTCTCTGATGTTGGCACCTCGGTTGTTGTGCTTGATTCAGATGTTGATATTGAAGATGTGCTTGAGGTTTCTTCAGATGTTGTTGGCAACTCTGTAGTTGTTCTTGTGCTTGATTCAGATCCGGATGTTGAGGTTGTCTCTGATGTTGGCACCTCGGTTGTTGTGCTTGATTCAGATGTTGATATTGAAGATGTGCTTGAGGTTTCTTCAGATGTTGTTGGCAACTCTGTAGTTGTTCTTGTGCTTGATTCAGATCCGGATGTTGAAGTTGTCTCTGATGTTGGCACCTCGGTTGTTGTGCTTGATTCAGATGTTGATATTGAAGATGTGCTTGAGGTTTCTTCAGATGTTGTTGGCAACTCTGTAGTTGTTCTTGTGCTGGATTCAGATCCGGATGTTGAAGTTGTCTCTGATGTTGGCACCTCGGTTGTTGTGCTTGATTCAGATGTTGATATTGAAGATGTGCTTGAGGTTTCTTCAGATGTTGTTGGCAACTCTGTAGTTGTTCTTGTGCTTGATTCAGATCCGGATGTTGAGGTTGTCTCTGATGTTGGCACCTCGGTTGTTGTGCTTGATTCAGATGTTGATATTGAAGATGTGCTTGAGGTTTCTTCAGATGTTGTTGGCAACTCTGTAGTTGTTCTTGTGCTTGATTCAGATCCGGATGTTGAAGTTGTCTCTGATGTTGGCACCTCGGTTGTTGTGCTTGATTCAGATGTTGATATTGAAGATGTGCTTGAGGTTTCTTCAGATGTTGTTGGCAACTCTGTAGTTGTTTTTGTGCTTGATTCAGATCCGGATGTTGAAATTGTCTCTGATGTCGGCACCTCGGTTGTTGTGCTTGATTCAGATGTTGATATTGAAGATGTGCTTGAGGTTTCTTCAGATGTTGTTGGCAACTCTGTAGTTGTTCTTGTGCTTGATTCAGATCCGGATGTTGAAGTTGTCTCTGATGTTGGCACCTCGGTGTTTGTGCTTGATTCAGATGTTGATATTGAAGATGTGCTTGAGGTTTCTTCAGATGTTGTTGGCAGCTCTGTAGTTGTTCTTGTGCTGGATTCAGATCCGGATGTTGAAGTCGTCTCTGATGTTGGCACCTCGGTTGTTGTGCTTGATTCAGATGTTGATATTGAAGATGTGCTTGAGGTTTCTTCAGATGTTGTTGGCAACTCTGTAGTTGTTCTTGTGCTTGATTCAGATCCGGATGTTGAGGTTGTCTCTGATGTTGGCACCTCGGTTGTTGTGCTTGATTCAGATGTTGATATTGAAGATGTGCTTGAGGTTTCTTCAGATGTTGTTGGCAACTCTGTAGTTGGTCTTGTGCTTGATTCAGATCCGGATGTTGAAGCTGTCTCTGATGTTGGCACCTCGGTTGTTGTGCTTGATTCAGATGTTGATATTGAAGATGTGCTTGAGGTTTCTTCAGATGTTGTTGGCAACTCTGTAGTTGTTCTTGTGCTTGATTCAGATCCGGATGTTGAGGTTGTCTCTGATGTTGGCACCTCGGTTGTTGTGCTTGATTCAGATGTTGATATTGAAGATGTGCTTGAGGTTTCTTCAGATGTTGTTGGCAACTCTGTAGTTGTTCTTGTGCTTGATTCAGATCCGGATGTTGAGGTTGTCTCTGATGTTGGCACCTCGGTTGTTGTGCTTGATTCAGATGTTGATATTGAAGATGTGCTTGAGGTTTCTTCAGATGTTGTTGGCAACTCTGTAGTTGTTCTTGTGCTTGATTCAGATCCGGATGTTGAAGTTGTCTCTGATGTTGGCACCTCGGTGTTTGTGCTTGATTCAGATGTTGATATTGAAGATGTGCTTGAGGTTTCTTCAGATGTTGTTGGCAACTCTGTAGTTGTTCTTGTGCTGGATTCAGATCCGGATGTTGAAGTTGTCTCTGATGTTGGCACTTCGGTTGTTGTGCTTGATTCAGATGTTGATATTGAAGATGTGCTTGAGGTTTCTTCAGATGTTGTTGGCAACTCTGTAGTTGTTCTTGTGCTGGGTTCAGATCCGGATGTTGAAGTTGTCTCTGATGTTGGCACCTCGGTTGTTGTGCTTGATTCAGATGTTGATATTGAAGATGTGCTTGAGGTTTCTTCAGATGTTGTTGGCAACTCTGTAGTTGTTCTTGTGCTGGATTCAGATCCGGATGTTGAAGTTGTCTCTGATGTTGGCACCTCGGTTGTTGTGCTTGATTCAGATGTTGATATTGAAGATGTGCTTGAGGTTTCTTCAGATGTTGTTGGCAACTCTGTAGTTGTTCTTGTGCTTGATTCAGATCCGGATGTTGAGGTTGTCTCTGATGTTGGCACCTCGGTTGTTGTGCTTGATTCAGATGTTGATATTGAAGATGTGCTTGAGGTTTCTTCAGATGTTGTTGGCAACTCTGTAGTTGTTCTTGTGCTTGATTCAGATCCGGATGTTGAAGTTGTCTCTGATGTTGGCACCTCGGTTGTTGTGCTTGATTCAGATGTTGATATTGAAGATGTGCTTGAGGTTTCTTCAGATGTTGTTGGCAACTCTGTAGTTGTTCTTGTGCTGGATTCAGATCCGGATGTTGAAGTTGTCTCTGATGTTGGCACTTCGGTTGTTGTGCTTGATTCAGATGTTGATATTGAAGATGTGCTTGGTGTTTCTTCAGATGTTGTTGGCAACTCTGTAGTTGTTCTTGTGCTTGATTCAGATCCGGATGTTGAGGTTGTCTCTGATGTTGGCACCTCGGTTGTTGTGCTTGATTCAGATGTTGATATTGAAGATGTGCTTGAGGTTTCTTCAGATGTTGTTGGCAACTCTGTAGTTGTTCTTGTGCTGGATTCAGATCCGGATGTTGAAGTTGTCTCTGATGTTGGCACCTCGGTTGTTGTGCTTGATTCAGATGTTGATATTGAAGATGTGCTTGAGGTTTCTTCAGATGTTGTTGGCAACTCTGTAGTTGTTTTTGTGCTTGATTCAGATCCGGATGTTGAAGTTGTCTCTGATGTTGGCACCTCGGTTGTTGTGCTTGATTCAGATGTTGATATTGAAGATGTGCTTGAGGTTTCTTCAGATGTTGTTGGCAACTCTGTTGTTGTTCTTGTGCTTGATTCAGATCCGGATGTTGAGGTTGTCTCTGATGTTGGCACCTCGGTTGTTGTGCTTGATTCAGATGTTGATATTGAAGATGTGCTTGAGGTTTCTTCAGATGTTGTTGGCAACTCTGTAGTTGTTCTTGTGCTGGATTCAGATCCGGATGTTGAAGTTGTACCTGATGTTGGCACCTCGGTTGTTGTGCTTGATTCAGATGTTGATATTGAAGATGTGCTTGAGGTTTCTTCAGATGTTGTTGGCAACTCTGTAGTTGTTCTTGTGCTTGATTCAGATCCGGATGTTGAAGTTGTCTCTGAAGTTGGCACCTCGGTTGTTGTGCTTGATTCAGATGTTGATATTGAAGATGTGCTTGAGGTTTCTTCAGATGTTGTTGGCAACTCTGTAGTTGTTTTTGTGCTTGATTCAGATCCGGATGTTGAAGTTGTCTCTGATGTTGGCACCTCGGTTGTTGTGCTTGATTCAGATGTTGATATTGAAGATGTGCTTGAGGTTTCTTCAGATGTTGTTGGCAACTCTGTAGTTGTTCTTGTGCTAGATTCAGATCCAGATGTTGAAGTTGTCTCTGATGTTGGCACCTCGGTTGTTGTGCTTGATTCAGATGTTGATATTGAAGATGTGCTTGAGGTTTCTTCAGATGTTGTTGGCAACTCTGTAGTTGTTCTTGTGCTTGATTCAGATCCGGATGTTGAGGTTGTCTCTGATGTTGGCACCTCGGTTGTTGTGCTTGATTCAGATGTTGATATTGAAGATGTGCTTGAGGTTTCTTCAGATGTTGTTGGCAACTCTGTAGTTGTTCTTGTGCTTGATTCAGATCCGGATGTTGAGGTTGTCTCTGATGTTGGCACCTCGGTTGTTGTGCTTGATTCAGATGTTGATATTGAAGATGTGCTTGAGGTTTCTTCAGATGTTGTTGGCAACTCTGTAGTTGTTCTTGTGCTGGATTCAGATCCGGATGTTGAAGTTGTCTCTGATGTTGGCACCTCGGTTGTTGTGCTTGATTCAGATGTTGATATTGAAGATGTGCTTGAGGTTTCTTCAGATGTTGTTGGCAACTCTGTAGTTGTTCTTGTGCTTGATTCAGATCCGGATGTTGAGGTTGTCTCTGATGTTGGCACCTCGGTTGTTGTGCTTGATTCAGATGTTGATATTGAAGATGTTTTTAAGGTTTCTTCAGATGTTGTTGGCAACTCTGTAGTTGTTTTTGTGCTTGATTCAGATCCGGATGTTGAAGTTGTCTCTGATGTTGGCACCTCGGTTGTTGTGCTTGATTCAGATGTTGATATTGAAGATGTGCTTGAGGTTTCTTCAGATGTTGTTGGCAACTCTGTAGTTGTTTTTGTGCTTGATTCAGATCCGGATGTTGAAGTTGTCTCTGATGTTGGCACCTCGGTTGTTGTGCTTGATTCAGATGTTGATATTGAAGATGTGCTTGAGGTTTCTTCAGATGTTGTTGGCAACTCTGTAGTTGTTATTGTGCTTGACTCAGATCCGGATGTTGAAGTTGTCTCTGATGTTGGCACCTCGGTTGTTGTGCTTGATTCAGATGTTGATATTGAAGATGTGCTTGAGGTTTCTTCAGATGTTGTTGGCAACTCTGTAGTTGTTCTTGTGCTTGATTCAGATCCGGATGTTGAGGTTGTCTCTGATGTTGGCACCTCGGTTGTTGTGCTTGATTCAGATGTTGATATTGAAGATGTGCTTGAGGTTTCTTCAGATGTTGTTGGCAACTCTGTAGTTGTTCTTGTGCTTGATTCAGATCCGGATGTTGAAGTTGTCTCTGATGTTGGCACCTCGGTGTTTGTGCTTGATTCAGATGTTGATATTGAAGATGTGCTTGAGGTTTCTTCAGATGTTGTTGGCAACTCTGTAGTTGTTCTTGTGCTGGATTCAGATCCGGATGTTGAAGTTGTCTCTGATGTTGGCACTTCGGTTGTTGTGCTTGATTCAGATGTTGATATTGAAGATGTGCTTGAGGTTTCTTCAGATGTTGTTGGCAACTCTGTAGTTGTTCTTGTGCTTGATTCAGATCCGGATGTTGAGGTTGTCTCTGATGTTGGCACCTCGGTTGTTGTGCTTGATTCAGATGTTGATATTGAAGATTTGCTTGAGGTTTCTTCAGATGTTGTTGACAACTCTGTAGTTGTTCTTGTGCTGGGTTCTGACCCGGATGTTGAAGTTGTCTCTGATGTTGGCACCTCGGTTGTTGTGCTTGATTCAGATGTTGATATTGAAGATGTGCTTGAGGTTTCTTCAGATGTTGTTGGCAACTCTGTAGTTGTTCTTGTGCTTGATTCAGATCCGGATGTTGAGGTTGTCTCTGATGTTGGCACCTCGGTTGTTGTGCTTGATTCAGATGTTGATATTGAAGATGTGCTTGAGGTTTCTTCAGATGTTGTTGGCAACTCTGTTGTTGTTCTTGTGCTTGATTCAGATCCGGATGTTGAGGTTGTCTCTGATGTTGGCACCTCGGTTGTTGTGCTTGATTCAGATGTTGATATTGAAGATGTGCTTGAGGTTTCTTCAGATGTTGTTGGCAACTCTGTAGTTGTTCTTGTGCTGGATTCAGATCCGGATGTTGAAGTTGTCTCTGGTGTTGGCACCTCGGTTGTTGTGCTTGATTCAGATGTTGATATTGAAGATGTGCTTGAGGTTTCTTCAGATGTTGTTGGCAACTCTGTAGTTCTTGTGCTTGATTCAGATCCGGATGTTGAAGTTGTCTCTGAAGTTGGCACCTCGGTTGTTGTGCTTGATTCAGATGTTGATATTGAAGATGTGCTTGAGGTTTCTTCAGATGTTGTTGGCAACTCTGTAGTTGTTCTTGTGCTTGATTCAGATCCGGATGTTGAAGTTGTCTCTGATGTTGGCACCTCGGTTGTTGTGCTTGATTCAGATGTTGATATTGAAGATGTGCTTGAGGTTTCTTTAGATGTTGTTGGCAACTCTGTAGTTGTTCTTGTGCTTGATTCAGATCCGGATGTTGAAGTTGTCTCTGATGTTGGCACCTCGGTTGTTGTGCTTGATTCAGATGTTGATATTGAAGATGTGCTTGAGGTTTCTTCAGATGTTGTTGGCAACTCTGTAGTTGTTCTTGTGCTAGATTCAGATCCAGATGTTGAAGTTGTCTCTGATGTTGGCACCTCGGTTGTTGTGCTTGATTCAGATGTTGATATTGAAGATGTGCTTGAGGTTTCTTCAGATGTTGTTGGCAACTCTGTAGTTGTTCTTGTGCTTGATTCAGATCCGGATGTTGAGGTTGTCTCTGATGTTGGCACCTCGGTGTTTGTGCTTGATTCAGATGTTGATATTGAAGATGTGCTTGAGGTTTCTTCAGATGTTGTTGGCAACTCTGTAGTTGTTCTTGTGCTGGATTCAGATCCGGATGTTGAAGTTGTCTCTGATGTTGGCACTTCGGTTGTTGTGCTTGATTCAGATGTTGATATTGAAGATGTGCTTGAGGTTTCTTCAGATGTTGTTGGCAACTCTGTAGTTGTGCTTGTGCTTGATTCAGATCCGGATGTTGAGGTTGTCTCTGATGTTGGCACCTCGGTTGTTGTGCTTGATTCAGATGTTGATATTGAAGATGTGCTTGAGGTTTCTTCAGATGTTGTTGGCAACTCTGTAGTTGTTCTTGTGCTGGGTTCTGACCCGGATGTTGAAGTTGTCTCTGATGTTGGCACCTCGGTTGTTGTGCTTGATTCAGATGTTGATATTGAAGATGTGCTTGAGGTTTCTTCAGATGTTGTTGGCAACTCTGTAGTTGTTTTTGTGCTTGATTCAGATCCGGATGTTGAAGTTGTCTCTGATGTTGGCACCTCGGTTGTTGTGCTTGATTCAGATGTTGATATTGAAGATGTGCTTGAGGTTTCTTCAGATGTTGTTGGCAACTCTGTAGTTGTTCTTGTGCTTGATTCAGATCCGGATGTTGAGGTTGTCTCTGATGTTGGCACCTCGGTTGTTGTGCTTGATTCAGATGTTGATATTGAAGATGTGCTTGAGGTTTCTTCAGATGTTGTTGGCAACTCTGTAGTTGTTCTTGTGCTTGATTCAGATCCGGATGTTGAGGTTGTCTCTGATGTTGGCACCTCGGTTGTTGTGCTTGATTCAGATGTTGATATTGAAGATGTGCTTGAGGTTTCTTCAGATGTTGTTGGCAACTCTGTAGTTGTTCTTGTGCTGGATTCAGATCCGGATGTTGAAGTTGTCTCTGATGTTGGCACCTCGGTTGTTGTGCTTGATTCAGATGTTGATATTGAAGATGTGCTTGAGGTTTCTTCAGATGTTGTTGGCAACTCTGTAGTTGTTTTTGTGCTTGATTCAGATCCGGATGTTGAAGTTGTCTCTGATGTTGGCACCTCGGTTGTTGTGCTGGATTCAGATGTTGATATTGAAGATGTGCTTGAGGTTTCTTCAGATGTTGTTGGCAACTCTGTAGTTGTTATTGTGCTGGGTTCAGATCCGGATGTTGAAGTTGTCTCTGATGTTGGCACCTCGGTTGTTGTGCTTGATTCAGATGTTGATATTGAAGATGTGCTTGAGGTTTCTTCAGATGTTGTTGGCAACTCTGTAGTTATTTTTGTGCTTGATTCAGATCCGGATGTTGAAGTTGTCTCTGATGTTGGCACCTCGGTTGTTGTGCTTGATTCAGATGTTGATATTGAAGATGTGCTTGAGGTTTCTTCAGATGTTGTTGGCAACTCTGTAGTTGTTCTTGTGCTGGATTCAGATCCGGATGTTGAAGTTGTCTCTGATGTTGGCACCTCGGTTGTTGTGCTTGATTCAGATGTTGATATTGAAGATGTGCTTGAGGTTTCTTCAGATGTTGTTGGCAACTCTGTAGTTGTTCTTGTGCTTGATTCAGATCCGGATGTTGAGGTTGTCTCTGATGTTGGCACCTCGGTTGTTGTGCTTGATTCAGATGTTGATATTGAAGATGTGCTTGAGGTTTCTTCAGATGTTGTTGGCAACTCTGTAGTTGTTCTTGTGCTTGATTCAGATCCGGATGTTGAAGTTGTCTCTGATGTTGGCACCTCGGTGTTTGTGCTTGATTCAGATGTTGATATTGAAGATGTGCTTGAGGTTTCTTCAGATGTTGTTGGCAACTCTGTAGTTGTTCTTGTGCTTGATTCAGATCCGGATGTTGAAGTTGTCTCTGATGTTGGCACCTCGGCTGTTGTGCTTGATTCAGATGTTGATATTGAAGATGTGCTTGAGGTTTCTTCAGATGTTGTTGGCAACTCTGTAGTTGTTCTTGTGCTAGATTCAGATCCAGATGTTGAAGTTGTCTCTGATGTTGGCACCTCGGTTGTTGTGCTTGATTCAGATGTTGATATTGAAGATGTGTTTGAGGTTTCTTCAGATGTTGTTGGCAACTCTGTAGTTGTTCTTGTGCTTGATTCAGATCCGGATGTTGAAGTTGTCTCTGATGTTGGCACCTCGGTTGTTGTGCTTGATTCAGATGTTGATATTGAAGATGTGCTTGAGGTTTCTTCAGATGTTGTTGGCAACTCTGTTGTTGTTCTTGTGCTTGATTCAGATCCGGATGTTGAGGTTGTTTCTGATGTTGGCACCTCGGTTGTTGTGCTTGATTCAGATGTTGATATTGAAGATGTGCTTGAGGTTTCTTCAGATGTTGTTGGCAACTCTGTAGTTGTTTTTGTGCTTGATTCAGATCCGGATGTTGAAGTTGTCTCTGATGTTGGCACCTCGGTTGTTGTGCTTGATTCAGATGTTGATATTGAAGATGTGCTTGAGGTTTCTTCAGATGTTGTTGGCAACTCTGTAGTTGTTCTTGTGCTTGATTCAGATCCGGATGTTGAAGTTGTCTCTGATGTTGGCACCTCGGTTGTTGTGCTTGATTCAGATGTTGATATTGAAGATGTGCTTGAGGTTTCTTCAGATGTTGTTGGCAACTCTGTAGTTGTTCTTGTGCTTGATTCAGATCTGGATGTTGAGGTTGTCTCTGATGTTGGCACCTCGGTTGTTGTGCTTGATTCAGATGTTGATATTGAAGATGTGCTTGAGGTTTCTTCAGATGTTGTTGGCAACTCTGTAGTTGTTCTTGTGCTGGATTCAGATCCGGATGTTGAAGTTGTCTCTGATGTTGGCACCTCGGTTGTTGTGCTTGATTCAGATGTTGATATTGAAGATGTGCTTGAGGTTTCTTCAGATGTTGTTGGCAACTCTGTAGTTCTTGTGCTTGATTCAGATCCGGATGTTGAAGTTGTCTCTGAAGTTGGCACCTCGGTTGTTGTGCTTGATTCAGATGTTGATATTGGAGATGTGCTTGAGGTTTCTTCAGATGTTGTTGGCAACTCTGTAGTTGTTCTTGTGCTTGATTCAGATCCGGATGTTGAAGTTGTCTCTGATGTTGGCACCTCGGTTGTTGTGCTTGATTCAGATGTTGATATTGAAGATGTGCTTGAGGTTTCTTTAGATGTTGTTGGCAACTCTGTAGTTGTTCTTGTGCTTGATTCAGATCCGGATGTTGAAGTTGTCTCTGATGTTGGCACCTCGGTTGTTGTGCTTGATTCAGATGTTGATATTGAAGATGTGCTTGAGGTTTCTTCAGATGTTGTTGGCAACTCTGTAGTTGTTCTTGTGCTAGATTCAGATCCAGATGTTGAAGTTGTCTCTGATGTTGGCACCTCGGTTGTTGTGCTTGATTCAGATGTTGATATTGAAGATGTGCTTGAGGTTTCTTCAGATGTTGTTGGCAACTCTGTAGTTGTTCTTGTGCTTGATTCAGATCCGGATGTTGAGGTTGTCTCTGATGTTGGCACCTCGGTTGTTGTGCTTGATTCAGATGTTGATATTGAAGATGTGCTTGAGGTTTCTTCAGATGTTGTTGGCAACTCTGTAGTTGTTCTTGTGCTGGATTCAGATCCGGATGTTGAAGTTGTCTCTGATGTTGGCACCTCGGTTGTTGTGCTTGATTCAGATGTTGATATTGAAGATGTGCTTGAGGTTTCTTCAGATGTTGTTGGCAACTCTGTAGTTGTTTTTGTGCTTGATTCAGATCCGGATGTTGAAGTTGTCTCTGATGTCGGCACCTCGGTTGTTGTGCTTGATTCAGATGTTGATATTGAAGATGTGCTTGAGGTTTCTTCAGATGTTGTTGGCAACTCTGTAGTTGTTCTTGTGCTTGATTCAGATCCGGATGTTGAAGTTGTCTCTGATGTTGGCACCTCGGTTGTTGTGCTTGATTCAGATGTTGATATTGAATATGTGCTTGAGGTTTCTTCAGATGTTGTTGGCATCTCTGTAGTTGTTCTTGTGCTTGATTCAGATCCGGATGTTGAAGTTGTCTCTGATGTTGGCACCTCGGTTGTTGTGCTTGATTCAGATGTTGATATTGAAGATGTGCTTGAGGTTTCTTCAGATGTTGTTGGCAACTCTGTAGTTGTTCTTGTGCTGGGTTCTGACCCGGATGTTGAAGTTGTCTCTGATGTTGGCACCTCGGTTGTTGTGCTTGATTCAGATGTTGATATTGAAGATGTGCTTGAGGTTTCTTCAGATGTTGTTGGCAACTCTGTAGTTGTTCTTGTGCTTGATTCAGATCCGGATGTTGAAGTTGTCTCTGATGTTGGCACCTCGGTGTTTGTGCTTGATTCAGATGTTGATATTGAAGATGTGCTTGAGGTTTCTTCAGATGTTGTTGGCAACTCTGTAGTTGTTCTTGTGCTGGATTCAGATCCGGATGTTGAAGTTGTCTCTGATGTTGGCACTTCGGTTGTTGTGCTTGATTCAGATGTTGATATTGAAGATGTGCTTGAGGTTTCTTCAGATGTTGTTGGCAACTCTGTAGTTGTGCTTGTGCTTGATTCAGATCCGGATGTTAAGGTTGTCTCTGATGTTGGCACCTCGGTTGTTGTGCTTGATTCAGATGTTGATATTGAAGATGTGCTTGAGGTTTCTTCAGATGTTGTTGGCAACTCTGTAGTTGTTCTTGTGCTGGGTTCTGACCCGGATGTTGAAGTTGTCTCTGATGTTGGCACCTCGGTTGTTGTGCTTGATTCAGATGTTGATATTGAAGATGTGCTTGAGGTTTCTTCAGATGTTGTTGGCAACTCTGTAGTTGTTTTTGTGCTTGATTCAGATCCGGATGTTGAAGTTGTCTCTGATGTTGGCACCTCGGTTGTTGTGCTTGATTCAGATGTTGATATTGAAGATGTGCTTGAGGTTTCTTCAGATGTTGTTGGCAACTCTGTAGTTGTTCTTGTGCTTAATTCAGATCCGGATGTTGAGGTTGTCTCTGATGTTGGCACCTCGGTTGTTGTGCTTGATTCAGATGTTGATATTGAAGATGTGCTTGAGGTTTCTTCAGATGTTGTTGGCAACTCTGTAGTTGTTCTTGTGCTTGATTCAGATCCGGATGTTGAGGTTGTCTCTGATGTTGGCACCTCGGTTGTTGTGCTTGATTCAGATGTTGATATTGAAGATGTGCTTGAGGTTTCTTCAGATGTTGTTGGCAACTCCGTAGTTGTTCTTGTGCTGGATTCAGATCCGGATGTTGAAGTTGTCTCTGATGTTGGCACCTCGGTTGTTGTGCTTGATTCAGATGTTGATATTGAAGATGTGCTTGAGGTTTCTTCAGATGTTGTTGGCAACTCTGTAGTTGTTTTTGTGCTTGATTCAGATCCGGATGTTGAAGTTGTCTCTGATGTTGGCACCTCGGTTGTTGTGCTGGATTCAGATGTTGATATTGAAGATGTGCTTGAGGTTTCTTCAGATGTTGTTGGCAACTCTGTAGTTGTTATTGTGCTGGGTTCAGATCCGGATGTTGAAGTTGTCTCTGATGTTGGCACCTCGGTTGTTGTGCTTGATTCAGATGTTGATATTGAAGATGTGCTTGAGGTTTCTTCAGATGTTGTTGGCAACTCTGTAGTTATTTTTGTGCTTGATTCAGATCCGGATGTTGAAGTTGTCTCTGATGTTGGCACCTCGGTTGTTGTGCTTGATTCAGATGTTGATATTGAAGATGTGCTTGAGGTTTCTTCAGATGTTGTTGGCAACTCTGTAGTTGTTCTTGTGCTGGATTCAGATCCGGATGTTGAAGTTGTCTCTGATGTTGGCACCTCGGTTGTTGTGCTTGATTCAGATGTTGATATTGAAGATGTGCTTGAGGTTTCTTCAGATGTTGTTGGCAACTCTGTAGTTGTTCTTGTGCTTGATTCAGATCCGGATGTTGAGGTTGTCTCTGATGTTGGCACCTCGGTTGTTGTGCTTGATTCAGATGTTGATATTGAAGATGTGCTTGAGGTTTCTTCAGATGTTGTTGGCAACTCTGTAGTTGTTCTTGTGCTTGATTCAGATCCGGATGTTGAAGTTGTCTCTGATGTTGGCACCTCGGTGTTTGTGCTTGATTCAGATGTTGATATTGAAGATGTGCTTGAGGTTTCTTCAGATGTTGTTGGCAACTCTGTAGTTGTTCTTGTGCTTGATTCAGATCCGGATGTTGAAGTTGTCTCTGATGTTGGCACCTCGGTTGTTGTGCTTGATTCAGATGTTGATATTGAAGATGTGCTTGAGGTTTCTTCAGATGTTGTTGGCAACTCTGTAGTTGTTCTTGTGCTAGATTCAGATCCAGATGTTGAAGTTGTCTCTGATGTTGGCACCTCGGTTGTTGTGCTTGATTCAGATGTTGATATTGAAGATGTGCTTGAGGTTTCTTCAGATGTTGTTGGCAACTCTGTAGTTGTTCTTGTGCTGGATTCAGATCCGGATGTTGAGGTTGTCTCTAATGTTGGCACCTCGGTTGTTGTGCTTGATTCAGATGTTGATATTGAAGATGTGCTTGAGGTTTCTTCAGATGTTGTTGGCAACTCTGTAGTTGTTCTTGTGCTTGATTCAGATCCGGAGGTTGAGGTTGTCTCTGATGTTGGCACCTCGGTTGTTGTGCTTGATTCAGATGTTGATATTGAAGATGTGCTTGAGGTTTCTTCAGATGTTGTTGGCAACTCTGTAGTTGTTCTTGTGCTTGATTCAGATCCGGATGTTGAGGTTGTCTCTGATGTTGGCACCTCGGTTGTTGTGCTTGATTCGGATGTTGATGTTGAAGATGTGCTTGAGGTTTCTTCAGATGTTGTTGGCAACTCTGTAGTTGTTCTTGTGCTTGATTCAGATCCGGATGTTGAAGTTGTCTCTGATGTTGGCACCTCGGTTGTTGTGCTTGATTCAGATGTTGATATTGAAGATGTGTTTGAGGTTTCTTCAGATGTTGTTGGCAACTCTGTAGTTGTTCTTGTGCTTGATTCAGATCCGGATGTTGAAGTTGTCTCTGATGTTGGCACCTCGGTTGTTGTGCTTGATTCAGATGTTGATATTGAAGATGTGCTTGAAGTTTCTTCAGATGTTGTTGGCAACTCTGTAGTTGTTCTTGTGCTTGATTCAGATCCGGATGTTGAAGTTGTCTCTGATGTTGGCACCTCGGTTGTTGTGCTTGATTCAGATGTTGATATTGAAGATGTGCTTGAGGTTTCTTCAGATGTTGTTGGCAACTCTGTAGTTGTTTTTGTGCTTGATTCAGATCCGGATGTTGAAGTTGTCTCTGATGTTGGCACCTCGGTTGTTGTGCTTGATTCAGATGTTGATATTGAAGATGTGCTTGAGGTTTCTTCAGATGTTGTTGGCAACTCTGTAGTTGTTCTTGTGCTTGATTCAGATCCGGATGTTGAAGTTGTCTCTGATGTTGGCACCTCGGTTGTTGTGCTTGATTCAGATGTTGATATTGAAGATGTGCTTGAGGTTTCTTCAGATGTTGTTGGCAACTCTGTAGTTGTTCTTGTGCTTGATTCAGATCCGGATGTTGAAGTTGTCTCTGATGTTGGCACCTCGGTTGTTGTGCTTGATTCAGATGTTGATATTGAAGATGTGCTTGAGGTTTCTTCAGATGTTGTTGGCAACTCTGTAGTTGTTCTTGTGCTTGATTCAGATCCGGATGTTGAGGTTGTCTCTGATGTTGGCACCTCGGTTGTTGTGCTTGATTCAGATGTTGATATTGAAGATGTGCTTGAGGTTTCTTCAGATGTTGTTGGCATTTCTGTAGTTGTTTTTGTGCTTGATTCAGATCCGGATGTTGAAGTTGTCTCTGATGTTGGCACCTCGGTTGTTGTGCTTGATTCAGATGTTGATATTGAAGATGTGCTTGAGGTTTCTTCAGATGTTGTTGGCAACTCTGTAGTTGTTCTTGTGCTTGATTCAGATCCGGATGTTGAGGTTGTCTCTGATGTTGGCACCTCGGTTGTTGTGCTTGATTCAGATGTTGATATTGAAGATGTGCTTGAGGTTTCTTCAGATGTTGTTGGCAACTCTGTAGTTGTTCTTGTGCTTGATTCAGATCCGGATGTTGAGGTTGTCTCTGATGTTGGCACCTCGGTTGTTATGCTTGATTCAGATGTTGATATTGAAGATGTGCTTGAGGTTTCTTCAGATGTTGTTGGCAACTCTGTAGTTGTTCTTGTGCTTGATTCAGATCCGGATGTTGAAGTTGTCTCTGATGTTGGCACCTCGGTTGTTGTGCTTGATTCAGATGTTGATATTGAAGATGTGCTTGAGGTTTCTTCAGATGTTGTTGGCAACTCTGTAGTTGTTTTTGTGCTTGATTCAGATCCGGATGTTGAAGTTGTCTCTGATGTTGGCACCTCGGTTGTTGTGCTTGATTCAGATGTTGATATTGAAGATGTGCTTGAGGTTTCTTGAGATGTTGTTGGCAACTCTGTAGTTGTTCTTGTGCTGGATTCAGATCCGGATGTTGAAGTTGTCTCTGATGTTGGCACCTCGGTGTTTGTGCTTGATTCAGATGTTGATATTGAAGATGTGCTTGAGGTTTCTTCAGATGTTGTTGGCAACTCTGTAGTTGTTCTTGTGCTTGATTCAGATCCGGATGTTGAAGTTGTCTCTGATGTTGGCACCTCAATTGTTGTGCTTGATTCAGATGTTGATATTGAAGATGTGCTTGAGGTTTCTTCAGATGTTGTTGGCAACTCTGTAGTTGTTCTTGTGCTAGATTCAGATCCAGATGTTGAAGTTGTCTCTGATGTTGGCACCTCGGTTGTTGTGCTTGATTCAGATGTTGATATTGAAGATGTGCTTGAGGTTTCTTCAGATGTTGTTGGCAACTCTGTAGTTGTTCTTGTGCTTGATTCAGATCCGGATGTTGAGGTTGTTTCTGATGTTGGCACCTCGGTTGTTGTGCTTGATTCAGATGTTGATATTGAAGATGTGCTTGAGGTTTCTTCAGATGTTGTTGGCAACTCTGTAGTTGTTCTTGTGCTGGATTCAGATCCGGATGTTGAAGTTGTCTCTGATGTTGGCACCTCGGTTGTTGTGCTTGATTCAGATGTTGATATTGAAGATGTGCTTGAGGTTTCTTCAGATGTTGTTGGCAACTCTGTAGTTGTTCTTGTGCTTGATTCAGATCCGGATGTTGAGGTTGTCTCTGATGTTGGCACCTCGGTTGTTGTGCTTGATTCAGATGTTGATATTGAAGATGTGCTTGAGGTTTCTTCAGATGTTGTTGGCAACTCTGTAGTTGTTCTTGTGCTGGATTCAGATCCGGATGTTGAAGTTGTCTCTGATGTTGGCACCTCGGTTGTTGTGCTTGATTCAGATGTTGATATTGAAGATGTGCTTGAGGTTTCTTCAGATGTTGTTGGCAACTCTGTAGTTGTTTTTGTGCTTGATTCAGATCCGGATGTTGAAGTTGTCTCTGATGTTGGCACCTCGGTTGTTGTGCTGGATTCAGATGTTGATATTGAAGATGTGCTTGAGGTTTCTTCAGATGTTGTTGGCAACTCTGTAGTTGTTATTGTGCTGGGTTCAGATCCGGATGTTGAAGTTGTCTCTGATGTTGGCACCTCGGTTGTTGTGCTTGATTCAGATGTTGATATTGAAGATGTGCTTGAGGTTTCTTCAGATGTTGTTGGCAACTCTGTAGTTATTTTTGTGCTTGATTCAGATCCGGATGTTGAAGTTGTCTCTGATGTTGGCACCTCGGTTGTTGTGCTTGATTCAGATGTTGATATTGAAGATGTGCTTGAGGTTTCTTCAGATGTTGTTGGCAACTCTGTAGTTGTTCTTGTGCTGGATTCAGATCCGGATGTTGAAGTTGTCTCTGATGTTGGCACCTCGGTTGTTGTGCTTGATTCAGATGTTGATATTGAAGATGTGCTTGAGGTTTCTTCAGATGTTGTTGGCAACTCTGTAGTTGTTCTTGTGCTTGATTCAGATCCGGATGTTGAGGTTGTCTCTGATGTTGGCACCTCGGTTGTTGTGCTTGATTCAGATGTTGATATTGAAGATGTGCTTGAGGTTTCTTCAGATGTTGTTGGCAACTCTGTAGTTGTTCTTGTGCTTGATTCAGATCCGGATGTTGAAGTTGTCTCTGATGTTGGCACCTCGGTGTTTGTGCTTGATTCAGATGTTGATATTGAAGATGTGCTTGAGGTTTCTTCAGATGTTGTTGGCAACTCTGTAGTTGTTCTTGTGCTTGATTCAGATCCGGATGTTGAAGTTGTCTCTGATGTTGGCACCTCGGTTGTTGTGCTTGATTCAGATGTTGATATTGAAGATGTGCTTGAGGTTTCTTCAGATGTTGTTGGCAACTCTGTAGTTGTTCTTGTGCTAGATTCAGATCCAGATGTTGAAGTTGTCTCTGATGTTGGCACCTCGGTTGTTGTGCTTGATTCAGATGTTGATATTGAAGATGTGCTTGAGGTTTCTTCAGATGTTGTTGGCAACTCTGTAGTTGTTCTTGTGCTGGATTCAGATCCGGATGTTGAGGTTGTCTCTAATGTTGGCACCTCGGTTGTTGTGCTTGATTTAGATGTTGATATTGAAGATGTGCTTGAGGTTTCTTCAGATGTTGTTGGCAACTCTGTAGTTGTTCTTGTGCTTGATTCAGATCCGGATGTTGAAGTTGTCTCTGATGTTGGCACCTCGGTTGTTGTGCTTGATTCAGATGTTGATATTGAAGATGTGCTTGAGGTTTCTTCAGATGTTGTTGGCAACTCTGTAGTTGTTCTTGTGCTGGATTCAGATTCGGATGTTGAAGTTGTCTCTGATGTTGGCACTTCGGTTGTTGTGCTTGATTCAGATGTTGATATTGAAGATGTGCTTGAGGTTTCTTCAGATGTTGTTGGCAACTCTGTAGTTGTTCTTGTGCTTGATTCAGATCCGGATGTTGAGGTTGTCTCTGATGTTGGCACCTCGGTTGTTGTGCTTGATTCAGATGTTGATATTGAAGATGTGCTTGAGGTTTCTTCAGATGTTGTTGGCAACTCTGTAGTTGTTCTTGTGCTTGATTCAGATCCGGATGTTGAGGTTGTCTCTGATGTTGGCACCTCGGTTGTTGTGCTTGATTCGGATGTTGATGTTGAAGATGTGCTTGAGGTTTCTTCAGATGTTGTTGGCAACTCTGTAGTTGTTCTTGTGCTGGATTCAGATCCGGATGTTGAAGTTGTCTCTGATGTTGGCACCTCGGTTGTTGTGCTTGATTCAGATGTTGATATTGAAGATGTGTTTGAGGTTTCTTCAGATGTTGTTGGCAACTCTGTAGTTGTTCTTGTGCTTGATTCAGATCCGGATGTTGAAGTTGTCTCTGATGTTGGCACCTCGGTTGTTGTGCTTGATTCAGATGTTGATATTGAAGATGTGCTTGAAGTTTCTTCAGATGTTGTTGGCAACTCTGTAGTTGTTCTTGTGCTTGATTCAGATCCGGATGTTGAAGTTGTCTCTGATGTTGGCACCTCGGTTGTTGTGCTTGATTCAGATGTTGATATTGAAGATGTGCTTGAGGTTTCTTCAGATGTTGTTGGCAACTCTGTAGTTGTTCTTGTGCTTGATTCAGATCCGGATGTTGAAGTTGTCTCTGATGTTGGCACCTCGGTTGTTGTGCTTGATTCAGATGTTGATATTGAAGATGTGCTTGAGGTTTCTTCAGATGTTGTTGGCAACTCTGTAGTTGTTCTTGTGCTGGATTCAGATTCGGAAGTTGAAGTTGTCTCTGATGTTGGCACTTCGGTTGTTGTGCTTGATTCAGATGTTGATATTGAAGATGTGCTTGAGGTTTCTTCAGATGTTGTTGGCAACTCTGTAGTTGTTCTTGTGCTTGATTCAGATCCGGATGTTGAAGTTGTCTCTGATGTTGGCACCTCGGTTGTTGTGCTTGATTCAGATGTTGATATTGAAGATGTGCTTGAGGTTTCTTCAGATGTTGTTGGCAACTCTGTAGTTGTTCTTGTGCTTGATTCAGTTCCGGATGTTGAGGTTGTCTCTGATGTTGGCACCTCGGTTGTTGTGCTTGATTCAGATGTTGATATTGAAGATGTGCTTGAGGTTTCTTCAGATGTTGTTGGCAACTCTGTAGTTGTTCTTGTGCTTGATTCAGATCCGGATGTTGAGGTTGTCTCTGATGTTGGCACCTCGGTTGTTATGCTTGATTCAGATGTTGATATTGAAGATGTGCTTGAGGTTTCTTCAGATGTTGTTGGCAACTCTGTAGTTGTTCTTGTGCTTGATTCAGATCCGGATGTTGAAGTTGTCTCTGATGTTGGCACCTCGGTTGTTGTGCTTGATTCAGATGTTGATATTGAAGATGTGCTTGAGGTTTCTTCAGATGTTGTTGGCAACTCTGTAGTTGTTTTTGTGCTTGATTCAGATCCGGATGTTGAAGTTGTCTCTGATGTTGGCACCTCGGTTGTTGTGCTTGATTCAGATGTTGATATTGAAGATGTGCTTGAGGTTTCTTGAGATGTTGTTGGCAACTCTGTAGTTGTTCTTGTGCTGGATTCAGATCCGGATGTTGAAGTTGTCTCTGATGTTGGCACCTCGGTGTTTGTGCTTGATTCAGATGTTGATATTGAAGATGTGCTTGAGGTTTCTTCAGATGTTGTTGGCAACTCTGTAGTTGTTCTTGTGCTTGATTCAGATCCGGATGTTGAAGTTGTCTCTGATGTTGGCACCTCAATTGTTGTGCTTGATTCAGATGTTGATATTGAAGATGTGCTTGAGGTTTCTTCAGATGTTGTTGGCAACTCTGTAGTTGTTCTTGTGCTAGATTCAGATCCAGATGTTGAAGTTGTCTCTGATGTTGGCACCTCGGTTGTTGTGCTTGATTCAGATGTTGATATTGAAGATGTGCTTGAGGTTTCTTCAGATGTTGTTGGCAACTCTGTAGTTGTTCTTGTGCTTGATTCAGATCCGGATGTTGAGGTTGTTTCTGATGTTGGCACCTCGGTTGTTGTGCTTGATTCAGATGTTGATATTGAAGATGTGCTTGAGGTTTCTTCAGATGTTGTTGGCAACTCTGTAGTTGTTCTTGTGCTGGATTCAGATCCGGATGTTGAAGTTGTCTCTGATGTTGGCACCTCGGTTGTTGTGCTTGATTCAGATGTTGATATTGAAGATGTGCTTGAGGTTTCTTCAGATGTTGTTGGCAACTCTGTAGTTGTTCTTGTGCTGGATTCAGATCCGGATGTTGAAGTTGTCTCTGATGTTGGCACTTCGGTTGTTGTGCTTGATTCAGATGTTGATATTGAAGATCTGCTTGAGGTTTCTTCTGATGTTGTTGGCAACTCTGTAGTTGTTTTTGTGCTTGATTCAGATCTGGATGTTGAAGTTGTCTCTGATGTTGGCACCTCGGTTGTTGTGCTTGATTCAGATGTTGATATTGAAGATGTGCTTGAGGTTTCTTCAGATGTTGTTGGCAACTCTGTAGTTGTTCTTGTGCTTGATTCAGATCCGGATGTTGAAGTTGTCTCTGATGTTGGCACCTCGGTTGTTGTGCTTGATTCAGATGTTGATATTGAAGATGTGCTTGAGGTTTCTACAGATGTTGTTGGCAACTCTGTAGTTGTTCTTGTGCTAGATTCAGATCCGGATGTTGAAGTTGTCTCTGATGTTGGCACCTCGGTTGTTGTGCTTGATTCAGATGTTGATATTGAAGATGTGCTTGAGGTTTCTTCAGATGTTGTTGGCAACTCTGTAGTTGTTCTTGTGCTGGATTCAGATCCGGATGTTGAAGTTGTCTCTGATGTTGGCACCTCGGTTGTTGTGCTTGATTCAGATGTTGATATTGAAGATGTGCTTGAGGTTTCTTCAGATGTTGTTGGCAACTCTGTAGTTGTTCTTGTGCTTGATTCAGATCCGGATGTTGAGGTTTTCTCTGATGTTGGCACCTCGGTTGTTGTGCTTGATTCAGATGTTGATATTGAAGATGTGCTTGAGGTTTCTTCAGATGTTGTTGGCAACTCTGTAGTTGTTTTTGTGCTGGATTCAGATCCGGATGTTGAAGTTGTCTCTGATGTTGGCACTTCGGTTGTTGTGCTTGATTCAGATGTTGATATTGAAGATGTGCTTGAGGTTTCTTCAGATGTTGTTGGCAACTCTGTAGTTGTTCTTGTGCTTGATTCAGATCCGGATGTTGAAGTTGTCTCTGATGTTGGCACCTCGGTTGTTGTGCTTGATTCAGATGTTGATATTGAAGATGTGCTTGAGGTTTCTTCAGATGTTGTTGGCAACTCTGTAGTTGTTCTTGTGCTGGATTCAGATCCGGATGTTGAAGTTGTCTCTGATGTTGGCACCTCGGTTGTTGTGCTTGATTCAGATGTTGATATTGAAGATGTGCTTGAGGTTTCTTCAGATGTTGTTGGCAACTCTGTAGTTGTTCTTGTGCTTGATTCAGATCCGGATGTTGAGGTTGTCTCTGATGTTGGCACCTCGGTTGTTGTGCTTGATTCAGATGTTGATATTGAAGATGTGCTTGAGGTTTCTTCAGATGTTGTTGGCAACTCTGTTGTTGTTCTTGTGCTTGATTCAGATCCGGATGTTGAAGTTGTCTCTGATGTTGGCACCTCGGTTGTTGTGCTTGATTCAGATGTTGATATTGAAGATGTGCTTGAGGTTTCTTCAGGTGTTGTTGGCAACTCTGTAGTTGTTCTTGTGCTTGATTCAGATCCGGATGTTGAAGTTGTCTCTGATGTTGGCACCTCGGTTGTTGTGCTTGATTCAGATGTTGATATTGAAGATGTGCTTGAGGTTTCTTCAGATGTTGTTGGCAACTCTGTAGTTGTTCTTGTGCTGGATTCAGATTCGGATGTTGAAGTTGTCTCTGATGTTGGCACTTCGGTTGTTGTGCTTGATTCAGATGTTGATATTGAAGATGTGCTTGAGGTTTCTTCAGATGTTGTTGGCAACTCTGTAGTTGTTCTTGTGCTTGATTCAGATCCGGATGTTGAGGTTTTCTCTGATGTTGGCACCTCGGTTGTTGTGCTTGATTCAGATGTTGATATTGAAGATGTGCTTGAGGTTTCTTCAGATGTTGTTGGCAACTCTGTAGTTGTTTTTGTGCTGGATTCAGATCCGGATGTTGAAGTTGTCTCTGATGTTGGCACTTCGGTTGTTGTGCTTGATTCAGATGTTGATATTGAAGATGTGCTTGAGGTTTCTTCAGATGTTGTTGGCAACTCTGTAGTTGTTCTTGTGCTTGATTCAGATCCGGATGTTGAAGTTGTCTCTGATGTTGGCACCTCGGTTGTTGTGCTTGATTCAGATGTTGATATTGAAGATGTGCTTGAGGTTTCTTCAGATGTTGTTGGCAACTCTGTAGTTGTTCTTGTGCTGGATTCAGATCCGGATGTTGAAGTTGTCTCTGATGTTGGCACCTCGGTTGTTGTGCTTGATTCAGATGTTGATATTGAAGATCTGCTTGAGGTTTCTTCTGATGTTGTTGGCAACTCTGTAGTTGTTTTTGTGCTTGATTCAGATCTGGATGTTGAAGTTGTCTCTGATGTTGGCACCTCGGTTGTTGTGCTTGATTCAGATGTTGATATTGAAGATGTGCTTGAGGTTTCTTCAGATGTTGTTGGCAACTCTGTAGTTGTTCTTGTGCTTGATTCAGATCCGGATGTTGAAGTTGTCTCTGATGTTGGCACCTCGGTTGTTGTGCTTGATTCAGATGTTGATATTGAAGATGTGCTTGAGGTTTCTACAGATGTTGTTGGCAACTCTGTAGTTGTTCTTGTGCTTGATTCAGATCCGGATGTTGAAGTTGTCTCTGATGTTGGCACCTCGGTTGTTGTGCTTGATTCAGATGTTGATATTGAAGATGTGCTTGAGGTTTCTTCAGATGTTGTTGGCAACTCTGTAGTTGTTCTTGTGCTGGATTCAGATCCGGATGTTGAAGTTGTCTCTGATGTTGGCACCTCGGTTGTTGTGCTTGATTCAGATGTTGATATTGAAGATGTGCTTGAGGTTTCTTCAGATGTTGTTGGCAACTCTGTAGTTGTTCTTGTGCTTGATTCAGATCCGGATGTTGAGGTTGTCTCTGATGTTGGCACCTCGGTTGTTGTGCTTGATTCAGATGTTGATATTGAAGATGTGCTTGAGGTTTCTTCAGATGTTGTTGGCAACTCTGTTGTTGTTCTTGTGCTTGATTCAGATCCGGATGTTGAAGTTGTCTCTGATGTTGGCACCTCGGTTGTTGTGCTTGATTCAGATGTTGATATTGAAGATGTGCTTGAGGTTTCTTCAGATGTTGTTGGCAACTCTGTAGTTGTTCTTGTGCTTGATTCAGATCCGGATGTTGAAGTTGTCTCTGATGTTGGCACCTCGGTTGTTGTGCTTGATTCAGATGTTGATATTGAAGATGTGCTTGAGGTTTCTTCAGATGTTGTTGGCAACTCTGTAGTTGTTTTTGTGCTTGATTCAGATCCGGATGTTGAAGTTGTCTCTGATGTTGGCACCTCGGTTGTTGTGCTTGATTCAGATGTTGATATTGAAGATGTGCTTGAGGTTTCTTCAGATGTTGTTGGCAACTCTGTAGTTGTTCTTGTGCTTGATTCAGATCCGGATGTTGAGGTTGTCTCTGATGTTGGCACCTCGGTTGTTATGCTTGATTCAGATGTTGATATTGAAGATGTACTTGAGGTTTCTTCAGATGTTGTTGGCAACTCTGTAGTTGTTCTTGTGCTTGATTCAGATCCGGATGTTGAGGTTGTCTCTGATGTTGGCACCTCGGTTGTTGTGCTTGATTCAGATGTTGATATTGAAGATGTACTTGAGGTTTCTTCAGATGTTGTTGGCAACTCTGTAGTTGTTTTTGTGCTAGATTCAGATCCAGATGTTGAAGTTGTCTCTGATGTTGGCACCTCGGTTGTTGTGCTTGATTCAGATGTTGATATTGAAGATGTGCTTGAGGTTTCTTCAGATGTTGTTGGCAACTCTGTAGTTGTTTTTGTGCTGGATTCAGATCCGGATGTTGAAGTTGTCTCTGATGTTGGCACCTCGGTGTTTGTGCTTGATTCAGATGTTGATATTGAAGATGTGCTTGAGGTTTCTTCAGATGTTGTTGGCAACTCTGTAGTTGTTCTTGTGCTAGATTCAGATCCAGATGTTGAAGTTGTCTCTGATGTTGGCACCTCGGTTGTTGTGCTTGATTCAGATGTTGATATTGAAGATGTGCTTGAGGTTTCTTCAGATGTTGTTGGCAACTCTGTAGTTGTTTTTGTGCTGGATTCAGATCCGGATGTTGAAGTTGTCTCTGATGTTGGCACCTCGGTGTTTGTGCTTGATTCAGATGTTGATATTGAAGATGTGCTTGAGGTTTCTTCAGATGTTGTTGGCAACTCTGTAGTTGTTCTTGTGCTAGATTCAGATCCAGATGTTGAAGTTGTCTCTGATGTTGGCACCTCAGTTGTTGTGCTTGATTCAGATGTTGATATTGAAGATGTGCTTGAGGTTTCTTCAGATGTTGTTGGCAACTCTGTAGTTGTTCTTGTGCTGGATTCAGATCCGGATGTTGAAGTTGTCTCTGATGTTGGCACCTCGGTTGTTGTGCTTGATTCAGATGTTGATATTGAAGATGTGCTTGAGGTTTCTTCAGATGTTGTTGGCAACTCTGTAGTTGTTCTTGTGCTGGATTCAGATCCGGATGTTGAAGTTGTCTCTGATGTTGGCACTTCGGTTGTTGTGCTTGATTCAGATGTTGATATTGAAGATGTGCTTGAGGTTTCTTCAGATGTTGTTGGCAACTCTGTAGTTGTTCTTGTGCGTGATTCAGATGCGGATGTTGAAGTTGTCTCTGATGTTGGCACCTCGGTGTTTGTGCTTGATTCAGATGTTGATATTGAAGATGTGCTTGAGGTTTCTTCAGATGTTGTTGGCAACTCTGTAGTTGTTCTTGTGCTTGATTCAGATCCGGATGTTGAAGTTGTCTCTGATGTTGGCACCTCAATTGTTGTGCTTGATTCAGATGTTGATATTGAAGATGTGCTTGAGGTTTCTTCAGATGTTGTTGGCAACTCTGTAGTTGTTCTTGTGCTTGATTCAGATCCGGATGTTGAGGTTGTCTCTGATGTTGGCACCTCGGTTGTTGTGCTTGATTCAGATGTTGATATTGAAGATGTACTTGAGGTTTCTTCAGATGTTGTTGGCAACTCTGTAGTTGTTTTTGTGCTGGATTCAGATCCGGATGTTGAAGTTGTCTCTGATGTTGGCACCTCGGTGTTTGTGCTTGATTCAGATGTTGATATTGAAGATGTGCTTGAGGTTTCTTCAGATGTTGTTGGCAACTCTGTAGTTGTTCTTGTGCTAGATTCAGATCCAGATGTTGAAGTTGTCTCTGATGTTGGCACCTCGGTTGTTGTGCTTGATTCAGATGTTGATATTGAAGATGTGCTTGAGGTTTCTTCAGATGTTGTTGGCAACTCTGTAGTTGTTCTTGTGCTTGATTCAGATCCGGATGTTGAGGTTGTCTCTGATGTTGGCACCTCGGTTGTTGTGCTTGATTCAGATGGTGATATTGAAGATGTGCTTGAGGTTTCTTCAGATGTTGTTGGCAACTCTGTAGTTGTTCTTGTGCTGGATTCAGATCCGGATGTTGAAGTTGTCTCTGATGTTGGCACTTCGGTTATTGTGCTCGATTCAGATGTTGATATTGAAGATGTGCTTGAGGTTTCTTCAGATGTTGTTGGCAACTCTGTAGTTGTTCTTGTGCTGGATTCAGATCCGGATGTTGATGTTGTCTCTGATGTTGGCACCTCGGTTGTTGTGCTTGATTCAGATGTTGATATTGAAGATGTGCTTGAGGTTTCTTCAGATGTTGTTGGCAACTCTGTAGTTGTTCTTGTGCTTGATTCAGATCCGGATGTTGAAGTTGTCTCTGATGTTGGCACCTCGGTGTTTGTGCTTGATTCAGATGTTGATATTGAAGATGTGCTTGAGGTTTCTTCAGATGTTGTTGGCAACTCTGTAGTTGTTCTTGTGCTTGATTCAGATCCGGATGTTGAAGTTGTCTCTGATGTTGGCACCTCGGTTGTTGTGCTTGATTCAGATGTTGATATTGAAGATGTGCTTGAGGTTTCTTCAGATGTTGTTGGCAACTCTGTAGTTGTTCTTGTGCTAGATTCAGATCCAGATGTTGAAGTTGTCTCTGATGTTGGCACCTCGGTTGTTGTGCTTGATTCAGATGTTGATATTGAAGATGTCTTTGAGGTTTCTTCAGATGTTGTTGGCAACTCTGTAGTTGTTCTTGTGCTTGATTCAGATCCGGATGTTGAAGTTGTCTCTGATGTTGGCACCTCAATTGTTGTGCTTGATTCAGATGTTGATATTGAAGATGTGCTTGAGGTTTCTTCAGATGTTGTTGGCAACTCTGTAGTTGTTCTTGTGCTAGATTCAGATCCAGATGTTGAAGTTGTCTCTGATGTTGGCACCTCGGTTGTTGTGCTTGATTCAGATGTTGATATTGAAGATGTGCTTGAGGTTTCTTCAGATGTTGTTGGCAACTCTGTAGTTGTTCTTGTGCTTGATTCAGATCCGGATGTTGAAGTTGTCTCTGATGTTGGCACCTCGGTTGTTGTGCTTGATTCAGATGTTGATATTGAAGATGTGCTTGAGGTTTCTTCAGATGTTGTTGGAAACTCTGTTGTTGTTCTTGTGCTTGATTCAGATCCGGATGTTGAGGTTGTTTCTGATGTTGGCACCTCGGTTGTTGTGCTTGATTCAGATGTTGATATTGAAGATGTGCTTGAGGTTTCTTCAGATGTTGTTGGCAACTCTGTAGTTGTTTTTGTGCTTGATTCAGATCCGGATGTTGAAGTTGTCTCTGATGTTGGCACCTCGGTTGTTGTGCTTGATTCAGATGTTGATATTGAAGATGTGCTTGAGGTTTCTTCAGATGTTGTTGGCAACTCTGTAGTTGTTCTTGTGCTTGATTCAGATCCGGATGTTGAAGTTGTCTCTGATGTTGGCACCTCGGTTGTTGTGCTTGATTCAGATGTTGATATTGAAGATGTGCTTGAGGTTTCTTCAGATGTTGTTGGCAACTCTGTAGTTGTTCTTGTGCTTGATTCAGATCCGGATGTTGAAGTTGTCTCTGATGTTGGCACCTCGGTTGTTGTGCTTGATTCAGATGTTGATATTGAAGATGTGCTTGAGGTTTCTTCAGATGTTGTTGGCAACTCTGTAGTTGTTCTTGTGCTTGATTCAGATCCGGATGTTGAGGTTGTCTCTGATGTTGGCACCTCGGTTGTTGTGCTTGATTCAGATGTTGATATTGAAGATGTGCTTGAGGTTTCTTCAGATGTTGTTGGCATTTCTGTAGTTGTTTTTGTGCTTGATTTAGATCCGGATGTTGAAGTTGTCTCTGATGTTGGCACCTCGGTTGTTGTGCTTGATTCAGATGTTGATATTGAAGATGTGCTTGAGGTTTCTTCAGATGTTGTTGGCAACTCTGTAGTTGTTCTTGTGCTTGATTCAGATCCGGATTTTGAGGTTGTCTCTGATGTTGGCACCTCGGTTGTTGTGCTTGATTCAGATGTTGATATTGAAGATGTGCTTGAGGTTTCTTCAGATGTTGTTGGCAACTCTGTAGTTGTTCTTGTGCTTGATTCAGATCCGGATGTTGAGGTTGTCTCTGATGTTGGCACCTCGGTTGTTATGCTTGATTCAGATGTTGATATTGAAGATGTGCTTGAGGTTTCTTCAGATGTTGTTGGCAACTCTGTAGTTGTTCTTGTGCTTGATTCAGATCCGGATGTTGAAGTTGTCTCTGATGTTGGCACCTCGGTTGTTGTGCTTGATTCAGATGTTGATATTGAAGATGTGCTTGAGGTTTCTTCAGATGTTGTTGGCAACTCTGTAGTTGTTTTTGTGCTTGATTCAGATCCGGATGTTGAAGTTGTCTCTGATGTTGGCACCTCGGTTGTTGTGCTTGATTCAGATGTTGATATTGAAGATTTGCTTGAGGTTTCTTGAGATGTTGTTGGCAACTCTGTAGTTGTTCTTGTGCTGGATTCAGATCCGGATGTTGAAGTTGTCTCTGATGTTGGCACCTCGGTGTTTGTGCTTGATTCAGATGTTGATATTGAAGATGTGCTTGAGGTTTCTTCAGGTGTTGTTGGCAACTCTGTAGTTGTTCTTGTGCTTGATTCAGATCCGGATGTTGAAGTTGTCTCTGATGTTGGCACCTCAATTGTTGTGCTTGATTCAGATGTTGATATTGAAGATGTGCTTGAGGTTTCTTCAGATGTTGTTGGCAACTCTGTAGTTGTTCTTGTGCTAGATTCAGATCCAGATGTTGAAGTTGTCTCTGATGTTGGCACCTCGGTTGTTGTGCTTGATTCAGATGTTGATATTGAAGATGTGCTTGAGGTTTCTTCAGATGTTGTTGGCAACTCTGTAGTTGTTCTTGTGCTTGATTCAGATCCGGATGTTGAGGTTGTTTCTGATGTTGGCACCTCGGTTGTTGTGCTTGATTCAGATGTTGATATTGAAGATGTGCTTGAGGTTTCTTCAAATGTTGTTGGCAACTCTGTAGTTGTTCTTGTGCTGGATTCAGATCCGGATGTTGAAGTTGTCTCTGATGTTGGCACCTCGGTTGTTGTGCTTGATTCAGATGTTGATATTGAAGATGTGCTTGAGGTTTCTTCAGATGTTGTTGGCAACTCTGTAGTTGTTCTTGTGCTTGATTCAGATCCGGATTTTGAGGTTGTCTCTGATGTTGGCACCTCGGTTGTTGTGCTTGATTCAGATGTTGATATTGAAGATGTGCTTGAGGTTTCTTCAGATGTTGTTGGCAACTCTGTAGTTGTTCTTGTGCTTGATTCAGATCCGGATGTTGAGGTTGTCTCTGATGTTGGCACCTCGGTTGTTATGCTTGATTCAGATGTTGATATTGAAGATGTGCTTGAGGTTTCTTCAGATGTTGTTGGCAACTCTGTAGTTGTTCTTGTGCTTGATTCAGATCCGGATGTTGAAGTTGTCTCTGATGTTGGCACCTCGGTTGTTGTGCTTGATTCAGATGTTGATATTGAAGATGTGCTTGAGGTTTCTTCAGATGTTGTTGGCAACTCTGTAGTTGTTTTTGTGCTTGATTCAGATCCGGATGTTGAAGTTGTCTCTGATGTTGGCACCTCGGTTGTTGTGCTTGATTCAGATGTTGATATTGAAGATGTGCTTGAGGTTTCTTGAGATGTTGTTGGCAACTCTGTAGTTGTTCTTGTGCTGGATTCAGATCCGGATGTTGAAGTTGTCTCTGATGTTGGCACCTCGGTGTTTGTGCTTGATTCAGATGTTGATATTGAAGATGTGCTTGAGGTTTCTTCAGATGTTGTTGGCAACTCTGTAGTTGTTCTTGTGCTTGATTCAGATCCGGATGTTGAAGTTGTCTCTGATGTTGGCACCTCAATTGTTGTGCTTGATTCAGATGTTGATATTGAAGATGTGCTTGAGGTTTCTTCAGATGTTGTTGGCAACTCTGTAGTTGTTCTTGTGCTAGATTCAGATCCAGATGTTGAAGTTGTCTCTGATGTTGGCACCTCGGTTGTTGTGCTTGATTCAGATGTTGATATTGAAGATGTGCTTGAGGTTTCTTCAGATGTTGTTGGCAACTCTGTAGTTGTTCTTGTGCTTGATTCAGATCCGGATGTTGAGGTTGTTTCTGATGTTGGCACCTCGGTTGTTGTGCTTGATTCAGATGTTGATATTGAAGATGTGCTTGAGGTTTCTTCAGATGTTGTTGGCAACTCTGTAGTTGTTCTTGTGCTGGATTCAGATCCGGATGTTGAAGTTGTCTCTGATGTTGGCACCTCGGTTGTTGTGCTTGATTCAGATGTTGATATTGAAGATGTGCTTGAGGTTTCTTCAGATGTTGTTGGCAACTCTGTAGTTGTTCTTGTGCTGGATTCAGATCCGGATGTTGAAGTTGTCTCTGATGTTGGCACTTCGGTTGTTGTGCTTGATTCAGATGTTGATATTGAAGATCTGCTTGAGGTTTCTTCTGATGTTGTTGGCAACTCTGTAGTTGTTTTTGTGCTTGATTCAGATCTGGATGTTGAAGTTGTCTCTGATGTTGGCACCTCGGTTGTTGTGCTTGATTCAGATGTTGATATTGAAGATGTGCTTGAGGTTTCTTCAGATGTTGTTGGCAACTCTGTAGTTGTTCTTGTGCTTGATTCAGATCCGGATGTTGAAGTTGTCTCTGATGTTGGCACCTCGGTTGTTGTGCTTGATTCAGATGTTGATATTGAAGATGTGCTTGAGGTTTCTACAGATGTTGTTGGCAACTCTGTAGTTGTTCTTGTGCTTGATTCAGATCCGGATGTTGAAGTTGTCTCTGATGTTGGCACCTCGGTTGTTGTGCTTGATTCAGATGTTGATATTGAAGATGTGCTTGAGGTTTCTTCAGATGTTGTTGGCAACTCTGTAGTTGTTCTTGTGCTGGATTCAGATCCGGATGTTGAAGTTGTCTCTGATGTTGGCACCTCGGTTGTTGTGCTTGATTCAGATGTTGATATTGAAGATGTGCTTGAGGTTTCTTCAGATGTTGTTGGCAACTCTGTAGTTGTTCTTGTGCTTGATTCAGATCCGGATGTTGAGGTTGTCTCTGATGTTGGCACCTCGGTTGTTGTGCTTGATTCAGATGTTGATATTGAAGATGTGCTTGAGGTTTCTTCAGATGTTGTTGGCAACTCTGTTGTTGTTCTTGTGCTTGATTCAGATCCGGATGTTGAAGTTGTCTCTGATGTTGGCACCTCGGTTGTTGTGCTTGATTCAGATGTTGATATTGAAGATGTGCTTGAGGTTTCTTCAGATGTTGTTGGCAACTCTGTAGTTGTTCTTGTGCTTGATTCAGATCCGGATTTTGAGGTTGTCTCTGATGTTGGCACCTCGGTTGTTGTGCTTGATTCAGATGTTGATATTGAAGATGTGCTTGAGGTTTCTTCAGATGTTGTTGGCAACTCTGTAGTTGTTTTTGTGCTTGATTCAGATCCGGATGTTGAAGTTGTCTCTGATGTTGGCACCTCGGTTGTTGTGCTTGATTCAGATGTTGATATTGAAGATGTGCTTGAGGTTTCTTCAGATGTTGTTGGCAACTCTGTAGTTGTTCTTGTGCTTGATTCAGATCCGGATGTTGAGGTTGTCTCTGATGTTGGCACCTCGGTTGTTGTGCTTGATTCAGATGTTGATATTGAAGATGTACTTGAGGTTTCTTCAGATGTTGTTGGCAACTCTGTAGTTGTTCTTGTGCTTGATTCAGATCCGGATGTTGAGGTTGTCTCTGATGTTGGCACCTCGGTTGTTGTGCTTGATTCAGATGTTGATATTGAAGATGTACTTGAGGTTTCTTCAGATGTTGTTGGCAACTCTGTAGTTGTTTTTGTGCTAGATTCAGATCCAGATGTTGAAGTTGTCTCTGATGTTGGCACCTCGGTTGTTGTGCTTGATTCAGATGTTGATATTGAAGATGTGCTTGAGGTTTCTTCAGATGTTGTTGGCAACTCTGTAGTTGTTTTTGTGCTGGATTCAGATCCGGATGTTGAAGTTGTCTCTGATGTTGGCACCTCGGTGTTTGTGCTTGATTCAGATGTTGATATTGAAGATGTGCTTGAGGTTTCTTCAGATGTTGTTGGCAACTCTGTAGTTGTTCTTGTGCTAGATTCAGATCCAGATGTTGAAGTTGTCTCTGATGTTGGCACCTCGGTTGTTGTGCTTGATTCAGATGTTGATATTGAAGATGTGCTTGAGGTTTCTTCAGATGTTGTTGGCAACTCTGTAGTTGTTTTTGTGCTGGATTCAGATCCGGATGTTGAAGTTGTCTCTGATGTTGGCACCTCGGTGTTTGTGCTTGATTCAGATGTTGATATTGAAGATGTGCTTGAGGTTTCTTCAGATGTTGTTGGCAACTCTGTAGTTGTTCTTGTGCTAGATTCAGATCCAGATGTTGAAGTTGTCTCTGATGTTGGCACCTCGGTTGTTGTGCTTGATTCAGATGTTGATATTGAAGATGTGCTTGAGGTTTCTTCAGATGTTGTTGGCAACTCTGTAGTTGTTCTTGTGCTGGATTCAGATCCGGATGTTGAAGTTGTCTCTGATGTTGGCACCTCGGTTGTTGTGCTTGATTCAGATGTTGATATTGAAGATGTGCTTGAGGTTTCTTCAGATGTTGTTGGCAACTCTGTAGTTGTTCTTGTGCTTGATTCAGATCCGGATGTTGAGGTTGTTTCTGATGTTGGCACCTCGGTTGTTGTGCTTGATTCAGATGTTGATATTGAAGATGTACTTGAGGTTTCTTCAGATGTTGTTGGCAACTCTGTAATTGTTCTTGTGCTAGATTCAGATCCAGATGTTGAAGTTGTCTCTGATGTTGGCACCTCGGTTGTTGTGCTTGATTCAGATGTTGATATTGAAGATGTGCTTGAGGTTTCTTCAGATGTTGTTGGCAACTCTGTAGTTGTTTTTGTGCTGGATTCAGATGCGGATGTTGAAGTTGTCTCTGATGTTGGCACCTCGGTGTTTGTGCTTGATTCAGATGTTGATATTGAAGATGTGCTTGAGGTTTCTTCAGATGTTGTTGGCAACTCTGTAGTTGTTCTTGTGCTTGATTCAGATCCGGATGTTGAAGTTGTCTCTGATGTTGGCACCTCAATTGTTGTGCTTGATTCAGATGTTGATATTGAAGATGTGCTTGAGGTTTCTTCAGATGTTGTTGGCAACTCTGTAGTTGTTCTTGTGCTTGATTCAGATCCGGATGTTGAGGTTGTTTCTGATGTTGGCACCTCGGTTGTTGTGCTTGATTCAGATGTTGATATTGAAGATGTACTTGAGGTTTCTTCAGATGTTGTTGGCAACTCTGTAGTTGTTCTTGTGCTAGATTCAGATCCAGATGTTGAAGTTGTCTCTGATGTTGGCACCTCGGTTGTTGTGCTTGATTCAGATGTTGATATTGAAGATGTGCTTGAGGTTTCTTCAGATGTTGTTGGCAACTCTGTAGTTGTTTTTGTGCTGGATTCAGATCCGGATGTTGAAGTTGTCTCTGATGTTGGCACCTCGGTGTTTGTGCTTGATTCAGATGTTGATATTGAAGATGTGCTTGAGGTTTCTTCAGATGTTGTTGGCAACTCTGTAGTTGTTCTTGTGCTAGATTCAGATCCAGATGTTGAAGTTGTCTCTGATGTTGGCACCTCGGTTGTTGTGCTTGATTCAGATGTTGATATTGAAGATGTGCTTGAGGTTTCTTCAGATGTTGTTGGCAACTCTGTAGTTGTTCTTGTGCTTGATTCAGATCCGGATGTTGAGGTTGTCTCTGATGTTGGCACCTCGGTTGTTGTGCTTGATTCAGATGGTGATATTGAAGATGTGCTTGAGGTTTCTTCAGATGTTGTTGGCAACTCTGTAGTTGTTCTTGTGCTGGATTCAGATCCGGATGTTGAAGTTGTCTCTGATGTTGGCACTTCGGTTGTTGTGCTCGATTCAGATGTTGATATTGAAGATGTGCTTGAGGTTTCTTCAGATGTTGTTGGCAACTCTGTAGTTGTTCTTGTGCTGGATTCAGATCCGGATGTTGATGTTGTCTCTGATGTTGGCACCTCGGTTGTTGTGCTTGATTCAGATGTTGATATTGAAGATGTGCTTGAGGTTTCTTCAGATGTTGTTGGCAACTCTGTAGTTGTTCTTGTGCTTGATTCAGATCCGGATGTTGAAGTTGTCTCTGATGTTGGCACCTCGGTGTTTGTGCTTGATTCAGATGTTGATATTGAAGATGTGCTTGAGGTTTCTTCAGATGTTGTTGGCAACTCTGTAGTTGTTCTTGTGCTTGATTCAGATCCGGATGTTGAAGTTGTCTCTGATGTTGGCACCTCGGTTGTTGTGCTTGATTCAGATGTTGATATTGAAGATGTGCTTGAGGTTTCTTCAGATGTTGTTGGCAACTCTGTAGTTGTTCTTGTGCTAGATTCAGATCCAGATGTTGAAGTTGTCTCTGATGTTGGCACCTCGGTTGTTGTGCTTGATTCAGATGTTGATATTGAAGATGTGTTTGAGGTTTCTTCAGATGTTGTTGGCAACTCTGTAGTTGTTCTTGTGCTTGATTCAGATCCGGATGTTGAAGTTGTCTCTGATGTTGGCACCTCGGTTGTTGTGCTTGATTCAGATGTTGATATTGAAGATGTGCTTGAGGTTTCTTCAGATGTTGTTGGCAACTCTGTAGTTGTTCTTGTGCTTGATTCAGATCCGGATGTTGAGGTTGTTTCTGATGTTGGCACCTCGGTTGTTGTGCTTGATTCAGATGTTGATATTGAAGATGTGCTTGAGGTTTCTTCAGATGTTGTTGGCAACTCTGTAGTTGTTCTTGTGCTGGATTCAGATCCGGATGTTGAAGTTGTCTCTGATGTTGGCACCTCGGTTGTTGTGCTTGATTCAGATGTTGATATTGAAGATGTGCTTGAGGTTTCTTCAGATGTTGTTGGCAACTCTGTAGTTGTTCTTGTGCTGGATTCAGATCCGGATGTTGAAGTTGTCTCTGATGTTGGCACTTCGGTTGTTGTGCTTGATTCAGATGTTGATATTGAAGATCTGCTTGAGGTTTCTTCAGATGTTGTTGGCAACTCTGTAGTTGTTCTTGTGCTTGATTCAGATCCGGATGTTGAGGTTGTCTCTGATGTTGGCACCTCGGTTGTTGTGCTTGATTCAGATGTTGATATTGAAGATGTGCTTGAGGTTTCTTCAGATGTTGTTGGCAACTCTGTAGTTGTTCTTGTGCTGGATTCAGATCCGGATGTTGAAGTTGTCTCTGATGTTGGCACCTCGGTTGTTGTGCTTGATTCAGATGTTGATATTGAAGATGTGCTTGAGGTTTCTTCAGATGTTGTTGGCAACTCTGTAGTTGTTCTTGTGCTTGATTCAGATCCGGATGTTGAGGTTGTCTCTGATGTTGGCACCTCGGTTGTTGTGCTTGATTCAGATGTTGATATTGAAGATGTGCTTGAGGTTTCTTCAGATGTTGTTGGCAACTCTGTTGTTGTTCTTGTGCTTGATTCAGATCCGGATGTTGAAGTTGTCTCTGATGTTGGCACCTCGGTTGTTGTGCTTGATTCAGATGTTGATATTGAAGATGTGCTTGAGGTTTCTTCAGATGTTGTTGGCAACTCTGTAGTTGTTCTTGTGCTTGATTCAGATCCGGATGTTGAAGTTGTCTCTAATGTTGGCACCTCGGTTGTTGTGCTTGATTCAGATGTATATATTGAAGATGTGCTTGAGGTTTCTTCAGATGTTGTTGGCAACTCTGTAGTTGTTTTTGTGCTTGATTCAGATCCGGATGTTGAAGTTGTCTCTGATGTTGGCACCTCGGTTGTTGTGCTTGATTCAGATGTTGATATTGAAGATGTGCTTGAGGTTTCTTCAGATGTTGTTGGCAACTCTGTAGTTGTTTTTGTGCTTGATTCAGATCCGGATGTTGAAGTTGTCTCTGATGTTGGCACCTCGGTTGTTGTGCTTGATTCAGATGTTGATATTGAAGATGTGCTTGAGGTTTCTTGAGATGTTGTTGGCAACTCTGTAGTTGTTCTTGTGCTTGATTCAGATCCGGATGTTGAGGTTGTCTCTGATGTTGGCACCTCGGTTGTGCTTGATTCAGATGTTGATATTGAAGATGTGCTTGAGGTTTCTTCAGATGTTATTGGCAACTCTGTTGTTGTTCTTGTGCTTGATTCAGATCCGGATGTTGAAGTTGTCTCTGATGTTGGCACCTCGGTTGTTGTGCTTGATTCAGATGTTGATATTGAAGATGTGCTTGAGGTTTCTTCAGATGTTGTTGGCAACTCTGTATTTGTTCTTGTGCTTGATTCAGATCCGGATGTTGAAGTTGTCTCTGATGTTGGCACCTCGGTTGTTGTGCTTGATTCAGATGTTGATATTGAAGATGTGCTTGAGGTTTCTTCAGATGTTGTTGGCAACTCTGTAGTTGTTTTTGTGCTTGATTCAGATCCGGATGTTGAAGTTGTCTCTGATGTTGGCACCTCGGTTGTTGTGCTTGATTCAGATGTTGATATTGAAGATGTGCTTGAGGTTTCTTGAGATGTTGTTGGCAACTCTGTAGTTGTTCTTGTGCTTGATTCAGATCCGGATGTTGAAGTTGTCTCTGATGTTGGCACCTCGGTGTTTGTGCTTGATTCAGATGTTGATATTGAAGATGTGCTTGAGGTTTCTTCAGATGTTGTTGGCAACTCTGTAGTTGTTCTTGTGCTGGATTCAGATCCGGATGTTGAAGTTGTCTCTGATGTTGGCACCTCAATTGTTGTGCTTGATTCAGATGTTGATATTGAAGATGTGCTTGAGGTTACTTCAGATGTTGTTGGCAACTCTGTAATTGTTCTTGTGCTAGATTCAGATCCAGATGTTGAAGTTGTCTCTGATGTTGGCACCTCGGTTGTTGTGCTTGATTCAGATGTTGATATTGAAGATGTGCTTGAGGTTTCTTCAGATGTTGTTGGCAACTCTGTAGTTGTTCTTGTGCTTGATTCAGATCCGGATGTTGCGGTTGTTTCTGATGTTGGCACCTCGGTTGTTGTGCTTGATTCAGATGTTGATATTGAAGATGTGCTTGAGGTTTCTTCAGATGTTGTTGGCAACTCTGTAGTTGTTCTTGTGCTGGATTCAGATCCGGATGTTGAGGTTGTCTCTGATGTTGGCACCTCGGTTGTTGTGCTTAATTCAGATGTTGATATTGAAGATGTACTTGAGGTTTCTTCAGATGTTGTTGGCAACTCTGTAGTTGTTCTTGTGCTTGATTCAGATCCGGATGTTGAGGTTGTCTCTGATGTTGGCACCTCGGTTGTTGTGCTTGATTCAGATGTTGATATTGAAGATGTACTTGAGGTTTCTTCAGATGTTGTTGGCAACTCTGTAGTTGTTCTTGTGCTAGATTCAGATCCAGATGTTGAAGTTGTCTCTGATGTTGGCACCTCAGTTGTTGTGCTTGATTCAGATGTTGATATTGAAGATGTGCTTGAGGTTTCTTCAGATGTTGTTGGCAACTCTGTAGTTGTTTTTGTGCTGGATTCAGATCCGGATGTTGAAGTTGTCTCTGATGTTGGCACCTCGGTGTTTGTGCTTGATTCAGATGTTGATATTGAAGATGTGCTTGAGGTTTCTTCAGATGTTGTTGGCAACTCTGTAGTTGTTCTTGTGCGTGATTCAGATGCGGATGTTGAAGTTGTCTCTGATGTTGGCACCTCGGTGTTTGTGCTTGATTCAGATGTTGATATTGAAGATGTGCTTGAGGTTTCTTCAGATGTTGTTGGCAACTCTGTAGTTGTTCTTGTGCTTGATTCAGATCCGGATGTTGAAGTTGTCTCTGATGTTGGCACCTCAATTGTTGTGCTTGATTCAGATGTTGATATTGAAGATGTGCTTGAGGTTTCTTCAGATGTTGTTGGCAACTCTGTAGTTGTTCTTGTGCTTGATTCAGATCCGGATGTTGAGGTTGTTTCTGATGTTGGCACCTCGGTTGTTGTGCTTGATTCAGATGTTGATATTGAAGATGTACTTGAGGTTTCTTCAGATGTTGTTGGCAACTCTGTAGTTGTTCTTGTGCTAGATTCAGATCCAGATGTTGAAGTTGTCTCTGATGTTGGCACCTCGGTTGTTGTGCTTGATTCAGATGTTGATATTGAAGATGTGCTTGAGGTTTCTTCAGATGTTGTTGGCAACTCTGTAGTTGTTTTTGTGCTGGATTCAGATCCGGATGTTGAAGTTGTCTCTGATGTTGGCACCTCGGTGTTTGTGCTTGATTCAGATGTTGATATTGAAGATGTGCTTGAGGTTTCTTCAGATGTTGTTGGCAACTCTGTAGTTGTTCTTGTGCTAGATTCAGATCCAGATGTTGAAGTTGTCTCTGATGTTGGCACCTCGGTTGTTGTGCTTGATTCAGATGTTGATATTGAAGATGTGCTTGAGGTTTCTTCAGATGTTGTTGGCAACTCTGTAGTTGTTCTTGTGCTTGATTCAGATCCGGATGTTGAGGTTGTCTCTGATGTTGGCACCTCGGTTGTTGTGCTTGATTCAGATGGTGATATTGAAGATGTGCTTGAGGTTTCTTCAGATGTTGTTGGCAACTCTGTAGTTGTTCTTGTGCTGGATTCAGATCCGGATGTTGAAGTTGTCTCTGATGTTGGCACTTCGGTTGTTGTGCTCGATTCAGATGTTGATATTGAAGATGTGCTTGAGGTTTCTTCAGATGTTGTTGGCAACTCTGTAGTTGTTCTTGTGCTGGATTCAGATCCGGATGTTGATGTTGTCTCTGATGTTGGCACCTCGGTTGTTGTGCTTGATTCAGATGTTGATATTGAAGATGTGCTTGAGGTTTCTTCAGATGTTGTTGGCAACTCTGTAGTTGTTCTTGTGCTTGATTCAGATCCGGATGTTGAAGTTGTCTCTGATGTTGGCACCTCGGTGTTTGTGCTTGATTCAGATGTTGATATTGAAGATGTGCTTGAGGTTTCTTCAGATGTTGTTGGCAACTCTGTAGTTGTTCTTGTGCTTGATTCAGATCCGGATGTTGAAGTTGTCTCTGATGTTGGCACCTCGGTTGTTGTGCTTGATTCAGATGTTGATATTGAAGATGTGCTTGAGGTTTCTTCAGATGTTGTTGGCAACTCTGTAGTTGTTCTTGTGCTAGATTCAGATCCAGATGTTGAAGTTGTCTCTGATGTTGGCACCTCGGTTGTTGTGCTTGATTCAGATGTTGATATTGAAGATGTGTTTGAGGTTTCTTCAGATGTTGTTGGCAACTCTGTAGTTGTTCTTGTGCTTGATTCAGATCCGGATGTTGAAGTTGTCTCTGATGTTGGCACCTCGGTTGTTGTGCTTGATTCAGATGTTGATATTGAAGATGTGCTTGAGGTTTCTTCAGATGTTGTTGGCAACTCTGTAGTTGTTCTTGTGCTTGATTCAGATCCGGATGTTGAGGTTGTTTCTGATGTTGGCACCTCGGTTGTTGTGCTTGATTCAGATGTTGATATTGAAGATGTGCTTGAGGTTTCTTCAGATGTTGTTGGCAACTCTGTAGTTGTTCTTGTGCTGGATTCAGATCCGGATGTTGAAGTTGTCTCTGATGTTGGCACCTCGGTTGTTGTGCTTGATTCAGATGTTGATATTGAAGATGTGCTTGAGGTTTCTTCAGATGTTGTTGGCAACTCTGTAGTTGTTCTTGTGCTGGATTCAGATCCGGATGTTGAAGTTGTCTCTGATGTTGGCACTTCGGTTGTTGTGCTTGATTCAGATGTTGATATTGAAGATCTGCTTGAGGTTTCTTCAGATGTTGTTGGCAACTCTGTAGTTGTTCTTGTGCTTGATTCAGATCCGGATGTTGAGGTTGTCTCTGATGTTGGCACCTCGGTTGTTGTGCTTGATTCAGATGTTGATATTGAAGATGTGCTTGAGGTTTCTTCAGATGTTGTTGGCAACTCTGTAGTTGTTCTTGTGCTGGATTCAGATCCGGATGTTGAAGTTGTCTCTGATGTTGGCACCTCGGTTGTTGTGCTTGATTCAGATGTTGATATTGAAGATGTGCTTGAGGTTTCTTCAGATGTTGTTGGCAACTCTGTAGTTGTTCTTGTGCTTGATTCAGATCCGGATGTTGAGGTTGTCTCTGATGTTGGCACCTCGGTTGTTGTGCTTGATTCAGATGTTGATATTGAAGATGTGCTTGAGGTTTCTTCAGATGTTGTTGGCAACTCTGTTGTTGTTCTTGTGCTTGATTCAGATCCGGATGTTGAAGTTGTCTCTGATGTTGGCACCTCGGTTGTTGTGCTTGATTCAGATGTTGATATTGAAGATGTGCTTGAGGTTTCTTCAGATGTTGTTGGCAACTCTGTAGTTGTTCTTGTGCTTGATTCAGATCCGGATGTTGAAGTTGTCTCTAATGTTGGCACCTCGGTTGTTGTGCTTGATTCAGATGTATATATTGAAGATGTGCTTGAGGTTTCTTCAGATGTTGTTGGCAACTCTGTAGTTGTTTTTGTGCTTGATTCAGATCCGGATGTTGAAGTTGTCTCTGATGTTGGCACCTCGGTTGTTGTGCTTGATTCAGATGTTGATATTGAAGATGTGCTTGAGGTTTCTTCAGATGTTGTTGGCAACTCTGTAGTTGTTTTTGTGCTTGATTCAGATCCGGATGTTGAAGTTGTCTCTGATGTTGGCACCTCGGTTGTTGTGCTTGATTCAGATGTTGATATTGAAGATGTGCTTGAGGTTTCTTGAGATGTTGTTGGCAACTCTGTAGTTGTTCTTGTGCTTGATTCAGATCCGGATGTTGAGGTTGTCTCTGATGTTGGCACCTCGGTTGTGCTTGATTCAGATGTTGATATTGAAGATGTGCTTGAGGTTTCTTCAGATGTTATTGGCAACTCTGTTGTTGTTCTTGTGCTTGATTCAGATCCGGATGTTGAAGTTGTCTCTGATGTTGGCACCTCGGTTGTTGTGCTTGATTCAGATGTTGATATTGAAGATGTGCTTGAGGTTTCTTCAGATGTTGTTGGCAACTCTGTATTTGTTCTTGTGCTTGATTCAGATCCGGATGTTGAAGTTGTCTCTGATGTTGGCACCTCGGTTGTTGTGCTTGATTCAGATGTTGATATTGAAGATGTGCTTGAGGTTTCTTCAGATGTTGTTGGCAACTCTGTAGTTGTTTTTGTGCTTGATTCAGATCCGGATGTTGAAGTTGTCTCTGATGTTGGCACCTCGGTTGTTGTGCTTGATTCAGATGTGGATATTGAAGATGTGCTTGAGGTTTCTTGAGATGTTGTTGGCAACTCTGTAGTTGTTCTTGTGCTTGATTCAGATCCGGATGTTGAAGTTGTCTCTGATGTTGGCACCTCGGTGTTTGTGCTTGATTCAGATGTTGATATTGAAGATGTGCTTGAGGTTTCTTCAGATGTTGTTGGCAACTCTGTAGTTGTTCTTGTGCTGGATTCAGATCCGGATGTTGAAGTTGTCTCTGATGTTGGCACCTCAATTGTTGTGCTTGATTCAGATGTTGATATTGAAGATGTGCTTGAGGTTACTTCAGATGTTGTTGGCAACTCTGTAATTGTTCTTGTGCTAGATTCAGATCCAGATGTTGAAGTTGTCTCTGATGTTGGCACCTCGGTTGTTGTGCTTGATTCAGATGTTGATATTGAAGATGTGCTTGAGGTTTCTTCAGATGTTGTTGGCAACTCTGTAGTTGTTCTTGTGCTTGATTCAGATCCGGATGTTGCGGTTGTTTCTGATGTTGGCACCTCGGTTGTTGTGCTTGATTCAGATGTTGATATTGAAGATGTGCTTGAGGTTTCTTCAGATGTTGTTGGCAACTCTGTAGTTGTTCTTGTGCTTGATTCAGATCCGGATGTTGAGGTTGTCTCTGATGTTGGCACCTCGGTTGTTGTGCTTAATTCAGATGTTGATATTGAAGATGTACTTGAGGTTTCTTCAGATGTTGTTGGCAACTCTGTAGTTGTTCTTGTGCTTGATTCAGATCCGGATGTTGAGGTTGTCTCTGATGTTGGCACCTCGGTTGTTGTGCTTGATTCAGATGTTGATATTGAAGATGTACTTGAGGTTTCTTCAGATGTTGTTGGCAACTCTGTAGTTGTTCTTGTGCTAGATTCAGATCCAGATGTTGAAGTTGTCTCTGATGTTGGCACCTCAGTTGTTGTGCTTGATTCAGATGTTGATATTGAAGATGTGCTTGAGGTTTCTTCAGATGTTGTTGGCAACTCTGTAGTTGTTTTTGTGCTGGATTCAGATCCGGATGTTGAAGTTGTCTCTGATGTTGGCACCTCGGTGTTTGTGCTTGATTCAGATGTTGATATTGAAGATGTGCTTGAGGTTTCTTCAGATGTTGTTGGCAACTCTGTAGTTGTTCTTGTGCTGGATTCAGATCCGGATGTTGAAGTTGTCTCTGATGTTGGCACCTCGGTTGTTGTGCTTGATTCAGATGTTGATATTGAAGATGTGCTTGAGGTTTCTTCAGATGTTGTTGGCAACTCTGTAGTTGTTCTTGTGCTTGATTCAGATCCGGATGTTGAAGTTGTCTCTGATGTTGGCACCTCGGTGTTTGTGCTTGATTCAGATGTTGATATTGAAGATGTGCTTGAGGTTTCTTCAGATGTTGTTGGCAACTCTGTAGTTGTTCTTGTGCTTGATTCAGATCCGGATGTTGAAGTTGTCTCTGATGTTGGCACCTCAATTGTTGTGCTTGATTCAGATGTTGATATTGAAGATGTGCTTGAGGTTTCTTCAGATGTTGTTGGCAACTCTGTAGTTGTTCTTGTGCTTGATTCAGATCCGGATGTTGAGGTTGTCTCTGATGTTGGCACCTCGGTTGTTGTGCTTGATTCAGATGTTGATATTGAAGATGTACTTGAGGTTTCTTCAGATGTTGTTGGCAACTCTGTAGTTGTTCTTGTGCTAGATTCAGATCCAGATGTTGAAGTTGTCTCTGATGTTGGCACCTCGGTTGTTGTGCTTGATTCAGATGTTGATATTGAAGATGTGCTTGAGGTTTCTTCAGATGTTGTTGGCAACTCTGTAGTTGTTTTTGTGCTGGATTCAGATCCGGATGTTGAAGTTGTCTCTGATGTTGGCACCTCGGTGTTTGTGCTTGATTCAGATGTTGAAATTGAAGATGTGCTTGAGGTTTCTTCAGATGTTGTTGGCAACTCTGTAGTTGTTCTTGTGCTAGATTCAGATCCAGATGTTGAAGTTGTCTCTGATGTTGGCACCTCGGTTGTTGTGCTTGATTCAGATGTTGGTATTGAAGATGTGCTTGAGGTTTCTTCAGATGTTGTTGGCAACTCTGTAGTTGTTCTTGTGCTTGATTCAGATCCGGATGTTGAGGTTGTCTCTGATGTTGGCAGCTCGGTTGTTGTGCTTGATTCAGATGGTGATATTGAAGATGTGCTTGAGGTTTCTTCAGATGTTGTTGGCAACTCTGTAGTTGTTCTTGTGCTGGATTCAGATCCGGATGTTGAAGTTGTCTCTGATGTTGGCACTTCGGTTGTAGTGCTCGAATCAGATGTTGATATTGAAGATGTGCTTGAGGTTTCTTCAGATGTTGTTGGCAACTCTGTAGTTGTTCTTGTGCTGGATTCAGATCCGGATGTTGATGTTGTCTCTGATGTTGGCACCTCGGTTGTTGTGCTTGATTCAGATGTTGATATTGAAGATGTGCTTGAGGTTTCTTCAGATGTTGTTGGCAACTCTGTAGTTGTTCTTGTGCTTGATTCAGATCCGGATGTTGAGGTTGTCTCTGATGTTGGCACCTCGGTTGTTGTGCTTGATTCAGATGTTGATATTGAAGATGTGCTTGAGGTTTCTTCAGATGTTGTTGGCAACTCTGTAGTTGTTTTTGTGCTGGATTCAGATCCGGATGTTGAAGTTGTCTCTGATGTTGGCACCTCGATGTTTGTGCTTGATTCAGATGTTGATATTGAAGATGTGCTTGAGGTTTCTTCAGATGTTGTTGGCAACTCTGTAGTTGTTCTTGTGCTAGATTCAGATCCAGATGTTGAAGTTGTCTCTGATGTTGGCACCTCGGTTGTTGTGCTTGATTCAGATGTTGATATTGAAGATGTGTTTGAGGTTTCTTCAGATGTTGTTGGCAACTCTGTAGTTGTTCTTGTGCTTGATTCAGATCCGGATGTTGAGGTTGTCTCTGATGTTGGCACCTCGGTTGTTGTGCTTGATTCAGATGGTGATATTGAAGATGTGCTTGAGGTTTCTTCAGATGTTGTTGGCAACTCTGTAGTTGTTCTTGTGCTGGATTCAGATCCGGATGTTGAAGTTGTCTCTGATGTTGGCACTTCGGTTGTTGTGCTCGATTCAGATGTTGATATTGAAGATGTGCTTGAGGTTTCTTCAGATGTTGTTGGCAACTCTGTAGTTGTTCTTGTGCTGGATTCAGATCCGGATGTTGATGTTGTCTCTGATGTTGGCACCTCGGTTGTTGTGCTTGATTCAGATGTTGATATTGAAGATGTGCTTGAGGTTTCTTCAGATGTTGTTGGCAACTCTGTAGTTGTTCTTGTGCTTGATTCAGATCCGGATGTTGAGGTTGTCTCTGATGTTGGCACCTCGGTTGTTGTGCTTGATTCAGATGTTGATATTGAAGATGTGCTTGAGGTTTCTTCAGATGTTGTTGGCAACTCTGTAGTTGTTCTTGTGCTTGATTCAGATCCGGATGTTGAAGTTGTCTCTGATGTTGGCACCTCGGTTGTTGTGCTTGATTCAGATGTTGATATTGAAGATGTGCTTGAGGTTTCTTCGGATGTTGTTGGCAACTCTGTAGTTGTTCTTGTGCTTGATTCAGATCCGGATGTTGAAGTTGTCTCTGATGTTGGCACCTCGGTTGTTGTGCTTGATTCAGATGTTGATATTGAAGATGTGCTTGAGGTTTCTTCAGATGTTGTTGGCAACTCTGTAGTTGTTCTTGTGCTAGATTCAGATCCAGATGTTGAAGTTGTCTCTGATGTTGGCACCTCGGTTGTTGTGCTTGATTCAGATGTTGATATTGAAGATGTGTTTGAGGTTTCTTCAGATGTTGTTGGCAACTCTGTAGTTGTTCTTGTGCTTGATTCAGATCCGGATGTTGAGGTTGTCTCTGATGTTGGCACCTCGGTTGTTGTGCTTGATTCAGATGTTGATATTGAAGATGTGCTTGAGGTTTCTTCAGATGTTGTTGGCAACTCTGTAGTTGTTCTTGTGCTAGATTCAGATCCAGATGTTGAAGTTGTCTCTGATGTTGGCACCTCGGTTGTTGTGCTTGATTCAGATGTTGATATTGAAGATGTGTTTGAGGTTTCTTCAGATGTTGTTGGCAACTCTGTAGTTGTTCTTGTGCTTGATTCAGATCCGGATGTTGAGGTTGTCTCTGATGTTGGCACCTCGGTTGTTGTGCTTGATTCAGATGGTGATATTGAAGATGTGCTATAGGTTTCTTCAGATGTTGTTGGCAACTCTGTAGTTGTTCTTGTGCTGGATTCAGATCCGGATGTTGAAGTTGTCTCTGATGTTGGCACTTCGGTTGTTGTGCTTGATTCAGATGTTGATATTGAAGATCTGCTTGAGGTTTCTTCAGATGTTGTTGGCAACTCTGTAGTTGTTCTTGTGCTTGATTCAGATCCGGATGTTGAGGTTGTCTCTGATGTTGGCACCTCGGTTGTTGTGCTTGATTCAGATGTTGATATTGAAGATGTGCTTGAGGTTTCTTCAGATGTTGTTGGCAACTCTGTAGTTGTTCTTGTGCTGGATTCAGATCCGGATGTTGAAGTTGTCTCTGATGTTGGCACCTCGGTTGTTGTGCTTGATTCAGATGTTGATATTGAAGATGTGCTTGAGGTTTCTTCAGATGTTGTTGGCAACTCTGTAGTAGTTCTTGTGCTTGATTCAGATCCGGATGTTGAAGTTGTCTCTGATGTTGGCACCTCGGTTGTTGTGCTTGATTCAGATGTTGATATTGAAGATGTGCTTGAGGTTTCTTCAGATGTTGTTGGCAACTCTGTTTTTGTTCTTGTGCTTGATTCAGATCCGGATGTTGAAGTTGTCTCTGATGTTGGCACCTCGGTTGTTGTGCTTGATTCAGATGTTGATATTGAAGATGTGCTTGAGGTTTCTTCGGATGTTGTTGGCAACTCTGTAGTTGTTCTTGTGCTTGATTCAGATCCGGATGTTGAAGTTGTCTCTGATGTTGGCACCTCGGTTGTTGTGCTTGATTCAGATGTATATATTGAAGATGTGCTTGAGGTTTCTTCAGATGTTGTTGGCAACTCTGTAGTTGTTTTTGTGCTTGATTCAGATCCGGATGTTGAAGTTGTCTCTGATGTTGGCACCTCGGTTGTTGTGCTTGATTCAGATGTTGATATTGAAGATGTGCTTGAGGTTTCTTCAGATGTTGTTGGCAACTCTGTAGTTGTTTTTGTGCTTGATTCAGATCCGGATGTTGAAGATGTCTCTGATGTTGGCACCTCGGTTGTTGTGCTTGATTCAGATGTTGATATTGAAGATGTGCTTGAGGTTTCTTGAGATGTTGTTGGCAACTCTGTAGTTGTTCTTGTGCTTGATTCAGATCCGGATGTTGAGGTTGTCTCTGATGTTGGCACCTCGGTTGTTGTGCTTGATTCAGATGTTGATATTGAAGATGTGCTTGAGGTTTCTTCAGATGTTGTTGGCAACTCTGTTGTTGTTCTTGTGCTTGATTCAGATCCGGATGTTGAAGTTGTCTCTGATGTTGGCACCTCGGTTGTTGTGCTTGATTCAGATGTTGATATTGAAGATGTGCTTGAGGTTTCTTCAGATGTTGTTGGCAACTCTGTAGTTGTTCTTGTGCTTGATTCAGATCCGGATGTTGAAGTTGTCTCTGATGTTGGCACCTCGGTTGTTGTGCTTGATTCAGATGTTGATATTGAAGATGTGCTTGAGGTTTCTTCAGATGTTGTTGGCAACTCTGTAGTTGTTTTTGTGCTTGATTCAGATCCGGATGTTGAAGTTGTCTCTGATGTTGGCACCTCGGTTGTTGTGCTTGATTCAGATGTTGATATTGAAGATGTGCTTGAGGTTTCTTGAGATGTTGTTGGCAACTCTGTAGTTGTTCTTGTGCTTGATTCAGATCCGGATGTTGAAGTTGTCTCTGATGTTGGCACCTCGGTGTTTGTGCTTGATTCAGATGTTGATATTGAAGATGTGCTTGAGGTTTCTTCAGATGTTGTTGGCAACTCTGTAGTTGTTCTTGTGCTTGATTCAGATCCGGATGTTGAAGTTGTCTCTGATGTTGGCACCTCAATTGTTGTGCTTGATTCAGATGTTGATATTGAAGATGTGCTTGAGGTTACTTCAGATGTTGTTGGCAACTCTGTAGTTGTTCTTGTGCTAGATTCAGATCCAGATGTTGAAGTTGTCTCTGAAGTTGGCACCTCGGTTGTTGTGCTTGATTCAGATGTTGATATTGAAGATGTGCTTGAGGTTTCTTCAGATGTTGTTGGCAACTCTGTAGTTGTTCTTGTGCTTGATTCAGATCCGGATGTTGAGGTTGTTTCTGATGTTGGCACCTCGGTTGTTGTGCTTGATTCAGATGTTGATATTGAAGATGTGCTTGAGGTTTCTTCAGATGTTGTTGGCAACTCTGTAGTTGTTCTTGTGCTTGATTCAGATCCGGATGTTGAGGTTGTCTCTGATGTTGGCACCTCGGTTGTTGTGCTTGATTCAGATGTTGATATTGAAGATGTACTTGAGGTTTCTTCAGATGTTGTTGGCAACTCTGTAGTTGTTCTTGTGCTTGATTCAGATCCGGATGTTGAGGTTGTCTCTGATGTTGGCACCTCGGTTGTTGTGCTTGATTCAGATGTTGATATTGAAGATGTACTTGAGGTTTCTTCAGATGTTGTTGGCAACTCTGTAGTTGTTCTTGTGCTAGATTCAGATCCAGATGTTGAAGTTGTCTCTGATGTTGGCACCTCGGTTGTTGTGCTTGATTCAGATGTTGATATTGAAGATGTGCTTGAGGTTTCTTCAGATGTTGTTGGCAACTCTGTAGTTGTTTTTGTGCTGGATTCAGATCCGGATGTTGAAGTTGTCTCTGATGTTGGCACCTCGGTGTTTGTGCTTGATTCAGATGTTGATATTGAAGATGTGCTTGAGGTTTCTTCAGATGTTGTTGGCAACTCTGTAGTTGTTCTTGTGCTGGATTCAGATCCGGATGTTGAAGTTGTCTCTGATGTTGGCACCTCGGTTGTTGTGCTTGATTCAGATGTTGATATTGAAGATGTGCTTGAGGTTTCTTCAGATGTTGTTGGCAACTCTGTAGTTGTTCTTGTGCTGGATTCAGATCCGGATGTTGAAGTTGTCTCTGATGTTGGCACTTCGGTTGTTGTGCTTGATTCAGATGTTGATATTGAAGATGTGCTTGAGGTTTCTTCAGATGTTGTTGGCAACTCTGTAGTTGTTCTTGTGCTTGATTCAGATCCGGATGTTGAAGTTGTCTCTGATGTTGGCACCTCGGTGTTTGTGCTTGATTCAGATGTTGATATTGAAGATGTGCTTGAGGTTTCTTCAGATGTTGTTGGCAACTCTGTAGTTGTTCTTGTGCTTGATTCAGATCCGGATGTTGAAGTTGTCTCTGATGTTGGCACCTCAATTGTTGTGCTTGATTCAGATGTTGATATTGAAGATGTGCTTGAGGTTTCTTCAGATGTTGTTGGCAACTCTGTAGTTGTTCTTGTGCTTGATTCAGATCCGGATGTTGAGGTTGTCTCTGATGTTGGCACCTCGGTTGTTGTGCTTGATTCAGATGTTGATATTGAAGATGTACTTGAGGTTTCTTCAGATGTTGTTGGCAACTCTGTAGTTGTTCTTGTGCTAGATTCAGATCCAGATGTTGAAGTTGTCTCTGATGTTGGCACCTCGGTTGTTGTGCTTGATTCAGATGTTGATATTGAAGATGTGCTTGAGGTTTCTTCAGATGTTGTTGGCAACTCTGTAGTTGTTTTTGTGCTGGATTCAGATCCGGATGTTGAAGTTGTCTCTGATGTTGGCACCTCGGTGTTTGTGCTTGATTCAAATGTTGAAATTGAAGATGTGCTTGAGGTTTCTTCAGATGTTGTTGGCAACTCTGTAGTTGTTCTTGTGCTAGATTCAGATCCAGATGTTGAAGTTGTCTCTGATGTTGGCACCTCGGTTGTTGTGCTTGATTCAGATGTTGATATTGAAGATGTGCTTGAGGTTTCTTCAGATGTTGTTGGCAACTCTGTAGTTGTTCTTGTGCTTGATTCAGATCCGGATGTTGAGGTTGTCTCTGATGTTGGCACCTCGGTTGTTGTGCTTGATTCAGATGGTGATATTGAAGATGTGCTTGAGGTTTCTTCAGATGTTGTTGGCAACTCTGTAGTTGTTCTTGTGCTGGATTCAGATCCGGATGTTGAAGTTGTCTCTGATGTTGGCACTTCGGTTGTAGTGCTCGATTCAGATGTTGATATTGAAGATGTGCTTGAGGTTTCTTCAGATGTTGTTGGCAACTCTGTAGTTGTTCTTGTGCTGGATTCAGATCCGGATGTTGATGTTGTCTCTGATGTTGGCACCTCGGTTGTTGTGCTTGATTCAGATGTTGATATTGAAGATGTGCTTGAGGTTTCTTCAGATGTTGTTGGCAACTCTGTAGTTGTTCTTGTGCTTGATTCAGATCCGGATGTTGAGGTTGTCTCTGATGTTGGCACCTCGGTTGTTGTGCTTGATTCAGATGTTGATATTGAAGATGTGCTTGAGGTTTCTTCAGATGTTGTTGGCAACTCTGTAGTTGTTCTTGTGCTTGATTCAGATCCGGATGTTGATGTTGTCTCTGATGTTGGCACCTCGGTTGTTGTGCTTGATTCAGATGTTGATATTGAAGATGTGCTTGAGGTTTCTTCAGATGTTGTTGGCAACTCTGTAGTTGTTTTTGTGCTTGATTCAGATCCGGATGTTGAAGTTGTCTCTGATGTTGGCACCTCGGTTGTTGTGCTTGATTCAGATGTTGATATTGAAGATGTGCTTGAGGTTTCTTCAGATGTTGTTGGCAACTCTGTAGTTGTTCTTGTGCTTGATTCAGATCCGGATGTTGAAGTTGTCTCTGATGTTGGCACCTCGGTTGTTGTGCTTGATTCAGATGTTGATATTGAAGATGTGCTTGAGGTTTCTTCAGATGTTGTTGGCAACTCTGTAGTTGTTTTTGTGCTTGATTCAGATCCGGATGTTGAAGTTGTCTCTGATGTTGGCACCTCGGTTGTTGTGCTTGATTCAGATGTTGATATTGAAGATGTGCTTGAGGTTTCTTCAGATGTTGTTGGCAACTCTGTAGTTGTTCTTGTGTTGGATTCAGATCCGGATGTTGAAGTTGTCTCTGATGTTGGCACCTCGGTTGTTGTGCTTGATTCAGATGTTGATATTGAAGATGTGCTTGAGGTTTCTTCAGATGTTGTTGGCAACTCTGTAGTTGTTTTTGTCCTTGATTCAGATCCGGATGTTGAAGTTGTCTCTGATGTTGGCACCTCGGTTGTTGTGCTTGATTCAGATGTTGATATTGAAGATGTGCTTGAGGTTTCTTCAGATGTTGTTGGCAACTCTGTAGTTGTTCTTGTGCTTGATTCAGATCCGGATGTTGAAGTTGTCTCTGATGTTGGCAGCTCGGTTGTTGTGCTTGATTCAGATGTTGATATTGAAGATGTGCTTGAGGTTTCTTCAGATGTTGTTGGCAACTCTGTAGTTGTTCTTATGCTGGATTCAGATCCGGATGTTGAAGTTGTCTCTGATGTTGGCACCTCGGTTGTTGTGCTTGATTCAGATGTTGATATTGAAGATGTGCTTGAGGTTTCTTCAGATGTTGTTGGTAACTCTGTAGTTGTTCTTGTGCTTGATTCAGATCCGGATGTTGAAGTTGTCTCTGATGTTGGCACCTCGGTTGTTGTGCTTGATTCAGATGTTGATATTGAAGATGTGCTTGAGGTTTCTTCAGATGTTGTTGGCAACTCTGTAGTTGTTTTTGTGCTGGATTCAGATCCGGATGTTGAAGTTGTCTCTGATGTTGGCACCTCGGTTGTTGTGCTTGATTCAGATGTTGATATTGAAGATGTGCTTGAGGTTTCTTCAGATGTTGTTGGCAACTCTGTAGTTGTTCTTGTGCTGGATTCAGATCCGGATGTTGAAGTTGTCTCTGATGTTGGTACCTCGGTTGTTGTGCTTGATTCAGATGTTGATATTGAAGATGTGCTTGAGGTTTCTTCAGATGTTGTTGGCAACTCTGTAGTTGTTCTTGTGCTGGATTCAGATCCGGATGTTGAAGTTGTCTCTGATGTTGGCACCTCGGTTGTTGTGCTTGATTCAGATGTTGATATTGAAGGTGTGCTTGAGGTTTCTTCAGATGTTGTTGGCAACTCTGTAGTTGTTCTTGTGCTGGATTCAGATCCGGATGTTGAAGTTGTCTCTGATGTTGGCACCTCGGTTGTTGTGCTTGATTCAGATGTTGATATTGAAGATGTGCTTGAGGTTTCTTCAGATGTTGTTGGCAACTCTGTAGTTGTTCTTGTGCTTGATTCAGATCCGGATGTTGAAGTTGTCTCTGATGTTGGCACCTCGGTTGTTGTGCTTGATTCAGATGTTGATATTGAAGATGTGCTTGAGGTTTCTTCAGATGTTGTTGGCAACTCTGTAGTTGTTCTTGTGCTGGATTCAGATCCGGATGTTGAAGTTGTCTCTGATGTTGGCACCTCGGTTGTTGTGCTTGATTCAGATGTTGATATTGAAGATGTGCTTGAGGTTTCTGCAGATGTTGTTGGCAACTCTGTAGTTGTTCTTGTGCTGGATTCAGATCCGGATGTTGAAGTTGTCTCTGATGTTGGCACCTCGATTGTTGTGCTTGATTCAGATGTTGATATTGAAGATGTGCTTGAGGTTTCTTCAGATGTTGTTGGCAACTCTGTAGTTGTTCTTGTGCTTGATTCAGATCCGGATGTTGAAGTTGCCTCTGATGTTGGCACCTCGGTTGTTGTGCTTGATTCAGATGTTGATATTGAAGATAGGCTTGAGGTTTCTTCAGATGTTGTTGGCAACTCTGTAGTTGTTCTTGTGCTTGATTCAGATCCGGATGTTGAGGTTGTCTCTGATGTTGGCACCTCGGTTGTTGTGCTTGATTCAGATGTTGATATTGAAGATGTGCTTGAGGTTTCTTCAGATGTTGTTGGCAACTCTGTAGTTGTTTTTGTGCTTGATTCAGATCCGGATGTTGAAGTTGTCTCTGATGTTGGCACCTCGGTTGTTGTGCTTGATTCAGATGTTGATATTGAAGATGTGCTTGAGGTTTCTTCAGATGTTGTTGGCAACTCTGTAGTTGTTCTTGTGTTGGATTCAGATCCGGATGTTGAAGTTGTCTCTGATGTTGGCACCTCGGTTGTTGTGCTTGATTCAGATGTTGATATTGAAGATGTGCTTGAGGTTTCTTCAGATGTTGTTGGCAACTCTGTAGTTGTTTTTGTCCTTGATTCAGATCCGGATGTTGAAGTTGTCTCTGATGTTGGCACCTCGGTTGTTGTGCTTGATTCAGATGTTGATATTGAAGATGTGCTTGAGGTTTCTTCAGATGTTGTTGGCAACTCTGTAGTTGTTCTTGTGCTTGATTCAGATCCGGATGTTGAAGTTGTCTCTGATGTTGGCAGCTCGGTTGTTGTGCTTGATTCAGATGTTGATATTGAAGATGTGCTTGAGGTTTCTTCAGATGTTGTTGGCAACTCTGTAGTTGTTCTTATGCTGGATTCAGATCCGGATGTTGAAGTTGTCTCTGATGTTGGCACCTCGGTTGTTGTGCTTGATTCAGATGTTGATATTGAAGATGTGCTTGAGGTTTCTTTAGATGTTGTTGGCAACTCTGTAGTTGTTCTTGTGCTTGATTCAGATCCGGATGTTGAAGTTGTCTCTGATGTTGGCACTTCGGTTGTTGTGCTTGATTCAGATGTTGATATTGAAGATGTGCTTGAGGTTTCTTCAGATGTTGTTGGCAACTCTGTAGTTGTTTTTGTGCTTGATTCAGATCCGGATGTTGAAGTTGTCTCTGATGTTGGCACCTTGGTTGTTGTGCTTGATTCAGATGTTGATATTGAAGATGTGCTTGAGGTTTCTTCAGATGTTGTTGGCAACTCTGTAGTTGTTCTTGTGCTTGATTCAGATCCGGATGTTGAAGTTGTCTCTGATGTTGGCACCTCGGTTGTTGTGCTTGATTCAGATGTTGATATTGAAGATGTGCTTGAGGTTTCTTCAGATGTTGTTGGCAACTCTGTAGTTGTTCTTGTGCTTGATTCAGATCCGGATGTTGAAGTTGCCTCTGATGTTGGCACCTCGGTTGTTGTGCTTGATTCAGATGTTGATATTGAAGATGTGCTTGAGGTTTCTTCAGATGTTGTTGGCAACTCTGTAGTTGTTCTTGTGCTTGATTCAGATCCGGATGTTGAAGTTGTCTCTGATGTTGGCACCTCGGTTGTTGTGCTTGATTCAGATGTTGATATTGAAGATGTGCTTGAGGTTTCTTCAGATGTTGTTGGCAACTCTGTAGTTGTTTTTGTGCTTGATTCAGATCCGGATGTTGAAGTTGTCTCTGATGTTGGCACCTCGGTTGTTGTGCTTGATTCAGATGTTGATATTGAAGATGTGCTTGAGGTTTCTTCAGATGTTGTTGGCAACTCTGTAGTTGTTCTTGTGCTGGATTCAGATCCGGATGTTGAAGTTGTCTCTGATGTTGGCACCTCGGTTGTTGTGCTTGATTCAGATGTTGATATTGAAGATGTGCTTGAGGTTTCTTCAGATGTTATTGGCAACTCTGTAGTTGTTCTTGTGCTTGATTCAGATCCGGATGTTGAAGTTGTCTCTGATGTTGGCACCTCGGTTGTTGTGCTTGATTCAGATGTTGATATTGAAGATGTGCTTGAGGTTTCTTCAGATGTTGTTGGTAACTCTGTAGTTGTTTTTGTGCTTGATTCAGATCCGGATGTTGAAGTTGTCTCTGATGTTGGCACCTCGGTTGTTGTGCTTGATTCAGATGTTGATATTGAAGATGTGCTTGAGGTTTCTTCAGATGTTGTTGGCAACTCTGTAGTTGTTCTTGTGCTTGATTCAGATCCGGATGTTGAAGTTGTCTCTGATGTTGGCACCTCGGTTGTTGTGCTTGATTCAGATGTTGATATTGAAGATGTGCTTGAGGTTTCTTCAGATGTTGTTGGCAACTCTGTAGTTGTTTTTGTGCTTGATTCAGATCCGGATGTTGAAGTTGTCTCTGATGTTGGCACCTCGGTTGTTGTGCTTGATTCAGATGTTGATATTGAAGATGTGCTTGAGGTTTCTGCAGATGTTGTTGGCAACTCTGTAGTTGTTCTTGTGCTGGATTCAGATCCGGATGTTGAAGTTGTCTCTGATTTTGGCACCTCGGTTGTTGTGCTTGATTCTGATGTTGATATTGAAGATGTGCTTGAGGTTTCTTCAGATGTTGTTGGCAACTCTGTAGTTGTTCTTGTGCTGGATTCAGATCCGGATGTTGAAGTTGTCTCTGATGTTGGCACCTCGGTTGTTGTGCTTGATTCAGATGTTGATATTGAAGATGTGCTTGAGGTTTCTTCAGATGTTGTTGGCAACTCTGTAGTTGTTCTTGTGCTTGATTCAGATCCGGATGTTAAGGTTGTCTCTGATGTTGGCACCTCGGTTGTTGTGCTTGATTCAGATGTTGATATTGAAGATGTGCTTGAGGTTTCTTCAGATGTTGTTGGCAACTCTGTAGTTGTTTTTGTGCTTGATTCAGATCCGGATGTTGAAGTTGTCTCTGATGTTGGCACCTCGGTTGTTGTGCTTGATTCAGATGTTGATATTGAAGATGTGCTTGAGGTTTCTTCAGATGTTGTTGGCAACTCTGTAGTTGTTTTTGTGCTTGATTCAGATCCGGATGTTGAAGTTGTCTCTGATGTTGGCACCTCGGTTGTTGTGCTTGATTCAGATGTTGATATTGAAGATGTGCTTGAGGTTTCTTCAGATGTTGTTGGCAACTCTGTAGTTGTTCTTGTGCTTGATTCAGATCCGGATGTTGAAGTTGTCTCTGATGTTGGCACCTCGGTTGTTGTGCTTGATTCAGATGTTGATATTGAAGATGTGCTTGAGGTTTCTTCAGATGTTGTTGGCAACTCTGTAGTTGTTTTTGTGCTTGATTCAGATCCGGATGTTGAAGTTGTCTCTGATGTTGGCACCTCGGTTGTTGTGCTTGATTCAGATGTTGATATTGAAGATGTGCTTGAGGTTTCTTCAGATGTTGTTGGCAACTCTGTAGTTGTTCTTGTGCTTGATTCAGATCCGGATGTTGAAGTTGTCTCTGATGTTGGCACCTCGGTTGTTGTGCTTGATTCAGATGTTGATATTGAAGATGTGCTTGAGGTTTCTTCAGATGTTGTTGGCAACTCTGTAGTTCTTGTGCTGGATTCAGAACTGGATGTTGAAGTTGTCTCTGATGTTGGCACCTCGGTTGTTGTGCTTGATTCAGATGTTGATATTGAAGATGTGCTTGAGGTTTCTTCAGATGTTGTTGGCAACTCTGTAGTTGTTCTTGTGCTGGATTTAGATCCGGATGTTGAAGTTGTCTCTGATGTTGGCACCTCGGTTGTTGTGCTTGATTCTGATGTTGATATTGAAGATGTGCTTGAGGTTTCTTCAGATGTTGTTGGCAACTCTGTAGTTGTTTTTGTGCTTGATTCAGATCTGGATGTTGAAGTTGTCAATGATGTTGGCACCTCGGTTGTTGTGCTTGATTCAGATGTTGATATTGAAGATGTGCTTGAGGTTTCTTCAGATGTTGTTGGCAATTCTGTTGTTGTTCTTGTGCTTGATTCAGATCCGGATGCTGAGGTTGTCTCTGATGTTGGCACCTCGGTTGTTGTGCTTGATTCAGATGTTGATATTGAAGATGTGCTTGAGGTTTCTTCAGATGTTGTTGGCAACTCTGTAGTTGTTCTTGTGCTGGATTCAGATCCGGATGTTGAAGTTGTCTCTGATGTTGGCACCTCGGTTGTTGTGCTTGATTCAGATGTTGATATTGAAGATGTGCTTGAGGTTTCTTCAGATGTTGTTGGCAACTCTGTAGTTGTTCTTGTGCTTGATTCAGATCCGGATGTTGAAGTTGTCTCTGATGTTGGCACCTCGGTTGTTGTGCTTGATTCAGATGTTAATATTAAAGATGTGCTTGAGGTTTCTTCAGATGTTGTTGGCAACTCTGTAGTTGTTCTTGTGCTGGATTCAGATCCGGATGTTGAAGTTGTCTCTGATGTTGGCATTTCGGTTGTTGTGCTTGATTCAGATGTTGATATTGAAGATGTGCTTGAGGTTTCTTCAGATGTTGTTGGCAACTCTGTAGTTGTTCTTGTGCTTGATTCAGATCCGGATGTTGAAGTTGTCTCTGATGTTGGCACCTCGGTTGTTGTGCTTGATTCAGATGTTGATATTGAAGATGTGCTTGAGGTTTCTTCAGATGTTGTTGGCAACTCTGTAGTTGTTTTTGTGCTTGATTCAGATCCGGATGTTGAAGTTGTCTCTGATGTTGGCACCTCGGTTGTTGTGCTTGATTCAGATGTTGATATTGAAGATGTGCTTGAGTTTTCTTCAGATGTTGTTGGCAACTCTGTAGTTATTCTAGTGCTTGATTCAGATTCGGATGTTGAAGTTGTCTCTGATGTTGGCACCCCGGTTGTTGTGCTTGATTCAGATGTTGATATTGAAGATGTGCTAGTGGTTTCTTCAGATGTTGTTGGCAACTCTGTAGTTGTTTTTGTGCTTGATTCAGATCCGGATGTTGAAGTTGTCTCTGATGTTGGCACCTCGGTTGTTGTGCTTGATTCAGATGTTGATATTGAAGATGTTTTTGTGCTTTCTTTAGATGTTGGTTGAAATTTTAGGCTTGGTCTTGTGCTAGATTCATATACTGTAGTTATATATTTCTTGGATGCAGCCCTTTCACAACAACAATGTTTACCACTATAATCACATATTTTTAAGCACTCGTTCCAGTAGAGTGGAAATGCGCATCGCATTTCAATAGGAACTTGATTTACACATTGAATGAAGCGACTACAGTCATTTGGATGTGGTAGAAATTTTGCACCATCTTGACAAGTTTTAGGTCCAATAATGCAATTCTCTTCTAAACGTGTTTTTTCTGAGGTGTCATGTGTTGTCAGAATCGGCGGTGTAGTTCCATTAAATATATTATTTAAGTCAGTTTTACCCATTTCAGTAGTTGGTTTGCATCTCGCAAAGAATGGATAATCACACGACCTTATTTGTTCATTCCAAACTAGCCCCGCCGGGCAGTCAATTAAATACGCCCGTCCTACTGCACACATATAAAATTTGGTACAATCTGGCGGATATTTAAGTAATACTGGATGAATCGATGAGTGGTTTATAGGTGGGCATTCAGGGTGAAATATACCCACATCCGGGGGCCAGGGATTCTTATCTTTGCACTTAGCATATTTTTCAGGCACCCACTTTTTCGCTGTTGTATTCCAAAATAAGCCAAATGGATACTGAATCTCTTTCGGGTTTCCATCATCAATTTGGTGTAACTGTCTGCAATCTTTCTCGTCAGGCGAGCAAACTGAGCTAAAGTTATTGTTGTAACCAGAGAAACTAGAATTTGACGATTTAGTTTTAACAGCAGCCAAGAATATACATGGGGTTAAGGCTAAAATACTAAAAATTACTGCAATAATTTGCATTTTTTGAGTAGTTTTATCGACCGCTATTTCTCGAATCTTTTAACTTTAACATATTATCTACATAAACTTTTTGACTTTACCTTCCAAGCGGTTGTGTTTGGCTTGTTTTGATTTAAATGTAGCGAAGTATTTATTTTTAGTACAAAATAAATTGACTATTTTCGTTTAAGTTTTACTCTTCAATGTACATGTATTTAATTTGTTGCAATTAGTGTTCTATTTTTAAAAATCGTAGTTAATTTTATTAATTTTTTTTAAATTTTATCTTTGTTTTTAAAATGTTATTAAAAATTTCATTGAATGTATATATATTATTAAATTGCTAACAATTTCGATCCAAAATGTTTGACTTCGTTCTATCCATATTTTAACGGCAATAAGCATATATTTTATTCATTTATTTAATATATATCTTCTTTCGTCGTTCCAGAGTCTTAGATCTTCTGTTGTCTTTTATAGTAGATGGTGTGAATAACGTGTTGTCGATAAGATCTTATTCTTGTAACCCCAACAGTTTCATTTCGAATTGAAAAGCCGCTTCTATTAATGGTTACTGAAATTTACAAAAAAGAAAACGAGCGTAAATATCAACATTTTCTCGTCTATTCGCATTTCTAAATGCCAGTTATGTTATTAACTTACTATACCAAAATTTATACGAATCAGCATTCTTTTCATAAAGTTCTAGTTGGTTAAAATATAATAAAGCAAAAAAATCGCCTAATGTTTTATTTGTAAAACTGTCTTCAGGGTGATACATAAATTTTATAACCTACATCATACTAAAAGGACCCATTACGTCTTTTTATTTTTGTACAAAACAGAATTTTTGCATAATTGACTGAAACTTTTTAATAATGCATTTTATAATGTCACCTGATCCGTAGAACTCGTTCTACTAGGAGCTAGTATCGTTCCTCACATAAAAGTGGTATCAGTGTATTCACCCACTCGATTATAGTATAGTTGCTCTACTACAGTGATACCCAAAGTGTGTTCCGTGGAACCCTGTGGTTCCACAAAAAAATTTAGGGGTTCCGCGTGACAAATTTTATTTCATTAAAAAAAAAAAATTGTTTATAATATATTCACATTTTCCTTGGAAAGTTTACAATCGACCACAATTTAAATTGAACTTCACCAAAATACGTAAAATACTTTTATGCGACAGTTGAAAGAACTTGGAGATTTTATTACCTTTCCTTAGGGTTCAATGTATCTACAAGCTAAATTTCATCAAAATCAGTCCATTAGTTTTCCAGTGAAAACGTGTTTTCTTGTTGCAGGCGTGGCTTCACCTACTCTTAGAAAATAAAACAAAAAAATATTGTTTTGCCTTTAGGTAGTTTCCAAAGTTATGGGGGGAATTTCGATATGAAAGCACATGCATTCTTAGGATTAATTGAAACGAACAGTTCTAAAAATCTTCAACCAATACCAACTATTCATACAATAAATTCATTAACATTTAGCCTTTCTTTTGTTTCTAACCATTCTGTTCCGTCCCTAATTCTCTATTGTCTTTGTCTTCCATAGCAACCACTACACTGCTAATTTTTTCGGATAGTTTCAATGCAAATTTACTAGAAGCTATTGTAGTGCCTCACCCTGTATTTAATTACGTCTATTACATCTCTATTATATGTTGCTATGTATTATTGCCTTTACGTTATTCCTAACAGTGAATACTAATGCTTATCATTATAGTAATATTAAGCTTGTAAATAAGTTGAGCTCAACTAAAAATATAAGCAGTTAGTCTGCATTGAATTCTTAAACTTGTCACGTGTTATGTTCTTATAGTCCAAGAGCCGGCTGTAGAAAAGTCGAGTGTATAAGATTACAGGATGGGATGCATGCCAAATGATAGAGCTCGACGAGCCTAAATAGAATATCTAGGGTTGCCTTGCCAAAGCCTGTCCCGATGGCCGAAAATGCCCGAATTTTAGCCAATTTTATTGTTCTAATTAAAACTGTAGTACATAACAGCTCGAAATGAATGCCAAATGATAGAACTCGAAGAGGCCTAATTATAATACCTGGAATTGCATTGTTGAATCCTGTCCCAAACATGGGTTTTCATCGGTTTTTTAGGTCAATTTTCATTAATGAAGATAACAGCTTGGAATTTGTGCCAAATGAGAGATATCGAAGAGCCTTAATAGAATATATAGGGTTGACTTGTAGAATCCTGTCCCAAACATGAGTTGCCACTCATTTAAGAAAAGTTGACCCCAAAAACGGGTGTCAAATAATGTTTAGGACATGATTCGACAAGGCAACCCTATATATTCTAGTTAGGCTCTTCGGTATCTATCATTTGGCACGAATTTTAAGCTGCTATCCTCATTAATGAAAATTGACCCAAAAAACCGGTGAAAAGCCATGTTTGGGACAGGATTTAACAATACAATCCCAGGTACTATACTTAGGCCTCTTCGAGTTCTATCATTTGGCATACATTTCAAGCTGTTATGTACTACAGTTTTAATTAGAACAACAAAATTGTCTAAAATTCGGGCATTTTCGGCCATCGGGACAGGCTTTGGCAAGGCAACCCTAGATATTCTATTTAGGCTCATTGAGCTCTATCATTTGGCATACATCTCATCCTGTAATCTTATACACTCGACTTTTCTACAGCTGGCTCTCTGCCTATTACTAATTATGTGGCGACCGTGAACTCATCGAACCATGCTTTTAATAATTACTTGAAAATGTTTAAAATTACTTTGTGTAAAACACTTCAATTTAAATTATAAAACTAAATAAATTAAAACAAATCAATTTAAGAAAACGTAAAAAAAATAGTGTGGTACCTAATGCATTAATCATGAAAATTAACATGAAGAGCGTTAAAGAACTATTTTAGTGCTTAAAAAAATATATTTATGCTCTATGCAAAAATAAAAAAACGGGCAACATGTGAACATGCATGAAAACGAAAAAGCAAAACAACGAAAAAAAAAATTTACTGAAACGCAAAAAAAATTATTTTTTCGTTGTTTTCTTTTTCGTTTTTCATATGAATTTTACTAGGAAACAAAGTGGATGCGCCGTTCGTAGGTTTGATCTAGGAAGCTGAAATTTTGGGAGAATTTTCTTCAAACCCGATTCTATTATGTAGGCATATAGGACCGCAAATTTAAAAAAAAAATAAAAATACCTCTTACGGGTGTATTCTTTCCGCATTTTTAGTCACACGAAAAATGTGGGCGTGGTTTTACAACAGTGGGTGGCGTCCCCTATTCAACTAAAAATCCCAAAATGCTATATCTTGGCACTAAAGGCAGACATTTTCTACGTTTTAGTAAGTCGGTGTTTTCGTTAAATTTCAACGAAATTGGACTTAAACTCTGCCCGCGCCGCTTACAGGTTTGAGCTAGGAAGCTCAAATGTTGGGACAATTATTTTTATTCCTCAAGCTATAATATAGGAAAAAATAAATAAAATCCCTCTCCAAAAGTTTGAAAAAAAACACCCTAATATTCATACATACTAGGGGTGGCAATCCCGGAGCTTTTTTGAGTTTCGGGATTTTTGGGATCGAAGTTTCCAATCCCGGGATTGATAGTTCTAGTAAATGCATACAGAACTACAAAAAAAAAAAAAAAAAAAAACGAGAAGCTTATACTATTGTATATATAAAATTAAAATTGCTTTATTTGACAGCGTAACAATGAAGAATAAGAGCGCAAAATAATAGAAAAAATAATAGCTTAAAAATTGACTTAGAACACTTCGAGTGTTAATACATCTAAATCACATTTACTAAGTTTGACTAGATGATAGAGGATAATCAAGCATTTATGACCAAACTATCAATCTCATTTTTACATTTAAAAATTCGTGTACCACATTTTGTACTTGATTAATATTTTATCACCTTATTCAAATGTGACAGTGATGGCATTTAGTGGCATCGAATGACGCGCTCTCAGTAGACGCACCCATAAGTGTGCTTCATATAAGTTGTCAAAATCTTTAGGTGCTGATTTCTGAAAAAAAGCTTCAGACAAAAGTTTAAATATATCTTAGAACTTAAGTTTTGGTAGTTCTAGGTATGGGTCAAAATTTCAATGTCAAATCAAGCTCGGCTGTGGTTTTTTTTTTGAAGACATACCTATATTTTTTGTTGCAGATTTGTATTTTATTATAAGAAATAGATATGTTTTGTTTATGTTGTTTTTCTATTGCATTTTTAGTATTTCCGATATTGATAAAAATAATTTTAGTTTAAATAGGTCTGTTTGTTAACTGAAAATGTATACAAATTTGTAACAATTGTTACTGGATTGTATATGTTAACAAAAAATATCCAGTAACGAGAGAGGCAGTGAGAGAATAAAGTGACAATTTGTTGCGAGAGAGCCTGCTAGTTTTAACTGAATAAAATATTACCAGCAAACATTTTTCAAAAAGAAAAACATATGATTTTGACAATTGTCAATATTTTTTCATAAATAAAAAAGCAAATTGTTTTGAAAAACTTAAATATTTTTTTTCACTTGTCAGTTTGTACGAATTTTTACTGGATTGTGTATGTTTACTTTTATGAAAATTTTTTTTCTCTGTGAGCAAATACTTTCTTACTCTCTAAAATTTCTTTACTGGATAATTGTTACTGGGAAAGTAAACAAACACACTTAATTTCACATTTGATCATTTTTCTCATGATCTATCAATTTTCAATACAAATCGCACTTAGTAAAAAATTCTTAAAATTAGTAAAGTATTAAAAAAGATATTTTTTTTGCTATGTGACATTTTTAATAAGAAAATCTTAAACAAAAAATTGCTACAATAAAAAAAAATATTTTTACTCAATTTAAGGTTCAGACACAATTGAAGTGCATTTTGCAGGTTGATGCAATAAAGTTTCATGCACATCAAATGTATTGAAAACAATTATTTTGCAGATTTTGTGCTTAAATATGTCATATAAAAGAATATTTATTATATAATATAAAATTTTTTTCTAATCCCGAAAATCCCGGGATTGTCTCTTTGTAATCCCGGGATTACTTAAGCCTATATTTAGAGCAAATCCCAAGATCCCGGGATCCCGGGATTGCCACCCCTAGTTGCAACCCAACAATATTAACCAACGGGTTTCAAATTCATGTCACCTTGAAATGGCTGCAACTTTGCAAGGAAGCATCACAGATCACCACTTGAAAGCTCATTTTAAAAGGGAAGGATGGTACTAAATGATGCTTTTGTTAAAAATAAGCTGCTCAACTTTCTTTGAATCCTATACATGGCCTCGAAAGTAGACAAAAAACATAATTTTTCAGGTAATTAACCTCAAATATTTCAGGATTCCGACATGATGGGTCAATTCTGAGGCCAGATTCAGCGTAAGAAATTACGTCGAAAAACGACCCTTTTCAGCTCAACAACACCAATCACCTATTCATTTAGATACCTTTTTTGTAAAAAATAATTTTTCCATACAATTAAATGTAAAACTAACAGGCTCCGTCGCCACCTTATAAAATTGAGTTACAGAGCTGAATTTTCGTGAACTTTTTCTTCATATCATAAACTTACTTTTTAAGCAACAGCACCTTAAAAAATACAAAAAAAAAAAAAATTTGAATCACCCTAACGTACACATTGCCTAACTGGGTATGCTGAGTAAGTGCGATAAAGCTAAGGAAAAATATTTTAAGATAATAATAGATCTAAGTTAAAATATTTTTCCGTGTCTCATTTATGAAATTAAACCTTAACATGATTTTAAGTTTTTTGCTAGAATAGCTAAATTAGCGAAACTCTGTTATTATTATTAATAATTAATGTACGGCTAATTAATAGGGTTCATTGACCTTTGATGTATCTTCAATAGATATGTACAGATTTTTGTTAGATTGATATATTTTAATTTGCGGGGCTATACGGAACGAATATAATATAAACTCATGATAATTGCGAGGAGTATTACTTTTATTTATGTTTTAACGAAAATTACCTGTGACACCTGTTTATGTACTCTAGACATGTTCAAATAAATGGCACGTTCTAGAATACTTCAAGAATACTCGATTTGCGAATCTATTCATATTCGAGTATATCGTCGGCAAAATTGAGTATCTGCACAAAAAAAAAAAATAACGAGTAACGCATATTATTATTCTTATTATGCTTAAGTCCTCTTTACTTAGTGATATATTTTTTTCGGTTTTCAAAAAGAAATGTATGCAGTACCGGATAAGGTGTGTTATAAGCGTATATTCTTACATTAGCAATTAAAATTTGTGCACTTTCTATCAAAAACGCAAAATTTGAATTCTTGTAGATGGTCAATTTTGCTTGTAAGCTGACGATATCCTCATTTAAAAAAATAAAAATAGAAATAGTCCTATGGTTGCTACCAGAGCTGCTAAACTTTAATTTCTCGGAATTTGGCCAAAAAACTGAAGAAAATCTGATTTTTTCTTATATATATATTGGCTATGGAATAGTGACATATGGAGATTATTAATATTTGTTTTTCGATACGCTGGGACCGTTTATTTTGTGAGGTTTGATAAAAAAATGCTGGAGCCAAAAAATTATGGAGATGGGAGGAGGGTAAATGGCGTCTCATCAAGGTCAAAGTTGAAAAATTTGGGAGATTTTCAGATAAATCAGCCCATAGCTGCTCAGGAGTAGTCTATAGAGCTGTAGGTTGTAGGACCGACCCACATTAATTTTTCATCCCCAACATTTTTTTCAAACACACTTACCCCCTCTCTCCACCCCTTTGGGAGTTTTCCATACGAAAGTGGTGTTTTTATGAAATCTCCTCCCAATGTTCCCAATGCTACCGGGTTGCCTCTAGAAGGTTCAATTTTATGCCCAACCCCTGTTAATTTATTCTTCCCAACATTTCTTCAGAGCATACTAACCCCCTATCTCCATCCCTTTAAAGGATTCGCCATACAAAACTGAATTTCTTACGGAATGTGGCTGACTATTCCTACATTTCCTTTGCTTCCAGTGTGTCCTAAGAGGATTCATTTGTATTAAAAGAAGTGTTCGAAATCAAATTTGGTAAAACGTCTGGCCCAGGAGTGTTTATATTTTCACGTTTCAAAGATGATTGGGATAATGTAAAATACAAAATTTTCAACCCTGGCATTGAGGACGATATAGTCGCTGCCAAATCACTTGCTCATTTTCAACTTCAAATAATGACATTTTGTTTGGCTCAACTGAATGAAAAACATCCCAGAGTATATTACAAGGAGTTCTTGAAAATCGTTGTTTTGTTCCTTGGCGAAAACATTCCCAATTACCGTGTCAGACCACCAGGAGCCATCAGTCATGCTCGATGGATGGCAAAGGCCATATACTGCAACAAAATATTTTTATTTCGAAAGCATTTTTGCTTGACTGAAAAAGAACTAAGTGATGCTTCAAGTGGAAGCTTAGTTTGGCAGCAGCAGAGTTATAGAACCCCCAATCAAGATTTTCATTTTTGAATAAGCCTGCTGGGTATGCTTCAATTGAACAGATTAGGTCACATAAATTTATGGCGAAATTCTGTGGACATCTTTGGTATCTCAGTGGCGAACCTGTGGCTCTTGCTTTATTCGATCCAAGCGTCTCTTACAACATCAAACGAAAAATGACTGAAGCAATTCGGGCGTTTGATTTGGGTAAAGAGGAAAGCACAGACATAGTTTCTGAGGAGGAGAGTGAGACATTATTTAATGAAAAGACATTCATAAAAAACCTGAAAGTTACTTACATCAAGGCGTTAAAAGAGTAAAGTTGAATTGGAAACAATTGAATAAGGAACTGAACTCAAAAGACTTAAGCCATTTCGTCACGTCTGCGACATCAAACTTTTTTAAACGCTTCAAATTGCCGACAGACTTCATTTCTACCGAAACAGAAACTTGGGTAGAGCCTGAAGACTACCAGCAAGCGGAAGAGATCGTGTCTAAATTACATGTAGTCAATGATGTTGCCGAAAGAGGCATACAATTAATAAAGGAATGTCGAAATGAAAAAGAAAAATAATTTTCAATTAATATGATTCAACGAAAGGAACAATAATAAAATCATTTCTTATTGAACGTTAATACAAGTTTACATTTCTTTAACAAATAAAGGTGGCTATATTTTGAAAAAGTATTTATTAGGTTAATTTGTTTCAAAGTTGTTTTAACGTTTTTTTTTTTTTGCTTAGGAAACCTATATAAGGAAGAACAGAAAGGGGGTAAGTTGTTAAAAAAAATTATAAGTAGGTGGTAGGCGTGGAGGGTTAGAAGGAACTAAATTGCGTAAGAAATTCAATTTGGGGAACCCTTAAGGGGTGAAGATAGGGGGTTAGTAAGTTGTGAAGAAATGTTGGAAAGAATAAATTAATAGGGGTTGGGCATAAACTTGAATCATCTAGGGGCACCCTGGTAGCATTGGGAACGTTGGGAGTAAATTTCATAAAAACATCACTTTTGTATGGGAACCCCCCAAAGGGTTGGAAAGACGGGATAAATATGTTTGAAAAAAATGTTGGGGATGAAAAATTAATGTGGGTCGGTAATACAAAAGAATCCTCTCAGGACACACTGGAAGCGGTGGAAAGGTAGGAGTATTCAGCCAAATTCCAAAAGAAATTCAATTTTGTATGAAAAACCCCTTAAGGGGCGGAGATAGGGGGATAGTATGCTCTGCAGAAATGTTGGGAAGAATAATTTATTAGGGACTGGCCATAAACTTGAATCATCTAGAGGCACCCTGGCAGCATTGAAAACGTTGGGAGTAAATTTCATAAAAACATAACTTTTGCATGGGAACCCCCTAAAGGGTTGGAGAGAGGGGGTAATTTTGTTCGAAAAAAATGTTGGGCATGAAAAATGATTGAGAGTCGGTCTTACAACCTACCGCTCTATGGGCTACTTCTAAGCAGCTATTGGATGATTTGTCTGAAAATCTCCCAAATTTTTCAACTTTGACCTTGATGAGACGCCATTTACCCCACTCTGATCCCCTTAACTTTTTGGATCAATCATTTTTTTATCAAACCTCACAAATAATGGTCCCAGCGTATCGAAATCAAAAAATCCTCCACTATTCCATAGCTAATATATATATTAGCGGACCCTCGCTTGCTTCGCTACGCATGCGAAAATAATATTTTGAGTTGTCTAAAGAAAGAATTTGTCGACTGGCCGAACGGTTAAAATGTTTTTTTCTCAATAACTAAAAATTTGTTTTATTACTTTTTTAAAATTAGTTTATTGTAATGCTTTTCGGTAAACAAAATTTTTTGTTTTTCCATCTGTTGTTTAAATGAATAATGACATTGTTCCTTAATTTATTCACGTCAAATCTGGGACACTTACAAAGTCGTGGTTGGTTTATATTGCGAAGCATAATAATTGGTGCACCAACTTTCAGTTGTAGATTGTCTGATGTCCTGGCAAATCAAGTGAATTCAAAAAAGGCAAAATGTTAATTTGCATAGGAACTTAGAATCTTCAACGTAAAGAAAAATATCGAAATATTTGCTTTTCACATTTTTTATTGTTTTCTAAACTTTTCTTGGAAAAAACTCACTTCGAATAGTGCACTTCAACGCAAGTAAAATTCTCCAAAAACAAAAAGTTTATTTATGTACGATTAACTTTTTTGCACCGTAAACATGAAACACTTGACTTGAAAATATGATAACTTCTTTTCGGCAATGTGACATAATAGAATATTCGCAACTGTAATGGAATAAATAGCGCGCAGCGAATCAACACAATGAATGAATGGCGCTTAATTTTCTCATGTTGGAGGCATGGCATCGCTTTTTTTTTCATTGATACTTACTTTAGTACATATCTTTTATATGTATGTATATTCTATGTATGTACCAAGTCCCAGTCGTCTGCGTTTAATAGTTCATGAGACATGATGAATTTGATTTCTCTTATGTAGAAGGGCGTGGCATCGCCTATTTATTTCAAAGTAAACTATGCTAAGAACTTCTCACAAACCATAAGAAACATATGAACAAAGCTTTATACATCTGCGTCAGGTGCTGAGATATAACGAATTTTGCTTTTTCACATATGGACCAAAACGCAGACTGTTACGTTACATTCGTATGCATATTTTGATATAAATTGTTCCTAAAATACATGAAATGGAGTACTTTAAATATTTTTTATGGATGCATCTAAGAGTATGCTTCTGTAATACCATTTTGTATCATAATAAAAATGTTTGTATGCCTTGTCATTTAGGAGCTATGAACGTGTCAGCATGGACTGTTACGTTACATAATTTTGGAAGAAGATTTTAAAGTTGCCTTACATTATTGGAAAAGTCTGCTCTTTTGGTGGACTGTTTTCAACATGAAGCTTATAATTGCTAAGCTTTAGAATGATAGTAATTAATTAAATTTTAATTTCATAAAAAACATTGTTTTTGAGATCTATAGAAGCAAATATGTTCGGACTGTTACGTTACACGAAAAGACTGTTACGTTACCTTTGCGATCTACGTTGGTATAAAAAGTAAAATAAAGCATTAAAATGGCTTAAATTGTTTAATTTCACAATATATCATTAATTCAGAGGTCTTACGATTAGACATTTAAGAAGCTTCAGGTAATTGACATGGAATCCAAAAGAACCAACAAAGCTCTAATTATTCACTGAACTCATTAAATTTTATTAAAAATAATTTACAAAGTGGAGATCAAAAAATTAAAAATCGTATACTTGTTTCGAAGTGGTAAAAGTGATGATTGTTCACATGAATTTGGTGAGCCGACTCTGTATCGCAGATACTTTTAACACTAGCGAAAATCGCAGGCGCGTTCAAAATGTAATTTGTATTGAAGAAATCGCGTTCATTACCTTCCTCGATGGCGATTCACTATTCTGTACGATGAAATGCAGTAACAAAGTCTGAAGCATAGTTCACGATACATTTACGAGACAAAACATGCTTCATCACAATAATTTTGGTAGTTGCGCCTATACCAACGATACAACCTTTCCCGTGAGAAGAAGTAAAATAGTCTTGACAGCAAAATTTACATGTAGGGAATAAGAGTAACAGATAAATTTTGTGTGCATTAAGTTGTCAGATACGAAAACCTTTGATTGAAATTTTTCGCTGTGATAGAAGACAGTAGTAAGCAAAGTTAGCTGTTTTTGATACCAATGTGCACTTTGCACTTCGTCTTGTCTCTGCAGGCGAAATTTTCAGCAAACTCAATTTGCAGCGTTCCCTCCTTGTTAAACTTATCATTTGATGCTCTAGGGCGATCTAAAGATTCTCAGTTCGTTCTTCTAAATATTATCGATGAAAAAAGACTGTTACGTTACAAATTGTTTTTGGCTCTGGACACACACATAAGTAAATGACCTCTAATTTCTAATTTTTTTTAGAAAATAGACTAAAAGTGCTCGGAGAAAATGCGGTCAATCTCTTTTGTTGACGTGCTAGATTTTGCACCAAAAGACTTTTTGGGATTTTTGACTGTTACGTTACATCAAAAAATGCGGTCGAATCCTTTTTCATACAAAATGCTGATACCCTATTTATTCCTTCAAAAATTTTATTTAGTTACTTTCACTATACCTAGATCTACCTCATAAAAGCGGATAGTACGTATAAAATAATATATATTGAATACAACGTATTTTTTTGATTCGTGTTGTATTTTTGTCAATTTTTATTCATAAAGAGGTAACAAGGAAACAAGTTTAAATTCTGGCAGCAAGCAACAGATTTCGGGTTGACATTTGTGTTTCTCGATGCTTTGGGATATGTACAACCAGAAAGTAATGAAAAACCCTCGAAATTCAAGAAAAAAAATTTTTCTCCGTAGTTTACTTTTTTGCGTTTTGGTCCATATGGGAGGCGTGGGACCGCCTATTTTTACATTCAAACTTACTTTAGCCCGTATATGTACCAAGTCCCATTCATCTGCGTCTAATAGTTGATGAGATTTGGTGAATTTGATTTTCCCTTATATGGGGGCGTGGCTTCGCTTATTTGTTCCAAAATATATTATGAAAGAACTTTCCATATACCATAAGAAACATTTTACAAAATTTTATTCACCTGCATCAAATTGTTTGCCCCCCCCCCCCACGCGTTTCTTTAGGAAAACTTGAGGAAAGTCGAAACTAAAAGCAATTAAGAAACTTATTTTTATAGTTCATACTGGACTTACAATTTATTTTTATCTAAGACAGCAACAATAAATTGAATCTCTTCAAAGCCATGTCTAGATCTATAGACTCAAGTCGTTTGTGCTCGAAAGCCAGAAACGATAAAAAAATTGTTCAACCAAAAAATTATTCAATAAAATTGTTTTTTGCCTTTTCTTAAAAATGCATGGATTTGTTGGAATTTCAATGAGCTTTGATTCAAAGAAAAAATTATTAATTTCGGACAAGATTTGCGCTCTCCAGCAATTTTTGAACCAAAAAATTTAAAAAAAAACTTTTTCTTATAACTTAACTTAAAATTTTCAAAATTCGACCCTGAATTTTGAAAAAAATGTTCTGTTTTTTATTATTTTAAGTTAAAGGCCAAAACAAAATTTTTTTTATATATTGTTGGGTTCAAAATTGCTAGAGGGTGCAAATCTTGTCAGAAATGAATAATTTATTTTTTGAATAAAAGCCAACTACAATGCTAACATGTACAAACAGCAATCTTATATGCACATTTATCGCCATCTGTTATTTGTTTATAAAGCACAAACCTATTAGTGAAATTTCACATAAATATCGGTTACTGCAATTGACTGTAAATTCGATTAAATTAGGATTTTAGTTAGTTTCATTTTAAAAAAATTTCTTATTTTTGGCAAGATTTGCGCTCTCTAGCAATTTTTGAACCAAAAACACGACTTGGGACCACTGTGGACTTTCTTACATTTTTTTCTTCCAGTTTTTTTCAACTTATTTGATTTTTCATTCTTTGTTCGAATACCATCTATGTATTCTTTTGCAATTTTGAGCTCAATTTCACTTGATAATTGGATGCCCAAATCGGACAATGGCCGCAGCTTTTCTAAATCTATTTCATCAGCTGTATCGATAGCTGTGAGAATGGCATAGTTTGTAACAAAGCGATTGGTCATTTCAATTATTACGATATCGATTGTTTCGTAGAATGTTGATTTCAGCATGATGGCCGATTCGCTTCGCTTACCCAGTGTTTCTCCAACAACAGACTTCTTCAGCATTTTTGACTGGCACCTTTTCCGAATTGGACGACTTGGGGCGTGAGCTGATTCTCTGGGCTTTAATTTCTCCAACAGATCTGTCGTTTGAAAATAGTATTTATCGAAACACTTTTGTGATCTCATTTTTTCAATAATCGTATAATCAGCTTTATTAAGAGGCATAGAATCTTTGTTTCCAATTGCTCAGCCTTACATTGTCATTCTTAAATACCCCAATGCGCATCATAAGCCTAAATCGCATTCCTGATTCTAAAACCATTGGCTTTACTCTTCGCAAAATAAGAACACATTCCAATAACCGACAAAACCGGCAATGAAGTTCTTTAGTAGACCAAATCCGGTTTGAAATGGGTATATAATCGGCAACCAATTCCTTCATATGAAATAATCCGACTGCATGGTTTGAAATGGATTTGGTCAGTATATATTTATTTGCCGACTGCTGAATATTTGCTTGAGAAAACAAAAAAATTTTGAAAGAAGAAGTTAAATGAAGTAAAATTTGTTTGCCCCCCCACACAAGGTCGGGTTGGTACGGGCATGTTTTTGTGTAACAGCGCAAATCTTTTATTGTTTTCACTGCATTCACCTTATACACTATAATTTGAAATGGTGTGGAAGTACACTTTGCGGCGCTCGTTCGCCAAAACTATAGATCTTACGAAAATAATAGTTATAACATAAATTGTATGCAATTTTTTCTAGTTTCATTTTGTATATAAATGTCTTATCGTGAAATGAGTCGGAACGGAAGTATTGTCAAAAAACTGCTTTTAGGCGCCATTTTCCCAATATGGCGGCGCGAACGGCATAAATACGAGGTGGCAAAGCTGAAATTCGGAAAATTCATATCAAAATCTATGAAGTTACCTATTTTCAAAATTCCGGAAAACTTTCTACGTAACCTCGTTTTTTAGAACTAAATGACCGTACACGGTTCGCTTCAAGCAAGATCAAGATCGATTAAATTGTCATCCAAATCTGACAGTGCACAATTATTATATAGGGTCCGGAGATTCCAAATACATAATCCGCAAAATCGGATAGCTAATGGTGAATAACTAACATAAAATATATAAACATTTTTTTTGTGGGTTTTCTAGTCAAAAATACTTTAAAAACCCACAAAAGATAATAAAAAAAATCTTTTTTTCATTTGTTTTTCGAGCGACAAAAAAAAAAGTTTTTTCTTGTATCGACTTTTTTCCATGAAAAATAGTGATTAACACAAAAACATTTGCATATTTGCAAAAATTAGTGACTTTATCGTATTCAGCTACTCAAAATACATAAACAAAAATTATCATAGAATATTTTAAAATTTCACTTGATCTTAAAAGCATCAAAAACTGTACACGGTTTGCTTCACAATTTTATTAAAATTATCGATAAGAGCGTTTACCTTAAAATGGCCATAAAACGAGTAAATGACCAGGTACGATTTCACGGATCTTTGTTTTTGGAATCTCCGAACACTAAATAATACTTGTGCACTGTCAGATTTGGTTGACAATTTTTACCGATCTTGAACTTGCTTGAACAAGTAAATGAGCAGCTCCGATTTTGCGGATTATGTGTTTGGAATCTCCGGACCCTATATACTATAATAATTGTGCATTGTCCAGATTTGGTTGACAATTTAATCGATCTTGATCTTGCTTGAAGCGAACCGTGTCTAGGACTATATTGTATAAAAATTATTTTATTGGAATTATGTATTTTATTTCAATATAATTATCTTACGGTATCCACCTGACGAAATAAAAAATTGCGAACAATCACATACTGCTATTATCGATTTTTAAAGTTTTAATTTTTTTTTTTTTTTTACTTTTACCCACTCCCTGTAAGGTAGTGACGCATTCACAACAGCCGTTTACAAAATGTAATTAAGAACTTGCACTGACTTTTATTTTCATTTGAAATAAAATAACATAATTTAAAAAAATAAATGAAGTTTCTATTCAGGTTTATACTTTAAAATAAATATAAACAGACAAAAAAAAGTATTAAGAGCCTAGAGCTAGTCTATAAAATTACAAAAAATTTTTGACTTTTGAAATATATATTTAAAATGTTCTGAGCTTAACCTCTAAAATCTATCACTTGAATGCGAATGATTGATTTTGAACCATGATTGTTCGAAAATAGGTGAAGAATAAAAATTCATAAAAAATTTGGCTTTATTCTGGCATTAGTTCTTATCAATCTCTTCCTGAGTAAAACTTTAGTTGATAGAGAAAAATTCAAGCTTGTAAGTAAATAATTGCCCAACTCTCCCAACGGATAAAATATGCTCAAATGTTTTTCTGAATCGATAACAATGCATTTTTACTGTGCCACTTGTCTTTCAAAGACTTTTATGCTCTCTTGCGTCAGTGCAGCCGCGAGTATGTCCTGTTGCGCAATCCTGCCTTCATTTTTTTCGCTACGTAGAACAGATAATATGCATGCATGTAACAAATTTCACAACTATAGCTACTATATATGTATATAAAGATATAGCGTTTCAAAATTGTTATATGAGAGCTGCTATGCCCCAAAGTCTAATCCCACCTGTATTTGTCACGGTGTTTGGCACACACAATATATGTACAGTGACTCACGTGCCCGAATTCGATGGCACCGCTAGCATAGGCTAGATATTAGTGTGATTGTAAATTTATGGACGATTTTAAGAAAAAGTGTTCGAAAATAAAACATTTGAAACAAAGAAGGCCTAAAAGAGGCACTATAAATTGAATGGAGTAATATCCCGCCAGATGCCATTAAAAAAACATGCTGCTTCGATGCCAAACCACTTTTAAGCCGTAGTTGAGCAAATACCACACGAAATATAAAAATTACAAAATCATTATTTTTGTAGTATGTTTCGATTTTCTATGTTTAAAATTTCAGTTAATATTTTTTAACAATAAAAAAAAATAATTTTTTAAGCTTTAACTTTTTCTCCTTCAAATGACATCAAAACTTTTTTCATATTCCATTTAGTTTCAGAATTGTAGAGCGCTGAAGTTAAATGTATGCACTGCATACAATAAGCTGTGAGCCACTGTATATACATACATATATCATTGGTGCCAAGATGCGAAAATTATGTAATACAATCCAAATATGTACAATAGACCGTACCTCCTTACAGGCAAATAAAAAAATTTCACCGTACACCATCAAATCTGAAGCATTTTTGCAAGACAATTTCGCAAAAAAAAAATTTTTTTTTATTTTAGCGTAACTAGAGGTCGCGCATCTACATTTTTCTTCATGTCATCGGCATTTACAGTCGATTTAGACGACCTCTATTTTCGGTAAAAAAAAAAAAAAAAAATTTTTTTGATTTTTTTTTGCAAAAATGCTTCAGTTTCGATGGTGTACGGTGAACTTTTTTTTTGCGGTACGGTCTAATGTACAATGTACATAGACTATCAAAGATTACTAAATCAAGGAGCTTGGTAAATTCATGTTGTTAAAAACAAAAAAATATTTCACATTTTTTATTTTAGTGCAAACATAGAATAAATTAAGCATTATTTCTACCATCTCTCAAATTTTGTTTTTGGTTTGAAGAATAAATTGGTATGATCGGGGAAAATATTCAGCAGCATTAAATAAATAATGTACCTATACTGAAAAGAATATAACCAGGAACCCAAAATAACTATTATTTGCTTTTTTGGTTTGTTTTGAGACTAATAATTATTATATTAATAATTTTTGTATTGAACTTCTTAGTCATTTTTACAACCAACATGACAAAGATAACAAGTGGATCAATTTAACCTGGTAATTGGTGACATATGTTTCGGCTATTACCACGTATATACATATTTATATGCATATACATAGCCTCATCAGACCAGTTTTTGGTTAAGTTGTACTGAGAATCGAACACCCGACCGTATGCATTTTTGAATTGCGACGGCCGCTCTAACACTTGAGCTATTGGATATGTGACCTTGATGTGTACAAAGTGCGTGTTTTTTTTATTATTTGCTTTTTTGTGATTGAAAAAATTGCCCAATTTTAATGATTATTTTAAAAAATTGTTTTTTAATTATTATGAATAAAAAATATTATATTATTTGTTAATAATTATTATTTTTCAATTAATATTTTTTACATTGATTTATAACTATTATGCATAAGAAATTGTTTTTCCATTGCCAATAACTATTATTATTGCCAATAAGTATTAATTTGGAAAATTTACGTTTTTTTGAAAAAGTTTTCAAAGCGTCTTTCATTCTTGTAATTTTTTTTTTGCACCAATCGATGGAAAGAGGTGGTTTCTAGGACACCAGAGGTGGTCCTCAGTTCCAAAATGTGCTCGATTTTGACCCATTTTTGAATTTTTTTTTGGATTAATCAATGTAAATAGGTCTAAAATGGATTTTGACTATCACAAGAAGTGAGTCCCGATCGAAAATGTATTTTGGTCATCAACAAAGGTGGTCCCGACTAACAAAAGTGGTAGAGTTTGGTCCGTTTTGAAAAAAATGTTTTTTCACTAATGGTTGAAAAGAGGTCGAAATCAAAAAAAAGTCACAAATAGTGCCCGATTTTTCTTTGCCCGATTTTTATGTGCCCGATATTATATAACATTGAAAAAACAGAAACTATTTAAGAACTATTTATTTGACATTTATCTAAAAGTGAAAAGTATGATTTGAAACATTTTATAATTATTGGTAAAATTTAAACAAAATGAGCTGGTTAAAAATTTCAAAGTTTGAATTGATTTTACTAATTCAGTAACGAAGTTTTTTATTTGCACTTACTGTGAAACATTTAGCTGATTAAACTAAAATATTTTGTTGTAAAATCAGATAATTGAATTGGAAAATCTAACAAACAAAGTATTTCGATTTTGAAAATTTTTTCTTTAATTTAAAGAAATAAATAATTGAATTTCAGAAATTTTACTCATAGAATTGCAATTATTTGATTTTACCAATTCTGTTTTTTCTGTGTGGGATACTTAATTAAGAGCAACAATATTCGTGCTAATATATTTTCATTTTAATTTAAACATAATTCACTTACTTGATCCAAATAAAACATTAAAAAATTCCCCAAAAACTAAAATTAGACTTGCAAGTTCCATTCGGCAAGCATGATTCACAAAACCTTTCAAAACAAACTAGCACAGCGCTGCCATGCATCACTGGCTATTTGACTACAAAGACGCAATATGTCACACTTTAACACAATAAGATACAGCATATCATCGGTTCTCTGAAATCGTACCATAACTTATACGCTTTTAATTTTCTATATGATTTTTGAGACATGACGTTCTAAGCGCATATGCTTTTTGAAGAGTCATTATCATCATAATTGACGGTGATTAACACTGGAAATCTGAACATTAATAATGCAACGTACAGTGTATATACATAATAAAAAAAAACATATTGACAATACTTTTTTTTTGATTTAGAAAAAAAGTTTTTTTACTGATAAAAAAATATGTACATTTTAATCTTGTTCCTCTATCAAAGCATGTCAAACAACATGTCAAACATTTTAAAGACAAATAATTATCATAACATAAATATTATCATTGATTCATTCATTGATAAAAACTAAGAAAGTATGAGAAATGTAGCGTGAGCAACACCTACATAATCGTGAATTTTGAATTTTTCAAAATCTTCAAAAAAAAATAATTGTAAGAAAATGAGAACAACAAATCTTTAAAGACCCTTTGGAAAACTTGCAAATATTGATTTTATTTTTGATACACAAATAAATTATTTTGTATTCGACGTAATAAATAACTCCTGTGTCGGTCTTATGAGAGAAGTTGAAAAAATTTGATTTTGATTCTGAGAATACTTTTGGGTACCATATTTATTTGGTTCATTACTAGTCAAAACGAAAGGAGCTGCAACTTGAGATTTATACATATTATAATTGATTTCATTGTATGAATTGTATTTGACTATTTATTGGTGAATCATTATTAATCTGAATACCATTCGTTGAATCATTGAATCATACAACTTTTAAAAATATAGAAAAAATAAAATTTTTAAAAATATTTTAACCTTAAATACGACGACGACTAACTATATAATACCAATATAAGTTAATAATAGTTCACGGTGGGCTTTAACCAAGTTTAAGTTCGAAGTTGAGTTACAACAGACTTGAATAGGGAATTATTTCGGATGCAATATATAGTCGATATATGTACATCAAAGGGAAAGAATTTCCCGAGCTTTCTGTTTAGTTCCGTATTTACTGTTCTTTAGTAATAAGTATTACATATGAGATGTTTTTTTTATAAACCTAACAGTTTCTGACCGGACACATTTTAGAATCGCTCCAAACTTTATTTACGTATTCTATGCATTATAATAGTGAACATGTATATCGGGAATTAATTTTTTATCGAACATATCGAGAGATATCGAGTTGTGAAGTTGAAACGTTTTATGGTGTTTTGTGGTCATATTTAAATTGTAATATCTCCGATAAATTTTAGCGAAAAAAGAATTTTTTTTTATTGTCTTAAAACAAAAAAGATCAGCTTTTTTAATCAATTTTTGTCTATGGCATTAGATAAAAACATAATACTTTTCATAACAAATCAATTGTCAAATGCCAGTCAACACGAAATTAAATAAACAAGAAATAAACAAATTTCTTTTAAACAAAAGCTTTCCAAATAAAGACCAAAGCGCTCTTTATGCTGATGGTCAATGGTCAATGTTATCCACCTTTTCTCAGCCAAAAGATGACATTGGGAGTCAGTATTGATTTGACGCAAGGGAATCCAACATAATGTGACATTACACAATCCTTTTATTTTCAATGGGGGAATTAAGTTTTGTCCTTAATAACAAGAAAATTACAGGCTCTGAGGTTTTGAATCCTTTGCAAATCCAAAATATTTTTGATGTTTACAATTCTCTTTGAATATGGGTGCAGCATTATTTTAACTCTTTTCATCAATATATGGAAAGTCCATAATTATTACGACCTTACAATAATCCATAAAAAGAGTTATGAAGGAACGAAATACTGTTATGGGGTGTAGGCTTGAAATACTCACCAAAATTTTATGAAGCATTGAAACGAAGTCATGTTGAAATATAAGTTTATATGGATATTAAAAATATTAATATTTGTTGCACTGTTTAATAAGTAATTTGTTATATAAATTGGTGCTCTTATTTCAAAAGAAATATTTTAAGAAAACTTTTTAGGTTTTGGGATATTGTTAAATAATTTCTTATTTCGATTCGTAAAATGATATCATCAAATTGTAATAAAACTAAGTTCTAGTTTTATAAATTACGTATAAAATTAAACCTTATAAAAATTGTAGTAATTTTTTTATCTCTCTTAAATCGTTTCGTTTTCTCTTTTAATCCTTTTTCGGAAAATTTCAATTAAATGATGAGCTCAATCAAAAATAAGGTGAAAATTTTAATTTTCTGGTCAGTTTTTTTTATTTATTTTTTTTAAAAATGCACCCACCTTAAATGCGCAACCCTATAAGTCTGACAGCTAATAATGGAGTGCGTTCAAAATGTCAAGTGATAGTTTGCAACAACACATTTGTGTAATGAATTGCTTTATAACCGCTGAACGCATTACAGCCTACCTTAACGTGGTGGTGGATCGGGGCCATGGCCTCACTGCACAGTGGTCAGAAATCGTGTTTTCTGGTTCTCAAAATTGCTAAAGAGCGCAAATCTTGTCGAAAATTTGCAACTTTTTTTTAAATGAAATCTAACTAAAATGCCAATAAATCATCGGAAGTTAAATTCGAAAAAAAAAAAATATTTTTTTGGTTCAAAAATGGCTAGAAAGTGCAACCCAAGTACCACATGTTGCAAGTTTTTGGCTAATATAGCGCATTTCTAGCAAAAATCATTGCTGCATTGCTTTTCTTGCTACTAGGAATTGATCAGGGAAGCACTGCTATACTTCACAAAAGGTGTAATAATTTAGCTATCAAAATGTTTTAGAAGTATAATTAAAGCGCTATTTTTTGCCATTCCACGCAATAAAGACGCTTTAGAAATTGTATTGGTATTATTATGATTGTGTTTGTTAGTTATATAAATATGTATAAGAAGTATTTACGTTTGTGATATTTATTGGCATTTATTTGAACGAATTTACTGCTTCTCTTTTATTTTCTTGAAAAATATGAGAATGTTTTAATATAATATCAATTACATAGGTTAGGTTAACCTAACCAATCAATTACATAAATTTGAATCAAAAGCATTTTTCCAGAACTGTAAACTGTGTGCGAATAAAATCTTTTCTACAAGTTTCTTCTGAAACTCATAGATAAATAATGCGCCTCAAGGTTTCTTTATATATTTATAAATTTTTAAGCAATAAGAAAAAAATATTTCAAAAAAATTTATTAGAATGCATATTTTCCCTCTCGCAATAATCCAACACTTTTTGAAGTGATAAAATAAATGGTTTCTATGGTATTTTATCTTATGAGCTTTGATAATAGTTAATTTTTCAAAATCATTTGCATGCAATGCATTGAAATATAATCATTGTTGCGCGTTTTTGATTGTTCGAATAAATTTCCTTATTCGAATAATTTTTGCAGAACTTTCATGTAATGACGTCTTCATAGTTCCATAAGTGAATTGCATGAAAGTATCAATAGCTAAAATTTAACCAAAAAATATGAATTTAACAGCGAGAGCGCTGCAACTTTTTTTTTGGAGTTCAATTAGCGTAAATATTTCAAAAAATAGCTAATACATTGCAGAAAAATAAGTTTTACTATGTTGGTATTTTTCAGCAAAATTTTTGATTTTAAAAGCTGATTTATAGCCAAGAACTAGCATAACGAGCTAGCGCTCTTGGTACTGCGCATCAGTATAGAGAAAAGAAATGTGTGTGGATTTTTTTTAGAAAAAATTTAAAGTTCGCTTGCAAAATAAAAGTTATAAAATATAGCCATTGCTTTTAATGTTAATTAACTTTTTACCTAACCATGAATCTGCGCTATGCTGTGTGAATTCCTACAGCTATAAATGCCAAATCAAAACAATAACTTTACAGTAGGTCAAAGCCAAACTCGTACAACAAAAGAATTATTTTCCAATTCTTCAAAACTATTAAATAAAAAGGATTAAAAAAATTTTAAGTATTTTAATAAATAGTATTTTCATTCCTTCAATTTTAACAAAAAATAAAACTCCTAATTTTTCGTTTTTATAAGAACCAAAAAGGATACTTATGGAATAATGGGAAACAATTTAACCTAGCTTTTGCAAAAAACCTGTTCAAAGCATGTCAAAAAGACTTCACCTGATAATAAAAAATAAATATAAAGCTGTAAAAGCATCTTTAAAGAATAAAAATTTTCTTTTAAATAAAACTTCAAAAAAAGCTAATAAATGACTTGTCAATTGCACTTAAAGTGTTTCTACAGCTTACTCCTAGCAATTATTGCACAGTAGTATATTAATGCTACTTGGGAAATCTTATCGGAAACTCACAATTTTTTCCTTTCATCAAAGCTTACCGAAATTCCAACAAATCTTTGGAGCCCGAATTTGAAAACAAAATAATGTTTTCGTTTTTGTTTTTTAGCGACGGAAAATTTTGTGGCTCTGTGTCTTATGCACAGTCTACCTTTAACTAAAATTCTGAGAATATATGTATCTAAAAATCGTAATGTTAAATTTATGTGCAAGTTTCAAAAGAAATTTAAAATGGTAGTAAATTGTTTCGACAAACGGCAACTCTGATTCACTTTCCGTCTTTTTGAGGCTGCAATTGGGTTTTATCTTCAAGATGAAATGGCAGTAACTCCGTAATCAAGCTAATTTTTCTCCATAACGATACATTTTAATTTTTACAAGGCATTTCATATAGTTTTCTATGTGATTTCCGATCAAGTGTTCTACAACTTTGGTAAGACAAAAAATCAAAAAGGTAAACTGTGCTGCGTCATTGGGTCTTACATCTTTAAAAACGATAAGAGTATAGATAGGCGTCCAATAAACGATTATTTTTGACACAAAATCGAAGGTATTGATTAGGAAGACAAGCAGAATGTCACAAATTGCTGCACATCGGCTGCATAGTTGGTTGTAACAAGGGTTGTAATAATTATACCTAGTATAGCATTTTTTCATGCAAAGTTCTCACTTTAAAGTCAAAATTTAAAATCACACATTTTTAAGGGTTGTAAATTTTAGCTTTAAGCACAAGTTTGTCCAATTTTAGACAATAATAGTAAATTTCAACAAACAATATTTCTTATTTGAGTGTGATAATAAAACGAAAGCATCAAATATTCGCATCATAAAAATACTCAAGATATCCTTAAATTTGTGTACGCACGCAAGCTGAAGTTGCACCACCTTCATAACTCGGTTCAATAAACTACAGGCGGTTGATTGAAAAAATCTGAAAGTTAGATCCCTTCTTTCAAACAAAATTTGTACATCACCATCATCTTTATTTATTTATTATTACCAAGGCTAGCCTCAGAAAAAATCAACACCGCTAAAGTAAATTTTTTTTAAGTCATAAAAAAATAAAGAACATGATCCATATTCCTAGTGACATTGGTGACGGATGTTTTATCTGAAGAATGAATTACACTGGTCAACTCTGCAATTATTTCCATTTTTAATAACTTGGAAAACTAAAATTTACACTCAGAAATGCAATTTTTCTTAAAATCACAAAGAATGGTTACACAATTTTATCTTATGTGATTAACGTGAATGGGTATTTTGTCTTATGTCCCTAAAGATACTTCTGCCATCATAAGGATGTCTCACCCTTGTCGGTATCACTCTTCTATTGTGTGTATACCTTGGTGAAATCTGTTCTTAGCTAAAATCACCAACTCATATTGCAGCCCAGATTTTTCAGATTGGCCAATATGCCCTCAACTAGACTAGTTGTCCGATTTATTATTCCCAAGGAAATTCGGTACTGCCAAAAAAAAACAAAGTCCAAGTTTTTCTCTCTGGCTCATTCATTGAATGGACAAAATTTGGGTCTTTTATGTGCTGTCTAACCTATGGCCCATCAAAAATACCCTCATTCAATTTCTCTGTGCTAAGCCCTCGAATTTTATGCGATAGATAAGCAAAGCATTCATAGTCTTTATTAAAAGCTTTTACAAATTATTCCATGATCCCGAGCTTAATATGAAATGGTGGGAATATAATGCGATCTCGATTTACTTAGGGTAATTTGTTGATATTGAAACACGGGTACTTTGTGCAACCACTTATTGAGCTTAGAGCAAATTAATCATTTTTAGATCTACACATCTCTACAGTTATGCTCTTGATACGAAATTTTTCTTATTACTAGAGAAATATTTGTGTATTAATCTTTTAAATTAGTTGAATAACCAATGGAAATAGAGGCATACTTGCTGCCATTATGTAAAAGAACACACTTTAAGCTTTCATTACTGCTATCAATAAAAAGACTTCAATCATGTGGTTTATATTTTTAAAGCCCATATTTTGAGTGAGACTTTTAATATTATTACAATAAACTTAATTCTCTTCAGCTGTAAAGTTTGTCAGTAAGCCCATTTCTCAAGTCCGGTAATGCGTAATTTTTGTATCTGAAGTAATTATATTATTACTATTATTTGAGACGAGATGCCAGTAATTCAGTATCTTCTTTTGCCAAATTTAACTCCCTTACTAAGTCATGTAACTTATTTTGATTAAAAGATTGAGGATTTCCTATCTGACTACATGCGAATTCTGAAATCTTTGGTCTGTAATCTCTTCATCAGTTTCCATGAGATCTGATTTGAAAAACGTCGATGATGTTGATGGTAATGGCTCTGGCGTTTTTTTACCATTTTCGAATTTGTATTAAATGGGCATCTAGCTTGTCATACATTTTTTTACACCACACCAGCTTAAACTTTGAAGAAGATGTAGAGCTAAGCAAAAATTAAAAGTTCATCATCATCTATTTTAAATTTTAAATCACAACTGATAGCAAAACTATCTAAGAATATTATGCAAAAACAATGGTTAAAAAAGATCATACATATCATTAGCACATCAATATACATAAAAAAAAATGACAAAAATATTGCTGCGGAAAACCATTAAGTTAGATTTTGTTGGGCGGTGCTATCTTTTGGTTAAAATTGAATACAAAATGAAGGTAAATCAACTTCGACTTCTATAGAAATTATGTTCAATTAGGGAAATGTTTGTATGAAAATACTTTTTTTTTTTGCATCAACACACCCATATTTTCTGGTTGTCGAAAAGACTATAGTATGTACTATGTATGTACACTATATATAATCGTAACGAAGTGAAAAATTTAAGAATTTTCTTATCAGCCTTGATATTTGTGGGTGTGGTGACCATAAATTGTCATTTGCTGGCCTTTTCTGTCTTGTCTCAATAGTGTCTACTATTTTTTGGCAAAGTTTCTCGGAAATGAAATTCGTATTGCAATTAAAATATCATGTTTTAACATGTTGTTCAATTAGATAACATTTAAAATAAAACATTAATAGATACATATTGAAATTTTTGAAAAATTCTTTTTAACATTTTTTTGCTATAAAAGTGCCAAAAATAATGTTTTATATGTGGAGTTCATTCTCAGCGCTGGTTGAGAACTGATTTTTAACATAAAAATATAAAATTTTATTCGTAAAAAGGATACCAGTTAAGAACACCATATTAAAGACAAATAATAAGAATTTCCCCACAGGATGAAAGGTAGTGTTTATAGTGTTGTGCAGCACAAGTGAAATAACTTAATTGAATAAAATTGTGATCTCCTTTTTGTTTTTTGGCAATAGTTCTTCTTGTAACTGTAGTTACGCTAACTGCAGCTATCGTCTTTTGCTCCGCTGCTGATCCTGAATGTAAAGAACGTAGTACAAAAGGTTTACCCCTACATTGGCCAAATCCAAGCGATTGTGGACGTTTTTATCGCTGCACTGCAAAAAACCTAAAACGTGAAGTCATTTGCCCATCGGAAAGAGAATACAATCAAAAAACTGGCAAGTGTGCGCTACGTGGCAAAGGCGTATGTACCTTAAGTCTGATTGCCCCATTGGCTGATGTAAGTAATAATGTATAAGGATGGCACGAAATCCCTTTTGTTCAGGTTTTAGCTTAAATAGCGATATGAACATCAGGAAAAATAAACAAAAACAAAAAATAAATTTTTGAACTCAAGAAAATAGTGACAATAACAGTGTATACCAGTGTTGGCATGTTACAAATGTCACGCGACATTACGACATTTACGACATTTATGAACTACGGTCGTAAACGTCGTAAACCTTCGAGCCTTTGTGGCACAACTTGAGTTTGTGACAAAAACGAATTCTTGAGTCCATACTGAGAAAAATTATTTATTCATAACTTGATTCAGATCAAATTGTCTGTCAAACCTATTAAATTCTCATCAAATTACATACAATTTTTTGTTCGTCAAATTTTTTGACAAACAATTTTAGTAGTTGTGAAAACGAGGTTGATCTGGAGTTTGCGACTTTTGTGACATTTGTGACATTTACGACAGTTTACGACGTGTGACCGTCGCAGACCTAAAAATCCTTGTGACTGGTGTATCCAGTCAAAAAGTAATTTTCTTTTTTGAAATCCCGTCAGTTTATTTTTTTCGAAAAATTTTAAATAAAAACTAAGTTCATGTGATTCATTCGAAAGATCTTGTTTAGAACTGAAACTTTTACTTTGCAACTAAATTTGCATATACTGTCATTTTTAGAGCTAAAAATATATAGCTCTATTTTATACTAAACTAAAACTAATTAAAATTGTGTGTCGTACTATCTAAGACCCATAAATGTGGCCAAACGCGAGATGCATAAATGTCTCAATGCTTTTTTTTGAAGTAACAGATTTTGTAAAAGGATATCTAATAGGATCTGCTGTCCCATATTATCTAAAATCCATAACTGTGGCCAAGTGCAAGTGAAAAAATACAGTTTTTTAGCAATATACTTTTTATAAACCTACTTATTTCATAAGAGTTATATAAGAGACCATTTAGGTCAAAATATGTTGCCCAAACTTCTTTGTGCCGGTAACTGTGCGACTGTCAGTAGTACTGAACATATTTTAACCAGTAGTAAAAAGTTTAATCCTGAAATTTTTAACTTGCATTAGGTTAAAGTTAAGAATAGTAAGAAACACATTTTGAGCTTTGGGTTCTCTCAGATAGCAAAGATTCCAATTTTTTTTTAGGGATAATCAATATGTTGGCTTTCATCTTAACTGCTATTTAGTCGCTACTATGGCTTTTAGTTACGAGTAGTACATGATATATTTAGACCTATAGGATTGTTAAATTTCGCTACAGGCTAAAAATTTCAGTTATAATTAAAACCTTTCGTATGAGCTACATATCGCTACTTGAGCGGCCATGGTACTTTTTTTTTTTTTTTTGATATTATATAAAAATTGACCAAAGTATTAGTATTAATACCATTCGACCTTTTTTTCGAAAAGACAATCTGTCAGAATTTTGAAAAAAAAAAAATGGTTTCTTGTTATATTTAGTGCCGGAGAAGATCCACCATAGTTCGGTTTTTTAGTTTGAGGTTAAAAATGTCGAAAAAGCATGGAAAATGTTGAAAAAGTTTGAATGAGATTGAATAAGCCGATTAAAATATAGAAAATGTTGAAAAAATGTACCAAAAGATTGAAAAACTAGAAAAAAGTGGAGAAAAGTTGAAGGAGATTGAAAAATATGGAAGCAGTTGGCAAAGCTGAAAAAGTCGATAAAATATGGAAAATGTTGAAGAAATTTGCATTATGTAATTGGAAATCTCAAAAAAAAAAAAAGTGAACAATGTTTAAACAGATTGAAAAATGTTAAAGCAGTTGAAAAGTCTTGAAAAAGTTGAAAAAATATGATAATAAAGAAAGTTGAAATAAGTTGAATAAATGTGAAAAATATTGAAATATATTAAAAAAGTCCGAAAATTTTTAAAATTATGAAAAAAGGTTGAAAATCCACAAAAAAAGTTGAAATATGTTGAACAAGTGGAAAAAAATGAAAATGCTGGAAAAATTTGACAGTTTAAAAAACTCAAAAAAAAAAAAGTTGAAAGAGGTTGAAAGTCTCGAAAAAAAAAATTAAAGAGATTGAAAAGTCGTGTTGAAATGCTAAAATATCTTGGTAAATTCAATTAAATTGAAAGAGGTTGAAAAAGTCAAAAAGAGACAAGTTAAATGTTGAAAATCTCGAAAAAACTTGAAAGATGTTGATAAAGTAGAAAAATAATGGCAAATGTGGAAAGAGGTTGTAAAATGTTGAAACAGTTGAAAAAGGCTGACGAAATCAATAAAATAAAGAAAATGTTGAAAGAAGTTAAGAGTTTCAAAAGCTCAAAAAAAGTTGAAAGAGGTTGAAAGTCTCGAAAAAAATCAAAAGAAGTTGACAAAGTTGTGTTGAAATGCTAATATATCTTGTTAAATTCGATTAAGTTGAAATAGGTTGAAAAAAAAAGACAGGGAAAATGTTGAAAAAAGTTGAAATAGTCAAAAAATGGTGAAACATGTTGAAAAAGTCCAAAAAGTTAAAAAAAATACGAAAAAATATGAACACTTTAAAAAAAAAATTTTAAAGTGTCATAAACTAAAATGTATGGAAAAGGTTGAAAGAGATTCAACAATCGAAAAAGAAAAACACTGTATAAGAAAATTGAAAAATGACACATCCACTTTTCCAGTTCCACCTACTTTTGGTTCAATAAATTATATTGGTATCCACATTCCAAATATTATCTCAATAGTTTGTTTAATTTGCGAGATATGCCCAAATTATTCTAAATACTTAGAGCTGTGGCACACCCCCTGGCACAATCCAGACCGATTCCTATTCTTAAATAGCTTCTTATAAACAACATTTCAACACCAAATTTTAGTACGATTGCTCACATAGTTTGTATGTCACTTAAGATATTTTACTTGTATGGAAGGTGACACGCTCACTGGTGCTATTTCGCCCGCTTTTAGTTCAGGTATACCTTATAGCAAGTAAGCCACCTGCAGTAAATATAATTGCAATTGCTGCAATAGTTCACTTCGAAAAACGCTTATAACTGTTTGTTCATATGGGAAATGCCACGCCCACTGATGTTATGTCAGTATATAATCTTAAAGCTCATAGCAACCGACACCTCTACACCAAAATTCATGATAATTACTCTAATAGTACACTAAATATAACAATATCAAATTTCATAACGATTACGTTTTAAGTTCTTTAGTTATAACGTTAATAAATATTGTACACGTTGCCACGCCCTTTAACGAGTTTTGCCATTATAGTGATTTAGTTTGTATTGATCACTGCTTTTAGTAATATCATCTCTAAAATTTTGATAAAAATCGTAAATACCGTTTTCGAGTAATTTTGAACCCCAATTAGTTAGTGAGATACGATAGTTAGAAGACAACATGTTGTACGTCGAGAGCAATCTGGCCTTATTATGATGCTAATAGAACGCGATAAGTGGTCTCATTAGACAAACAAACCCTGAGAATATTTGTCGGTGTCATTACAGGACACTATTTTATAGGCAAACATGCCTCAAGACTAGGGGTTTCTGATATAGGGGATCTTTGCCGAAGCTGTAAAGATCCTGATGTCGAAGAGTTAGTCTTTCATTATCTTTGTGAATGCCCAGCGCTGACAAATCGGCGTTTTAAGGTATTCGAATGCCAGATCTTCGACTCTATTGAAGACATCGCTCAAAAGTGTCCAAAATCCATTTTGAGGCTTATAAAAATTTCGAAATGGTTTGAATAGGTACGAAGTTATAAACAGGGTATACAATGAGCCCAATTGCGGCCTAAGTTATGATGACAATTGTCATCTCCCGTGCTAACCCAACCTAACCTAACCTAGTGAGATATGATGATATAAAACTTAAAGTTAGGGGCGGAGACACGCCCCTGTATGAGTCTCTAGCATTTTGAAACGTAACCGAGTCTAAATGTTTTTGACATGATGATGGTGTCTCGAAAAAGTTATTTTTCTTCACATCAACAGTATCAATTACGACCCAAATTTAATAAATTCTGTTAAAAACAATAAATCAAAACTTGGATACATAAAAATGTTTCTTGCTATGTTTTTTCCAGCGATTATTTTTGTAGCTCTTAAGCACATAGTTTAATATGAATGGTGCATTCATTTTGCTTCAATAAATAAGAAAAGTTTTAAGTTTGATCATAAACTAATGTGAAAACTACCGCGAACGCACTTAAATATCCTGAAGATAGTTTTTTCTGTTGCTTTTAAAAACAATTGCTTATTATATCTAACGATAATCACCCATTTGGTATTTGAATGCTCTCGGATTACACTAATATTGAACTACTATTTTGACTTTTGGGACTTTTCTTCAAAAAATAGAGTGGTATACCAAATTTTCAAAATTTTCTTTAAGCTATTTAAAGAAAGAAATAATAAACATTATGCGTGCCATCTTCGTTTTTATTTTCAATAGAATAGATGCCAACATATTTGTGCAATGAACGTGTCACGCCTACTTGTGCTTGTTTGTGTACTACGTCAGTCCTTTTTGTGTCAGTACTTATGTAATTCATGAAATTTTTTTTACATATATCTATTTACCCTGAAATTTCCTTAATATAAATTGAGTTTATTGAATTTTATCTTATACTAGTGGTACCAGCGGCATTGAATTCAAGAAGTAGCATAAGCAAAAAAAAAAAATTAAACAACAATTTTTGTGTGAGGTTTTGCCAAAAACTTATCCTAAATAATGGATATTAAAATTTAAAAAATAAATATGAAATTATCTTCTTTAGCACAAATATGTTGTTTTAAAAAAAAAATATTAAAATCGGTTCAGTATACTTTGCGCCAAAGTGTTACAAACCATTTTCATGTAAACAATTTTATATATGTAAATACTTAGTATAGATCCGTTCACATTTTATATCATGTCTTATAATGAAAAATTAATATTCTTTCCAGGATGACAACACCTGCATCGGTGAAAATTCAGGTACATTTAAGCCTCAAGCAGGCTACTGCCGCAACTACTATATTTGCGACAGTGATGTTGCGTATCCACAAATTTGTCAAATAGGCAGCATATATAGCACAGCATTGGGAACTTGTGTGCCAGACACTACAAACTCTTGTTGGCAAAATGCATGTAACGGTTTGCCAGATTCTAGCTATCTACCTTCCGATACTTCTTGTCTAAGCTTTTACTTATGTAATGCTAACGATGTTACCGTGCAAACTTGTAATTCAGGCAGTTATTTTGATGTAATAGCTAAAAATTGTGTACCCGACGTCGGATATTCTAATTGTTGGGAAAACTTTTGTCTTAGCCAAGCTGATAACGTAGCAAATGCTGACGACTGTCATAGCTACTATGCGTGTCAAGGCCAAACGGCTGTACCGGAAACATGTCTGGAGGGAAATTATTTTGATAAAATTACATTAGCATGCGTAGAAGGTGAATGTCCAACTGAGTCATGCACCTGTCCTGGTGGCTATGAGGAGGGACAAATGATACCACATCCAACCGATTGTAATAGTTTCTACATCTGTGATGATCGTCAATTGTTAGAACAGAGCTGTCAAGATGGAAACTATTTCGATTGTAATGAAAACGCATGTATGCGAGGCATTTGTCCAGACAGCAATAGACAAGTTAGAACGAAGCGTAGTTTGTTAGAGATATTAGATTTTGAAAAAGATATCGAAGACAACGAAAATGTCGTATTGAATGAAGAGGAAGCAATGAAACTGGATGCAGTCGCATCGTTAGATGAGTTATCAAAGTCCATCGAAACAATTGAACCAATTCATGTGGAAAAGGCAAATGAACCGATTGAAACTCCTGAGTGGAACGCGGCAATGGAATTTATGTGTATGGATCGATATTTCGAAGGAGATGTCATTGCAGATCCCGATGACTGTCAACAGTTCAAAGTCTGCTCTAATGCACAGTTAATTGTACAATCATGCAATCCAGGTACTTACTTCGATGAAAACTCACTTATTTGTAGGATAGATGAAGATGGCACTTGCATTAAAAAACTAGCAGCCATCGCATCAAGCCAAAATTTGAACACTGCTGATGAAACAGTCAATTGCACATGTCCTGGCGGTTATACTGATGGTAAATATCTATCGCATCCAACAAATTGCAGCTCTTTTTACATATGTAATGGTGCTAATGGTGTATTGGAGGTACATGAATGTGGTGTTGGTAATTTTTATAATGAAAAAAGCGAAATGTGTGAATTGGATACAACGGCTAGCTGCTGGCCTATAACAGAGACTAATTGCACTTGTCCAGGTAATATACAACCTTGGGACTCTGTTGCACATCCAGAAAGTTGCAGTCTGTTTTACATATGTAATGGTAATTATGGCACACTGGAGCTACAAGATTGCGGTAGGGGAAATTATTTTGACAATGACACCAAATCATGCGCAAAAGATACTTGTGGCGTTTGCAATATACCAGCCGATATTTGCGATAATCAATTAAATAATACTCTAATTGCAAATCCATCACAATGTTTCTCGTTTTATTTATGCATCAATGAGGATGCCACTCTTCATGTTTGTAATGCGACATCGTGGTTCGATCTTTCATTCGGTGGATGTACTATTGACACAAATGCTACATGCAGAAACCCATGTGAAAACACAACCGGTATTGTGTTTTTGCCTCATCTAGCAGACTGTACTAAATTCTATTTTTGCAATGACGCAACGACTGTAGTTAAAAGTTGTGATCCCGGTACAAGTTTCAATGCAGAGAAGAATGTATGTGAAGCCGGTCTAAGTAATTGCGTCGGCACAGTATGTACAGGTCAAGAAGATGGTACAACATATCCTGTAGCCAATGACGATACAAAGTTCTATTATTGCCTCAATGGAGAGAGTATTGAGACGAATTGTTTGACAGGAACAAATTTCGAACCAAATTTGGGAATTTGTATGTTGCAGCCAAGTGTAAGTATGCAAAATTCGTAAATTTAAGTATTTATTGGGTAAATTTATGGTGTTATTGGTGTTTCGTCTTGACAGTTATTATAAAAGCTTTCAGCTATACCAAAGTGAGCATCAAATTTTCCAACGTATTTTTATTTTACTGTAAAATTTCGATTTGTTAAAAACAAAATAAACACACGGGAGGTGACCAAATGTACTACTGTTGATTTGAAAAAACGAAGTGTCGAAAAGCGCTGGGTAAAGCATTGAACTTAGTTACTTAACAGTTGTTCAACAGTTCCTCGGTAATAAGATTCAGTCTGAAGAAAGTTTCCAATTGGCTTAACTTGAATATTAAGAATATTATTTATTTTGGTGGTATATATTGAAGTAGATGGATCTCATTAAAAAGATAGTATTTTTAATTTGGTATACGATTTCAGAACTTTAGTTTTTATTAATCAAAATCATCAGGTACTTTGGAGCTCATTTAGGTTCACTTATTTCAATTCAGTCAATAGTGTTGTGTTTTTTTTTTTTTTTTTTGTGAAGAATTTGAAGTAAGAGTATTAGGGTGTTTTCTATATTTTTTTTTAAATTTATTTTTGTGAAATTAACATGATAGTTTATATAAATGATATGATTTAGAGAAATCCATCAAAAGGGTGATTTCCGAATTCGTAAATTTAGATGTCACCCAAAGCCGAAATAACTATTTCATGTAAAAACCAATGAAGCATTAGCATATTTACATAAAATAAGGAAAACAGAACCGAATTTTCTGTTATATGGACACAGTCAAGTTAACTTTTTAGATAGTTTATAGTTCTTCAAAAGTTTTACTAAAAAAATTGCTCTAAATAAAACAGTTTATCAGCAACAGTAAATCAGCATTAACTGATTCATGTGGCCAAAAAGGTGAACAATTTGAAAACAAAATAATTTAATAATCTTTTTAAATGAAATTAAATTCCCTAGAAAAATTGCTCAAATATTCATAATTAATTTACAGCCTCTAAGCTCAATTTGAAGGAAATAATTTCTTGAGATGAGTTTTTTCATACTAAAAAAAATAAAAAAAAAAACTATCTCGGTAAGTAAGTAAAATTCTGACTAGAAATAAATTTACTTTTTTGAAAAATTTAACATAACTTCGCTTATGTGAGGAAATTTTCTGACTTAAGGACAATGAAGTTTTCCTCAAATAAAGTGAATCCAGTTATGGTATATTCTCATAAGATTGAATTATTTTTGTTTTATATCAGAAAAGCTACACTTACTACACTAAAAAAACAAACTTTGAAGGAATTGTCCCTTGAACGCACTAAATTTTACTATCAGTTTGTGTTTAATTTAACGCAAAATTCTAATCAAGCGAATATTTATTTTATGAGAATTTCAGCATTGTGATATTTTCAAAATATGTATTATACCCATTTTTTTTTTTTTTTTTTCAGAAAAATTGTAACCAGACTCTATGTGTTGATGCTGACGAAGGTTTTATTGCACCAACATTCGATCATCAAAATGCTTCTTTCTGCGCATGTAGAGATGGTGAGGCATACCTTACTCCTTGCTTTGACGGATACACCTTTGATGAAGTTAAACTTATTTGTTATTCGGTTAGTATAATAATATACGAAATATAAAATAACCTGATTTAATTAATTGTTTACCTTTTCTTTGTCATTAAGGACGCACCATGTGATCCAGCAATCTGTCCTAATAGTCCAGATTATACATATTTTCCAAATAAAAATAATACGCAAAGTTTGTGTATGTGCATCACTAATGAAGCAGTTATAATTGATTGTCCGCAGAATGGTACTTTTAACCCAAGTCTTATGGCATGCCAGTTGCCTGTTCCACAAGATGTAAGTTTGGTATAATAAGGTTCTTGAGAAAAATTTCGGTACAGTTTTTTAGTGACTTATGCTCTGAAGAAATCGTGACATACTTTAAGTGCTTGAAAAAGTAGCCTTAACAAAAAAAAAAATAAAATGGCACACGGTTGAAAAACATGAGGTAAAACTTTCTCAAAAAATATTAATATCACTTCGTTCTGTGTTATTTGCCTGCCCCGGGACTTATATTATGTTAGAGACTTATTTCAATTGAGGTATTCCTATTTTCAGTTAACCTCAGTTGGGACCCAATATAGGAGTATTCCTCACACAAGCACTAAAATTTTTCCAGAATTAAAAATTAAAAAAAAATTCCATATATAGCCAGTATCCTCAAATTTTATCAATTTATCTCTGTTATTTGCTACTTGAAACTATGAAAGCAAACAGACATGGTTTTTGAGTCAGAAGGTGAGGTATAAGTAAATTCAGCTTACTATTTAGGGATTACAAACAATGGAATGAATTAAACATATAAGCTATCTAATGTAAGAACAAGTTATGGTGTTATCTTTGGCCAGGCCGAAACTCACATACCCTACACTGCACTGAAAGTTTCTTTTAAATAAATGTTAAAAGACGTTGAAGAGGTTGAATATGTCGAAAAAAATGTGAAATGTAAAAAGGTTTAGGGGATGAAAAACATTGAAACAGTTGTAAAAGACTGAAAAAGTCAATAAAATAAGGAAACCATTAAAGAAAGTTGAAAGAAATTAAAAAATGTCGAAAAAATATGAAAAATGTTGGAAAATGCTTAAAAATGTCAAAATAATATGAAAATATCCAAAAAAGTTGAAAGAGGTTAAGAAATGATAAAACAATTCAAAATCTCTGAAAAAGTCTTAAAAATAAAGAAAATAATGAAGAAAAATTAAAGAAATTGAAAAAGTCAAACGAAAACATATGGGATATATTGGAAAATGTTAAAAGGTTGATAAAGTCATAAGAATATGGAAAAAATTGAAAATAATCGAATAAAAATTAAGAACTTTAACTGTGCCACGCCCACTTCTCCAATTCCGCCTACTTTTGGGTTACTAAATTATATTCGTCATTGACATCCACATGCCAAATCTTAGCCCAGTAGGTTGTATAGTTTGCGATATATGCCGTAATTAGTCTTGAAATTTAGGGCGGTAACACACCCACTGGTGTAATATAGTCTGATTTTTATCCAGAAACAGCTTTTTATAAGCAACACTTTTTCACCAAATTTTAGTCTGATTGATTACATGTTTCGAAAGATATGCCACTTAAGGTATTTTACTTGTATGGGGAGTGCCACGCCCACTCGTGCTAATTCGCCCACTTTCGATTCAGGTATACCTTTTAGCAAGTAAACCACCTAAATTAAATTTCATACCAATTGTTGCAATAGTTTAATCAATATAGCGATTGCAACTTTATGGTAATATAGAAGGTGCCACGCCCACTACTGCAATCTTGTCAACTCTCATTTAATTTCAAAGCCCATAGCAGCCGACACCTCTATGCCAAATTTTATGAAGATTTCTCTCATAGAACACTATCTATAACAGTAAACGTTTTTTGCTTGTATGGGAGGTGCCACGCTCACATGCTCCATTGTGCCAAATTTTTGCAAAAACATACCTTCTAGTAAGTATGGTATATCTGCCTTATTAAATTTCATAACGATTACGTTGTTTGTTCTCTAAATATAACCCTTCATCGAGTTTTTTCAGTAAAGTGGCAGATTTTGTGTTAATGAGCTTTCCGTGGCATCATCTCTACAATTTTTATGAAAATCGTTTGAGCCACTTTTGAGATATATGGAATCAAAATTGTTAACTGTTGAAAAGAGCAACGCCCACTTTCACGATTCCGCCCACTTTTATCACAATTTAAGATATATTTGAAATGTACCAAATGTTAACCAAATTTCATCACAATATCTTGCACGGCTTACGAGATATGGTGGTATAAAAGCTAAAATTTAGGGCTGTGCCAAGCCCCTGTAGGAAACTTTGAAAACTTGAAACCTAGCCTAATCCTAATCTTGTTCACATGTTCGTCAAATCACTAATTTTTATCAAAATCGCTGCAACTTTTTTCAAAATGGGCCTGGGTAAATATACATAGAGTATGAGCGGTAGGCGTGTCAGTGAACCGATTTTGCCCATTTTTAATAGCTAGATGCCTGCAAAAAGATGTGACCTGTGTGTGAAAGTTTCATTCAATTAGCTTTCTTGGTTTTCCCGTAAACCTGATTTCAACAGACTAACAGACTGACAGACAGAATGACAGACAGACATCGCTAAATCAACTTAGGTGGTGATGCTGATCAAGAATATATATACTTTTCCATACCTGCCACTCCTCCTTCTATGTGTTACAAACAAAAGGACAAAGTAAATATACCCTCGGTGTAGGGTATAATAATATACCTGAACAATATGATACTGAACTGTATCAGCAATATGTTATAAAAACGGTCATTTCTATTTTTTGGATCATAACTTCAAAATTAATATGAAAAAGAAATTTTTTTTTTACATTTCAGCCAAATTGCGATCAAACTCATTGCCTCAGTGCTGCAAATTACGATGCTTTCCCTTCACTAACTGCTAAAGATAATACAACATTCTGTATTTGTATGGATGGTGGTGCTACACTTTTAGATTGTCCGACAGGTCATACGTTTGATGAATACTATAAAGTTTGTGTTTCAAATGTGGTAAGAATTTATATTTACATTGAGAAGAACCTGCTTTAGTTATGTACTTAAAAAATTTCAATTTCAGCCTCCTTTTGATATCACAAAATGTCAGTCAAATGAAACATTTTTCCCAGTACCAGATAACATATATGCCTTCTACTACTGCAGTGATGCGAACACAGTTCAATTAATTAATTGCCCGACTGATACTGTCTATGATGATCACTATAAAGCTTGCTTAGCGGTAAGTGTTGCCAAAAAAAAAAAAAAAAATCCTAAAGTTTTTGTTGAGAAAACTATTCTAATTAAATATTTACATTTTCTTATTTTAGGATCCTTGCGATCAAACCGTTTGTGATGATCCAACTATGGCTGGCGTATCATTTGCTGTTAAAGGTAACCCGTATATTTTCTGTTATTGTGGACCAGATCCAACAGAGGGGCTTTATGCTTATTGGGAAGCATGTGACGCTGGCACAATGTTTGATCCAAAATACAATGTATGCTTAGCAGAATCACTAAATGTAAGTATTTTAACAACTAAGCATTCGAACTGCCACTCTTTTTTCGAATTAGATAAACGTATAGTGTGAAAATCTTGAAAAAATATTTAAGATTGATAAAGCAATCCCTTAATTATTTTAAAAGGCTTCGATTTAGATTAGAAGTTTTAGTTAACAACTAGCCCGTGACCTTGATTTAATACAGTGCAAAATATCTGAGCTTATTTTGTATCTTATTTTACATAAACATGTTAAGAACCATAACTAAAATCAAACATAGCTTAAGCAAACGACTTGATCCGTTTTTATTGTGCAAAAATCATCTGGCTATCGGATGAATAAAGAAAAATTAATCACCCGAATATGGGATTACTATTCACTTTGATAAAAAAAGCATAACTTAGGTAACTTACTTTTGCGCGTGCAAGAAAAGTGTGATTTAAAAGGACACCATGAGCAAAAATATGCAGAATAGGATTTTTCTAGTGGTTTATTTTGATTTGTATGGCTCTTAACACTTCCATGCAAAAAAAAAAACAAAGTGAGCTAATAATATTCTTAACTGCTTTAAGTCATTGTCCCTGAGGATAGGATGTTTTCGTTGTTTTTTTTTTTTTTTTTTGTACCATTCGATACAATTCGACTTTTACGATAATTTTCAATACAGTCCAGCTTTTTCAATAGATATATTTAGTTTTATTTTCGATTAGTTATGACTTATAAATACACATATTTTCTGTAAGGGTGTTCCTCTAAACTATTCGCTGTCAAAAAACAAACCCCGTCGCAAAATCGTTGGAGTAAACACAATTTAAGTTGGATAACGGGCGACAAAAAATTCAGCACCCAGTTTGTTTATGTTGTCATTCCAAACGAAAATAAAAAAATTGACACAAACTTATTCGAAATGTAACACTGATCGTCCCCCACCGACAGTGATACAATTTTCTTATACAAAACTCCGATTTTGTTTTTGAATTTAGTTTGCTTTAAATTTGAAAAGAATGTTAATCCTTAAATCAATATCGTCCCAACTTCATTTTAGCATCCAAATTTTTTTCTATTTTATAACGAGCTTAAAAATAAAATATTAAGATATAAACTACAAAAATTTATCGTACCATATAAAATAAAAATAAACTTTTTTTTCATGCAGAATAACTTTCGCAAGGTGTCAGTATTTCAAAATTGACATTTCCCTTGTAATACCTTTCATATATTAAAAACTTTTAGTATATATTCCGATTTTCAAAACATCAATATGTGGTCACGCTTTTCAATTATTTTCCAACATAATGCAAACGAAAAATTAGACTAGACCTACTATATGTACATACTTATATCTAAAGAAAAACAAAAAGTACATTTGTGAATCAACCTTATTTTTTTAAAAATATTTTCTTATAATTTCAGCCTTATTGCGACGTTTCCCTCTGTGCCAATGAATATGTCGGAATGACCATTCCTGCAATCAATGACACAAATGGTTTCTGTTATTGCACTAGCTCTAACACAGCTGAAAAATTCTCTTGCAATGGAGGTATGAAATATGATCCTATCCGAAAAATTTGTATGGATGATATGCTTTGCGACGGCATGTATACGCAATATGAAACCATTGCTAATAAAGATGTATGCAATAAATATTATTTATGCTTCAATGGTGATATCTTGGACTTAACCTGCGCCAATGGCACCTACTTTAACAGCTCGGCAACGCAATGTTTACCAAATGACAATAATCAATGCCTCATACTGAGTGATGATTGCACATGTCCCGGTGGCTCTAAATCAGGCGATTTCTTACCGCATCCTACAGATTGTTCATTATACTATATATGTTCGGGTGGAAAACTTATAGTGTCATCTTGTGGCACTAACAACTATTTCGACAAATTAACGAATGCTTGTAAGCAAGATACAACAAATTGTTGCGCAACTTCAGCTACGCGTACATGTGTGGGAAACTATCGTGAAGGCGAGTTTGTTCCACATCCAACAAATGCTCAGTCCTATTACACCTGTACCAATGCACGTCTTATGCCAGCAAGTTGTGGTGCTGGAAATGTTTTTGATCGTAAGTCACTCACCTGCACAAGGTTGCCAAAGACGCTGACGAGTTACAAGTGGAAACGTTCCAGCTTCGAAATGCAAGATGTAAGAACTTTGTTCAAAATTAAACCAATTATTAAGAAACTGACCGGTTCGTTTGGTAACATATTTGCTTGATAAAACAAACAAAAAAAAAATTTTTTTGAGAAAATTTCGATACAAATCATTTACCTATCATAAATAATTAAGTACATAATTTAGCTTTAAATTCAATATCCTTTTATTTGAAAAACTTCTAACTATTCCACTTCCGAAGTGCGCCTATGTTGGTCACAACAAAGACAACAACTACAAAAAAAAACACAACACATGAAAAATTTCTGTAAAATAAAATTCGGTTTTTCGACAAAACTCTAAATTTGGTATTTTTATTTGGCATAATTTGGCTAATAGTTTTTTATAAATGTGGCAAATTCATCTGGAGTGGAGAGTTGGATAGTTTGTCGTATTTGGGTTAAGGAAAAATTAACTGAAAGACTTTCACACAAAGGATGCTAACCTCTTTGTGTGAAAAAAAAAATGCGTCGGCAAATAAGCAGAAAACATTTTGCGATACAAAAAAAAATAGAAAATATTCAGAATTTCATTTTTGATATAAATTATGGCCAAAAATGATTCCGTAAATTATTTTGGTCAAAAGCTTAAGTGCACACAAAGAACCAAATTATGATATATGTAGTTTTAGTCATTCTGTTCAATAGCTTATGCGTGACATTTTTTTGGAGATATACAGTATCTAATATCAAAGAAAACTTAATAAATAAGCCGCATATTAAATTTTGATCCACCAAACATCCATAAAATCTTTTGATCAGAACGACATAAGCTAAATTAATATTAATTTTTAGGTAATTTTTCCTAAAAAACCTAAAAAGTCCTTTTAGTATACTACAGTTTTTGTAATCCTGATAAAAATTTATATGGGCATGGAAAACAGAAAAAACGGCGCTTTTATCAAAAACAAAAAATTTTTCAAAATAATATTTTGTAAATCTTATGCACACAATTTTTTTTCCTAGGCCACTTGAGAAAATTTTTCACTGATTTTCGGGCGAAATTTTAATTTTTCAACATTTAATCTCAATTTTTATGGCAACATTTCTTTTTATTTTGGGACTTCGTCCTTATCCTTTATAAGCAGTATGAGTTTTGTACTAAGGAAATGAAAAGTTTTTGTAAATCTTATACATACAAATTTGAGAAAATTTTTCACTGATTTTCGGGCGAAATTTTAATTTTTCAACCTTTAATCTCAATTTTTATGGCAACATTTCTTTTTATTTTGGGACTTCGTCCTTATCCTTTATAAGCAGTATGAGTTTTGTACTCAGGAAATGAAAAGATTTTGTAAATCTTATACATACAAATTTGAGAAAATTTTTCACTGATTTTCGGGCGAAATTTTAATTTTTCAACCTTTAATCTCAATTTTTATGGCAACATTTCTTTTTATTTTGGGACTTCGTCCTTATCCTTTATAAGCAATATGAGTTTTGTACTCAGGAAACGAAAAGTTTTTGTAAATCTAATACATACAAATTTGAGAAAATTTTTCACTGATTTTCGGGCGAAATTTTAATTTTTCAACCTTTAATCTCAATTTTTATGGCAACATTTCTTTTTATTTTGGGACTTCGTCCTTATCCTTTATAAGCAGTATGAGTTTTGTACTAAGGAAATGAAAAGTTTTTGTAAATCTTATACATACAAATTTGAGAAAATTTTTCACTGATTTTCGGACGAAATTTTAATTTTTCAACATTTAATCTCAATTTTTATGGCAACATTTCTTTTTATTTTGGGACTTCGTCCTTATCCCTTATAAGCAATATGAGTTTTGTACTCTGGAAATGAAAAGTTTTTGTAAATCTTATCTCAATTTTTATGGCAACATTTCTTTTTATTTTGGGACTTCGTCCTTATCCTTTATAAGCAGTATGAGTTTTGTACTCAGGAAATGAAAAGTTTTTGTAAATCTTATCTCAATTTTTATGGCAACATTTCTTTTTATTTTGGGACTTCGTCCTTATCCTTTATAAGCAGTATGAGTTTTGTACTCAGGAAATGAAAAGTTTTTGTAAATCTTATCTTTGTAAATCTTATCTCAATTTTTATGGCAACATTTCTTTTTATTTTGGGACTTCGTCCTTATCCTTTATAAGCAGTATGAGTTTTGTACTAAGGAAATGAAAAGTTTTTGTAAATCTTATACATACAAATTTGAGAAAATTTTTCACTGATTTTCGGACGAAATTTTAATTTTTCAACATTTAATCTCAATTTTTATGGCAACATTTCTTTTTATTTTGGGACTTCGTCCTTATCCTTTATAAGCAATATGAGTTTTGTACTCTGGAAATGAAAAGTTTTTGTAAATCTTATACACACAAATTTTTTCCCAGGCCATTTCAGAAAATTGTTCACTGATTTTCGGACGAAATTTTAATTTTTCAACCTTTAATCTCAATTTTTATGGCAACATTTCTTTTTATTTTGGGACTTCGTGTTTATCCTTTATAAGCAGTATGAGTTTTGTACTCAGGAAATGAAAAGTTTTTGTAAATCTTATCTCAATTTTTATGGCAACATTTCTTTTTATTTTGGGACTTCGTCCTTATCCTTTATAAGCAGTATGAGTTTTGTACTCAGGAAATGAAAAGTTTTTGTAAATCTTATCTCAATTTTTATGGCAACATTTCTTTTTATTTTGGGACTTCGTCCTTATCCTTTATAAGCAGTATGAGTTTTGTACTAAGGAAATGAAAAGTTTTTGTAAATCTTATACACACAAATTTGAGAAAATTTTTCACTGATTTTCGGACGAAATTTTAATTTTTCAACATTTAATCTCAATTTTTATGGCAACATTTCTTTTTATTTTGGGACTTCGTCCTTATCCTTTATAAGCAATATGAGTTTTGTACTCTGGAAATGAAAAGTTTTTGTAAATCTTATACACACAAATTTTTTCCCAGGCCATTTCAGAAAATTGTTCACTGATTTTCGGACGAAATTTTAATTTTTCAACCTTTAATCTCAATTTTTATGGCAACATTTCTTTTTATTTTGGGACTTCGTGTTTATCCTTTATAAGCAGTATGAGTTTTGAACTCAGGAAATGAAAAGTTTTTGTAAATCTTATCTCAATTTTTATGGCAACATTTCTTTTTATTTTGGGACTTCGTGTTTGTCCTTTATAAGCAGTATGAGTTTTGTACTCAGGAAATGAAAAGTTTTTGAAATCTTATACACACAAATTTGAGAAAATTTTTCATTGATTTTTGGCCGAAATTTTAATTTTTCAACATTAAATCTCAATTTTTATGGCAACATTTCTTTTTATTTTGGGACTTCGTCCTTATCCTTTATAAGCAGTATGAGTTTTGTACTCAGGAAATGAAAAGTTTTTGTAAATCTTATACACACAAATTTTTTCCCAGGCCATTTCAGAAAATTGTTCACTGATTTTCGGACGAAATTTTAATTTTTCAACCTTTAATCTCAATTTTTATGGCAACATTTCTTTTTATTTTGGGACTTCGTCCTTATCCTTTATAAGCAGTATGAGTTTTGTACTCAGGAAATGAAAAGTTTTTGTAAATCTTATCTCAATTTTTATGGCAACATTTCTTTTTATTTTGGGACTTCGTCCTTATCCTTTATAAGCAGTATGAGTTTTGTACTCAGGAAATGAAAAGTTTTTGTAAATCTTATCTCAAATTTTATGGCAACATTTCTTTTTATTTTGGGACTTCTTCCTTATCCTTTATAAGCAGTATGAGTTTTGTACTCAGGAAATGAAAAGTTTTTGTAAATCTTATACACACAAATTTTTTTCAGGCCATTTGAGAAAACTTTTCACTGATTTTCGGACGAAATTTTAATTTTTCAACATTTAATCTCAATTTTTATGGCAACATTTCTTTTTATTTTGGGACTTCGTCCTTATCCTTTATAAACAGTATGAGTTTTGTACTCAGGAAATGAAAAGTTTTTGTAAATCTTATACACACAAATTTTTTCCAGGCCATTTGAGAAAACTTTTCACTGATTTTCGGACGAAATTTTAATTTTTCAACATTTAATCTCAATTTTTATGGCAACATTCATTTTTATTTTGGGACTTCGTCCTTATCCTTTATAAGCAGTATGAGTTTTGTACTCAGGAAATGAAAAGTTTTTGTAAATCTTATACACACAAATTTTTTCCAGGCCATTTGAGAAAACTTTTTCTTTCAATCAAACTTTTTTTTTTCAATCTTATCCACACAAATTTGAGAAAATTTTTCACTGATTATCGGACGAAATTTTAATTTTTCAACATTTAATCTCAATTTTTATGGCAATATTTATTTTTGTTTTGGGACTTCGTCCTTATCCTTTATAAGCAGTATGAGTTTTGTGCTCAGGAAATTAAAAGTTTTTCATGTCAACTCAAGTCAAATCATTTTTTTTTGTGATGTTTTTCATTTAAGAATGAAAGTTAAGAAAATTATAAGAAATCATCGATTCGGTTGCTTAAAAGAATCGCTATGCCACATCATAGATAATGCAATTTAGAGTATTTACTTGAAATCTAAATACCAGTAAAATTGATTCATTAGTTTTTTCTCATACTGCTTGAAAAATATTCGACACAAAGTTCGTTTCGATTTGCTTCCTTTGACAATGCAAAACAATAAAAAAACTTGTTCAAAAAACGGGTCAGTTCTCAAAAAACAAAAATATTACTGGAAAATAATCACAAACTAACACTGAATTATTAAATGTTTTTTTTTGCGTTTCCTATAAAATTTAAAAAATCAGAGTGTCCGTTTTTTCAAAGGATCGATGCAATCATAATACTTAATCTCTAACTTTATGTTTAAACTTTGCAATACTTTGTAGATATTACTCTACTTAATATCTCTTACCATAGAGTACGTACTGTAATTTCTGGATTAAAAGTTTCGTGACGATTTCCAAAAAATTAAGGATATTTTTTTATTATAAAATATCAACGCCTTTAATCCAAAATGGCTTTGATTTCAATTTATTAGTTAACTTAAAAGGACCTTTAGCTCCTTGGATGCAAAATTTATAATATTTGATTTGAAAATTATTTAATAGCTCACACAATGAAACAATTTTCAGGACATTGCTATGGGGCCACAATCAAACCTATATGGAATGAAAGTATTCGATAATAAAACAAATCACAAATATTTTTCAGCTTCGAGTTAGTTTTTTGTGTTCACTTTTATGACTTTAACTCCTGAACCACTTTTATTTTTTCATGAAATACATGAAAATTTATGACATATTCATCTGTTTAAATTTTTTTTTTGCGGTTTTTGGCAACGGTTAAGAAATCAATATTAGTAACTTCTACAGAACTGTACCTTTTAATATATAACACGATTCTTCAGAAAATTTGAGAGGCCCAACAGTTCAAAATATTTTACACACCACAGTACCCAAAAGTGTGGGCAAAAGCAATTAGATAATTTTGGATATACCAATGTTTTAACGCTATAATTTTTATTCAAAGGACGAACATTGATGTCAAATATACATGCGAAACTGCACAGCTTAAACCGTTTTAATTAAAACATTATTATTTAATTTTTTTGGCAGAGTTAAGTCACTTTTGCGCAAATATATTACCTGGTTATTAAAAATGTCTAACTATTTAAAAATATTTTTATTTATAATAAATTATTTTGCAAATAGGTGACAATTTTTTTTTTACTTATAAACGCGAACACGCGACGATTTCAACCGATTCATTCGAAATTTAAAACTAAACTTCACAAATTTTTTCCCCCATAATAATATTAATTTTTTTAAAACTTTAACTGAGATACTATGGTATGCTTTTAAGATAAAAACCACGCAAGTCGACGTTAAAAATTTAACTTAGCGTGATTAATTGAACAACGTGTATCTTCACGTGATATGACATATACCCTAATGAAGAGGCATTTTAAGTTTTATCTTGCTTGCTACTTAAGCGAGAAAAAAAAATCTTAACTTCTAGCTAAATAGCTAATAAAGTCGATATTTGCAGTAGCTCAACTTTATCAGTATTAACTTTGATGCGTCTACTGCTAGCATAGAAGATATTAACTTTCATTGATAAATTGCAAGGACCCTTATTTAGATTTTGAGCTTCGGTCAGACCGATGATAGTTTTTTCATATAGTTCTACTTGAAATTATTTTAATTTTATTAACGATACAATAGAGAAAAAGCGAAATGCTTCCACGCAGTTGCACGCTTATGTATATATATGTGTGTGTCGTATTTTTTTGAATACATGTATATTTCTCAATACATTGACAATGGCAAAATGTCATTGACGTAACGTTACAAACATGATAAAAAATTATTTCGTGTCAAAAATAACACTTAGGCTTTAGGTGCAAAATTGAATTCAGTTTTTTTTTTTGGTTTATAAAAAGTAGTTTCTGCACCAAATGCGGGCTCTTTTATATTCATAATAAAACTTTGCACTTCTGAGGTCAACTTTAAGGATTCTCTAGTTTCTGAATGAATAGTGATTGCTTATTAACTTTAAAGTTATGAGAGATATAATTGAGTTTAGCTATAACTGCTATGAGCCTTCTTAGCTATGTACATTTAGTAAGTAAACAAGCTTAGAGAAAGATCTGTAAAAACCGTTGTCTGAAATTTTGTTTTTCATAAGCTCAAATTTTCAAAACTTATATACATATACAAAAATTGAAAAATATTAAAAAAAAAAAATTTTAATTCTACTATCGTGGAGTTAAATTTTTATTTCGAACTATGAAAATCTTAAAAAAAAAAATAATTTCTTAATTTATTTATATTTTAATTATAAAGGTTAGGCTGTCCAGTAAACTAATATATTCGTAGTTTATATCAATATTGTTCCTTTGTGATCCCCTCAAAAAGAAACTAAGTAAGTTACTTATATTCTGTAACCACAACGTCTTCTTATTTTTGAAAATAAACAAAGCAGTTTTGCAGTTTTTTGTTTTTTATAAAACTTAAGCGCTGTTTTTTAAAACACAAAATTTCACATAATTCCCTTATTCATTTTTCCCTATGTAAAAAAAGTTTTAGGTCTCTTAAAACATTGAATTTCCTACAATACAATTTTTTCCAAGGCGCTATTTACTACGTACATTTGCTTGCAACCTAAGCCGCTTCAAATGTAGAAAATGTAGTAATTTTCTCATTAAGTTTTTTTCGGTTTGTTGCAGCTTTGACATGCTTTAGTTCATAAGTGATACCACTTTCAAAGTAACATTGCACACAAAAGTTGTTGAGAAATAAAAGCGCTACAAGATTGTCTCATATTGCTTTCAAGGTCAATTAGTCGCTTTAGAAATAATTTCAAAATTCCACTTCATGCTATCTTTGTCGACCTTTAACCCTTAAATGCACGATTTGTTTTTTTAGGTGAAAAAAATATATTTGGTAGACGTGATCATGTTAACCCTTTAGCGACGATGATGCCATATGGCATCACTAACTATAATTTCAGAAAACTAACGGTACTGTACCATTGCATTCATTTTTTTCTAAAGAAATACATGCGTTATGTAGAAAGAGGTTGAAGTAGTCGATTTCTCCATCTTTTTTGACAGTTTGTTATCACATGTCGTTAGAACAAAAGCTGAAAGTGGAGTGTTTTTTTATAAAGTGAAAAAGTTCGCAAAATGAGTCATAGGAAAAAGTAAGTATTAGAAATTTTTTTTTTCTAATTTTTTTTTCGTGTCAATGAATGTTTATTTTGAAAGTAATCATCTTGGGCTTCAATTTAATATTTTTATTGAGCTGCATTTTTTATTAGTTTGATATATATATAAGTTGCAATTTTGTTGATGCCATATGGCATCGTCGGCGTTCGGCGTTACAAATACTGCATGTGATTTCCTCTATGTACACTAGGGTGATTCAAATTTATTTTTTTTAGCTTTTTTAAAGTGCTGTTGCTTAAAAAGTAAGTTTATGATATGAAGAAAAAGTTCACGAAATTTCAGCTCTGTAACTCAATTTTATAAGGTGGCGCCGGAGCCTGTTAGTTTTACATGTAAATTGTATGGAAAAATTATTTTTTACAAAAAAGGTATCTAAATGAATAGGTGATTAGTGTTGTTGAGCTGACAATGGTCGTTCTTCGACGTAATTTTTTACGCTGAATCCGAATCTGGCCTCAGAATTGACCCATCATGTCGGAATCCTGAAATATTTTAGGCTAAGTACCTAAAACATGATGTTTTTTGTCTACTTTCGAGGCCATGTATGGGATTCAAAGAAAGTTGATCAGCTTATTTTTAACAAAAGCTTCATTTAGTACCATCCTTGCCCTTTAAAATGAGCTTTCAAGTGGTGATCTGTGATGCTTCCTTGCAAAGTTGCAGCCATTTCAAGGTGACATGAATTTGAAGCCCGTTGGTTAATATTGTTGAGTTGCAACCCTTTGTAGGAGATCCAATTCATGTCACTTTAAAATGGCTATAACTTTGCAAGGAAACATCACAGATCACCACTTGAAAGTTCATTTTAAAGGGAAAGGATGGTACTAAATTATGCTTTTGTTAAAAATAAGCTGATCAACTTTCTTTGAATCCTATACATGGCCTCGAAAGTAGACAAAAAACATTATGTTTCAGGTAATTAACCTCAAATATTTCAGGATTCCGACATGATGGGTTAATTCTAAGGCCAGATTCGGATTCAGCGTAAAAAATTACGTCGAAGAACGAACATTTTCAGCTCAACTACACTAATCACCTATTCATTTAGATACCTTTTTTGTAAAAAATAATTTTCCCATACAATTTACATGTAAAACTAACAGGCTCCGGCGCCACCTTATAAAATTGAGTTACAGAGCTGAAATTTCGTGAACTTTTTCTTCATATCATAAACTTACTTTTTAAGCAACAGCACCTTAAAAAAAAAAAAAAAATTTGAATCACCCTAATGTACACACTTGTTTTTTTTTTGGTTTTTTGGCATGAAACTTCATGAAATCGAGGATTTTTTGATCGATATCGTGGAAGATGATACAGCGAAGCAATTAACTGGTATTTTTATACAGCCTCCAGATGCAGCTTATGATTCAGCTGAGGATGGTGCCGACCATTTTTACATAGCTGCTGGATGTTGTTGTTCAAAATGCGTGGCTTCTACATCAAAAGACTGAAAAGAAGTTGCAAACGTACTTTCAATTTCGGCGAAATATCGCCCAACATTATTGCCATACTGTTTCCCGAATTCCAGAAGAAGACCGATATGATCGATTCGATCATTATCCGACCAAAAGTACCAAGCGACGATGCACAATGCCACTCTGTGACAGTCAATCTTGCATAAAATGTGAGAAATGTGATGTTGCGTTGTGTGTTGAAAAAATATGCTTCAAAAAGTATCATTCCTCGAAATGAAATCAATATTTTTTTAAACTATTGTCAATTCTAATTACTTTTTCTTATATTCCCATGCATTTTTATTAATAAAATATTTGTTTTAACAAAACCAAATTGGTATTTAAAAAACCATTTTTGACTTTATTGCAAAAACAAACAAAAAGAATTACAGCGTTTTTTACTCTCAACCTTTGTAACGTCGATGGTCGATGATGCCATATGGCATCACCTGATTCTGGCCGACTTCGTGAACCGATTTAAAAATATGTTCCATATTCGTGATCAGGAGGTCATAATTAGCCAATGTGTGCATTTTCATCACGAAATTCGAAAAAAAGTTGTCCCGGCGTTAAAGGGTTAATGCAGAAAAAAATAAAAAAAATTTTTTTTTTTAATATTTAATATCTTTTTATTTTAAAAAACAACCTGTTGAGGATATGCAACACCATGCATTTTAGTATATATTAATATTAAGGACTTAAGAAAATTTCTCAAAACTAGTAACTGTAGTGAACAATAGAAGAGCTTTTACAAAAAAAAATTATATTATGTATGTATTTAACTTAGAAAATCACTTTTTACAAATCAAACAAAAAACTGTAATTCTGACATCCAACGAACTTCTGCGAATTTTCTCTTTGTCAAAGTATAACTCATATTTTAACTTCGCGCAAAAAAAAAAAAGTGTCGCCACTTGATAGAATACATGTCCGTTAACGTGAAAACCTTACAACAGCACGGATTTATTACATACCGAAGACTTCGAGGCGGTTTGAATGGTATGTTGCCGTTTGGCTACAAAATGCATTTAAGGGTTAACCCATTATTGATTAGATACGCAATGCAAGATCAATAATTGTTTTGTGTACAATTAAAGGTTCTGTAAAGCAGTAAATAAAGTTTTAATTCGATTATTCGTAATGTTATATTGATACACTTTACAGTTTTAATATAATCACAGTTGACCTCGAATTGACCTTGAAAATCGATTTCAATTTATCGAAATCAGTTTTTCAAATTGAACAAATTTACAATAAATAGTTTAAGGAAAATTTACCGTTCCCTTCAATTATGAAATCGGATTTGAAATTTAAAATTTTTTTCTATCTTCTATGTACCTATCTCCTAAACTAATGAAAATCCCATTTTGAAAGTTTAAGTATACTATCTATATTTTTTAAGCTATATTTTCAAAATTAAAATAAAATATATATAAAATTATATATTCTGATCTGAAATGTTTGCTTCTGGTTTTCGACAAAACACAAATATGTACTTAAATTTCAAATCTGATTTCTTAATTGAAAAGAAAAGTCGATTTTCTATATAATCCACTATATAATATTGTTGGTAATTTATATTATTTGTTGATGTAAATTTGCTTAATTCAAAATAAGAAAATTTTTCCGAAAACTCCGTTTTAAATTTACATACATCAATTCTTTAGAAGGCCATAACTCGACAACTAAGTCTCATACAAAATAAAAATTGTGTGCTCTTATTCATCCTTCTCTGAAATAAGGGGGCGTTAAAACATTACGTTAAGGGGGGTCTTCCAAAACGTTACGATGCGTTACAGGGGAGAGGGAGGGTTCGACCAACGCGTTACGTAACATTATTTTTCAAGTGAAACTACTTTAGCGGGTGGTGATTTGAAATTAGGTGTATATAATGAAACTCTTTCTTTATGTGTATGTTTATTGAATATGTTAGCTACAGTCAAAACATTTTATTAAAATGATAAAAGTTGACGGGATCTAGATAAGCTACAGCACTTATCGAGCAGAATGTCCTAAAACTATCATCTTCGAGATTGGTTAACCAAAACCTGAGATATAAGCGTGGAAAGATTTCCAGATTGATGCAGCTGTTCTAGATCCCATCAACTTTTATCATTTTAATAAAATATTTTTGTCTCATTTTAACATATTTTGAACTTAAGCAAATATTTATTACATTATGTGAGATTGTTTATTAAATAACAGTATGAACAAGTTAAGGAGTTATATTCAGCCAGGTCGAAACTCACTGCACTGAAAGTACATATATTTTAATAAATGTTAAAAAGACGTTGAAGAGGTTGAATAATGCGAAAAAAGTGTGAAATGCTTAAAAGGTTAACAGAGGTTGAAAAATGTTGAAAAAGTCGTAAATATATGCAAAATGTTAAAACATGTTGAGAGAGGTTGAAAAAGTCTAAAAATGTTGAAAGAGATTGAAAAATGTTGAAACAATTCAAAATCGATGAAAAAGTCGAAAAAATAAAGAATAAAGAAATTTCATCACAATATCTTGCACGGTTTACGAGATATGGTAGTATAGAGGTTTAGGCTGTGCCACGCGAATCTTTGGAAAATTGAAACCTAGCCTAATCCTTATTAAGTTCAAATGTACACCAAATCTCCAAGTCTCATCAAAATCGCTGGATTTTTGTTTCCAAATTGGGATCGGGCAAATATACATATATTATGGGCGGTAGGCGTGTCCATGAACCGATTTCGCCCATGTTCAATAGCAGGATGCCTGCAAGAAGCTCTGACCTGAGTGTGCTAATTTCATTCAATTAGCTTTTTGGCTTTCCCGTAAACCTGATTTCAACAGACAGACAGACGGACATAGCTAAATTAACTTAGGGGGTGACGCTGATCAAGAATACCTGCCATGCCCCCTTCTATGAGTTACAAACGAAACGACAAAGTTAATATACTCTCGGTGTAGGGTATAATAAAGAAAATGAACAACATACGCATGTATTTTCGGTACTTTTTGCAACATAATTGTGACTTTTTGGTAAAAAAATCTTCAAAAATTGCATTACGTAATACTTGAACGCTCCCTAAGATACATATAAATCAAGTTTATTTTTCATGCATAATATTAATAATTGGACATTCATTTATTAAAAACATTATATTATGATATTCATTGTATAAAAATAATTTGCTGTCCACCACAACTAGTTGCAATAACTTAAGTGGCCTACAAAATCTAATTTGTTGTGTGCCTTTTAAATAAATCCTATACTCTTATGCTAATTTGAGGTTACTCTATACGAATATACAAGTAAAATTTTTGTGATAAGTTCATAGTTTAAAAATATCACTAGTGTGAAAAACTATGATGTTCACGCATTAATATTTTGAAATGTCATTCTTTAAATATCTGCACACTTTTTTGTTTTTTTTTTTTTTGAACATTTTCTGAAATAAAATATCGCAAGACCTAATGTGACATTCATGAACAATTAGGTCCTCATTTTTAAAAACGGACTTTGATAGATGAATGATTACGATTGCGTACTTATACATAAATATTTTGTAGAAATGCACAGATTTGACCAAAATCGACGTTTTTGACTCATACCATCGAGAATATAAGTGCTTACTTTAAAACTTAGATTGTATATTTGTATTAAATGACCCCGAATAAGTAAAGAGATGTATGATTTATTTGTATGGCAAAAACATTGTAGGCTCCTGTAATTGTTAGATTTCGAAGAAGAAAATATCGGTCCGTTAACTGTTGATTATTTTCCATTAGGAAATGTGAAGTCAGTGGCTTATGCTGATAGAACAACAATAATTGTCGCTTGGGCAGTTCGCTCACTTAGTGTTATTTCGGATATAAGGTCTGAAATGTTTCGAAATTGAAAATATTGAATACAGGAAATTATTTTCAGAAAAAAAAAATTCTCTTAATAATGAAAAAAAAAAATTTGTTTGAAGAAACTTCTTCAAACAATAAATCTTAAACCTATTGGTATAAAATTAAAAACTTTTAGTTATTCATATAAATCAGAATAAAGTTTCAAAGTTATGAAGTTTTATATGAATATCATATTTTTATTTTATACTCAAATGTATAGAATAGGGTTGACGTATAAATTCTATTTTATAATAAGTGCTTTAACGATAGTGAAAAAAATGTATATTTATGTCGGTTGTTAGAGCGTTTGGCTGGATTCTTATTTATAAAATGATTGAATATCACAACTTGAATGGACTGAGATCTGAACCTGCTTCATTTCTAGAATAGTTTGAATGCGACCCCGAAAAAAGAAGAAAAAATTAAGCATAAATAAAAGAAAAATTAAGCATAAATAACTGGCCGTATAGCTGTTTTTATATGTTGAAAAGTTTTTAACTTTATACCTAAATTCATGCAAAACAACCCATAAGCTAACATTCGTATAAATATTTATACTTAATTTTTCAACCGTGTAGCTGTGGTACATTCGTCAATAAACGTATCTTATATGATTTCATAGTCTTGTTAGTTAGTTACACCTATTAGAATTAAAAAAATATTAATTAATATAACTGCATTGAAATGACGTCTCTGCAACATTTAATTTCTGTTGACGATATACTCGAACATCAGTGATGGCATTTGGGTTTAGTGGAAATGTACTGAATTGAAACTTGGAAAGTACATTTTAGAGAGCGTTTTATTTTTCGTTATATCGAAAACTTAATAGTCCAAATGTGCCGAAAATGTACTCAAAATTTGTTCGATGTACCGAATGTGCTAAAAATTTGTCCAATGTACTGACGCATATTCTCCACAACGCAAATGTACTGAAAAAAGTATAAATGTACCGAAAATGCCATCACTGATATACATTCATATGTAATAAAAAACTAGACTTCATCAAATGAAACCAATTTATTTCACCATTATTATACCTATTGCGTCCGACGTTGCTAATGAGAATTGAATTTAATTAAATTATTCTGTAAAAGCCTTATTCCGCATATCGAATTGAAAATTAAGAAGTGTAATTTGCGGGATTCTATGTTTTACATTAATTATAAATGATTTTATAACGAAGGCCCCTTAAAATTTTAATTTATTTTTCAATCTATAACAACTAAGAAAAGCGAGTCAAATTGCATAAGATACTTTTTAATTTCGATTTTTCGCGAAAAGTGTAGAACAACAATATGCTGTGAACCAAATTTCTATATTTGCTAGAATTGAATAGTTTTTTGCAATTAAAAATTAAAAAAAAGAAATTTCAAAATGAAATTTTTCATATTTTTTTTCTCCAAATAATCTAAGTCTGTCAACAAGAATTTCTTGTAGGATGGCATGTATTGTGTGTCTCAAGATATTAACTTTTTTTCGCTGCCTGCTACTAAAAATTTACTTAATTTTACAAACTTACAAACCTTAAACAGATTCTTATTGAATGTAGCAACAAAAAAAATGGGCATCATACAAAAACAAACTTCTAAATTATTGCCTACGTTCTAGATTATTTGTTGAAAAAATTATTAGAATGAAAAGTTTTCTTTATTTCAAAATTAAGATTTATTTTTTTCCTTCATTTGCAAATAAGAACCTGCAATTTTTGCAGAAATAAAAATTTAGTTCTTACCATAGCAAATTTTAAGCAAAATAAAAGCACAAGCTTTGGCGCATGAGTTCAATATGAATTTAAGATTGCGAGATGAAGCGATTTAAAAATAATGAATGCCACAAAAAGAAATATGGATAGGGTAAAAAAATATAGAATCGTTTTTGCTTAGAAATGCTTAGGTTTTATATAAAAAAATTAAAAAAATATAAATAAATTTGTTTAAACAATATTTTTTTTATTTATAAAAATGTTTCTCAAAATATCTAGGAGATAGCTTTTTTTTGTTGAATTTTTTTAAGTTAGTCTTCAATTAATCCTAAAAATGTATCTGCTTTCAAATCGATACTCCTCATAGTCTTAGAGATATTCCGTTTCAAAAATTTTTAAGTAATTTTTTGAAATATTCATAACTTCTTTCCGAATAAGTTTTTTTGAAATTTATCTTTGTTCAAAATTTACCTTAAGATGAGCACTAAATAAGATAACAAATAGCGGTAAGGTTTTGTTCGATACTTATGTGTAAAATACTGCTCTCAGAAGCGAAAAGGGCCTATCTCAAAAAAATTCATATTCATGATTCTTATGGCATCGAATAGCTTAAGAAATTACGCGTCTGATGAACTACTCTAAATGCCGGTGTCTTAGTTCAAACATATAAAAAATCTCCTAAGAGAATTTTCTCTATCTTGATTTTACAGGTATTTAAACAAAACGTCAATTATCTCGAAACGCATTTTTTTAAGATACGCCCTTTTCGCTTCTGAGGGCAGAATATGAAAATAAAAAAATGGGACAGGTAAAATTTAGCGTGTAATTTCTTAAGCTATCCGATGCCATAAGAATCACGAATATGAATTTTTTTGAGATACACCCTTTTTGGCTTCTTAGGGCAGCATAGGAGGTTAACATTTAAAAAAACGTAAAAATAAAGTGTCGCTCAGATCTAGCTTCGGAGATATAGCCATCAGAAGTTGCGGATATAGCTTTTGTAAAAATGATTATAAGTTGGGAACCCCAAAATGGATATCGAAAATATGGGTCAAATTTTCATAATTTTTTTTCTACTTTTTTATCAAATCATTCAAGAAATATAAATTTTTGAATTTACCTTTCCTTTTTTAGATCAATCGGCCAAAATGCTCTTCCTCTTTTTTAAAATATTCTATTTTAAACGTATTTTTTCATTTATTTATTCAATCGTAATTTTTAACAATGTATGTAATGATCGAAAAAAAACTTTAAAAAAAATGATGGAAGTCTTGTCATAAAAAAAAAATCAAGAAAATCACTAATATGGTGTCTGATGAAATGATTATTTTTGATGATGTATCATAAAAAAAATGATTTCGGAAAAATCTAAATATATATATATTTGAAACCCGTTGGTTAATATTGTTGGGTTGCAACCCTTTGTAGGGCATCCAATTCATGTCACTTTAAAATGGCTATAACTTTGCAAGGCAACATCACAGATCACCACTTGAAAGCTCATTTTAAAGGGCAAGGATGGTACTAAATGATGCTTTTGTTAAAAATAAGCTGATCAACTTTCTTTGAATCCTATACATGACCTCGAAAGTAGACAAAAAACATCATGTTTGAGGTAATTAACCTCAAATATTTCAGGATTCCGGCATGATGGGTCAATTCTGAGGCCAGATTCGGATTCAGCGTAAAAAATTACGTCAAAAAACGACCCTTTTCAGCTCAACAACACTAATCACCTATTCATTTAGATACCTTTTTTGTAAAAAATAATTTTTCCATACAATTTACATGTAAAACTAACAGGCTCCGGCGCCACCTTATAAAATTGAGTTACAGAGCTGAAATTTCGTGAACTTTTTCTTCATATCATAAACTTACTTTTTAAGCAACAGCACCTTAAAAAAAACAAAAAAAAAAAATTTGAATCACCCTAATATATATATGTATATATATATGTATATAGGGTTGTCTGGCTTATAAATATTTAAGAACTGACTCCCTGGCTTATTGTTATTAAAAATTGGAAATTTGGGAGTCTATCTTCAAACCACTCTGAGCTACTACGAGCTTAAAACAGTTGCTTCAGTGTAGTAGAATTATTGCCTCTCAAATGCAAAAAAGTTTTTGAATTTTAATGAAAGTGATATTCTTTTCAGAAGTTTACTTCATGACTTCATGGGTTCATGCGCTCAATTTTATAATACGCCTATTTAGTTTTTTCATGATCGACTGAGCACAATGCTACTGCTTAGATAGTAGTACAGCGACCCTCAGTGTATCCTTAAACAAAATTCATTGCTTAGCTTGAAAGGAAATATATATGTAGTTACTCTAAAGGTTGTTCAGTCGCTGAACATGAATCCACTGCAATATTGCAATCTAATATGCCCTCTTGAGTTTCAACACAGTATTTATTATTTGATATTTTTTTCAAAAAGTATGTTTTGAATTGAATAATACATTGTAATTAAAATTTGAGAGGAGAAAAGAACACATCGATCTTCCGAAAACTTGATATGAAATTTTCCCATATAACAGCATAAAATTTTTTGAGAAAAAAAAAACTTTTTTGTTTTATTTAAAATGAATCGTTGAAATAAAGTTGAGCACCCGTTTTATCAAATCCAGATTTTTTACTATTTGTTTCTTTAAACTAACTTTAAAATTGTTAAAGCATACCAAGTCATACCAACTCAATCAAATTTTGTCTTAAGAAGTTTTTTATTTGCAAAAAATCAAAATATTCTTTTTTCGAGCAAATTGACATAAACTGGAAAAATCCCTATTGCGTTCGAATTTAAGGCCCTTATTGGATCGAACGTTCCTCAACTAATTTCAGTGGACTCGTGCTTAGCAATCAAAATACCTTAAGTGTAGTTATATTAAATTTTGAGCTGAGAAATTAATTTTGTGCAAGGGTACTCAATTTGGTTCCATTGTAAGGCCTTATTTTTATTCCCGTTAGAGCGGTGGTATTGTTTTCAGACGATCATAAGCTAACTAAAAATTCACATTCGAAAACTGTGCATTTCAGACATGTTTTGTGATAGTATTCCTCAGATTATAATAAGTCGGTTTATCAGCTATTATTTTGTTGCGTCATAATGTTATCTACAAGCTCACCATACAAAATTTGGACCTCGGTCGTACAGTTCAGTTCTATTCAATGAAACAACTATACAAGTTTATGAAATAAATAGAATGTCAATGAACATTTATATAATTTTTAAGTTGCTCAAAGTGTGCTCCTTTAGACTGAATACAAGTTCTTGCTCGATTTGGAATGGTACTTGTAATATTAGTGGTTGATAAACTTTCTCTGATGCATATGTAGTGTTGCTCCATTTTTGCTATTCATTCACTGTTGTTATATCAGAAAATATAATTCATCGTTCCTAAAGCATAAGCTATAAGATCTGGCAATCCAAATCTATCGAGTTTTGAATTTTCTATTCAAGAAGTCCTTTTAAATTTGGCCATATTGACTTGTGGGTAAAAATTGCGTATTCTTTTTGCATGTCCCACATCTGTTAGCAGTCCTGGCAATTTGTTTAGCAAAAGTTTCATAAAAAATTTCGCTATATAAGGTTCATTACTCAAGTCACAAGGACATGAGTGACTGAAGTTTATTTCTGCAAAAAATTTTCTATCCATTCACTCATGCTTTCAATTATTTTTGATTTTCCGATTAGGTACTTACAGTACCTCAAATAGAAAAATGTTTTGAGATCAGATCAATGATGCTCAAAACAAGATATTCAAATTTCCCCGCATAATTGTATTTGACATTGTCTGTGCTCTTCATCATGATTCCTTTTTATTAGGGTGACTCAACAGAATTTTTAAAAATAAATGTATTGATAAAGTTGTAGGGACTACATAAAATCCATTGAAGTTGCCTCTGAAACTGGTGCTAGTTCACACTGGTGGCTAATTACAGTGGTCGAAAGAGATTTTTTGGACATAGCTCCAAAATGTATTTAATTAATTGAAGTATTTGCATCAGAAAAGTTTCAATCAAGGAAAAGCCAGAATCGATTGGTACCCTTAAGATCTTCATCTATTTTTTGAAATATTTTTTTTTGTTGTGAATATCAATCAACTCACGAAAAAAATAGTTCTGATGTAAAATGTTTGAAATTAATTAGTCCATCTAAAACATTTTTTTCTAAATATTATTTGCTTATAGTAAATGACATTAAATTTACTAAATCTAAGCTTAAATATTACAATATTTTTAAATATTATTATATTAATAAATATTTTTATATTTTTTAAATCTGCTCAAAAAAAAAAGAAATTTGCAAAATTTATCAAAATTAAAATAGGAGATCCATATTTTCTGTGAAGTTTTAAAAAGTCTAGTTTCCGCAAAAGTCTTACAAAACAAAATAATACGGGAACAGGAGAGATTTCTTTTCGGTTTTGATACATTGCTTTATTTAATTGAAAATATCATTTGCCACATTGAAGCTAAAAACTTGTAATAATTTTTTTTAGTCTATTAATTGAGTAATTCGTAGCGAAAGTGAAATATTTGTGAAAAAGTTAATAACGTAAACTCTTTTCATTCATTTGGGGTCACCTAACTCAACGACCCAGGTCGTAAGCTCGAAGTATTAATTAATGCGTCATACAACACCACAAAATAAGAATTTTCCTTGACATTTTGCAAGATTTAGCCTCTGTTAAGCTATCGTTTGCGTAGAATGTAACGAATCAATTACAGCATTTGTGATGCTTTGTATTGATAAAGCACTGCATGGGTTTTCTTTTCGATACAGTCCTCAGCTGTTGCCCGCGACTACGTACGTGGAATATTTTTTTGAATAAGTTTAGTTTTTTTACTCTATTTTGAACCATAATACTATCTATCCAATGCTTTTTTGTGGCACGCAGTGTCCTACTCTGAGTGAAATTGTTTTTGCACATGAAAACTTGACCACATTTTCGTTCGTCTATTTTTCTTCTAAATTTCATTGCATTTCATGCAACTTATTTGAATTCTTAAACTAGTCGTCCGAACAGTACGTGATGTTAATTAGTGTTCTATCATCGAGTTTGATTGTATTATGTACTTCAAATTATTTTTTTTTTTTGAAATGATAATTTAAAGTTTTTGCTTCTATAGAAGTTTCGGAGCTTTATCATTAAGTTTTTTAACATTTTCTTAGGAAATGTCTCTTGTTATTTCCTTAAATGGCAATTAGCAGGCTTAAAACGACAAGGATGTGATCAGTGTTGCCACAATTATTTATAAAAAAAAACCGCACCACCTTAAAACAAAAGGCTGAAAAGGGTCAAGTTCATATTTTCAAGCTGGAAAAATAAGCTAAAATAAAATTTTTATGAACAATATTTTCATTATGTGTACCTATAGTTCGCTTAAAATATGATACGATAATATATGCATACAAACAATGTTATACATCGTCAAAATTAAGTATTATGGATATTCATATGAAAATGTAATTGGTGTAAACGTCAATTTCACTTCAAAGGGTTATTCGGCCTAGCTCGCCATGTGCTCATATGTTATGATTCGAAGACTTAGTGCCTGGCCGTTCTTACATTTGACGTAAAATGGGCGAAATACTGCATATTTTAACTACAATAGGTGCGCTTTTCACAACATAATTTTTTGATTTATTTTCTGATATTATAAACAAAGTTTCACTTGGCTTCAAACCAAATCTGAATAGAACATATGTAGCTCCAATTTCAACAAAGCAACCACATTTGAAAAACCAGGATTGTCATGCTACGAAGTTAAATCCAAAAAGAATGTCTAAAAAACTATGTCTAAAAACTATTCTTGAATTTCAGATAAATCGGTAGAATTTGAATACTACATTTTTAAAAGATCACTTTGGTCTGCAAAAGTAACACAACAAACGTATTACCTTTTAAGACCGCTTCTATTAGTAAGCAAACAATTTAAAATTTTAGTCTATTTCTTGATACTCTCCATTACTTACTATTAATACTTACAACCTAAAAACAAAATCCGTAAAGCTATCGCATTTTCGAACTCTTTCACCTCAACCCAAAATTGTACGGTTCCTATATTATTTTACAAAATAAGTGAAATTTCTTTCCATTGAATTTCCAACTGTGATATTTCTTCTACACAAAAATAATTTTTTTCGCTTTGGAAACGAGAAAATATATTTTGTTTTATTTATCTTAAAGAATTATCAACAGAAAGAAAAAATCCACATTCATTTGGCAATCATCGGCGCAATTGCTGAATTAAATGGCACAAAAAAATTCGTCAAAATTCTTGCGAATGGACTCTACTGTATCAGTGGCAATAATATTTTCTTCTATTTTTAATTTAATGTAGACCTCAAAATCATAGTAAAATTGAGAAACAGTTGTTACAAATGGTTCCAAAGGTGAACTTAATGGGTCGAAGCTCTCGCAAGGCGAAAAATTCAGTACCATAAATTAGAAATCAATGAACAATTTCATTGGATCTTTGAATTGTTTTCAAAAAATGTGTTCACTATTTGAACTTGTTGTAAAGCTGGTTTTGAGAATTCGAAACAAGCTGATAGTAAGATGTCGTTGCAAATTTTCGAAAATAGCATGGATCTATTTCACGACTCACGTACTGGAAATTCTAACTATTGACTTGCAATGCGCTTAAAATCGGTTTCGATAAATAACCATCGGGTTTCATACGAACGTACAATCTTCAATGGAAGGAGACCACAATTTATGGCAGAAAAAATGTTCTCGTTTGTTTTTCTTTTCTTTGTGTTAATGGAGACTTACAAAACTTATTATAGGCCTCTAATATTAAAGACTGATTTAAATTCGAAACGAGTTTTGATACACTCGAAACTCAATATCTGTTTCTTAATCGTGTAGAGATACCAAATCGCCCAAAATAGTGTTTCATAGTTTGTGAATGCGATATTTGTATATAAGGGGTACATTTTAAAGACTTGATTTCTTGAAGTCTATTTGATAAAAAATGCCAAAATATATAAAAAGGCAAGATTTATTTTTAGAAAAAGCTAAAAAAAAAAGCTAAAGGAAAATTAAAAAAAACCAAGTCTAGCCTCAAAAAAGCTAAATCTGACAATCGATGTCGAGGTCAAAACTACTCAGAACTTGCACTCCAATAAATATATTTTTTTGGAGTCTCTTAATACATAAAATTAACTAGCTAATTTTCTGTCCAATGTGCCAACTGTTTGCGGCCAAATCATTACACATTACATACTCTAAGGTATAAAATAACACTTTCTTTCTTCTATGTACCAATTGAGTGAGCTGCACTCTTTAAGAGAAAATTAGAAAAAAATCTTGAAATGAGTTACAAGTTCTTCAAATGCTTATAAAAATTACCCTTTGTGCGACCAGAATGAGAATCAACGCTCAGGGTAAACATTTTGTAATTTGGCGTAGTAAGCAAATGGAAAAAAATAAATTTGTCGTAATCAAAATATATGCACAAAACAAAACATTGAAACATAGCCATGCCATGCCTACTATTCATACAACTTTCACTGTAAAAAATGTTCAAAATAACGTGGAAGTTTGTAATAATTATTGTTAGATAAAAGGTCTCAAAACGTGTACATTGAAAAGGAGAAACTTTGACTCAAAATTGGGTAATATTTTTATATAGTTCGAACCTTTTTCACACATTTTGTGATAGTAAGCTTTGAGTTAAAATTCTAGAACTAAAATAATACCTTTCAAATGAGACACGAACTGTCGTATAAATCTAAATTAGCATTCTTCTACATACGTACAGTATCTTTTCTGGGATATTTACAACCAGTTACTATTATATAGCGCCATAAGTATATTGAAATTTTCTCACTTTAAGTTGTCAAACAAAATAATGCAACCAAGCCGGCTTCTCATAACAAATTAGTTGAGCGTCGGCATGCATTTAAAAAAATTCGAATTTTAAAAGCGGTTAATGCCCACAAAAAAAGCGCATAAGCTCTGTTAATTGCAAAAAATTCCTAAATACAAAGTGGATTCAAGTTCTATTAGAAAGATAAAGTATATCTAATAGGTTGGGTCATAAACATTTTTTGAATTTCAATTTGGTATAGTTATAGAACGTTGCCGAACTCGGACAACGTATTTGACGCTTGTACAACCTTGAAATTTTTTTTTAAGGTACTCCGCCCCACTTTGTATTAGATCTTAACATCAATAGTTGGGGCAGGCACCTAACATCGGAGATATAACCATGGAAAGTTTTGTATAAATCTTTTCTTAAATTTGTTATAAGTTGCGCGCCCCTGAATCGATTTCAGAAACATATATGTTGTATGAAATATTATTTATGGGTGTTAAATAGGATCTTCTGGCAGTTGTTGAGTAGTTCTTATACGGAAAATGAAATGAAAACAGTTATTTGAAAGAGTACGCTTCCCCCTCTTCTCTAATGAACCAAAAAATAAAAAAAGCTTAAATTTATGGAAGTATTTTTTTGAACATAAAAAACATTGAATGAAAAATATTTCAATTTATACAAAAACAGAATTGAGCTTTAATAAGCCATACCAAATAAATACCATACCAAATATTACCTGGTCAAAAATTTTGTTACCAAAGTTTTTAAATGTGCACTTATGCCGTATACTTATGTTTATAAGCTTTCTAATGAGCTATGATTACTTCAATATAGTACGTGCCGCTCAAATATAGAGGACCAAACTTCAACATTTTTTACTTAACATGCAAATTTACCATTGTGAGCTTTAAGCTCAAATTATATGCTTAATATAGCTAAATATATTAACAAATCTATAAAAATTGATGTCACTTAATCAAACCTCATTTAATGTAACATTATTGATCCTTAAATTTAATACATAAATGAGGCCAAGTCCCTTATCATACTTTTGGAAAAACAACGAAAAACGTTTATTTTCATCTATGTTCATTGAAAAATTAAAACGTATTTCCGACATAATAAATTACAAAATTTCTTACTCAAAACACGCCATATCAGTCTTTCCGAGATTCATCTGCCTATGTTTTTGATAAAATAATTTTGGACTTGGCGGCTTACGATCCATTAAACATCGACTTGGCTGGTTTTGACATAATAATCAACAAATTTTGTTTGAAAAAAGTGGACTTGAACGGTTTTGATATCAATGTACTGGACTTGGTCGGTTTTGATCTCAAGGCGTTGGACATGTTTTGATATCAAGTTCATAGACTTGGCCGGTTCTGAAATCTATGCATCAAAAATAAATTTAAAATCTGTAATATTTCTGTCAAAAAATTTTTTTTTAATCTAAAAAATAGTAGAAAGATGAAGCCTGGTCTAGATTTTGACATAAGAGAATATCTCAAATTTTGATTTTTTGGACTTGGCCGGTTTTGCAACTGGACGCCACAAATTTTTTTATCATTTATATAAAAAAAATATGTAGTATGTTATATTAAGTTTAAGTTCGGATCAACGGAAAAAAATGGGGAAAAAATGTAAACATGGTATTCCAGTACCAGTGTTGCCGAAGTAACGTATTTGGATGCGCAATGGTACACCCCAGCTAAAAGTAGCATAATGCCAAATGTTGCCTTTTCCCATAATTTTTTTATTTATTTTTTTTTCTTCTTAAGTTGTCAAAATCGAACAAAACATTAGGGCAAAGGTGTTTTTTTATTTTTAATTTATTCAAAAAAATAAAAAACGCAAGTTATAACTTTTTATATTGATGAGCAAAAAAAAGGTAATCTTAAACGCTTTTGACCTGAAATTGCATGTCAAAGCCGGGGACCTTGTGGGAATTGAAAAGTTTTTTCATCCAACTTTAATATTGTTGACCAAAAAGAAAAGGTCAGATTTTAATTTTTTCATATTCGTGACTAAAAAAAAAAATTGGTCAGGAACTTTTTCCCAAAATAAAATTACTTTTTTCCACATAAAAAAAAACTTCTCACCATTTTGAGGAAACATTTTTGTTTGCAAGACCAGAAATTATTTCTTTTCAACTTAATAACCCTGAGAGAAGCACAATTGAGTTTTCAGTAGTGACACATTTGAAAAATATCGTGCGGCAATACTATTCAGGACCACCCTTAACCTGCAAATTTAATTGTAGATTATAATGTTAAAACTGAGTTTTCAATATTTTTAAGAATTTTTGATATTTTCAAACAAAAATTTACATATATAAAAAAATTATGTTTCGAACTACTCTAAGTATACAACATTAATTGCAGTATCGTCTAGAAATGCTCTTCCCTTAAATGTTTAAATTGTTTTTATTCCTATGCATAAATTGATAAATGGTGCAAAAATTGGAAAATAATGCTAAGAACCATCCATGCAATATTATAAATATATATGAGGCGACCAGTTGCAAAACCGGCCAAGTACTATGTTTTTAGATGAAAAAAAAAGTTTTTGATAGAAATATTACACTTTTTAAATTTATTTTTGATGCATAGATTTCAAAACTGACCAAGTCCATGAATTTGCTTTCTGCTTGCTGGTCTAACGCCTTGGAATCAGAACCGACCAAGTCCACTGATTTTTCAAACAAAATTCGTTGATTATTATGTCAAAACCAGCCATCATAACCGGCCAAGTCAAAAATTATTTTCTCAAAAACATACGCAAATAAAACTCGAAAAGTCTGATCTGACGTGCTTTGAGTAAGAAATTCTGTAAGCTATTATGTGGGAAATACTTTTTAATTTTTCAATGAACATACATAGATGAAGTTAAACGTTTTTAGTTGTTTTTCCAAAAGTATGAAAATGGGACTTGGCCGGTTTTGCAACTGGGTGCCTTACATGTTTTACTAATTGGTAATATATTAAGCTATGATTAGATACGATTTGATTTGATTAGATAATCCCATACCAAACGCTGAAGCACATGAAGAACATATTATAACGTATTGAAAAACTTTTGAAGTAAAACTTTCAACAAGGTTGAAAAATGTACCTAAGCTGAGAGCTGGGACCTCGCAGGTACACACCCGTAAACTTGAAATCGAATATCGTGAGAATGGTTTGAGATGCAACGGTCTATCATTAAATTAAAAAATATTTATTCCTTGAACTTTTTTGTGTTTCATAAGTGACGAATATGCATAAAATGCAGCTAAGGACCATATGTGACATTCCTCACGTGTGTAATTTTTCATAAAGACATAAATCTTTGTAATAGAAAACTGTTGTTGGCATTCAATATTTTTTTAAGTATTTTGAAATCAAATCATTGTCTTTACAGAAAATCTTCTTTAAGTCAAATTATTTGCTAAAACATCGAAAAAAAGAACGTTCGCGGCTTAAATTTTCATCAAAACAAACCCACGAAAAATCAAAATATAAGAAAGTCGAAGTTCGCCTTAGTTAGCAATACGCGATTACGTGTGGGACGTGTGCGCTTTTGCAATTCGTTATGTAAGGTACGTTAAAATTTAGATTTTTCATGCAATTTTAACCTTTAAAATTAATCATTTATATCTAGACATTACTAATTGCATTAGAGCGCCATATGCATCATTTCTTATGCCAAAAACTGTTTAAAAACGTGCTCAGTGGTGTCAATATGTTTAGTGATATTTCGTTTTTTTTTACGTTAAGTGGATAGAGAAAAACAATTCAATGCCCCATATTTAACATGTTTTGGATACGATGACTAACTAGTGTATTCACCATTTAGCTTTATATTTACTTTTTACCATTTACTGTACACTTTAATTATATTTTTTTTTCATTTTTTCGCTGCAGTTTATGTGCCTTGAAGGCCAAAAACGTTCAGTACCCGCTAATTGCTCCCAATATGAGTTATGCCGCAATGGTTTATGGAAGCGCACAACATGCAATGAATATACCTATTACAATCCCGAACAGCAATTGTGTCTTGAGCCGCGCGATGATACAGTTTGTGCCTATGCTAAGGTTCCTGGACTGCCTGTGTGCAATGAGCAAAACGAAAATGCGTTGCTGCCCAGTAAAATTGGATATTGTGGCTCCTACTTACGTTGTGGGCGAGGCAAATGGCGTAGCAAAAATTGTCCTAAGCAACAATATTTTGCCGTAACACTACAAACTTGCGTCACTAGCAGCAATGAAACGAACCTTTGCCAAAGTGCAGAACAAAATCGTACGCTAAACGCGACGACTACTAGCAGCCGCTGCATGCATACAGAAGTGCGCGTCTATGAAAGTAATTGTGCTATGTACTTTATGTGTCTCGAAGGCGAATGGTGGTTCCAGTACTGTCCACTTGGCATGTACTTCCATCTGAAGCAAAACTACTGTGTTCCCAACGAGGCCGGTCAATGTCCGACAGCACAACTGCTACTGGCATCCAATGAGAAGCAGGTTGATGAGCAGCAATGTTCTCAGGAAGGCTCACTACGTGCATCTGTCTACGGCTGTGACCAGTTTTATGTGTGCGTTGCTGGAAAATGGCATCAGCAGACATGTGCTGCACAGCAGTACTACAATGTTGCTCAGGAATCTTGTTTGCCTGCGGATGGTACTTGCGCATCACTCAATAACGGCAGTGCCATACAAAAATGCTTCGAAGGCAGCCGGCGTACATTCCCGCTCAACTGTACCGCCTATGAGCGCTGCGAACAGGGAGCGTGGGTAAGAGGTGACTGCATGAACAACACAGTGTTTGATGATGTCATTGGCAAATGTGTGTCAAATGATGGCAGCTGCTCAAGTAATGGTTTAAGACGCGCCTGCTATGTGGGTGAGCGTAAAGCACATCCACAGAGTGGGAATTGCGCCGACTTTTATCACTGCGTTGGAGGAAACTGGAGGACCGGCGTGTGTCTAAAGGGTTATAGATTTGAGCCCAACGTTGGCATTTGCATAATAGGCGCATGCAACAAGACTCAAGAGATGGAAAATGCATCAGCATTCGATGCAGATATGGAAGCTGAAATAGAGGAGGAAAATCCATGCACCCAGAAAGATGATGGTGTTGCCATTCCTCATCCAAATGATTGCGGAAAGTTTTATCTTTGCTACAATGGTAGCACAACAAAGGAACAAAGCTGCACTAGTGGTAGTTTCTTTGATGCCGATACGAGATATTGTCGTCCAAACGACGGTACATGTCAAATACCTTTGACAGGTCCATGCAAAGGACAACAAAATGGCACGAAGGTGTCAAATCCAGATGACTGTAAAAGTTACTACATGTGCTCAACAGTATATGGCACGCAATTGTATGTCTGTCCTGAAGGTAAGTCTATTATTGTTTGGCTACATAAACTATACTCTACTTTAATAATCGTCTCCACTCTTCAGGTGAATACTACCACAATTTTACACGGCAGTGTCGCCAGGATCATGGTCAATGCCGCAAAGAGCCTACACGTAGCGTATGCGCTGATCAAGAGCATGGTGCGCGCTTACCTCACGAGCTTTACTGCAACATTTACTACGCTTGTGTGCGCGGACTTGCAGTACCCATTGAATGTCCAGATGATTATAAATTTAACGCTGTGCTACGCCGCTGTCTACCAGATGATGAACGCGAATGCCAAAATGGACTGCTGGTTGATGGTAGTAATTCGACGCACAGTTGTGGCAATCTGACGGATGGCTCATTTATTGTTGATAAAAGTGACTGCACGAAATACTACATTTGTGTCGATGGTGTTGCCCAACATAAGCAATGCGGTGTTGAAAGCTTCTTCGATTCTGCTCTCTTCTTGTGCATGGCTGATGATGGCTCATGTCCGCTTGTCGACAGCGATAAGCCAAATAATAAACCTGTGCCACCAGATCCAATTGTTTGTATAGGAAGGCATGGTGATTTAATGCCTGATCCAGAAAATTGTAATAATTTCTATGTCTGCATCAACAGCAAATTGCGTCGTGAACGCTGCTATGTGAGTCACTTCTTTAACACAACGACCTATCAATGTCAGGTCTACGATAATGATGTCACAGTTGAGCTTGATTCCAGCGAGGAGATTGATCGAAGCTCTGCACTTGTCAAGCAATGTTTGGATCAATCAACTAATTTTTCAAGCCTTTGCCTTGAACGAGAAGATGGCACATCAATGGCTGAGCAGGATGATTGCCGACTGTATATTTCGTGCAATGAGGAGCAGGCGGTCTCACAGCGTTGTCGCAACGGTGAAAGCTATGATAGTATATTAGGATTTTGTCGTCAAAATGATGGCACTTGTCAACTTGAAAATGGACAGCGTGTTGGTGTATGTAATGGAAAACATGGGCAACTGACACGCGACGTCAACAATTGTCGTGGATACTTTGTATGCATGAATGGACAGAAAATTGCAAACGAATGTGCAGAGGGTGAGAACTTCAGTAAGACAGAAAATATATGTCAAAAAGATGTGCTGATGGAGTGCAATCCAAGTGCAAAGACGGAAGATGGCCTGGTTACTGCGACTGGATTGGTAAGAACTGTGAATATTAAGATTCATATGATAAGTTTGATAACTTTGAATATCAAGCACAGCACTTGCTATTTGTATTTTCCATATTTCCTATCTTCCTAATTGCTTCCCATGCGTTACCTTAATTTTCTGGAGACTTTATCGAACTATATGCAAAGAAGCAACTTTTTTTGTTTTGAAGCTGAGTCAAAAAAGTGCACTATTTGCGTAAAACATGTACAATTGAAGTTCTATGCAGTTCAGACTTTCATCATTCTCATTGTTGCGCTAGAATAGTTGAAAATACTCGCACGTCGTTCGACCTCATTCCATTCTTTCATTTTTTCTTTTTGAACCTGACACATTACGTCACGTACCTTGTGCTAACGCTCCACTCTACCAATCAAGCTACAGGTAAACTATTGTGATTCTTTGCTTAGGATAATATGGAAACTTTCAGTAAAGTAGGAGTTCGTGGCCATTAATACGAAAACAAAATAAAGTGACAGTGATTTAAAAAAGTTGTACAAGAATCGTCAGAAAATACTTAGGGGGGAAAAAAACTTTAAAAGTAAAAAATTTTTTTGTGCCAGCTAATGTTTTCTAATGTAATTTTAGAAGAAAGAAAATATATTTAGTTTTATGAAATGAACAGGTTAGGGGTATATACCCCTTTTCATTCCCTTTGGTATAAAAGACATAAAATCGAATGCTTTTCAAAAACAGAATAGATAAGCCTTCAAATCGGTTTTTCTCTAATATCTTGAAAACTATAATAGATATCGCACAATAAGTAACATCCTTGGAAATCAGCGTTATCAACTTAATAGAAATTGATGACAATTTGTGAAAAAACTTTTTCCTTGAGCTTTTTTGATCTTTGTGATGGTGAATTAAAAACAAAAATTTCTTAAAACATTTTACCCGACGTTTCGCCCGTTGGATTCAGGCTTCTTCAGGGGTTGTATTTATTAATTTTAAAGAAATTGATTTCCATTTCGAAATAAAAGCTTCAACCACATCGCTCCTTTGTATGGGTGGTAGGCGTGTTCGTGAACGAATTTTTTTCATAAGTTTTTTCATTTGTACCAAATTTCAAGATTCTTCACTGTGCATCCTGCATATCATGCTTCAAAAGTAATAATAAACAAGTTAAGGTGTTATCTTCGGCCAGGCCGAAACTCACATACCCTACACTGCACTGAAATAACCTTTTAAATAAATGTTGAAAAGACATTGAAGAGGTTGAGTAAGTCGAAAAAATGTGAAATGTTAGAAAGATTGGCAGAGGTTGGAAAATGTCGAAAATATATGCAAAATGTTGAAAAAAGTTGAGAGAGGTTGAAAAACTCTAAAAAAGTTGAAAAAGGTTGAAAAATTTTTAAACAATTCAAAGTTGATGAAAAAGTCGAAAAAATTAAGAAACTTATGAAGGAAGTTGAAAGAGGTTGAAAATGTCGAACAAATACATAGGTACCTATAGGATATATTGGAAAAAGTTGAAAGGTTGAAAAAGTCGAAAGAATGTAGAAAATGTTGGATAAAATCGAATAGAATTGAAAATTTTGAAATATGCCACGCCCACTTCTCCAGTTCCGCCCACATTTGGTACAATAAATTATATTCGCGATCAACATCCTCATATTAAACTTTAGCTCAATAGCTTCTATAGTTTGCGATATATGCTGCAACAAAAATTCAAAATTTAGGGCGGTGGCACACCCACTGGTACAATCCAGCCCGGTTTTGATCCAGAAATAGCTTTCCATAATCAAACCCCTAACACCAAATTTTAGTATGATTGCTCACATATTTCGATAAATATGCCACTTACCGTATTTTATTTGTATGGGAGGTGCCACGCCTACTGATGCTATTTCAACCACTTTTGATTCAGATATGCCCTATAGCGACAGAAATACATATATTAAATTTCATACCAATTGCTGCAATAGTTCACTTAAAACAGCGCTAACAAATTTATGTTAATATGGGAGGTGCCACGCCCACTGATGCAATCCTGTCAAAATTAATTTATTTTTAAAGCTTATAGTAACTGACATCTATACACCAAATTTTATGAAGATTACTCTCAAAGCACACTATCTGTAACAATAAACGTTTTTTGCTTATATGGGAGGTGCCACGCCCACAGGTACTATTGGGCCAAATTTTTGTAGTAAGAGACCTTATAGCAAGTATATCTGCCTCATTAAATTTTATAACGATTACGTTGTTAGTTCTTTAAATATAACGTTTATAAATATTATGGGCTGTGCCACGCCCTTCAAGGAGTTTTTTCGGTCCAGTAGCTGAGCTTGTATTGATGACTGCTTTCAGCGGCATCATCTCGAAAATTTTTATGGAAATCGTTTGTGCGAATTTTGAGATATGCGGAATCAAAATTTTTAACAGTTGAAAAGTGACACGCCCACTTTTTCGATTCCGCCCACTTTTATCACAATTCAAGATATATTTTATATGTATCCGTTTACCAAATTTAATCGCAATATCTTGAACGGCTTACAAGATATGGTAGTATTAATGATAAAATTTAGGGCTGTGCCACGCCCCTGTACGACCCTTTGGAAACTTGAAACCCAGCCTAATCCTAATTTGGTTCACATGTGCACCAAATCACCAAGTTTCATCAAAATCGCTGAAACTTTTTTCAAAATTGGCCGGGGTAAATATGCATAGAGTATGGGCGGTAGGCGTGTCTGTCAACCGATTTTGCCCATTTTCAATGGCAAGATGCCTGCAAGAAGATGTGACCTGTGTGTGATAGTTTCATTCAATTAGCTTTCTTGGTTTTCCGGTAAAACTGATTTCAACAGACACCCAGACAGACAGACAGACAGACAGACAGACGGACATCGCTAAATCGACTCAGGTGGTGACGCTGATCAAGAATATATATACTTTTCCATACCTGCCACGCCCCCTTCGATGTGTTACAAACGGAGAGACAAAGTGAATATACCCACGGTGTAGGGTATAATAAAAAAAGAGTTAGAGCTAAGTAAAGCTGATAGGATGATTTGCAGAAAAAATGTGGAATCATGTATCATGTGGGGTCCGTTGACTTTCCGAGCATTTAATGATCTCATCCCATTTTACCTTTGGCACATCATTTTTAAAGAATTGTTATCCAGCCTGGTCTGAACTGAAAGTGGGCTTTTTTTATAAATGCAAAAAGAAGGTGTGAAACATCATGAATAGAGTGTTATTTAAATTTTTGGTTGTATTCTGCATTTTGCGCTTGTTTCCATTCTGTTTTAAGGTTAACAATCTTTTAATATTTATTCAATTTTTGTCATATTGATGTACAACGTATGCTCTTCGTTTTCTTCTTCATTTGGGCAGCTTAAAGTATAATGATGAATTTTGAAGCGTGAGTCTGAAACATACTTCGTGTAACCTTTGGAAAATGGATCCGTTCTAGACTAATACGCTCAAAAAACAAATTTTCTAAGACTAAAATAAGGTCACGAAGATTACAAAAAGCATCAGGATACTTACAGTAGCGAGCATAAAAAATGCAACTGCGAGCGCAGTGTCAGAAAATTTGCGATATATTAAAAACAAATTGTGTTAGAGCTTTATAATTTTATATCTAATTTTTAAGTGACCATGAAATGAAAATTTTGGAGAGACCAACTCAGTAACCGGATCTCAAACCCACAGAGGATCTATGGGAGCTAGTAGATCGTGAAGTGAAAGAGAAAAACCACTCCAAAGTAAAGAACTTGGAAGAAATCCTCCAGGAAGAGCGGAATAAGACATCCATGGAGACTTTTGTGTCCTTAGTGGATTCTATGCCTTCCAGATTCCGTGCAGTCATCGCCAATAGTGGTTATGCCTCTAAGCATTAACTTAAGATAAAAATATTCTCCTGTAAGAATACGGAAACTATGGAAATAAATTGAACTCTGAAGAGTTGCATTTTTTTTGCTCGCTTAATTATTGAGGTTTTCTTGTTATTTTATGCATTACAGAATACTGGATACAGATAATTCAACAAAAATTTGCATCAATAACGTGAGGAACCATTTGCATGTAGATATAAAATTATAAAGCTCTAACACAATTTGTTTTTAAGATATCGCAAATTTTCTTACTCAGCGCTCGCAGTTGCATTTTTTATGCTCGCTACTGTATACAGCGAGCAAGCCAAAAGAATGAACTGTTGAACAGCATAAGCAAACTTACGTTAATTTGAATCTGATTGAAACTCAATTTCAGTAATACACCTAATGTTTTTTGATGAAGGCCTACAGCTATAAGGTTATGATTATTTTAAGTAAAACTATTAAAAATTGAAAAAAAAAAATCTTTGAAAAAAAACCTCAAAACTTACAACCATTTTTAGTTGTATTTTAGAGTTTCTTAGCAAATTTCTACTCCTTTTTGATTCTCTTCGTTGACATTAATAAAACTCTTGTACCATATATACTATCAGTAAATAAATAAATACAAATTTTATTTTTTACATTTCAGATTTGTGTAGGTCTTCGCGAATCCACCTATTATCCTTATGTCTATGATCAATGTCGCTCATATTTTCAATGCATAAAGGGCATTCCAAAAGTATTCGAATGTTCCAATGGTATGTACTTTGATGCAGTCACATCACGTTGCGTAAACGAAAAAGTACAATGTGTTGCAGCAGAGAAACCATCAGTTGCACGACAACGATATCCAGATGAAAAGGTAACGTATAGTTATTGAAGATTCCTATACCTGGGAAATAATTCGAACATTTCTTTATTCTTCCTTAGGTTTGTGCAAATGTAACAATAGGTCAACGTTACGCTAATCAGGATGATAATTGCCAATCGTACTACATCTGTCAATCAAACGGTTCTATAACCTATGAAAACTGTCCCAACGGTATGATGTTCAATGCAGAAAATGAAAGTTGTGAATCTGCGGATACCGTTCAATGTAACATGACTTAATATGTCAGAATTAGTATAAGTTTTTTTCAAGACTTATTGAAGTCAAACGAATATATGGTGTTGGGTAATGTAAGTAAATATAAAAATACTATACGGTGGTGGGTTATATTGTTCGAAAAAGCCAATTAATTTTAATACTTAAAATATTGATTTATTTCAAAGCCTTACTTCTGTAACTAAGATATAATGATACAAATCAAATATAAGGAATTCATATTACTTATTTATAAATATATACTCGTATGTTGTCATTTTACTGTTTTCAGAATTTCCAAGACTTTGGATTTTATTTTTAATCTCCTGCCAAAATCGTTCAAACAAAAAAAAAAAATCCAGCAATACGACGGGACTAACATTAGTTCGGTCAGTTGGTTTGAAAAGAAAAACAAATTTTTTTTTATATCTTCAATCTTCATCATTAGTTTTTTTTTCTCCATAATTTTAGTTTTTATGGAAACAATCAGACATCATACTGTCCTAGTTCCAGAGGATTTGGTGCTGGGGGAATTTTTTCGATGCCTGAAAGCGCAATCAAATGTTTAGTGTCCTGCTGATTTATCAGCCTTTTCATTACTCTCAATGTTCTTGTGGCCTGGAACCCATATGAGAGTTATGCCAAACTGGCTTGTTCCTTCCTGCATTGCTCTACTTATTCAGATTTTATCGTCTCCAAGTTCAGAGCCTTGATAGCAACCAGGCTATCGGAAAAGGTTGCTATGTTTCCCATAATAGAATTGCCCACTTAACTGTAAGTTTCTACAGTAGCAAAAACTTCTTCTTATTAAACGCTAGCAGAGTTGAGTAAGCGAAAATATTGTGACATTTCTGGTTGTTTTGCATAGACCCCCATATCTACCCGGCAGTCCATCTATGACCCATCGGTGTATATGGGGAGGATAGTACTCTCCTCTCACCTGAGAGTTTTTCTCAAAGTTGAGTGCGAGGCAGGTATTAAATGATTAGCCAATTCGCTTGGCAGTGGGTCGAGGATGAAGCAGAGCTTGTATTGCTTCGCTACCCAGCAGCTCCCTTCTTCTAATTCGGACCGCACTACAGGATGTTGTCTTTCCATTTAAGTTTTGGATCTAAAATGATTCATAGGTATTTAGGTATCTTAGAAAGTGAAAGAGTATGTCCTTCAAGCTGGGGAATGTCAAATCACATTACGTTAACTTAAGGCATATTTTATTGCATAACTCTTGTCTGTTGCTTATTCTTATTCAAATGAGGGACACATTTAGCTGATCACTTTCTGAATATTCTCAATCGTTTGGTCTATGCGAGAGTCTTAAATTTTTGATTTTATTTGCTTTAAAGCTCAGCCGCAAATATGTTATAAGCAACATCGATGAATAGTTAATACTCATTGTAGGCAGTAATGCTCACAACTTCAGCCACAACATAAAATTATTTTTACAAAGAGATGACCGCTTTGTAGGCAGCTTGCCTATATCTCTATATACAATGTTTAACAATTGAAAGGCAGATTGCCTTAAGTCATCGCTTACTAAGTGCCTGTATAGTTTAGCGAGTTGCCTACATCTCCACATACAAAGCATGCAGCCAACAGGCAAGACCCCTTAAATCTCCATATACAAAGCAAGCAGCCAGCAATCAGACTGCTTACAGCTCCATATACAAAGCAGGCAGCCAGCAAGCAATTAAACAAAATATCATAGTAACAATTTCATTTGTGAAACATACAACACAAAGGGTATAGCTTTTCATACATGAAAAATCAGAGTACTTAATCGATTTGCCGCTGGGAGCATAAGGTAAAACTCAAAGAGTACTTCTACTGAAGCAATAAAATATTACTCCGATAAAATAATACGCAATGTTAAAAAGTAGTGCACAGTCTTGGCCTATTGATAGTCTTTTGTCTGAATGCAAACATTCTTTTAGTGCACAATCAATTTTGGACGGCAACTAGAAAACTTTTCAACTACATAAAGAGCACGGGAGGCGGAAATTATAATACGCTCAGTATGAACTAATTCAAACTCGGCGAAAATTTCGAAGTCAACTAATTTAAGAAAGTGGTGGTGCTCCTGGCTATATCTAGAAACCGAAAATATTTCCGACTGAACACTTGAGTTTTTTATGAGTGAGCTAATTGGGTACTTTAGTAACCTACCCTCTTCTAGTAGTCACTTGTTGCCGAATGGCGCTCTTTAATTTTCACATCTCTTATACAATTTACTCTTGCTATTATAACAATTCGTATAACAGTTATACACGATGTAATACGTGTGTATATCATTCATTTCTTGCGTAAATGTTTAATAGATAATTCTATAATAAATCAATATAAATTAAGTTGAAATAATTTAAAGGAAAACTTGCTGCTTTTCTTTGTTTATTACGTTTCAACTACGTCATAACCCTAAAATGAAAATAAGGTAACTTTTCTTAGCCACCAATTTATATGCGGTAGTTAAAGGAGTTACGTATGACACTGAAATTGCCAAGCTTTAATGTCATGTATGTATGTATATTACCAGCTGTATTCGTGTCATAATGATAATTATCTTTTATTTATCGAGCCAAGGTTTTGTATCATTGCATAACATAGATATACCCATATAGAAGTGGTGCACTCACTCCACTATTTTTGCATATGTTTTGGGTCAGTCGACAAGTCATTTAAGATTATGGAAAAAGGATATAATTCAAAACAGTATTTTTTTGGGGAAAATCTTGGAAATTCACCTCACATCTCCAAAAGAGGTATGGAAATTGACACAAAATCCTTAATTTTATAAAATGTAGTTAAGGTTTTTTATGTAACTAGCATAGTTTTGTGCCTTGATTGCTGTGAGTCATTTTTGCGGTTCAATATCCATAAGTCCAAATATCGGTATCTTATCTGTTTTTCAGTTGAATATTTTTGTTGATATCCTCTCAATATCAGTTATTAAACGAAAGCTTCGAGGAGTACTAAAGATCTGATGTTGAAAATTGCTGCCCGACCTTAAAATTATAATTATACCCTACACCGAGGGTAAATTCACTTTGTCTCTCCGTTTGTAACACATAGAAGGGGGCGTGGCAGGTATAGAAAAAATAAAAATTGCTGTCCGACATTAAAAATATAATTTTTTATACCCTACACAGAAGGTAAATAAAAACTTTTTATGTAGCTACTTAGCAGACTTAAAACTAATACACTATGTATTTCGATACCGATATCATGTCAAATTTAATTTGCAGATCATTTTACACCTAAAAAATTGCAGTGAGAGAAAATTCATCAAAGCAATTTTTTTGTCAAATTTTACGATTTATTTTGATGTGTTACTTATTACACTCTGATCTTGATAGTTCTCTGATCTTGAGTATCATGAGAAATGAATGCAATTCCAAAAATCAAAATATTTGAAGTAAATATTAAAAAAAAAAAACATCTAATGCTGTTTTTACATTTTTAGAAGACCGATTTTTACTCAGCAACTATCGTATTATATCAGATTTGTGTCGTATGTTTGTGCTATATAAACCTCTTCAAGGAAATCAGATTGAAAACATACTTCATATCTTAATACATATATTCTATTTAGGCTCTTCGATCTCTATCATTTGGCACAAATTTCATGCTGTTATCTTCATTAATAAAAATTGACCCGAAAAACCGGTGAAAACCCATGCTTGGGACAGAATTCAACAATACAATCCCAGGTATTATATTTAGGACTCTTCAAGTTCTATCATTTGGCATACATTTCGAGGTGTTATGTACTACAGTTTTAATTAGAACAACAAAATTGGCTAAAATTCGGGCATTTTCGGCCATCGGGACAGGCTTTGGCAAGGCAACCCTAGATATTCTATTTAGGCTCATTGAGATCTATCATTTGGCATGCATTCCATTCTGTAATCTTATACACTCGACTTTTCTACAGCCGGCTTTTGGACTATAATACAAACTATGAATAAATCAGCAAAATTGGAGACCTCATGATTCAGCTACTTCCGTATCAAAAACTATCCCCAATGGAAATTTGCAAATTGAAATATTTAGAGGTCGATGAAATTTTTTCATATACAAACGCAAAGGGGTTTTTTTTCATAAGCCACTATTAATTGATAAGTGTAGCTAGGCCATTTACTATGTAATTGAATACGGAACTTATTCGGAAAGGAATTTTACTGTCTTATATTTATCAAAAATGATAAATTCAAAACCACTATTATATTTAGGCTTGGAGTTTTGAGAGTCATGCAAATTTGTTCCTTCTTTATTTTTATAATTATAACTCAAAAAATGTAAATTTTTGGTAAATACACATTGTGAGATTTTTTGTAGGGAATAAAATTTCCTATCGAAATGACAACTCTTTTTTTTAATAGTTGGCGGTGTCACGTCCGTAGCTGGAAAATATATTTCTTATACTAACGTGGTAAGATTATTATAACATTAGAGGGATTAATGTTGGACGGCTGATTATATATTGATAATATTTTATGATGACCTTTACTTTAAAAAAAAAAGTGGTCTATTTGAAACTGATTTCGACTAGGAAGCATCAAATCAGAATAAGTCTCGAGTAACGATTTTCTTATGCCCAAAAATGCAATGCTTCTGGTAAAATCAGATAATGTCAGAAATTAGATTATTTTCATATTTCGATAAAATAAATTATACCTATTTTAATATAGTAGTTTATTATTATACAAACAACTTCAACATCATCGCTTGGACCAATGCAAAAAATTGATGGTGCAAGTGTTTGCCATTCATAAGCCTAATTGCAAACAATAAATTTTGAGCTAAGTATTCCATATGTTTGGAAACATAAGCCCATACTGATTGCAGCAATAAGCATTATTGTGAATATATTTACATACATATGTATAATTAAAATTAGGTAAGGTATAAGCCCTATTATTCTCCACTCATCAGATAGCACTGGGCATATGACTTAGAAACTAAAACATAATTTTTTTACAAATTAGCTTCATCAAAATCTGTTTTAACTACGAGCAAAAAATTAGGCATTTGAATTTAGAAAACGAGTTTCATATCTGTAAGCCATTCTTTGTCAGTGAGTATGTTTTTTGATAAAACCTTTAAGAAAATCTGAAGAAAAACAAAGAAAATATGTAATGATGTAGGCCCAATATTAAACAGTGATCCGTCGTATCATACCTTTGATATCAGTTCATCTCATTTTGCCTGCACAGCAGGAAATCACTTTTGCTTTTTACGCACACGTTTTATAACATTCACCTTCCAAATTTCTTATTTTGATTATTTTAATGCAATTTCCAAATATTCCACAAAAAAAATGACACCTTATTTATCAAAATCGGTGCAATAGAAACGATGCCATCGCCTCTTAAACCCTTTAATAGTTGCAGCGCAAGTTCCGCAAGACTTGCGCCCAAAAGATGCAACTTTTTGTGGAAATTTACAAAATTTGTAGCATACATATGTGCATATGCTGATTTCCGGTTAGATTATGTTTGCCTGATTTGATTAACTAAAATTAATTTTTGGCTGCCTGCCAAATGCAGAACAGAACTCAAAATCGTATACCAATGAAAATTCCAAATACCAGGCCACCATTAACCAGCTGCAAGTAAATTTTGTGTTTTTGATACATACCGGTATTATGCAATATCTCGGCTATTACTGAACCGATCTTTACATATGACGAGTCATTGTTTTTGTAAGAAGCAGATTTTTATGGCGTCATTGGTGTTTTGATAGCTTGCCAATAGATATCGCTATAAATACAAATTCAATGTACTAATCGCTATAACTCAGCAGCGATTCAACCGATTTTGGACAGTGTGGTGTCATAGTTTTTGTAAGAAAAGAAAAAAAAAAAAAAACCGAATTTTGATGACGTCATTTGTGATTTAATACCAATAGATGGCGCTTTAAGCAGATTGAATATTCTTATCGCTATAACTCTGCAACGATTCAACGGATTTCGTCAATATTTTGTGCCAAGGCAGTTTACGTGTAAAACTTTGATTTGTTACAAAAACTTTCTGCAAGAGCTGAGCAAAGGATTGGGCTAGCAAATACTAATAGTTATTGAACCAATTTTGGTGAAATTTGGTAAAGGGATAGACTGAACCCTGAAAAAAGTTATTTGTTTTTAAATGGGCGCTGCCGCATCCCTAACCACGCAATACTTTTTTTACAGTTAATCATATGGACCGATTTTGATAAAGTTTGGTATAGGAATATATTGCACATTGAGGAAAGATATTTCCTTTAAAATGAGCAGTGCTACGTCCCTTAACAGAAAAATTATTTTCACAGCTATATTAACAGACAGATTTTGATGAAATTTGGTATAAAGAAAGATTGAACTCTGAGATAAGATTGTTTTATTAAAATTGTTTTAAAATGAGTGGTGTGACGCCTCTAACACGAAGTTAGCTCAACTTATATTCCGATTTTAAGTAAATTTGGTGTGGAGATAGACTGAACCCTAAGGATGGGATGAAGATAGGAATAGGGATAGTGTAACATGATTCCATGACTGATTCCATGATACTTTTGGTAGTGATGACAGTTAATTAGATAAATAAAAATTTTGAAAATTGAAAATTTTGATTCTGTATATCACAAAAATGGCAAGCAGAAACAGCAGAAGGGATCAGTTGTTTAATATTTTATGCTTACACCTGAATAACTTCGGAACTACTGCATCGATTTGAACAAGGAAAGCGTTATTTTATTATAAATGAGTTGAGGAAGAGAATGCAAAACTCAAAAAATCAGAAAAAAAAAACCATCAGATGGCACTTCAAGCAGATGCACTCATTTTCTGCAGTGTTCTATTGAACGTTGTAAGAAGAAGTAGGAAGATTCTAACCGTTTCTAGAGTAGATTATCAGCTTTTCGATAGCTTCGATTTTTTGAACTTTTGTATTATGTTGAAACATAATAAAAAATATGTCGTTTGGTACTTTATATAGGAAAAAATGCAACTATTTCATAAAAAAAAAATTTTAGCGGATATACATAAATAAATTTTTTAACCAGAGCATTTTTCTAGTTCCATATTTACTATTTTTTTAGTAACACATGAATGAATGAGATTTAAAAAAAACATCCAATTTTTCTTAAATTTTGATATGCCACAGTACCTTTCGAATTTTTTCAATACTTCCCATATTTTTTAATCTTTTCAACTTTTTTCGACATTTTCAATGTCTTTCAACTTTATTCTTTTCAAGCTTTAAAGCTATGTATCCAACATTTTTCAGCATTTGTTTACTAGCGATTTTCATCTGTCTTAACATTTATCAGCCTCTTTCAACTTTTTTCGAGTTATTCAAACACTTTCAACTTTTTTCAAAATTTTCAAGTAATGTAACAAAGATTCACACAAATACTAAAAATGGTAAGCCCAAGTCTCACACTAAAAGTTGTCAAATTTCCACAGAGAGCAATTTAAGTAAACGATGTCAAATTCAATTTGGGAACGCTTAGTCAAACCCGCCAGCATATGCTGTGGTTGAAAAAAAATACCGTTTTAAGGGGACATGACACCTTCAAATTTTCAAGAATTAAAAAAAGTTTTTTTGACTGTTTCTTGTTTAAAAAATATTGAAAAATTAGTTTTTAATAATATAAACCTCAAATTCGGCTTATAAATATACAGCGAGCATTTTAGGAACATCGTGTCAAAGTTAGAGTACTATAGCTATATAGTTAAAAAACTTTAATCGCGTTTTTCTCGAAACCACGTTTTTCGAGTTGGCGGGCATGATAAAAAAAAAAACTACTCGACCGATCTTTCTGAAATTGTAATATGTTGCTGTACACATATTAATGCTGGAAATGAACTACGGATAGGAAGAATGGTATTATAGTTTTTGATTTTTGGCATGATTTTGGCGCGAAAAATTGGCAATTTTCGAAATAATTACGCCATTTTGTTATTTTTGGACCAAAATTTTCGCGTGTAGTTCATTCTCTGGCGGCTTTGATGCTGATGCTGAAACCTCTAATTTTATTTTTTTTTCGGATGTTCCAGTGAGGTGCAGTCATGCCCGCTGTGGTTTTTTGGTGTTTTTTTTTTTTCAAAAGATTCTAGTGGTCATGAATTTCCTCAAAAAATTAAAAAAAAATTTTTTTGAAGGTGTCATGTCCCCTTAATAAATCTTTAGGACTAATGCGGATTTTTACTGTTGACGCGGTGTAGGGTATTTACTTTTTAGCGCGACCAAAGATAACTCTTTCTTTTTCCTAGTCACTAAGATGGCGCTGACCTCTCTCAATTGGCATTACGAAAGAGCTTGTTAGTGAGATACAAAAAAAAAAAAAAAACGGCGGGTTGCACTCCGGGAGTGCCGACAGAAGTGAAAACAAATCGTTTAGTGGCAAGTTAGTGTGTTAATTGGTATGTGTGCGTTTTCTTTCCATATGGCAATGCAATGGAAGAGAAAAACGGAATATGTATTCAAATTAAACTCTCGCTCTCATTCTCAATTTGTCAACGCAACAACGCGGAATTTGAAAGAAACAAACATGTAAGCATCGTTGAATGAGAATGGAATGTGTCAGTTAGTGTGTCTGCTTTGCTTTTTGTTTTCCACTTGGAATATTTATTTTAGAGAAACAATAGAACATTCAAATTTTACTATCGCATTCATGACGGGGAGTCCCGATGACGGTCGGTGTCGCGAGTTTATAATTTTTTCCTCAGCCGCACAACGTGCGATAAGAAGTTTTCACTTCAAAAATTGCTGGAAGAAGTATATTCGGCTCAGTAGCCTCAACTGTGAATAACTAAATTTGAGCTTAGTATTCCTAATGTTTGATAACAAAAATTTATTCTGATTGCAGTAAGAAACATCATTGCGAATTATGTAAGTATAAGAAAATATCAGGTAAAGAAAGTACCTGGACCTCAAAAATTTGCTTCTTCCTACAGACACTATGACACCAAATTTATCAAAATCGGCTTATTCGTTCGTTTCCCAAGTCTTCAAAGAACATTCAAATTTTACTATCGCATTCATGACGGGGAATCCCGATGACGGTCGGTGTCGCGAGTTTATACTTTTTTCCTCAGCCGCACAACGTGCCATAAGAAGTTTTCACTTCAAAAAACATTTCGCAACAAAAGAAGGTGTGTAATCCGAAGTAAAGTTTGAAAAAATAATTAAGCTAAATTGCATATCAACTTATGCTCAAGCTCATAAGAGGCAAACAATATCGAGAATTATTGAAAATATCAAGTCAAGTCAATTGTGTTCAAACAAACATCGGCATTGTCAAAAATGCTGGAAAATATTGAAACAAACCGTGGAATATCTATAAAAAACGAACAACATACAAGAAACCGAATGTATTGAAATAGTCAACTTAGTCAGAATAACAAATAGTATCGAAAAAAGTCGGTTAGTATTGAAAATTATCAAATATAATTATTAAACGTAGCATTAGTTGAAAAGTATCGAATCGAATTTTAAAAGTATAGAATAGTATTGAAAAAATAAAGAAAGCATCGGAATAGTCAATCGAACTTCGAAATTATCCAATGTTATCGAAAACTATCGAATAGTATATGACGAAATTACTCCTCACTGCGAATAATATTAGAATTGAATAGCATTGAACAAGTTGAGGAAATTGGCTATGCGATGAAAAGTCCCGAAAAGCATTGAAAATGTACCAAAAAGGATCGATCGAATAGTATGGCCCAAACTACTACGCACAGCTTATCATTCTTTAAGAAAAAGAACTTAAACTGTTTTTCCTTTTTGTCACAGAATTCCTCATTGTTTTTTTTTTTTTTTTTTTTTTTTGTTTTTCATAGTTTGAAGTAATTCTTTAAGCAGTTAGGTATATGAGTTACATATATAAGTATGTAGTTGTAGCGTATGTAAAGGTCAAACACGATTGACTAAAGCTGTTTCACCTGTTATAAGTCCTAACAAAAATGACAACAAGAAATATAAAAAAAAAACTCGCTAAGAACAATTTTGATTGCCTATCAATTATATAGATACACGAATGTTTGAGTATTAAAAATATAGTTAGTAGTCTGGGTTACACTTTCGTGTATAAAAATAGTAAATTTTTCTATTTTTGTTTTGATTTGAATTTATTTTTAGAACGTATTGACGCTGATTGTTTAAAGGTTTGCAAAGTTAATAACTTCTCATGATACACGGACATTTCCGTTTGTTTTTTATTTATAATTAATTATAAAATATATTTTAAGGAACTAAAGTACAATTTTTATATCAAAAGTCCTTTGAAAATAATTAATTACCTTAATTAAAGGGTGATTCTTTTGTCTTCAAGCACAATATCACTTCGTGACTCTGTCATCAGTATAATTTTCGTTTTCAGTGTTGCAAAGTGTTACACGTAACGTAACGCAATATCGGAATAACGAACTAAAATAGCGTTATTCATCGAAATTGCGTTACATAACGTTATATAAATGAAATTGAGTTGCAATGATGAAAACCGTTACAAAAACTGCAAAATAAATTTGTGTAACACGTGTACCACTTTCAAATCGCTACCAACTTTCAAATGACAGCTGTCAAATTTTCAGATACATAGCTATGACATTCAGTGTTTGTTTTGGAGACATTTGGTTCGTTTCAAAACTGTCAAACATGAGGAGTAAGAAAACTGCGCTCTATGAGAGAGAAAAAGTTTAACAAGTAAAGGAACGGAAAACAATTTTTTAATTCAGGAATAAACGTCCAACATTTTTCAATGCAGTGAGAAAAAAAAATTGAATTTTTTAAGCACAAACAGTAAACAGATGTCTAGAATTGAATGTAGTTGAAAAATAAATTTAATTCTCTCATCGCAAATAATAAAATGGAAAATAAAAGTAGTCAACTTAAATTTAGTGTTTACAATTCAGCTTGCACAACACAAACCAGCTGATAGTTTAACACTTTTCATGAGGTTACGAGCAAAAGTTCTTCTGACTTCGCGTTATTCTGTCATTTACGTTCTCACTTATAGGTTTTTCGATCAAAACCGAATTGAATGCGACTCGGCATCTTCGATATTAACAATAAAATATTGAACTGCTGAACTTAAACACGGTCGCACTAGCATTTTTGATGGTCAACACATCAGAAATGCTCGATTAAGTCCGTGGTCTTGTAATAGACGATCGACAAGTGAATCGCGTAGGCTATGAATTGTCAGTTGACAATAAAAACAAACTTGTTGCCGTTTTGAAGGGGTCATTGTCGACTTTCAACCGCGATAAGATGTTTTTGTACCGTTTTATAACCCTGGGCATCACACGGATACATTACTACACACACTGGAACAAGGAATTGTCAAAAATCGATGTCGAAGAAGACCAAGATAAGTCTGTTGCCCAACAAAATGATGTTGAATGTATTTTGGTGTGTGCATGAAATCATTCACATTGATTACCTTGAAAATGATAGTGCGATCAGAGCTCTTAAGCGAATTCAACTCTAATTTGAAATAAAAGAGACCGCATTTGCCGAAGAGAAGAGTGCTTTTCCATCATATCAACATACGAAATTATATTAATTGTACCACGAATTGATTTTTCATCTTAAGATTTGGCTTCCTGCAAATATTACTTGTTTCCAAACTTAATGAAATGGCTTGGTGGGAGTGATTTAGATCGAATGGGGATGTTGTCGCAGGAGGTCTATTTTAAAGACGTCAACAAATCGTAGCGTAGCGGAAGATACCGAAAAATTGAAGAACTCTTGGATAAAGTGTATTGAGATAAAAATAAACTATGTTGAGAAAGAAAAAGAATTTTGGCAAAATAAATTGTGTATTTTTGCCTAGGTCTATACTTTTCAGCTGCCCTTAGGCAGGGTGCACTATTGAATTTGATATATTTTATATTTTTTTTAAACTGCCAGAGCACATACTTATGTACATACTTAGTATATGTTAAATTGATAATGACACCAAGAAGTTATCAATGACACTAGACCAGTGGTCGGCGTCCCATATGCTCACGAGCAAACGAAGAGAATAAGCGAGAGCAAGCAAACTACAAAATGAACTGGTTATTTCGTTAGTGCACTGCAAAAATGTTTGAAATCAAATGGCAAAATAAAAATTTTTTCGTCGAAAAATTTTTGACAATTCGTAACGGCTTAATCTACAAACGAGTTTTAGGGATAGTTAATAAATTTCATATAAAAAGATATTTCATAACTAAAATTCATCCCCTGAAATAAGAAATCATATGGAGCATAAACAGCGAAACGCAGAAGCATTTTTCACAGTGATTGGAGCTTTTGTCATTTCTCTCTCATTTGAAAGTAAGAAAATATATGATAAAAATATTTGGCTCTGCCGACCACTGCACTAGACCAATAGAATGCATTATTATTGCTGCTATGTCTATAGAAGATAACCAACTTACTATCTAGTACTACTGCTAATTAAAAAAAAAATAACCTTATTTTACTGTGAAGTACTTTGGATACAGTTGTTCCCCTTTGGTTTTAATTTCGTCACATCAGTAACAAATGCACCCATTTTATTCAAATTCTAAACAAATAATCTCAATAATTTTATTTATCTACTATGATAAAGGATCTAAAAAATGAAAATCTGTCTACATATTTTCGTTCGAGGAAAAATCGGCCTAAAAGAGGTTTCACACAACCCCACCATGTTTGCGTGATTGACAAAGCATAAAAAATTCATTGTTGATCTGCATAATCACAAACTGGACTGACCAACTAAACCATATATCGCTCGGCCGATCAATGGTTTCTGAACAACTTAACATATATATAAGTTTAAAACTCGATGACGTGAACGTTTCCGTAAGAATTGCCCACAAACCGATACCGATAGCGTATGTTTCAGTTAATAATAACTTCAAAATTTTGCATATATGTACCATTGGAGTTGAACGCATAGACCACTTCTCTAACCTTAGTATATGGTATATGGTTGATTTTGACCTTACTGGTCTCATTTTAAAAAATTTTAAACTGATTTTTTAAAAATTACTGATTTGTGTTGAAGATACACAATTATTTCATTTTTAATTTATGTGCTTACAACCGTATACTGGTGGAGATGGCTAAAATTCAAATAGAATTAAAAATAAGCAGTACTCCAGTATAAATACATGCATATATACATATGTATATGTATATGTAGGTAAGTACATACGCCAGTTTGTCATAATGTGAAAGTACTTAGTATCTGACATTTTTATATTGTTGTTGTTTTTGTCATTGCTCTAGTTCGCTAGCACGGATATATGTATGTGGCTAGTGCTCGTATTTGACTGAACGAATAGACGATTACCAAAGGATATTAATCGACAACTGAACAGGAAGTTCGGACTAATATGTGATTGTCCTCACGCACGCTTTTACATTCGGCTGAGCTTTGTCATTTGTAACGGTTGTAAATAACGGATTGTGCTATCAAAAAAAGATACTTAATGTATTTGGAGTGATATTATTGAAAAAAGATTTTTTTTTAACACAAAAATTAAATCATTGCTTTTTTATTAAATTTAACAATTAACTTCTTACAAAAAAATTATTAGTGAATCATTGATGATTTGTGTAAAATCGTGTAATTTTAAAAATACAAAAATTTTATAAGCTCTGGAAACATTGTTCAAAAACGCATAAGTCTACGCTACGCAGCACAAAATGTCTATGAAAAAATAAGCTACTTTTTGCCAAATATTGAATTTATTTGAATAAAAAAAAAATAAAAAAACTTTTAAAATAATATGTACAATTTTGTAAAACTTTTTACAATTTTTTTATACCAAAACATTTTCAATTTAAATTGAATTATGCTAAATAATAATAAAATAAAGGAAGTTCTACAACAAACACAAAAAATCTTCAAAATAAAAAATCAAAAAAAAAATAAACTTATCAAAATTTAAAATATACATAGCTAAATCAATAATATATATTTCTTATAACAAAATTAAAAGAACCAAAGAAAAAAAAAAAAGTACCCATCTACCGTGTGATACTTTGCAACTGTTATTATGTGATAAAGACCTCCCAACACAACAATATAACTACACGTCAATCAATTTAATACTTAATAAGGACATGTGGCAACAACAACTGCAACAAGAAAAATAATGAAATAAAATTCATAATTGGTTAGGTAAAATTAAAAAAAAGAAACGACAGAAAAAAATTGTTATCGATTGCGTACCTACACACAAATTTTCAAGGGTCAGTAGAATATTTTAAATAGCTCAGAAAAAGCCTAAATTATATACAATAAGCCAACATTTTTTGAAATAAAATATGTAGTATTTTTTCCAAAATATTTAAAATGTATCATGAATATGAATAATAATACATGTAACTTTTTTGAAAACGTGTCTAAAAATGTTCAAATATGGGTTAGAATACGTCCAATCCGGAAACATAAAATGACCATCCTGATTTCACTACTCTTCAAATTTACAAACATTTTTAGCACATGGCAATATGATTTTCCATAGTAAAATTTTTCGTGGAATCACAATATCCAGGCCCGGATTAAGAAATTTGCAATATTTCAACAATATTTTGATGAGCAAAAAAAAAAAAAAGGTCCTCGTTGCTGAACGAAAACCAGTAGCAAAAGGAAAACTAAATTTGAAAAGTTTTTCAATCAATACAATGCAACAATATTTGCTGCCCTATAAATCTTTTGCCTTAGTTCTTCATATAAATGGTAAAATTCACTGTTCAGAGCACATCCTCCACATACATAAAATTTTACGTAACGATTATGGCTGTTATGATCAAAAATAGGTTAAAAAAATTCCTTTTTTTCCTTTTTGTTTTATAACAAGTTCCAACTTTGAAGCTCTATATCTGAATGCTGAGCAATAAAATATTATTTATATTTCGTTTCAATTAACTGTAAGTTAGACTTGTCTTTCTATATTCTAAAACTGTTAGGACGGTGTTCTTGCAAGCCAATGTTTAAGACCGTTCCTTTCAATCCATCTATTCGGAAATTTTTCAATCAAGAAGCTCTTCACAATTTAGCCATAGTGGCTGGGCGCACCATCTTGCTGTTAAAAAAAAAAGTTTTGGTTTAATGGGAACATCTTCTAGAAGTATGTACTATTTATCATGAAATTTTATTATCATAAACAAAAAAATTGTGCGACTGTTTTACTGAGTGAGCATAAGGAATTTAAGTTTTGGAAAAATTTAAACTTAAAAAAAAAATTATTTTGTGTTTAAACAGCGATTATTCTAATCTAAAAATTCGGCTTGCAATAACGGTGGCATATAAAAATAAATCTCTTTTCCCATACGATTTTCTCAGAAAAATTTATTGTTTACAAACTTTGTTTTTGTCACTCTCTTTTCGCATACGATCCTCTCACAAGAAGTCAGTCGTCCGCCGCAATTGTGTTTATTCGAACGATTTTCCAACTGTTTTTTTTTTTTGACAGCGAGTAATCGTCACCCAATCCCGACCCCGTCCCAATTCTGTTCAAAGTATTAATTACCTAAAGCGACACGCTCATCTTATTGCTCTAATTTTATTACTTAAAAAGTTATGAAATAATCTTCGTTTGTAAGTACTACTCTAAAGAAACTTAGTTAAACCCCATGTGATTCAGTGGGCGTTAAAGAAACGACCCCCTCCCTTACAAGTGTTTACTCACAATGAACCAAGAATCGAGAGAGTCTGCTTAGAACCGGACCACCCTGTATAATTAGTGCAATTACTTATTATGAAATGAGATAGTTGATATTAACATCTTTTTAGCTGTGTTTTATTCGCCAACTCGCTATCTATGTGCGAATAAAACGACAAAGTTACTAAGTTTCCTACTCGCTGCTTATACGAGTATATCTATTCGTTGCTATTCTTTTTCCTTTTTTATTTCAAAATGCTTCTTTTTACCGCCTGACATTTTAATCAATTATTTTTTTCGCGAAAAATTTTTCTACAATATAAAATGTATAATAGGCAAGATAAAAATCTGCTGAGTAACACTGGCACTTTAGCGATTTTCTATGGGTGAGGCAAAATTAATGTCTGAATATAAATGTGCCATTCAAGTTTATATTGTAGACCAGAGCTGGGCACCACTATACCCGTGTTTCTCTTCAATGCATGTGTAGTTGTGCTTTGAACGCTTTTCAAATCAAACTGAATTGATTTTAACGCTCTCTGCTTTATATACGTACATATATGATAAGTTATTCTCTTTCTGATGCAGTCGCGTGCGCGCTACGTTTTGCTCAGCCACGTTGTAGACCAGTGGTCGGCAGAGCGCAAATATCAAATATGTTCTTACTCTCAAATGAGAGAGAAATGACAAAAGCTCCAATCACTGTGAAAAATGCTTCTACGTTTCTCCATATAATTTCTTATTTCAGGGGTATAATTTTAGTTATAAAATGCCTTTTTTTATAAAATTTACTAACTATCCTAAAAACTCGCTTGTATATACTTAATATATTAAGCGTTGCGCATTGACAAACAAATTATCAACGAAAAAATATTTATGTTTCCATTTGATTTCAAACATTTTTGCAGTGCATTAACGAAATATCAAGCTCATTTTGTGGTTTGCTTACTCTTGCTTATTCTCTTCGTTTGCTCGCGAGCATATGGGGCGCCGACCACTGTTGTAGACTGATAGAGAATTAGTTGACAACCAACAATGCAGCTCACACAGCTCGGGCAACGATGAAGATTTTCGTAATACCAATTTCCGGGGAGTATGATCTCTCATCTTGATGATTTGAACTGGCTGTCAGATCACCAGACGGCAAGTCTTGAAAGCGAGCATTGAAGAAGAAATCACCAATTTTGAGTCAGATCTTTTGCGAGCAGCAATTCAAAATGCCGTAAAATGTGCCCAAATGTGCATCAACACAGGAGGTGGTCATTTGACCGATATAATTTTTTCTACTTTAAATAAACTTTCTGTGAAATCAGAGCCCAATTTCGTTGCTCGTTTTTAGCAAAATGGGAGCCAATTCACATTATGGTATGACATTACTTTTGCCCATCTTGTACAACAAATTTAATTCAGATACAATCTTTTCACATTATACTCAATATTTTTGAAATATAAGTGAACTCCGTTCCAGTCCAATGTTATGCAAAAACTGATTTTTGCCCTGCACACTGAAGTGGAAAACGGCGTTAAAATTTACATTTCAGTATAAATCAATTACATATATCATTTATTTCTTATCGAATTTGACCTATGGTCAACCTTACTAGTCTCCGATCGGAAAGCAATTTTTGTAATAACTTTACAAATTTCTTCTCCATATGTCACCCTCTCATAGAGGCGCACATGCGTCTCTTAATACACGCAATCTAAAGATGTTCTATGAGTGCTTTTTGTATATTAGTGACTTGAACATTTGATGATAACCACACTTTTGTATTGCTGCAGTTTCAATAAAATACGGTGCTACTTTCACTGGATTTTATTTAACTGCGAAATCGATTTTTAAAAAGTTCATTATAATTAAAGAAGTTAAGATAGTCTCTTCTTGTGAAGGATTTCCTTCTAAGCATTCGTATATCCCGAACTTTTTCGTTGAATTACCCTAGCTCGAGGTTTTTATGAAACAGTCTGAATAGACTTCGTAAGCTTTGTTCAAGTGATCATTGAAAATTTTCTTAATTTCCTTAAAAATTTATGCAAAACAAAAATTTTTAGTTTTTTGGTTCGTTTAATGCACATTTCGCTTGTAATTTTTTTTTTTTTGTTTTTTGCACTTAAAGTACTGAGCAAGAAAGCTTAGTAAACAATTAAATTCCTTGCTACAAATTTACCGGCATCGTACGCAGATGCCGCTATTTTGTATCTTTTCGTGTATTTCAAAAGTGTATTTATTGACCCTGAAAAGAATTATATTCATATCTACTACTGGCATAATAAATTATGAAAGATAGCTTAAATTTTAGGCTGAAAAACTACGTTGGCCCCTTAAACTAAATCAAGATTTGGAAAAGCGTTTGTGTTTATTACTCTATTATTATTTTTAATATAAACATTACGTTAAAGAAAATAGGGGAAACATGGAGAAAGGAAAGGAAAATATTCTTCCAGCATCGAAAATTTCATTCAAAATAAAATTTTTAATGAAATTCGTGGGGACTTCATTCTAAACATCAAACTTTTAAGACCAGATATATCTGGTTAGATCAGCGATGGGCAAAATATAAAAAATGAGCCAATTGTGGCTCATTCCAACAAACACGTCGTTTTTCTTAAGAAAAATAACTAAAACAACAAACACAAGCACTCACCATTGCAACGCACATTTTAATCATTGTGGTTTTTTTAACACGCGCAATGCACGGGATTTGTATTGATGTTATTGTTGCATAATTCAGGAAAAAACAAAAAACTCGAGCAAGCGAACGAGGAAACAACAATGCGCTCATTGTGGACAGCTTCTCTAGTTTTGTTTGATCAGTGTACTTTTATATCTACATTCATGTTGTTAATGTTTGATTCTTCGAATTGGCTTTTGGTTTATTGCTAAATCTATGAAGTCAAACTTCTTTAGCACGGGTATGTTTTGAAATTAGGTGTGTATACTGAAACTCAAAAAGCGACACTATTTTTTTTTTTTAGCCGTACTGTCACTTAGTATAGTTCTTTCCTTGTAGGTAACGCTTGGTTGACGGGACTTAGAATAGCCACAGCAATAAATGAGACATCAAATTAAAGTACTCATCGAAAAGAGTGCCCAAAATCAGCTTCGAGATCAGTTAACCAAAAGTTGAGATATAATGTCATCGCATTTGCCTGATATGGCTGAGTGAGGCAAGTGCGATGACATTCGTTAATTTTTTGACTAAAACCTCTTGTAACTACAATGATACTATAGGACGTAAGCCCTGAACTCTGACCCGAGGCCAAAAGCCTCTCACTTATCTTAACTTTTATGTAGAATTACTGTGGCCGGCGTTGGAATACCGTAAAGATCTTTGGTTGTGTGGCACTATCACTTGTATTGCAAATCAAGAACAAATTGTTTATTTTAAATTTTATTTTGACACTTTTAATGAATTTGTCGCAAACTACAATACAAAATCTGGCAACAGTTGGGTATGATTTCTTTGTGTTGTCTTTTTCATCTTACCAAAAAATCGTACCAAAAATAGAATTTGTTTAATCGCACTGTGTGAACTTTTGTAAGTGACAATTCTGCTCAAAAAACTTCTATTGCATATCTTGCTCTAACCCATAGGAAAAATCATTTTTTCTCGTTATGGTTTTTCTCGCACTGGCATCTTGCATCCATTGTGCTTAGTAATTAACCCTATGATATGAAAACTTACATAAAATTTTAATTCGCATTCGCTCTTATCTAAACGCTTAAGAAAACCTTACTCTCAAGTAAGTCTCTCTGGGGAGCCAAGTCAACCTCATACGTTTTAGCACACAGTTTAATATGGGCATTTCCGTTCGACCGTCGAACACATTTAAAGTAAAAATAGTCAAAATAAAACGGATTTTTATTTTGACTATAGGCTTAACTTATAGGTCCTAATTAGATTTATAATGGGTGCTAACGTTGAATTTGGGTAATTTTTCGTTTTCAAGATAATTGCAAAAAACCAAGGTGTCACACGGGAGAAAAACTTCCGTTTTCGTGGAAATGCCCATATACATAGTACAGCTGCTATGTGAGTGCGCACACGTATTCATATATGTACCTAACTATCTGTTTCTTTTGGCCCTACGAACTAGACTGGTTATTAAAACGAAATTGCTTTTTAATCGAAAATTTCTCCAGATCGCATTATTGATAAGAAGATGCCCGATCGTTTGTGCATATTTTCGCGGCCTAAAAATATAAAAAAGGTATGGTTTTGGACGAGCAAAGTGAACGTATGTCAGATTTTTCAGCATTTTTCACATTCTTACCAATGAATCAATACTCAAATTTGTGCCAATTGTATGATTTATAGTTTTCGCACATATTTCACATCATACTGAGTCCATAAAAAATAATAACTACAAATATGCCCCAATTTTGATGTTTTTTTTTTTTTAAATAAAATCAATTATGCTTTAAATCGTCTCGAAAATGCACAAAAATCACACAAATCGGCCCGCTGACACGCCTTCCCACGGTCCAATTGAGGCGAAATTTTGGCACAAGAGCTTCATGTTATCAAGATATATTTTCAGGTCTGAGCACCAAAAATCGGAACACGTTTGCAATTTGAAGCACCCTAGTGTGCATAAATAAATCAAATTTATATAGAGCAAATTAAAAATCCTATTTGATTATTGCAAGAGCCAACCAACCAATCAATTTACAGCAACAAGTTTATTTATTATGCATATAATGCATATGCATGTATGTAAATTACTGGTCTACATGTGTGTATGTGCATATACGGCAATGAAGAGTTGCGAAGCAATGTCATTTGTTATTTTTTATTATAGTTGGCAAGAAACCAACGCAAATTAAGTTAACCCCTCTGCAAATATTGAACTATTCGTCGTAATTTTATCTAATTGCGCTTATATTATACGTGCACGCATACATACATATGTATGTACATTAAGGTGATTCAAAAAAAAATTATTTTCAAACAGGTGTAATATTTACAGGTACATGATGAAAAATTTCAGTGCAAGCTCATTGAACTTTTTAGTCTCCCATAAGAATTACATAGGAAAAAATGTCGTTTACATTTCGTGAAAACAAAAATTTACAAGAATGAGACCAAGCCCAGTGGAAAGATCATCAAATTTTTCAACATTTTCATAAAATTCTCAATCTTTAAAATTTTCCAAACTCTGAAAGCTAAATATCAATATTATGAGCTCTTCTAGCAGGAGAATTTTTATTTCATGTACGTACCTTGAAACAAAAAAAGAAATTGAATCACTCTAATGTAGAAACATAAAATGTTGTTGTATAAGCGGGTATTCATGCTTGCATACTATTTGTATGAATAAATACATCTATGTGAATGTTTATATTTAATTTAATATTTGTACATTAAACATTTTAACGTGCTGGACTTAAGGTACCCAACGAGAAAGTTATTGATAGCCATGCGACTTTCTTATACCATCGGTTTCTACTTGATTAGCAAATGAAGGGAACTCATTTATTAAGGCGTGTTGGGACACATATGAGATATAAAACCCGCCAAGCCCAAAAAAAATGAAAATGTGTGATATTGTAGGAGGGGACAGAAAAAAATGTTTGTCTACAAACCTACATACTCTAAGTTGTTAAAAAAAAAAATTTCCGTTCACAAACTTTTGACTGAAAAAATTTCCGATAAATTATTTTTATCAAAACCCGCCAAGTCCACATTTCTGAAAATCAAAACCCATTATTTGTTATTTGGAGCGAAACATTTATTTGTGAAAAATTATAGGTATTCCAAAAGCTGTGAGAGTAATCCAAATTAAAAGTAATCAATCCTTATTAATATGATATGAGAGTATTTAAATCATAAAACAACCTTAAGAATATTAAAATCAAAAAATGATGAAATGTTGTAAGAATAAACGTTGTTTTGAAATGAATTTAAGATTAGCCATTGTTAAAAAATTTCGAAACCTTTTACTAGATATTATTATTTTTCAAAATCCGCCAAGTTCCAAGGTTTCACTTTCAAAACCAGCCAAGTCCACAGTTTTTGTTTCAAAACCCGCCAAGTCCAACCCTTTTTTTTTGTAGTCCTTATAGATTAGGTGATAAAATGTAATGAAAAATCAGGATTTTAATAACTTTTGACAACTATTACAATGGATCAATCTACATTTTTACTATAGTTAAATTTCAGTGGAAAACAGTTTTTTCCTTTTTCTCAAAAACGCAAAATATGGACTTGGCGGGCTTAGCATTTCAGCTCTTCATATAGTAGTCATGGGTGCGATAGTATTATGTGAATGGAAGTCTAAACATACTTTGAAACATTTGACCATTGTTATCATGTTTTAAAAGCGCTTTTACCCTTAAATGCCCCAGATTGAGCTCTATTTTCGTTGCTCCCTTAATTTTCGTTAGTTCTTTCGTAAATATTTAACTCAAAAACGATTCTTTAAAAAGTACATACAATTTTAGGAAAAAAATGTATTTTCCTTAATATTGAAAATAATCCTTCGCAAAAATTCCCCAAGGTGCTTAAATTCTTGATCTTGCATCAGTGGATTTGATATTAAAAGAAGATATATGTACATACTATATATGCGCGTAACTTTAACTGACCTCAACATCAAGAAGATCTGAAGCTTCCTGCTAAAGAAAGTGAAAGCGTAAACAGGCCATCCTAGATAGATGTAATAGCTTAGATAAGTTTTCTTTTTAACTTTCACAGAAAAAACTTTTTTTTTATTTTTCAGTTATAAAAAAATACTCAATAAACTTTTTGGTCTTTTTACTTAATTTTAATGGCTAGTGTTCAGAATATAAATAACTAAAAACTAATCAATAATTTTTTTTCTTATAAAAATTTTTTACTTTTTTCTTATAGCCCTTTATTAAATTTTGTACAGGTGTTTCATCAACAGTACGGAACGATCTTTTCCACTTAAGTCTAAAGTCATGCAAGTTTTTTGTAGTCTTACCACTCTTTCGAAGATTTCTTTTCATTAGAGCCCAATATCTCTCAATGGGGCGAAGCTCTGGGCAGTTGGGCGGGTTTGCTATTGTTGATACATATGACCTGCCAAACCATATATTGCTTCGAAAATTTCGAAATTTTTTTCTCTTTAAATTTACTAGGCATATGCCCATTTTTTGGTGACGTATAATATTTGTGCCCAGGTAGCGGCTTAAAATCTGCTTTGACGTAAGCTCTGTCGTTCATAACGCAGTAATCAAAGTTAGTCAGATACCTTTCATACTGCTTTCATCAGAACGGTCTGGTACTTTTTGAACTCTATATGTCGTCAGTCTACTTTTTTCCTTTATCCTTTGTACAGTAGATTTTGATGTATGTACCTGGTCTAGCCGCCATATCTCGCACTGAGGTGCTGGGATTCTGCTTAAAGAGATCTTCATCTTCTGATGCACCAACGATTGTTGCTATAGCTGAATATTTTAACTCTGGATTTTGCAGGTATGTACGAGTTCGTCGCTTTGTTATCTGTCATGGGGACTATATATCAAATATACATTTGGTACATGTATTCAATCAAATCGTTTTCTCAGTGTAGTATAAAACTCCGCACATATGTAACTTCCTATTGGGCTGCAAAAATTATGATTTTTATTTTTATTTTTTCTCTCTACATATTTGTTGTGACCTTAAATTTTTATATAACTTTTTAAAAAAAAAATGGCTTTTTTAAAAATAATTCAACCAACTATTTCGAGTGATTGTGTAGAATGTGTTAGTGGCACGAGTCAAATACTCTAACAATACATACATAAAAACACATTCCTCTGACATTTTTCTAGTATGGGAGTGTTACATTTCTATTCTATTTTGGTAATTTCAGGTTAATTTGTTTTTAATTTGGGTCAACTCTATACGTTTACATATCCAATTGTATCTTATGCGTTTGCATTTTTGGCTTTCTCTCTATTTATTTTCCGATATATCATTTTATACGCAATAAATCAATATGATAAAGGATAAAGTTCAATTAAATTTCAATTATAAGTGTTGTCATATGTCACATTGGATATAATCTTTTTCAAGTAATACTTCAATTGAGATTAAATAGCACTTGAATTTCCGATTTGATAAAAATACATTTAAGTAATACCTTTTAGAAAATGTTTCCCTTAACCAGTGTACTTTCTTTTCCTTCTTCCGTGCTTTTTTTAAATTCACGCGTTAAATTAAAGTATGAATTTTTCAGATGTTTATATCAAAATTAAGTTACGAGGGTTGCCAAAGACAGAGCTATCTTTTGCAAAGTATTCAAAGAGAGAAATGGGGTTCAGATCAAAAGGTAATATTTTTCTTTAAACTAAGTGTGACCTTTAAGGTCTAAAATAATTTTTGCTAATTTCTCGCAGCAAAAGTTGTAGATTAATTGATTGTTTATAAGAAATAGGTCAGTGATTGCGGTCATTGTTATCCAAAGCTTTGCTTCACTCGAAGAATACAACAATGTATTTCACTTCTGCTCCATGTGGAATTCTTATTATATCTACGTATAAATGATTTTTTTGGGTGTTGTTTCAAAACATATAACCTTAGTTTCTCACAAATTTCGTTGAGTAGAATTTTCGTCAGTACAATATTAATATCTTGATGCTCTCATAACTCTCACAGCATAACCATTACACGACCAATCCGAAACATTCAGCATGGTTCAATAAATCCAGTCTTCAGGTGAGCATTCTTCTTCCCCAATTTGTATAAGGACAGCGTACTTCAGCGGAGAAGTTCGGGAAGGATTTCAACATTATAGTCTGATGCCTTCTTGTTTTAAAAGGATAGTATTTTTGATCGCTCTTAATGCAGGCGGACATGCGGATTTTGCCTAAACTTATTGCCTGCTCTCTTGCAAGCTGTAAGATGAACTGATTTTCTTACACCTGGCACTTACGTCATATGGTCGTATACGCCATTTTTGCTTAGTTTGAAGGTGAAACCAAAAAGTTCGAGTGCGCCGCAATTAAGCTGCTACACAAATATAATAGATAATGAAAAGGCATTTAAAAATAAGTTTCCTTTAATTAAAACGTGTACGTTATAAATCTGTATAGACATACATACATACATACATACATACATATGTATGTACACACGTAACTGTTACCCAGTAGGCAAGGGCAGGAGCTAACAGTGCTTCTAGAAGGCCTTCCTTGGTAAGTATAAGGCCTTCCACCCTCCTTTCAAACGTACTTTCTTTTTTATATGAAATGGCCGCAGAAAACAGGCCTTCCTAAGCAGGCTTTCCAAGACCGCTTACCGTAGAAGGACTCTCAGAAGTACTTGACAAAAATTTAATTTTAATAAATTTAAAGACTCTAAATATTAATTGTTTTTTTCTTTTCTAACCGCGCCATCTCACTTGCGTTGATATTTTTTTAATGACTTTACAATTTGACAAAGAATACACAAAACTCTACCTACTTAACATCACATGAAACAACAGAAGACTAGCCTGCACACCCCTCTTAATTTCTAACCATGTGTATACGTTTCATGTCGTATATGTACAATGCATATGACAAAAAAGTTATGCAGAATCATAAAACATTGCAATTCATGAAATAAAAAAGAAACAGAAAAGCGCTAAAGTAAATGGAGTCCTTCTTCTTTGCCTTCTAATATCAGGCCTGATAGCACGTCTGTTGTGGCAAGGCATATTATGCCTTCTGTGATTGTATTTTTATTTGCATGAAAACCTAGTTTTGAGAAGTCCTTATATAATCGCAGCAGTGCTAGCAGGCCTTCTCCGAGTAAGGCCTTGCTCATTTGCCTGCTGGGTAGTTATACATTCATTAAGGTTAATACATACTTAAAAAGCGTGGATATTTTAAAAGAGCAACGTCACCAAAAAATTAAATACACGAGCTGAGTGAGAACAAAAAATAGACTACATTAAAAAGTGACCACGCAATCAGTTGAATTTATATAAAAATAAAATATCAGAAATAAGATATTATATTATCCTATTATTCCAATTTATGAACAACATGTTGGTATTAGCAACTAATTTTAGCTTTTTTTTAATTTCTAGTTCAAAAATTTAAAAAAAAAACTCAACTTAAATAATTATGGTTAAATATTACCCAAGCAGAGGTCGCTCCTCGTATGGAATTTAAACAGCCACAATTCTACTTTACTCATCAAAAATGTATGACGATTATGACAACAATAATGACAAAATTATAAACGTTAGCAACACTGGTAGCAATAACAAAAGTAACAGCAACAACAACAAATACAGTAAAAACCGCAGTTCAAATATCGGTAACTTTCAGTTACGCGTTGACAGCGTGGATGATGAGAGCGTCATCGCACCGATCTCGATATCGAATTCACGTGAGGATTTAATTGAGGGTAACAACAGAGAAGTGGAAGCTGCAGTGGAACTTGGCGCAGACGGATTACACTTTCCTAGTAAGTGAATTTCTTAGTCTAAGAACCGTCTTTTTGATATGTGAACATCTTTGCTGGTAGGGGTATAATGTAATAACTATACTGGAGTGAATTGGCTGAAAACCAATGTTAACGCGTTACGCCTGTGACTTTTATCGAATGTTTTGATAGCTTTTCAACATTTGCCGCTTTCAACCTTAGAATTATTGACATTAGAGTTTTCGACATTTTCACCATATTTTGGAACCTTTCAATTCGAATCTTTCAACATTTTTTCGACTTTTTCAACATTTATTCGTAATTTTCATGTATCTCCACAATTTTTAATTTTTTCAGCATTTTTCGTTTTTTTTAACATTTTTCGACTTTTTAAACATTATTTGACCTTTTAAAAATTTTTTGACCTTATCAACATTTTTGGACTGTTTCAAAATTTTTCGACTCTTAAACAATGTTCGAATTTTTAACATATCTTGAAACGTTTTTCGACTTATATATTTTAAATTTCTTCAACATTTTTCGAGCTTTTATAAAATCTTTCGACATTTCAACATTATTCACCATTGCTGGACTTTTTCATTATTTATTTGGATTTGTCAGCATTTATTAGCTTTTTCAGCATTTCAATATTTTTAAGCTTTTTTCTTACATTTTTCGGCTTGCTTCAATATTTTTACCATTTAATGCCTTTTTCAATATTTTTCGCCTCTTTCAAAACTTTTTTTTTTAATTTATTTAACAGTTTTGGAATTTATCAATATTTGTTGACTTTTTAAACTACTTAAAACTTCTTTTGATTTTTCCAACATTTTTCGACAGTTTTTCAAATTTTTTTAACACTATCAATATTTTTCACTTTATCAAAATTTTTTGATTGCAACATTTTTTTTGTTTCTTAATATTCATCAAACTCCATAAGTATTTTTCAAAAAATTTTGCACATTTTTCGACACACATTGAATTATTCGGCTTAAATTGATTAGTATTCGATATCCTGCGATTTTCGGACACTGCTTGATACTTTTCTACGCTATCATTATGTTCACTCACACATGAAAATGCGAGTCCTTGCACTCACCCGCACTTATTATAATTTCATTGAACCTTTGAGCTCGAAAATCAAACAAAATACTTGTAGTATTTTTATGCTCAGATAAAGTTATACTTAAAATCGAACCGACAGTTATGCCTTCGATAAAGTTTTTATTGAACAAATACATTCGTGCATTGAACTTCGCTCAGTGTAGAGCAGAAAAGGTATTGATATGCATACGTATGTCAAATAAATTACCTGATTTTAATGCTTAAGTCGCTTTTCAGAAATACATAGGTCCAACAAAGTAAGCAGTATAAAAAACCTCCATTTGCTGCATATCTTTTGTTTTCTAGTTGCATACAAAAAAAAAATGTAATTTGTTTTTGAAAATTTCATACTGAACAGAAAATAATTTAAATTTCAAATTATAAAGGATTTTCAAGAGCAGAAGATTTTAGAACCGTCGTGGAAGCTCTTACTTACTTTAGATTCATCTCGAGCATTTACCAAACGTTTTTTGATTAAAATTAACCCAAGAAACTAAAAAACTATTAAAACCCGTTGCAACTTCTCAACTAAATCGTAGATTAAACTGTGATTTGGTCTTAATCACCGATTAGTCACAAACATCGATAACTTATGTTGTGTAATCGGCTATTAACGAGCAAATCGTCGATTAAAGTTAATACGAGAAATTTCTCAGATTATCGAAGTTAACTCGACTACGTTTGACGTTTGTTTTACTCAATTATTTAACCCTTTAACGGGCAAGACGCTCTACAGAAGGTCTTTTCTTATGCTTTTATAAATCACATATTTGTTGCACGATCGGTCATGCACTCATTTTTTATTAATTAAATGCACTTAACGGTTTATACGACGAAGTTTCGAACGATAAGCTTATTTGGTTTGGTAGCCAAGTGAAGTGAGAAACAATAGTGAAAACAGACGCATAAATTATTTTCAAAAATAATAAAATTTCAATAATAAAAATAAATTAGTATGTATATAATGTATTTGCTTTCATAATTTACGCCTGGTTTGTTATTGGATAAAAATTTACCGGTGTTTTTATATATTTTGTAAAGACCGTTTTTTGATGGTCTTGCACCTGGCTGCCGAACCAATAAACATTTTGGAAATCGGACTTCAAATTTGAGTTTTTTGTACCAATATCATTCGTAAACCAATACTTCTGAGACAAAAATCTAGCTATTTTTATTTTGCCCGTTAAAGGGTTAAATCAAAAAGTCACTGGGAACTTTGTTGGCTTTTCTTCAATGTCTGCATCTCTCTGTTTTTAAATATTTTTGTTATCTGCCAAATGTACTATGCTCAATTAACCTCAAATGTCTATATGAACAATTCCCTAATTGACTTTATGTGTTGAATAAATCCAGAGATAAATTACCAAATTTAATTCGAGATATAATCGCAGTTTGTTAAATCTCCGATTAAAGTGGTATTAAGAAAAGAGATAAGTTAACAGGCCTAAGTGTCAAATAATCCTTAAGTGAGTTATTCAACTTCAATTCTTAAACTAAAGATTAATCTAAGGTTACTTTCAGGATTTCTTTCGGTGCCCACATTACGTAATGCAAGATCACGTACAGAAAAATTTTTAAAACGTGAAATATCATCTAGTCCAGCCAAAAGTGAGCGTAGCTTAAGGACAGGTTTCAATAAGCTGCGTGCGCGACGTTTAAGTCAAGACAGTGGTATAGTGACAGGACGTTTATTTGGAACGGTAAGTTTTAGTTTTATTATTATATTGATAGATTCATATACTCTTACATACATATACACGGTTAGAAATCTTGTAATAAATTTTAATACAAGCGAAGTATTACAAAGATTTTTAATACAATTTTGATTAAATTTAATACTTTTGAATATATTACAAAATTTTGCAATAAATTTTGTATTAAATTCTAATACAGGTCAAACATTAAAACGATATTTTATAACATTTGATGCTATCGCAAGTATTACATTTAGCCAACGTAAATATAATACTACGTTGGCTGATGTCGTTAAAATATTCATACAACCCTTGTATTGAAAGGGAACCTGGTTCGAATCCCAGTGGATACGACATATTTTTTTTTTTTAATTTTAATAAAAACGAGTATTAAATTTTAATACTTATTTATATTAAAAATGAATTTTAATATCTAGACGGTATTGAATTTTAATACAATTCTGGTGTAGTCATATATGTAATCCCAAAAGTATTAATATTTATTCCAAAATTTCTAACCGTGTAGACACTCATGTATATACAAATTAAAGATTAATTAGGTCGACTTTCATTAAGTTCACTACACACAGTTAAATTGATTGTCCATAGAATTAACACAACTAGCTGTATCGGTTTCAACTCAGTCATTTAGTCTGAAAAATACTACCGCTGAGAATTCGCGTTTTACTATATACATAAGTATAAGGGCGTGACAGATATAGAAAAGTAAACATGTAACAAAATGCAACGAGCTCTTCCCAAAACTGTGTGAATTTAGAAAGTTTTTAATTAAAGTAAAAGGCTAAGACCAAATCTTTTAGAAGCCAAGTGGAAGTTGTTATCAATTTGTCCTAAACAGGTTAGACAAAAATAAAAAAAAATATTGAAAAAATTATTTTTAAATTTCTGTATTTTTCTTGAAAAATTCCAAGGACATTTCATTAATTATATGATAATCTTTAAAAAAGCTGCTTCGTTAAGAGCCGAAAAGATATTTTCGATACACATGCTGAATTAAACTGTGCAATTTGTTTTTAGAAGTTAAATCATTGTAGCGATCGGCTTTACGAAAGATCAGTTTTACGAAATTCCAGTGTAACAACCACACAAAAACAAAACTGGGTGATTGCAAGCACTCGCGACTTGATATGTAAACGTGATATTGATTTGCCTTTTTTGGGTTACAAAATTATCAAATAGCATTGAGTAGTATCGAAAATGTCTAAAAGTGTCGAACAGTATCGATAAAGTTGAAGTGTATACTTATGAAAAGTCGATAAAAGACTAATAATGTTGAGTTTCATCGAAAAAAAAAAAAACGAAAAGTAACGAATAGCATCCGAAATGTCGATAGAAACCGGAAGCCGAAAAGCATCAAGATGCAGCTAAAAAGTCGATATAATTTGAAATATATCAATAGTATCAATTAAGTCAGGAATATCAAATTGTGTCTCAAAGCACCGAAAAGATACTTAAGTCATGAGGGGTGTCATAGAATAGTGTCATAGAAGTCATAAAACATCGAATAGTATCGAACAAAATCGGGGAAGACGATAAAAGTCCAAAATTTGAGATGGTATTTAAAACAAAAAAGGTTTCTAATCAGAGAGATCAATATTTCAAATACATAAAGCGAATGAATATGAATTGAACAAAACTTATTTAAAAACTAGGGATTTGTATGAAAGAAATTTGCAAAAGAATAATAACATTGCCCAGTTCGGTAAAATCAGGAAAATTTAATTTCTTTTTACAGAGAAAATATTTTACCTAGAGAAATATTTTTTTATTCGAAACTTCGAATATCTATGCATGCCGGAAGGGGATGTAAATTTAAACATTTTCGGGAACAACAATACAGAATAATCAAAAAATTCCAAAATGAAGTAAAATTGATCGATCAATCGAAAACATACCCATAGGCATAAACTTAATTTTACTGTTCATAAAAAATTATACGAAGCGCATTTGCCTTCTCTGAAACATCGCCAAGCGACTTGCGAACGGTAATATGGCTATAACATAAACAAATTGAGTATTGGTATTTTTACCATTTGCTTCGCAATAAAGTAAACCACAATTATTAATAGTTGTCTATTGCCCTCCAACTTAATTTCATTGTAAAAATATTATTGAATTTATGAATACTTCAATGAGACTCAAAAAAAAATTATACTATTCTGTATTGGCAGTGATTTCAATTTTAGTATTTAAGTTATTTACGAATTCATATAATAGAACTTGTTGTCTTGTTGTCAGTCGGATACTAATGCTTCATTGATTGACATGTATCTTGTGAGTTTCGGTATGCTGTCGTTATGTTTTGAACAAATTACTGCTGCTATGTACTTTACGCACAACTTTTTATACTGTTCGTTACCCTTTTTCAAAATTATGACAAATCGTTAGCCTTAAATTATTTTAGGAACATTTACTATCCATGATTTTATTTATCGTGATTGTTTCAATTTAATCCGTTGTACCTGAATTGAATCGAAGGATGTCTTTTTTAATAATCAGTTATTTGACTTTATGTCCAGACAGTGATTAAGCAGTTAAATAAAAAAAAAGCTATCTTTAGCGTATTAGTGCAACAAAACTATAAATTTGTGAGGTTCCACGCCTACTGACTGATTTCGAAAAATTAAAAAGCGTCAATTTTTGTTTTGTAAAACCCTTTTTTTATTTTCAATATCAAACATTTAAAAAAAAAAGTTATTAAATCGGAATAGTTTTACTTGTTAATAGGTAAAACTGTACGATTACTCCACTAATAGTTTGGTTAAATTTGAAGTAAAATTTGAGAACTAATCTCTTTCAGGATCATTTTCTTGTAGCTGCCCCACCTATTTTGCACAAATCTTCGGATAATATTTATAATTTTCTTACCGCTGAAGCGCAAAACAATCATACGTACCAACAAAAGCAGGAACAATCACCTAAGCCACCGACATCATATCCACCGGTTTCACAGAAAAACGACGACTACGAAATGTCCACCTCGCCAATTAGTAATTACAGTAGCAGTCATTCCGCTAGTTATACCGAAAAGTGGCTAAGCACAACACACGCACGTTCCGCCTATCAACATCATCATCCCACGTACAATCCGCAGGCAAACTGTATAACGATACCACTGCCAACACATCCCGAACTAGACTCTGCCGAGCCGAGTCCAACACAACCGTTTGGTCCAAAAATCACAAGCCCCGAAGATTTACCAGGCACAGCAATGACCAAGAACTTAAGCCTCAATCTAGGCTCTTCACTAATGGAGAATGGAAATGCAATAGGCGCCAATGATGATGTCGTCGGACTAATTGCTGATGATCCTGTCGTTGAGTCATCACATTCAAATGTAATGCCAGATCAGTTTTCGTACAAACAACTAGTCCTTAGCGAAGTAGTGCCTAATCCACCAGGCTCAAAGAATTCCACTAGCGAGAGCAGCTTGAACGGCAGCTATCACAGTAGTCGTAAAACGAGCAAACGCGACAGCTCATTTGATGAGGATACTGAACAGCGACGTGTCAGTAAACAAGATAGAGAAGTAAGTGTCGCCTGTGGACGCAGCGTTACAAAACGTCATTACATAAACTTTCTATTTTACAGGGTCTGGATCCCGAATCGTTAATGTTTCGTGATGCGAGGCGTAAAATTGACATGGTGCTTGCTTGGGAGGAAGAAGATCTAGGTGTTATGACAGAAGCTGAGGCACGAAAACGCGATCATCGTCGCTATTTTATGGAAAATTTGATAAAAGAAGGACTCGAAGTAGAGCTCGAAGACAAATCACAATCATTTAATGAAAAAACATATTTTCTAAAGATACACCTGCCGTGGCGTCTGGAGGGACGTCTAGCTGAAGTTATGAATTTGAAATTGCCGATCAAACGATTTATAACAATTTCTGTGAAGGCTTCATGGGTAAGAAAAAATATACTCAATAATAACAATTGCATTCAACTTTGTGTCTTCTTTCAGGACGAAGAAAATGTGGTCGCACGCAACGTTCAATACTGGAAAAGTGTTTGGGCTCGAATGACAAAAAAAATACAACTCGATCAAAGTGTCATTGAGGGCGAAACTACCTTCAAGGCAGCAACAGCGAATGGCAATCCTGAGGAACAGTAAGTCTTACAAGACAATTGCCGACTTTTTCTTTGTAACTTCAACTATCCTACCTGAATTTCAGATTCATTGTTAAAGATCGAGCTACGGCATTTACAAGCGCACAGCGCAGTCTGATGGTTATGCAGGTGCTGTTGCGTACTCCCTTTGAGGATAGCGATCGTAGCGGAATACGTCGTCTACTGAACGATGGCACATACTTGGGCTGCTTCCCACTGCACGAGGGGCGCTACGATAGACCACACTCGAGTGGTGTCGCATTTGATCGTCGCATACTATATCTGACCTGGGCACATCCGTCACAGTGGTATAAAAAGCAGCCGCTTTGTACAATTCGGAAATATTTCGGTGATAAAATTGCACTATACTTCTGCTGGTTGGGCTTTTACACTGAAATGCTAGTTTATCCAGCAGTGGTTGGAACACTTTGTTTTCTTTACGGACTGGCCTCAATCGATTCAGAGGATAATACACCGAGCAAGGAAATCTGTAATAAATCTGGTACTGGCAATATAACACTTTGCCCGCTATGTGATCGTGCCTGTAGTTATCAAAACCTACACGAATCGTGTTTATTTTCAAGGTTGACTTATTTATTTGATAATCCATCGACGGTGTTTTTTGCGATATTCATGTCATTTTGGGGTAAGTATTTGTTTAGGGAATTCAAATGCATCGCTCTAGAACTTTTGTCTTGAAGAAAGTAAAACCTTGACTAAGCCTTTAAAGTAGCTTTTATAGAATGAGAATAATCGTAAATTGAAATCATATTAATTATTAAGAAAACCAAATTAAAACTTTTTTTTATATATGACAATGTGCTTTATCCTTCGTAGCCACCACATTTCTGGAACTATGGAAACGCAAACAGTCAGTACTTGTATGGGAATGGGACTTACACAACATTGATTCGGATGAAGAGAATCGTCCTGAATTTGAAACGAATGCCACAACATTTCGCATGAATCCAGTAACGCGAGAAAAGGAACCCTACATGTCCACCTGGAGTAGAGCAATACGTTTTGTTGTAACCGGCAGCGCAGTGCTGTTTATGGTAAATATTCAATGCAAATTCATCCAAATCCAATATACTAACCAATAATTATGTTTTTTCTACAATAGATCGCAGTCGTTTTATCTGCCGTTTTGGGTACAATAATATATCGCATTTCTTTGGTATCGGTTATATATGGTGGCGGTGGATTTTTTGTTAAGGAACATGCCAAATTATTTACGACTGTGACGGCTGCACTGATTAATTTAACCGTCATTATGATTTTAACACGCGTAAGTTTGTCAGTTCATGACTAAAATAATGTGAGTATTTCTTTATATAGAATTTTCCTACCTTTCAGATATACCACCGTATGGCACTTAAACTAACAAATCTAGAGAATCCACGCACACACACCGAATACGAAGACTCTTATACTTTTAAGATTTTCTTTTTCGAGTTTATGAACTTCTATAGCTCACTTATTTATATTGCCTTTTTTAAAGGGCGATTTTTTGATTATCCTGGCGATGATACAGCACGCAAAAGTGAATTTTTTCGTTTGAAAAATGATATCTGCGATCCGGCGGGCTGTCTCTCAGAGCTATGTATACAATTGGCCATCATTATGGTGGGCAAACAGTGTTGGAATAATTTTATGGAATATTTATTTCCTAAATTTTATAACTGGTGGCGTCAACGCAAACATAAGCAGGCAACAAAAGATGAATCACATTTGCATATGGTGTGGGAGCAAGATTATCATATGCAGGATCCAGGACGTTTGGCTTTGTTTGATGAATATTTGGAAATGAGTGAGTTATGTGACGAAATTAATAACCATGCAACATTACTGCGTAACAATATCCAGCCTCCAAAATACACCCCCCTTCTCGCATAGATTTTCGAAGTGTGGAATATAAAAAAGATATAATTTTTTTCAATGTACTTTTTTTGTATTTGAAAGTACAATCCTTCGGTATTTGACCGATGGCTGCAACTTTTTCGTCCTTAAGAGTTTCAATCATTGCTGGATGATTAGCGTAACACTTTATCTTTCTCACAAAAGATAGTGCAACGGAGTCAAATCGTAGCTGGGCGCTGGCCAATGCACATCACCAAAACGGCTAATAACAAGATTTTAAAACTTCCCACGCAAAAGGTCGATTGTTGCATGGCTTGTGTAACACGGCGCGCCAGTCTGTTGAAACTAAATGTTGTCGAAGTCCATATCCTCGAAATTATACAACAAACAATCAGTTTTCATTGCACGGTAGCGCTCACCATTCACTTTGATGTATCTTCCTTCCATATCTTCAAATTGATAGCAACGATCCAGAAACCATACCAAAGTTAAGTTACTACTTAAGGGCACATTGGTTTCTCAACAATTACGTTTGAATTTTCTGTGCCCCAGATGCGAAAATTTTGCTTATTTACCCAACCACTGAGATGAAAATAAGCTTCGTCAGAAACGATTATTTTTCTTTAAAAATGCTCATCTTCTTGCAGGCAGGCCAATTATTGATCCGAAAACTAAAAATATCGACCTATTTAAGCCGGATAATAAAACTAACTTTCTGTCATAATAGGAACGACATTAGAGCTGCCACACTCAAAACAATCATTAGTTTAAATTCCGAACGCTCAATGGACCACCGTGTAGTTGTAAAAACACATTTTCTGGTTAGGGGCGTGTTACTACCCATTAAAACACAAAAATATCTCCTCAGGTTTTAATTTATCTCGATACAAAATTTTATCAAAATCGCTGGATAAGTATAGCTGTAAAATATATTATGGTTAGGAGCGTGGCACCTACTACTTGAAGTCAAATATATTTTTAGGATTAAATCTATTTCCATACCTAATTTCATCAATATTGTTTTATTAGCTTAACTGTGAAAACATATTTTCTGATAAGAAGCGTAGAACCGCCCACATAAAACAAATAGCTTTCCTCAAGATTCATTCTAACTCCTAACCAAATTGCGTCAAAATCGGTCCATTAGTATAGTTGTAAAAAACATATTTCTGCCAAAAGATGTGGCTACTAAAAAACAAATATCTTTACTCAAAAATCAATCTATCACCATACCAAATTTCATCAATATCGGTAAAGCGGCTCAGGCGTGACAGCGTTTTTTCTATAGGAGCGGTACCACGCCCACTAAAAGAACACAATGCTTTAATACATTTACTTAGGGTTTAATCTATTAGGCGGAGAGCCGGCGTTTATAGTCCAAGAGCTGGCTGTAGAAAAGTCGAGTGTATGAGATTACAAGATGAGATGTATGCCAATTGATAGAGCTCGATGAGTCTAAATAGAATATTTAGGATTGCCTTGCCAAAGCCTGTCCCGATGGTCGAAAATGCCCGAATTTTAGCCAATTTTGTTGTTCTAATTAAAAATGTAGTACACAACAGCTCGAAATGTGTGCCAAATGATAGAACTCGATATAATACATGTGATTGCATTGTTGAATCCTGTCCCAAACAAGGGTTTTCACCGGCATTTTGGATCAACTTTCATTAATAAAGATAGCAGCTTGAAATTTGTTTCAAATAATAGAGATCGAAGAGCCTAAATAGAATATATAGGTTTGCCTTGTCAAATCATGTCAGCAGCTTAAAATTTGTGCCATATAATAGAGATCGAAGAGCCTAAATAGAATATATAGGGTTGCCTTGTTGACACTCGTTTTTTGAGTTAACTTTTCTTAAATGAATGGCAACCCATGTTTGGGACAGAATTCGACGAGACAATCCTATATATTCTATTTAGACTCTTTGATCTCTATCATTTGTCACAAATTTCAAGCCGTTATCTTCATTAATGAAAGTTGACCCAAAAAAACCGGTGAAATCCCATGTTTGGGACAGGATTCAACAATGCAATCCCAGGTATTATATTTAGGCCTCTTTGAGTTCTATCATTTGGCATACATTTCGAGTTGTTGTGTACTACATTTTTAATTAGAACAACAAAATTGGCTTAAATGCGGCCATTTTCGACCATCAGGACAGGATTTGGCAGGGCAACCCTAGATATTCTATTTAGGCTCGTCGAGCTTTATCATATGGCATGCATCCTATCCTGTGATCTTATACACTCGACTTTTCTACAGCCAGCTCTTGGACTATAAACTTATTTAGTGGCAATGAAGAATTTTTCTCCTACCACTAAAATTTAGTGAAAAATTAAAAGTAATGTATTAGTATGCTGTTGCGGCATACTAATTTTTTTAATTATTTTAAATAAAATTTCTTGATTCTTTGATCCTTAAAGTTATTTCTTTATGTTCTGTCTGTACCTTACAGTTCTGCAATATGGTTTCGTTACACTTTTTGTTGCTGCATTCCCGTTAGCGCCGCTTTTTGCGCTACTTAATAACGTTGCCGAGATACGTTTAGACGCATACAAAATGGTCACACAAGCTCGTCGTCCACTTTCCGAACGTGTTGAAGATATTGGAGCTTGGTACGGTATATTACGAATCATCACTTATACCGCTGTTGTCTCAAATGCATTTGTCATTGCGTATACGAGCGATTTCATACCACGTATGGTCTATAAATTTGTTTATTCAGAAACAAATAGTTTAACTGGCTACATCGAACACTCATTATCGGTTTTCAATACATCCGACTATAAAGAGGAATGGGGTGCCACAGCTACTGAAAAAGATCCGGATACGTGTAAATATAGAGGATACAGGTTGGCATTAAACTGTGCTCATAGCGGAAAAACCGCTTAATTTTTGTATATACATACATACATATTTATTTATTTATAATACTTTTCTTTATAGAAATGGTCCTCCAGGTAGTGGTCCACAAGGTAGTGAACCGTATGGCTTAAGTCCACACTATTGGCATGTGTTTGCGGCACGTTTGGCCTTTGTTGTGATTTTCGAGGTACCACTTTGATGTTCACATCTTTTGCACTTAGCTCTATTCAAAACTTTTTCTCTTATTTTGCAGCATGTGGTTTTCGTCATCACTGGCATCATGCAATTCATTATACCGGATATACCCGCAGAGGTTAAAACACAAATGCAACGCGAGCAGCTGCTTGCCAAAGAGGCAAAATATCAGCATGGCATCAAGCGTGCACAGGGCGACAATCAAGATTTGTTGAGTTTGTTTCGAGACGCCAGCAGTCGAGCGAGCGTACAAACAGCTGGTGGTGGCAGCTTAGCGGGGCGTGGCAGTTGGGCGCGTCGTTTTAGTCGCCTTAGCGATGGGTTGGATGCACATGTAGAAGTAGCAGCACGACCGCGACGATCGGTAGAGTCAACAGTATGGGAAGTCTCTTGACATGAGGAGGAAGAGGAAGCAGATCAAGAGATCAAAAAATGATAGTTCAAATATGGATTAAGAAACTAAAGTTGGAAATAGTTTTTCTTTCTTTTTTTTTTTTTAATAATAATAAGACCGAGCGAGTTCTGAGTTCCAAAACACACAATCTGCTTAATTCAAAAATGAGCTTTATTCAAATGAATCATACTTCTTAGGGGCCGTTCATAAATTACGTAAGACAATTTCATGACTTTTTGACCGAGTAAGATTTAGTAAGATTCTCACTACCCCCCCCCCCCCCCCCCCCCCTTCCGAAATCTTACGTAAGATTCATAATTAAGGTGAAACTAGTCAAAAAATGTATTTTTCATGTGATGTACTATATTACTATGTATATTTAGTTTTAATATACATATGTGACATATTAAATAAATATTACGAAATTACAAACTACACATTTGGTTTTTAAGATGAATAAAAAAAGTCATCGTTAGTCCATGCGCTTTTCAACCAGTCTGATAGTGAACCTACAATTGGCACACCCGATTCGTCTGTTGAAATTTCTGATTCACATTCAAACTCTGTAACATCAATATCCTCGTCGTCATGCCACTCTGCAACTTGACAAATCTCCGATTGTTTTAAAATGCAAAGGCTTTTCCCCTTTCCACGTTTCAAAATTGAAACTGGTTGAATCATGTGAGTGCGACTACCGTCTTTTCCATGTAGTTTTTTGTGCATTACAGTAGCTTTTTTCGAGGCAAAATACTGGTCACAAATATTACAAACTCGATCAGCTAAGACGTTTGCAAGCGAAAGACAAAAAAAATCGTAAGGCATGATTTTGAACTGTGGATGTACTTTTGACCAATCGTAATTTAACGCTAAGCGAAGAAATAGAGGACAAAACTGATTGCTGTTTTGGTCTCCTGTTGAAGAAGGAATCGAAAGCGAATCTTCTTGTTGAAGACGACAAGTGCAAGGGGGTGGTAAAGAACCGGGACAACATCAACAATATTTCAAAGTCGACGTATCTGCGTGCAAATGCCTGAATAATAGCAAACTTGTGAGACGGTGTTACAAGTCGACCCTGCGTGTAAACAACATACATATATTTCATTTCATAAAGAGAAGAGAAGTTGTCCCGTTCAGAGTCGAATACTTAAATCGATTGTAATCGATATTTCTGAATCTTTCGTGACTGTCGAAAATTCAAATATATTTCGTTACTGTCACAAATGACGATGCGTTAATACAACTTTAATGTATGAATACGCATTTTAAATCTTACGATTTAAGATCTCGTAAGATGTAGTAAGAACCCGCCGACCCGCCCCCCCTAAACGTCTTACGTAATTTATGAACGGCCCCTTACGATAGAATTAAAAAACTCAATTCTGAATTTGCACTACATGAAATGGAGTCAATATTTTTCAATCTTGTAAGATACGTTTTGATTTCTGGAACGGTTTCGACAAAGGAATCACTCCTGTCGCAATGGTACTGAAAAAGTGAATTCTGAGCTCTAACTCTTTAGAAAACAGTCAAAATTTTTCCAGAAATCAAAATATGGAATTGTAAAGTTTTGCTTCTATTTCAAGAAATTGGAATTCGGAATTGAAAAGTAGATCCGAATTTTATTTGAGGAAATTAATATTTTTCATTTCCAAATTTTTATTTCTACAATCGATAAAGGAATCATTCTTTTTGCCATGGAATTGAAAAAATGCTATTCGGATTCAAATCGAATTCCAATCGGACGGAATTGACAAAGGCATAGTTTCATTTACCATGCCATAATTCTTAAGTAAAATATTATGTTGTCTCACATATTCCTCTTTTTTGTTAGTTAAAGCAGTTATTTACTCATTCCTCATCATCTGAATATAAGATAGTATCTACTTGCAGTACTTATAATATTTTTATGAAAATATTTTATGAGAGTAGGTTTTGGAGCTTAGCTTTCGCTATACACATATTATAAGTTATCTTTAATTAATCTAATAATAGTTAGCTTTAAAATTACTTTCTTTATTATTATATGTAAATTGTAATTGTTTTAAGATTTTACTTTCGATTGAAAAATAAATTTAGACCGCATGTAAATAAATAAAATTTTAGGTCTTAATTGCAGTTTCAGTATCAATGTTTAACTTAATGACAATAGTTTTTAAGTGTTTATATCAAGAGGTACATCTAATTTCTTAAGTTGAATCTTGCCCGTTGAGATATGTATTTTCAAATGGATAAAGGTAACCGCTAAAATTTTTTATATCACTGATATTAAGGTAATTAAGCTAAGTACAATTTGTCAAAACTTTGCAACTGTTTGAAAAATGTTCATTTGACAGATTAAATTTAACTCGAAATTTAAAAAAGAAAAAGTTTATTTTTGTGTTAATTTATAACAAAAATGTGTCGCGTGACCAATTTAAAATGAAATTTGGCACAAAGTTTTCCAGTTGCTAAATTCGAATGTTCTGCATTTAATATTCAAAATAATGCCAACAATTGGCCAACTCAATGAAAAAACTCAACTTAAGGGTTGTTTTTTAGTCTATTTTCCTGGTGAGTTTTAAATTAATGAAACTGAAATTGGTGCCAGGTCTATACTAGTTTCATGAAAATTCCTAAATTGTCTAAACATTGTGAATAATCAAAGACTTTTTTTCACAGAAAATATGTAAAAGCAATAAAATTCAATGCTGAGATATTAGTAAGACTTTAGCTTAGTATATATCTAATAAAATATATCAAATTGAAAAAAGTTCGCAAGTAAACGTTCCCTTTTCGCTTTGAGTCACCACCTTGAAGTAAACATTAGATATTAATTTTATTTAGGGTAACCTTTGCAACATTTTTATATGTATTAATTGAAAATTGCTGTCATGTCAACGAAACTTTTGTTTATTTCAAATTGTTTCTTAAATTATTCACAAACTCTTTCAACGTCTTTGAAAATAGAAACATAGGTATAATGTCTAAAAAACAAACGCCAGAGGATGCATTTTATGAAAATCTAACATTGGGGCTAGTCAAAACCTTAGGTAAGTTCCATATGATTATTTGTAAATTATTTCAAAAGTTCTTTAAACACAATCATTTCAAACCACATTAGTAAATGTGCCACGTATTTGCAATGTCATCTGCGAAAAGCGACAACCTTGCGAAAAGGCACAAGTCGTCAATTGGGAGCAACGTCATTGTGTTTATCTACCAGAGGATATGAAGAAATTCTATTTGTCCACAGATGGTTTTATACTCCATTGGAGCTACCAATATGCATGTGAGTAAAAGGACAAATCAAAAATTACAAACTATAACTTTTCGATAAAATTCAGAAGAAGACAGTGACATGTAGTTTTGTAAGCCTAATGCAATACATTTTTTTTTTAATTTTAGCCAATGACATACGCCGCGTTGGCTATATACATTTTCCCCACTTATTGCAAATAACGCTATTGCGTGAAAATATCGAAACAGTCTATACAGCGCAATCATCAGAAACACAAAGTGCATCATCGTCAATGACAGCACCAGCACCACCTATAAGCAAAGACCAATGGGGGAATCCTATGCCTGTACTAACGCCCAAAGCAAAAATATTCGATCTGAGCAATATTAATGATGTAGCCAAGGTTTGTTGATAATTACCGATTCGATTTTAGATTTTCCTGGACCAACAAATTTAACCGATGTGAAATAATTTCCATTTAATTTTGCTACAGGTATGCCTTGTGTATGAATCTACTGGAACTGCTAATCCAAAAATCTATTTACTAGAGTTGAACTCTTTCAAATGGCAATTTTTAGCAGAGACTTTTAGCGAGTACTTGCGCATGTCTATAGCACATTTAGGTTTGCCATATTGGGAATTGTGTTTTGCTAGTTTTGGATTGCCATCATGGACGGAGGTTCGTAGCTATACACTTTTCAAAAATATAAATAAAAGAATTACCCAATTTAAAGTTGGTAACAAGTGCAATTCTCAACACTGAGTACATTAGTTATAATATTTGCTAAGCTAGTTCCCATATCAAATCGTGATTACAGGAGATGATGGTGGATTATATTATACCGGAAATTGTGCCGCAACTAATAGAATTTGTGTTTCGATATGAAGATGTTATTGCAGAATGAAGTTAGTTTTTTAAATTTGTTTTGCAATATACTTTAGCTACTGTTTTAATTATATTATAGCTGTTGTAGATACAGCCATATAGTTCTCAATATCGTAGATGATTTCATTTATCAATATTACTCAGTTGCTCAGAGTAATGCTTCAAAAGCTTCTTGTGTTGCTTCGCACAGTAAAACAGCCTTTTAATCAATCGAAGATTATACTGTTGGGTTTCGCTGTAGGGGTCTAGGGGACTAAACAACATAGTAAGCCACTGAATGACAGTTGACTTTAATACTCAAGTATTTTAGTATGTCCGACAGCCGGTACAGTAAAACAGATACTTGGGATGTTTATAGTGAGTGGTATTGACTTCTTTGGTTAAAGTATTGGAGAGCTTTGCATAAGAATGTTGGCTCTTTTCACTTTTCACAGATTTAATGAAAACTTCCTAATTAATTTATTATCTTCTAGCAACTTTTTCTTCTTTTGGCACCACATCTACTTGAAGAACATGAGCCACGACGTAATCGCCTTATAAATCCAGCACCAGAACATCCATACAATGTAATTGATCCAAATATTTTCCGCGCAAAGCCTAAAGGCAGCACCAAACAGGGTACGGCTGGAAAACACAAATAGGCTCCGATATTTAAAGTAATAAAAAAAAAATTAAGATGTGAAACAACCTGCTATTTTATGCTGATACATATGTATAAAATAAACAAATAATATTCTATATTTTTTTTGCAATTCACACAAATTGTAAACATTTTGAAATAATAAAACACAACAGAAACCAAAAGGTAAAGCCTTCAAAATTGTTAAGAATTTGCCTCATAAAATGGTTCCATATCTCAAAAATTTTCAAAATTAAAAAAAAAAAAAATATTTAACCAGTATTCACAATTTCATCCACTTTTGAAAAGGTCACAAATCTGAGCCCTGACAATATTATATAGAAATATTTAAGCTCTATGCACTGGAGCGAGTGGTATAAATATATTCTTTTAAGAAATTTACAAAATTGTAAAGACCCATTTGTTAAGTTCAGGGTAGAGATATCTTTGATATCAATCTAAGACGATACAAATGTTACTATATTTTGTAGTAACTTAACAAATTTTTAAGAATTTTCCTTAGTTTTTACATCCCAAATTTCAATTTTAGATTGGTTAGGAAGGCATTAAAATTTTTTTGAGTTTAAAACATTAAAGTTTAGAGCTAACTTTAGAGCTAATTTGTTATAAAACTAAGAAACTGATACACAAAAATTTTCTTACAATTTCTACAGTTTTTGAGATATTTCCGCTTTTTATAGGGCATAGCAGATTTAGTTTTGACAAATTTTTTTGAAAAAATTATGCGTTTCAGGCAATGACTTCTTGGTCACATATAAAACAATATAAACTAAAATAAATTATGTAAAATACAGAAAAAAGTACTCTCTCCGCTGCTCCTGTTATCCTAATCGAAGTCAATATTTTGACTCTCTAAGTCCGCTAACATTTTATCTCTTATCTGCGGTCTGGGATCCTCTTTTACTTCTGTATTTACTGCACCCACTTGACCCAACAAGAATTCCAACTCCTCTAGCGTCAGTTTTTCACCACGCAGCTCCAATGGACCAATGAACCTCTTACGCATTGCACCCTCATAATAAACAAATATCGTTGGTAAATTCTTTTCCGGGAAATTTGGTATGCAGGTGGTGGCAACGGAACGCAGGAATTTCGTTTGTGGAAAACGTATCGCCAATTGTTGCATATGATGATGTATGAGTGCACATAGTGGCACACCATTTGCATACAAATGTAAAACAACCCAAATACCTTCACCAGCTTTAGTTACTTCACTGATATAATCCTGACCAGATATTTCACGTACTGAACCAAATATCGCTTTATCCGCGAATGCACGCATTTCTGCCATACGCTGACGACGATACTGCTCTAGCACTTCTTCATCTTCAGAATCTTCCAATTCATCAAGTTCATCAAGAGTCATATCATCAATTTGTTTGCCACGTCCATCTGCGGCATCAGTGCGTTTCTCAATGGCTTGATCTATCATGGCCTGAATTTGATCTTCAGTAATTTCAGCTTCTTTTTGCTTGGGTGGCAGTATACCTTTTGCGCGGAGCACATCATTCCACTCGGTGTCATCATTTGGGTCCTAATTAGAAAATATACATAAGTTTCAATTGTTGCATGTGCTCAATTATTTATAGCTGTCGGAGATATTGCCTTTTTTGGGCAAAAATGATAAACAGTCGCCAATCCTTTGATTTACTGTATTATCCATTTTTAAATTGTAGTACTAACCTGCATTTTATTGTTTGTTAATGCCTACAATGTTGATTCCACAAATAAAGTTGTACTTTGTCCAATAATAACTAAAGTTTTAATACAAAAATTATAATTGGGTGACTAATACACAAAGCACAGAAGTAGAATTGGCATGTGATGATTTCTACTACAACTAAACTGTCAGAAATGTCAATGTAAAAATTGTAAGAGATTGAGCTAATGCAGGTTTGACGTACATTTTTTAAGGGATGACAACTGTAATATTGATGAAGAAAATATTTGTTTTTAATTTATCAAGGTAAAACTCAAAATCACGTTAGTCGAATTCACACCGGCCTCGTTAGTTTGATAAATCGTTGGTTGGTATTTCCGTTAAGCTTTTAGCTGTGAATGCGTTTTGTTTCGTTAATCCGAAATCAAATTTTTATATTTAAGCACGAAAATACCACACACAGGCACAAGATCCTATAAAATTTTTTATGTTTGCTTAACTTTTTTTTATGACAAACAAACAGAAAACTATCATGCACGCCATCTAGTTATTTCGTTAATCGTTAGTCATATAGTTCGATAATTTTACACATACAAAATTCACACAAAAAAGTAATAGCCATGTTTATTCGCTTTGGTTAAATTTAATTTGGTTAAAAGTATTACTGACAGTATTTTGCATACTGACAGTATTACTGATCGTATGAGGTGAGTACTGATGTACTGTCAGTATAGAAAAACGATACTGATGACTGATGAAAAAATCGGATATTACTGACGAAGTTTTTAAATACTGACAGTAATACTGATGGTGTGAGGTGAATACTGACAGTTCATCAGTATTATTTGCACAGATAAGTGGGCCAGATCCGGCTGAAAGTTGGTCAGAGGGTGCAAGTAGGCACGAGACTGCAAAATCCTGGGAGGGGCGTGGCATACCCCATTTTGTGGCAGATAGACGATGAGGCAGCGAAACTTGAAAGAAACTTGGAAAAGTTCCTCATTCAGTGGCATGGAACATTGCGTCCAAGGGTATGGTCGTCCGATGCCTAGCTGGAGGCGTGGTGCAAGTTTGGATGGAATCTGCCCCAAAAAGTGGCAAGCCATTTTCGGCTGTCGGTCACGTAGCCGGAGCATAGTTTGCACCTTCACCAGTCGAATGTCAAAAAAACTGATTACTGACAATAAACAATACTGACCGTGTGAGTGGTACACTGACAGTAATGTAAATACTGTCAGTAATTATACTGTCAGTAATATTGATCGTGTGAGGGCCGCTTAAAAGTAAATAAAACGCATTAGTTTAACTTTTAATAATTCTGCATTTGATCAACAGGTGGCATGACAGTGTTTGACAGAAATTCTATTTTAAAATCAGAGCCGGCTTTATGATCGTGTGATTGAACGGCGCCTAGCACAGTAAGGGGCCTCACGTATCAGTACATAATTTTTTTTTTTTTTTAAATTATTGCTATCAAATCATTTCAAGCTGTTTTTATAGTGTTTTAAGTTTTCTTTTCGTTTTCTGTTGTTTCATCATTGTTTTTGTTTTTATGATGTGTTTCTATTTTAATATTTGGGCCTATCACTGACTGGGTGCACAAGGCCTCGCGTGACCTATAAGCAATGAGCTTCAAACTTTAGCAAAGACAAAAAAAGTTGAATCAATTGAATTAGAAATTGAGCTGGGACACACATTTGTATTAGCCCAAGAGCCAGCTGTAGAAAAGTCAAGTGTATAAGATCACACCATGGGACCTATGCCATATGATAGAGCTCGATGAGCCTAAATAGAATATATAGGGTTTCCTTGCCAAATCGTGTCCCGATGGCCGAAAAAAACCCGTTTTTTGGGCCAATTTTTCTTAATAAAAAGTGTATAAGATTACAGCATGAAATCGGTGTCAAATGATAGACCTCGATGAGCCTTAAAAGAATATCTAGGGTTGCCTTGCCAAAGCGTGTCCTAAACTAGGGTTGCCTCGCATTTTTTGGGCCAATTTTTCTTAATAAAAAGTGTATAAGATTACAGCAGATATTCTATTTAGGCTCATCGAGCATAGGTCCCATGGTGTAATCTTATACACTCGAATTTTCTACAGCCGGCTCTCCGCCTATATGAGATTTTGGTTTAACCAAGCGAATAAAACACGGCTAATGATTCTAATACCAATTTTGTAAAAAATAATTTGATGCCTACCATACGGCTGAAGAAGTTAAATGGAAGGTAATGGTTTGTGTACAGAATAAAACCTACATATTTTATTTCACAGGAGTAATGAAAAATGATGTCGCCATTTTCTCAATAATTTCTATGAGCTGCAAATATTTTTGCACACACATGCATACATATAAATCTTATCATAGGCTTTGCACTTACTTTGCTTTTAAATAAACTTCAGTTACTTGAGTTTTAATTATTGAATCTTTCTTTCATATAACTGACCGGTTTTTTACAATTTGAACTTGAAATTTCATTTAATTGGCACACACGAAAGCAACCGACACCTTGACGTTAGACCCGAAAACTAACTGTAGCGAGGGTTTCAATCTGCGTTGCGTGATCGCTGTCGAGAAATAAAGCTGCATCCATACTAAATAAAATGCTACTTCTATAAAAAATTAAAATACGCTACCTTCACGCCTGATGGATAAAACAGGAATGTTTGGACTAATTTTTATATTTAGCTCGCACTCGTTTATTTTTATTAATCCGAACTTTACTAATATTTTTTTTTTAATTCTAGGAATGGATCTGTGATCACAAAATATTGGTCGAGTCTAGTTTCGAAGCTATAGTATGCGTAAGTTAGGGATACAGCTTTGAAAAAATCAATGCAAGTTGGGAATCCCAGATTGATTTCTAAAAAGGGAATGTTAAAATTAAATTACGCTACCTTCATGGCTGATCACTATAAAGGGGAAAGAATGCAGAGACGTTTCTCATTATAAAACTTAAAAATTTTTATTTAAAATCACGCGCGTCTTATTATAATTGTTGTTGATGTAATAGTCATTGTTGTTGTTGTTTTCCATTGTTTTTGTCCCTTAATAGTTTCCAAAAGAATTCATTGAATATTTTTTTTTTATTTTTCGGTCAAGAAGGGGGTAAATATTAAAAATATGTGACAAGCTTTATACAATTGAAAGGAAATAAATTATGCTTTCTTAGCATGCTAAAGAAGTTATACGTTATTAACACATATTTTTTTGGAAAAAATATCGGTTTCTTAAAAAAAATTGGTCAAAATTTCAGAAAAATCGTCATATCTCCATAATTATGGGTTAGATTTCAAAGATTTGCGTTTCATTATTGCAGGTCATTAAATTATCTATATTATGACACCCATATTTTTAATATTCATTCAGGAGCTCCCAACTTATAAGGATTTTCACAAAAGCTTTATCCGCAACTTCCATGGCTATGTATCCGAAACCAGATCCGAGCGAACATTTTTTTTTACTATTTTTATTTTCGTTTTAGGGGAAAAACGAAAAAAAAAATGATTGAACATAGGAGCTTAAGCAAACCTGTTCCTTTGAAAAATATGCAACACAAAATAAAAGGTTCCAGACTACAAGAACATATCATGAAGTTGTTTTTCCTTTGCTCTTTCTCATCAAATATCAAGCTTTACTGAAGGTAATTACTTATTTACATTATGCACAAACACATTTATTTTTTGCTATTGCTTTTGATATTTTAATAACAACAAGAGAAGTAGTATGTAGATTTAGTTCCAACTTTTCTGTTCCCTTAAAAAAATTCTTTACTCCCAAATATTTAATTTTCTGACCAAAAAAATGTATTTAATTCACATTATTTGTTATATTACTAACAAAAAAAAAACAGTATAGGCTAGGCAGCTGTACGCTCCCTTATATGTTCGGCGCTCTAGGCTGCAGCCTATACCTAAATTTACCCACTGGTCATTGAACAATATTGAGTCTTTCACAATAGCCTCCCAGAGCAATACTGAACCGAAGACTACAAATGTAGGAAGATGTCTAAGGTAGAGTTACCAGATGACCACGAGATAAGTCGAGAACGTTCAAAAAAACTTTAACTTTTACCACGATGTCTTAGTCGAGGATATTTACAGACAATAAAACTCGAATAAAGGACATTGACTGATTTTTAAGGACGCGAAAGCATCCGAGAAGACTTCATAAAATTCGATGACATAACTTTAAAATCGATTCGCATCTGTTACATGTAGCGTACACACATGTGTCTGGATTGATTTCGACGAAAAGGTTCCTTGTAACCCGCCAAATGACATAGACTACTTTTCATCAGAAAAAGAAAAATGCAGTTGCAATTCAATAAAAACACATAAAACGGTATATTTTGTTACTTTTTCCAGTTAAAATGATGAGATTAGGTATATGGATATTTAATGGTATATTGTCAGTCCTAGCACATCACAAAATACACGCGGGATTCGATAACGCGGCTCCTATATCCTATGACAGCTACAGTTACGAAGCTATACATGTACATTGATGTACACATACATACATATATCGTCCACCTGAAGCACCGTGAAATATACAGACAGCGTCAAAAAATGGCAAGTAGTTCCTCCTGTACAAAACAAACACTAAGACCGTTATATTTTGACACTTATGCCAGTTAAAGTTGATGTTGTTTTAATTTTAAAGCAAGCGCCTATAGAAACCTCGTAAAGAAATAAAAAAAAATCCCTGCTCGATATGAGCTTAACAGCTCACATGCCGTAAAGAATTGAAGCTGTATATTGGATTTTGTATGGGAAAATAAAAAGCCATGTTTGAGTTCATATGACACTGTTGAAAAAATTTTAAATTTTATGCATAAAAAGATCAGAGTGATGTTACTTTTGGCTTTTAAAAATTATCCAATCTCTTATATTTGCAAAAAAAACAATTATTTGAAAAATATTTTTTAATTGGCGAAATAGTAGATATGACTCAATTGACCTATTCGTAATATTTACATATGTGCGGTAAGCAGCAGCCTTATAATTCTTTCAAGTGAAGATTTTGAAATACTAAGCCCTTTTTGAGATACTTAACTCTAAAATTAATGTTTTAAACATTTATAAAGGTACTTTTCCATTACTTGTAATTGAAAAATGAAATTAAAAGTAAATGTAATTGAAGTTTTTTCAATTACATTAATTTCAATTATGTATAATTTAAAATTGCAATTACATACAGTTCTAATTACTTTTGTAATTGGAATCCATGAAAATGTAATCGTTAAGAGAGTTGTAGTCCATTACTTTTGCCAAGTAATTTGAAACGAAAATGAAATTAATTGCACATTTTTCTGTAATTAAATTTATCAAAATTTGAAAAAAAATTTCTTTCAAGCGATAAAATTTTATAAAATTCACAAGAAATATTTATATTATTGCACATGATTTACATATGTACATTAGGGTGATTCAAATTTTTTTTTTTTAGTTTTTTTTAAGGTGCTGTTGCTTAAAAAGTAAGTTTATGATATGAAGAAAAAGTTCACGAAATTTCAGCTCTGTAACTCAATTTTATAAGGTGGCGCCGGAGCCTGTTAGTTTTACATGTAAATTGTATGGAAAAATTATTTTTTACAAAAAAGGTATCTAAATGAATAGGTGATTAGTGTTGATGAGCTGAAAAGGGTCGTTTTTCGACGTAATTTTTTACGTTGAATCCGAATCTGGCCTCAGAACTGACCCATCATGTCGGAATCCTGAAATATTTGAGGTTAATTACCTGAAACATGATGTTTTTTGTCTACTTTCGAGGTCATGTATAGGATTCAAAGAAAGTTGATCAGCTTATTTTTAACTAAAGCATCATTTAGTACCATCCTTGCCCTTTAAAATGAGCTTTCAAGTGGTGATCTGTGATGCTTCCTTGCAAAGTTGCAGCCATTTCAAGGTGACATGAATTTGAAACCCGTTGGTTAATATTGTTGGGTTGCAACCCTTTGTAGGGTATCCAATTCATGTCACTTTAAAATGGCTATAACTTTGCAAGGAAACATCACAGATCACCACTTGAAAGCTCATTTTAAAGGGCAAGGATGGTACTAAATGATGCTTTTGTTAAAAATAAGCTGATCAACTGTCTTTGATTCCTATACATGACCTCGAAAGTAGACAAAATACATCATGTTTCAGGTAATTAACCTCAAATATTTCAGAATTGATGGGTCAATTCTGAGGCCAGATTCGGATTCAGCGTAAAAAATTACGTCAAATAACGACCCTTTTCAGCTCAACAACACTAATCACCTATTCATTTAGATACCTTTTTTGTAAAAAATAATTTTTCCATACAATTTACATGTAAAACTAACAGGCTCCGGCGCCACCTTATAAAATTGAGTTACAGAGCTGAAATTTCGTGAACTTTTTCTTCATATCATAAACTTACTTTTTAAGCAACAGCACCTTAAAAAAAACAAAAAAAAAAAAATTTGAATCACCCTAATGTACATACATATATGGGATTGTAAAAAAAGAACTTTCGCGTGACTAACACAATGACATCGACCTCAGATTCCTCAAACTATCGTAAAAAAGATTTGGGTTGTGAGCTCAAACAATACTATGTATTTATATGTAAGTATTTATGAATTTGAACCGAAATTGTCATGTTTTAATAAAACACCAGTAAGTTTCCAACTAAGAGGCACCATTCGTCGTTCCACTCTGTTGAAAGCACTTCTTCCTGAAGCATTTGTGGGAATATACATAAATAGCATTCAAGTCAAAGTAGGAAATCTTTCACGCTTATAACTCAGCTTTTGGTTGACCGATCACGAAACTTATAATTTTAGTGCACTCTACTCGATGAGTACTTTTGATATGGGCATTTCTCTCATGTTGACGGAAGTTTTTTTTAAAGTGGAATAAAAGTCAGAGTAAAACACTTTTATTTTTTTCTGTTACTTTAAATAATAGACCTTTGGTAGCACTATATTGAGTGGTAAAGTTGATGTCAGACGTAGTACTGGTTCCAAGATAGAGGCAATTAAAAGCCATTCTAACGGGACATGTTTTTCATGGTCATCTATAGAAAAGCAGAAGTCAGCGAGACTTGACAATATTTTTTAATGCAACTAATTTTAAAATGTTATGGAATAATGTAACTTTTTAATAGATTTTGTTTGATTGAAAAATCTTATTTACTTTTTTTCTTACAAGGCATAATAATCCATTCGAACGGGACATATTTTTAAGTTTATATTCACTTGGGCAATTTTTCAAAACTACTTTAATGATAGGGTGTATGCATCAACTCATCTGCAAAATATGGCTAGTTGAAAGCATGCCAGACGATTGGAATCTCAGTGTCCTTTGTCCTGTACTGAAGAAAGGTGACCCGACAATCTGCGCTAACTACCGGGGAATCACTCTTCTTGCCATCTCTTACAAGGTCCTGTCGACTGTACTGTGTGAAAGACTTAAGCCGTTTGCCAACACACTGATTGGGCCTTATCAGTGCGGCTTTAGACCTGGTAAGTCCACCATAGACCAGATCTTCACACTACTTCAAAACCCGGAAAAAACCCACGAAAAACAGATCGATACCCATCATCTCTTTATCGATTTTAAAGCAGCTTTCGATAGCCCGATACGGGATTGCCTGTATGCCACCATGTCTGAGTTCGGTATACCTGCGAAGCTGGTGCGGCTTTGCAGAATGACGTTGAGCAACACAGCCAGCTCCGTCAGAGTAGGAAGGGACCTCTCCGAACCATTTGATACCGAACGAGGTTTCAGACAGGGCGATCCACTATCCTGCAACCTCTTCAACTTTGTGATGGAAGGGGTGTTGCGAAGAGCCAGTGTACATCGTAATGGCACTATTTTCTACAAAAGTGTCCAGCTCCTTGCATATGCCGATGATATTGATATCATTGGACGTTGTAAGCGAGGTGTTACTACTGCGTTCTCTGCTATCGAAAAAGAGTCAGCGAAAATGGGTTTGACGGTGAACGAGGGCAAAACAAAGTATATGCTGTCCACAAACAGGGAAACGCGGCGTATTGGATCCTTTGTTACTGCGAACAACTATACTTTCGAAGTTGTCAAGGAATTCACCTATCTTGGCACCGCCGTGAACACTCAAAACGATGTCAGCCTGGAGATAAAGCGAAGACTAACTCTTGCTAATAGGTGTTACTATGGTCTCAGTAAGCAATTGAGTAGTAGAGACCTCTCTCGCCCGACAAAACTGACACTCTACAAGACGCTCATCTTACCCGTGCTACTTTACGGCGCAGAAGCATGGGTTGTGTCGCGGACTGATGCAGCCACGCTTGGGGTGTTTGAGAGAAAAATTCTTCGCAAAATCTTCGGTCCTGTTCACTTCGGCGACGACTACCGTATTCGAATGAACCACGAACTGTACGAGCTCTACGCTGACATTGACATAGTCAAGCGCATCACTATACAACGTCTGCGCTGGCTGGGACATGTTGTGCGTATGGACGAAGAAGCTCCGGCGAAAAAGGTGTTTGATGCGGAAGCCGCTGGGCGACGACGAAGAGGAAGACCATGCCTCCGATGGAAAGACCAAGCCGAGGAAACCCTATCCACGCTTGGTGTGAATGATTGGAGAAGGCGCGCGCAAAGTAGAGGCGCCTGGAGAGAGCTTTTGAGGTCGGCCGTAACCCGGTAACGGGTTGCTATGGCCACCCAAGTAAGTAAGTAAGTACTTTAATATTTATATAAATAATATTATTTAAGATACATAAAGTAATTAAAAAAACAAATTTAATGGTTGTATTTACCAAATCAATTAGTGAGATCAATTTTAACAAAGAAAAGAGGAAGGAGTAGATATTTTACTTTAAAGAATATAAAACTTGTCTTTTTGTTGTTAAAACGTTTTTCCTGTAAGAGGCGTGGCACCGCGCACTTAAAATAAATATTTTTACTCAAGTTTCAATCTATCTACATACCAAATTTTATCAAAATCGGTGTTGTGGTACGGCCGTGATGCTGTTTTTCCCCATTTAGAGCAATGCCACGCCCTCTTTAATGAATCAGTTTCCAATAATCTTTCTTAGGTTTCAATCTATCTTTAAGAAAAATTTCATAAAAATCGGTCTATTAGTTTAGCCGTGGAAAAGCTTTTTCCCGTTAGAGGCGTGGCACCGCCTACTATTGAAAAAAAGTATACATGTCCCTCCTTCTTTTCACAACCTTTCCAACAAAAAAAAAGTTATGCGATTATGTTGTGCTATGGCTGTGAAAAAGTGGTTTAACCGTTTTGAACTGCCTATTTATTACACTTATGTTTTCGAACATGACCAACTTCAAACAGCTTCAAAAATTTAAAATTTCATAGTTTTTTCACTCGTTTTTTTTTTTAACTATGTACATGGAACTCTGTTCGTGCAAAAATTTTGACACACTTGCTGCTGTAATCAATTTCGAAATGAGAACAAATGATGTTTTTCCACGTTTTTTGTGACTTTAGAACATGAACTTAAGCAAATTAAGATTTTACAGTTAATAGAGATTGGTTTGATTGCATTGTTTTTCGCTAATTGACGTTGGAAGAGAGATTTTTCGGAAAGACTATCATCATGTATCACTTCTCTTACACACTTAAATATTTAAGGCAAAATACTATTCAATATTACAAAAAAAGAGAAACTGCATTTATGCAAGTTTGCAGGTGGTTTGCTCAATGTAATAAATGAATTCTGGTGAAAATTGTTTAAATTAACAAAATTTTAATATTTTCCTTAGATAATATCAGATAGTAACGCTTTTATAATAACTTTTAATTTTTCTGTTACGGTTGGCTTTTTGGCGGAAATGCCTATACGTCCTGTCAACTTTTATCATTTAGATAAAACATTTTCGTCTCATTCCATCGCAGTTTAGTTTTCTAGAGGTCTTACTTCGATCACGTGTGAACTACACACATGATTTTTTTTTTTAGAGATTTTTATGCAAAAGAATATTAAAAGTATGACTGTTTATTTGGGTGATTCAAAAATTTTTTTTTTTTGCTTGAAACAGGTTCAAAAGTTGCAGGCACACGATAGGAAAATTCTGGTGAAATTATAGCTCATAATGCTAATATTTGCTGGTGGAAAGTTTGCATGGAAAAGTTCATAAAATTTAGTATAAATAACCTCCTTGAATTTGTTCATGAAGCAAGCACTTCGTCAGTTAATTAGCAACATAAATTCATAGAAAAACTCAATGACACAGCACGTGTACTCTTAAGCAAAGCTTGAAATCAACATGAATGGCTATTTGCTCGCCTTATTGTCGACTGCCAAGCTTTACCCTAATTAACGGACAAAGTGCTTGCTTCAGGATCTTTCCAATAGGCTAGTTCCCGTTTATGTAACTTTTTTTTCACGAGATATAGAGACAAATGTCTTGTCAAGCATTTTTCCCCATACAAATCATATGGAAAACAAAAAAGCTCGATGAGCCACCAGTAAATATAATTATATTATGAGCTATAATTTCACCAGAATTTTCCTTTCGTGTGCCTGCAACTTTTGAACCTGTTTCAAGCAAAAAGAAAAAAAAATTCAATCACCCTACTGTACATACATACTTTGATATATTAGATTTTAAAATGTGACGTCACGAAATTTAGGACCCCCCCTTCCACCCCATGTTACACTTCGACGACCCCCTCCCTCCTCCTTAACGTGTGACGTATTTTATGGATGATCCCTAATAAGTAAATTTTATGAGTGACATTATTAACAGAATAGTTACACTCCATTGAATGGAACTTTATAAAGAAAGAAAATGAATATTTATAAATTTGTAATTACTCTCTGAAAGATAAACAACAATAGAAAACTTCATAATGAATAGATAAGGGAACTGCACAATAAGTGCATCACTAATTAAAAGCAATCTCATGAAATTGCACGAGCTTCTTTAAATAGCTCTACAAAATGTTTTATTGATTTCTTCGAAACGCAGTCGTAAGTACCAGTATATAAATAAAAGTTGTTAGCTTAATAAAACTTCCATACTGATTTTTTCCTTGAAATTAAATGGTGCTCTCGCTAAAATGAAAAGTAAGTCATATTTTAACTAAAAAAGAAATTTAAATTTGATAAACTTTAAGTGGTTTTAATAAAATTCTAATCTATTTACAGATCACTGGAAAATTGCATATATTACCGCATTTTTTATCGTATGCGAATTACACTTATCTCAAAGTTTGGTAAGTTTATCATATTAAGAAGAAAGATTTCATATCACTAACATGGTAAGTAATTATTTCTTTCAGGAACTTGAAAATTTCGAAGAAGATACAACTACAGTTTCACAAAGTCAACCAACAACAAACTCTGAAGAACCAACTAGAACTGAAACAACAGATTTATCAACAACAAATTCAGATGTTTCAACAGAAGAAAGCACTTCGTCAACAACAGTCTCAAATGAACAATCAACAACGGACTCAGAAACAACAACCGAACAGGTAACAACTAACTCTGAAGAACCAACTAGAACTGAAACAACAGATTTATCAACAACAAATTCAGATGTTTCAACAGAAGAAAGCAATTCATCAACACCTGTCTCAAATGAACATTCAACAACGGACTCAGAAACAACAACCGAACAGGTAACAACTAACTCTGAAGAGCCAACTAGAACTGAAACAACAGAAAATACAGAAAAAATTACAACTTCAATTGGAGAAGACACAACGGAATCAATCGTTACAAACTCGGTATTAACAAGTGAGCAGGATACACCAACAGCACCAAGTGTAACAGATTTATCAACAACAAATTCAGATGTTTCAACAAAAGAAAGTACTTCGTCAACACCAGTCTCAAATGAACAATCAACAATGGACACAGAAACAAAAACTGAACAGGTAACTTTGCCTCCAACAACTGATTCGAAGAAAACTACTGAAGGAGATACAACTACTACGTCATTCACAAATGTACAATCAACAACGAACTCAGAAATAACAACCGAGCAGGTGACTTTGCATCCAACAACTGATTCCAAGAAAACTACCGAAGGAGATACAACTACAGTTTCTGATTCAGACCAAACTACTGAAAAAGAAGCAACCACAGTTTCACAAAGTCAACTTACAACAAACTCTGAAGAGACATCCGAAGGAACTACAACTCCATCTTCAAGTCCATTAACAACTACCTCTGAAGAACCAACTAGAACTGAAACAACAGAAAATACAGAAAAAATTACAACTTCAATTGGAGAAGACACAACGGAATCAATCGTTACAAACTCGGTATTAACAAGTGAGCAGGATACAACAACAGCACCAAGTGTAACAGATTTATCAACAACAAATTCAGATGTTTCAACAAAAGAAAGTACTTCGTCAACACCAGTCTCAAATGAACAATCAACAATGGACGCAGAAACAACAACCGAACAGGTAACTTTGCATCCAACAACTGATTCGAAGAAAACTACCGAAGGAGATACAACTACAGTTTCTGATTCAGACCAAACTACTGAAAAAGAAGCAACCACAGTTTCACAAAGTCAACTTACAACAAACTCTGAAGAGACATCCGAAGGAACTACAACTCCATCTTCAAGTCCATTAACAACTACCTCTGAAGAACCAACTAGAACTGAAACAACAGAAAATACAGAAAAAATTACAACTTCAATTGGAGAAGACACAACGGAATCAATCGTTACAAACTCGGTATTAACAAGTGAGCAGGATACAACAACAGCACCAAGTGTAACAGATTTATCAACAACAAATTCAGAAGTTTCAACAAAAGAAAGTACTTTGTCAACATCAGTCTCAAATGTACAATCAACATCGGACTCAGAAACAACAACCGAACAGGTAACTTTGCCTCCAACAACTGATTCGAAGAAAACTACCGAAGGAGATACAACTACAGTTTCTGATTCAGACCAAACTACTGAAAAAGAAGCAACCACAGTTTCACAAAGTCAACTTACAACAAACTCTGAAGAGACATCCGAAGGAACTACAACTCCATCTTCAAGTCCATTAACAACTACCTCTGAAGAACCAACTAGAACTGAAACAACAGAAAATACAGAAAAAATTACAACTTCAATTGGAGAAGACACAACGGAATCAATCGTTACAAACTCGGTATTAACAAGTGAGCAGGATACAACAACAGCACCAAGTGTAACAGATTTATCAACAACAAATTCAGATGTTTCAACAAAAGAAAGTACTTCGTCAACACCAGCCTCAAGTGAACAATCAACATTTAACTCAGAAACAACAACCGAACAGGTAACTTTGCCTCCAACAACTGATTCGAAAAAAACTACCGAAGGAGATACAACTACAGTTTCTCATTCAGACCAAACTACTGAAGAAGATGCAACCACAGTTCCACAAAGTCAATCAACAACAAACTCTGAAGAAACATCAGAAGAAACTAGAACCACAACTTCAAGACCATTAACAACTAACTCTGAGGAACCAACTAGAACTGAAACAACAGAAAATACAGAAAAAATCACAACTTCAATTGGAGAAGACACAACGGAATCAATCGTTACAAACTCGGTATTAAAAAGTGCGCAGGATACAACAACAGCACCAAGTGTAACTGATTTATCAACAACAAATTCAGAAGTTTCAACAAAAGAAAGCACTTCGCCAACACCAGTCTCAAATGTACAATCAACAACGGACTCAGAAACAACAACCGAACAGGTAACTTTGCATCCAACAACTGATTCGAAGAAAACTACTGATGGAGATACAACTATAGTTTCTGATTCAGAGCAAACTACTGAAAAAGAAACAACCACAGTTTCACAAAGTCAACTTACAACAAACTCTGAAGAGACATTAGAAGGAACTACAACTACATCTTCAAGTCCATTAACAACTAACTCTGAGGAGCCAACTAGAACTGAAACAACAGAAAAAATTACAACTTCAATTGGAGAAGACACAACGGAATCAATCGTTACAAACTCGGTATTAACAAGTGAGCAGGATACAACAACAGCACAAAGTGTAACTGATTTATCAACAACAAATTCAGAAGTTTCATCAAAAGAAAGTACTTCGTCAACACCAGTCTCAAATGTACAATCAACAGCGGACTCAGAAACAACAACCGAACAGGTAACTTTGCATACAACAACTGATTCGAAGAAAACTTCTGAAGGAGATACAACTACAGTTTCTCATTCAGAGCAAACTACTGAAAAAGAAACAACCACAGTTTCACAAAGTCAACTTACAACAAACTCTGAAGAGACATCAGAAGGAACTACAACTACATCTTCAAGTCCATTAACAACTAACTCTGAGGAGTCAACTAGAACTGAAACAACAGAAAAAATTACAACTTCAATTGGAGAAGACACAACGGAATCAATCGGTACAAACTCGGTATTAACAAGTGAGCAGGGTACAACAACAGCACCAAGTGTAACTGATTTATCAACAACAAATTCAGAAGTTTCAACAAAAGAAAGTACTTCGTCAACACCAGTCTCAAATGTACAATCAACAACGGACTCAGAAACAACAACCGAACAGGTAACTTTGCATACAACAACTGATTCGAAGAAAACTACTGAAGGAGATACAACTACAGTTTCTGATTCAGAGCAAACTACTGAAAAAGAAACAACCACAGTTTCACAAAGTCAACTTACAACAAACTCTGAAGAGACATCAGACGGAACTACAACTACATCTTCAAGTCCATTAACAATTAACTCTGAGGAGACAACTAGAACTGAAACAACAGAAAAAATTACAACTTCAATTGGAGAAGACACAACGGAATCAATCGGTACAAACTCGGTATTAACAAGTGAGCAGGGTACAACAACAGCACCAAGTGTAACTGATTTATCAACAACAAATTCAGAAGTTTCAACAAAAGAAAGTACTTCGTCAACACCAGTCTCAAATGTACAATCAACAACGGACTCAGAAACAACAACCGAACAGGTAACTTTGCATCCAACAACTGATTCGAAGAAAACTACTGAAGGAGATACAACTACAGTTTCTGATTCAGAGCAAACTACTGAAAAAGAAACAACCACAGTTTCACAAAGTCAACTTACAACAAACTCTGAAGAGACATCAGAAGGAACTACAACTACATCTTCAAGTCCATTAACAATTAACTCTGAGGAGACAACTAGAACTGAAACAACAGAAAAAATTACAACTTCAATTGGAGAAGACACAACGGAATCAATCGGTACAAACTCGGTATTAACAAGTGAGCAGGGTACAACAACAGCACCAAGTGTAACTGATTTATCAACAACAAATTCAGAAGTTTCAACAAAAGAAAGTACTTCGTCAACACCAGTCTCAAATGTACAATCAACAACGGACTCAGAAACAACAACCGAACAGGTAACTTTGCATACAACAACTGATTCGAAGAAAACTTCTGAAGGAGATACAACTACAGTTTCTCATTCAGAGCAAACTACTGAAAAAGAAACAACCACAGTTTCACAAAGTCAACTTACAACAAACTCTGAAGAGACATCAGAAGGAACTACAACTACATCTTCAAGTCCATTAACAACTAACTCTGAGGAGCCAACTAGAACTGAAACAACAGAAAAAATTACAACTTCAATTGGAGAAGACACAACGGAATCAATCGGTACAAACTCGGTATTAACAAGTGAGCAGGGTACAACAACAGCACCAAGTGTAACTGATTTATCAACAACAAATTCAGAAGTTTCAACAAAAGAAAGTACTTCGTCAACACCAGTCTCAAATGTACAATCAACAACGGACTCAGAAACAACAACCGAACAGGTAACTTTGCATCCAACAACTGATTCGAAGAAAACTACTGAAGGAGATACAACTATAGTTTCTGATTCAGAGCAAACTACTGAAAAAGAAACAACCACAGTTTCACAAAGTCAACTTACAACAAACTCTGAAGAGACATCAGAAGGAACTACAACTACATCTTCAAGTCCATTAACAATTAACTCTGAGGAGACAACTAGAACTGAAACAACAGAAAAAATTACAACTTCAATTGGAGAAGACACAACGGAATCAATCGGTACAAACTCGGTATTAACAAGTGAGCAGGGTACAACAACAGCACCAAGTGTAACTGATTTATCAACAACAAATTCAGAAGTTTCAACAAAAGAAAGTACTTCGTCAACACCAGTCTCAAATGTACAATCAACAACGGACTCAGAAACAACAACCGAACAGGTAACTTTGCATACAACAACTGATTCGAAGAAAACTTCTGAAGGAGATACAACTACAGTTTCTCATTCAGAGCAAACTACTGAAAAAGAAACAACCACAGTTTCACAAAGTCAACTTACAACAAACTCTGAAGAGACATCAGAAGGAACTACAACTACATCTTCAAGTCCATTAACAACTAACTCTGAGGAGCCAACTAGAACTGAAACAACAGAAAAAATTACAACTTCAATTGGAGAAGACACAACGGAATCAATCGTTACAAACTCGGTATTAACTACTGAAGAGGATACAACAACAGCAGCTAGTGTAACAGGCTTATCAACAACAAATTCAGAAGTTTCATCAAAAGAAAGCACTTCGTCAACACCAGTTACAAATGTACAATCAACAACGGACTCAGAAATAACAACAGAGCAGGTAACTTTACAACCAACAACTGATACGAAGAGAACTACCGAAGAAGATACAACTACAGTTTCACAAAGTCAACTAACAACAAACTCTGAAGAAACTAGAACCACAACATCAAGACCATTGACGACTATTCCTGAGGAACTTACATCTTCTATCTCAATAACAGTCGTTACTACTCCAACTTCAACAAAAACTGATGTTGAGTCAACAACAACACAAAATGCTACAACATCCAGTACAACAAAAGTTGAAACTACTACCATTACAACTGCAACAGCTACAACAAATACAACACCTTCTCCACCGAGCTTGACGTGTTCGTCAGGAGCAAGATACTTACCAGTTGAAGGAAATTGCCATAAATTTATACAGTGTAGCAACGGAATAGCATACAAAATGGATTGTGCCGCAAATACCTATTGGAATCCCATAACATGTAGATGTGGTTGGACTGACAAATATTGCGAAAATAAAATCATATCGAGTACTGCAACGTCAGCGCCATCGTGTGCAAATGGAGCAGACTATCTACCACATCCGAATGATTGTCATAAATACATACAATGCGCACATGGACAGGATATTATAAGATCATGTGGACCAAGTACGTACTGGGATGCCAAAGTAAAGACCTGCGGCTGGTCTAAAGCGAACTGTCGTTGAAAGTATGTAGTTGTGGTTTATGATTATTATTATTGATTGATTACTTTATTTAATAAAATTAAAATGCATTGTCATGCATTTCAACAATTGCATTATTTTTTGTTTTGTTTTTTTTCTTTATTTGTGAAAACAGTTGAGAGGAATTCAATTGACTACATGTGATAATATTTACATTAGATATCGATGTCTCTTATCAGTTGTATGAGAAAACTTAAAAAAAATCCCTCCATTCATCAGACAGCTCAAGGTGAAACAACATCAAATGTTTAACTGAGTAAACTGAAAAAAAAAGCTATCTCTACAACAAAAATCATAATAGCAATTTAAATTCAGTAAAATTATCAATGAAAAGCATTTTCCATTTTGTTCTCCTAATCTAAAGCATCAAAAAAAATTTAAGACCTGTACATGTATACTCCTCTTTTTAAAGGGTATTTGCAGTGTAGTTAAATGCTTGCCACTTTTATTTTTAAAAAGGCCGACCCGTATATAAGATGTACCCCTCTCCTTATTAAGGGGTATTTTCTGTGTAAATGTTTGCTTGTTTGATTTTCAAAAAAGTTTCATCGATATACTAAGAATGAGATGAAAAGATTTTCAAAGTAATGAAATTATAAAAAGAGGCACGTGACACATTCCAGTCATTTCAGATAAAAACATTGAAAATTAGTTAAAATGTTATGATTTCAAAGAAAAGATTTAAGGAAGGCCGTTCAATTATTCAATTATATTCTTATACCTTATGATGCGTGATTATTTTATTTCTACAGTTAATATATATTTAATAAATTTGTTATGAATAGCAATAATAACGAATATTTGACCAATACATTTTTCCATATGAGTGGTGGACTAATGAAGATTGATTATTAATTGTTATATTTTGCTATTTTCAGGTGTATCCTTAGCCAACCCAATTCGCATAAAAAATGTTCCTTTTCGTATTTCGTTTTTATTTGGGTAAATTATACCTCTATAAAGCCCAAGCTTACATTATTTTTTTGTAGGATCTCTAGTTAACAAAATGATATGGATATCTGAAGTTGCTAAGTGCCATAAGTTAGTTATTTCATACTTTTCATAATCAACAAAATAGGCTCCAAGTGAAATACATTTTATGGCGATGTTTGCTGTCTTCTGGAGACAGGTTACAAATTGGAAAATTTTTAGAACCTGTTTTTGCGTCTATTAAATTTTTATATATATTTTCAATAAAAAAAAATCATAGCTGTGGGTAAAGCGAGTTTCTATATATTGAAAAGATGTTAAATATATATACATATATAGAAATTTTTAATTTGTTTTAGTCGACTGAATGTTATTAATTAATTTGAAATTTTTTTAATCGAACTATACAGTCAATTGCAGTAACCAATGTTCTTGTGAAATTTCACAAATCGGTTAATGCTTTATAAACAAACATGACAAAGACAACAAATGGAACAATTTAACCTGGTAATTGGTGACATATGTTTCGGCTATTACCACATATATACACATATTCATATGTATATACATAGCCTCATCAGACCAGTTTTTGGTTAATTTGTAATGTGATTCGAAAAAAAATTTCAAATTAATTATATACATATATAAATATTTATAAAACGATATACTACAGCTCAAAGCTGCTCGCCATTGTTCATAATGAATAGCAAACCAAGTTTGTCTTTCAAAATTTCCAGTGCACTTTCAAAGTGAATGAATAAAATTGTTATCACATTTGGCGATTTGATTCCATAAAATACCAAATAAATCGTGTACCATAACTAAAAATAAAAAATATATTTTCATTACCAACTTATCAAATTCAGCACGAATTATCAAGAAAACTTGGAAAATTTTATTAAAATCAGAATGGTAACATTTGCGTTTTATAATTTAATCATATATTATTGTTAAGTATAAAATTTATCACACCATTTATCGTCTACTATGAACCTATAGTACCATTACTTTCATTTTGATCGCAGATCATTTTTCGTGGACCCCCGCTTACGAATTGTGAACGCCCATTTTTTTGTCACGTCAGCGTATGCACCCCGTGGTGCATAAATTTTTTTTAAAAAAAGAGTTGGTGCAGTGAACAATTCAATTGCTTAATGCAACCTATAAAATTATTTTGATTTTTTAATTCTTAACCCTAGGATGTTCAGCTACCTATGAGGCAGTAAGTGACACTGCTGGGCCTCGCGAGGTCCATATGCCATGGCCTTGGTTTACTATATTTTTGTCCAGCTAGAAGTGTCGCTGTTACCTGTGTTTGGTTATATATGTTGTGTATGGGTGTAGCTGTGTATGTGTGTACCTATATATATGTATGTTTGCGTGTGTAAGAGAATGGGCATATATTGTCAAAAAATAAAACCGTTTTTTTTTTTGTTTGATGGTAAAGGTAAATTTTTACCTCATTTATTTAAGGTCACAAAGAGGGGAAGTCCATAAATTGCGTGAGTTAAAATACAGGGAAGGGGGTCCGGAAAAATCTCACAAAATCTCACCAAGGGGGAGGGGGGGGGGGGGTTAGTAAAAATGTCACGTCAACTTTTTAATGCTTAGACTATACATTCCCAGCAGGCAAATGAACAAGGTCTTACTCGGAGAAGGCCTGCTAGCACTGCTGCGATTATATAAGGACTTCTCAAAACTAGATTTTCATGCAAATAAAAATACAATCACAGAAGGCATAGTATGCCTTGCCACAACAGACGTGCTATCAGGCCTGATATTAGAAGGCAAAGAAGAAGGACTCCATTTACTTTAGCGCTTTTCTGTTTCTTTTTTATTTCATGTATTGCAATGTTTTATGATTCTGCATAACTTTTTTGTCATATGCATTGTACATATACGACATGAAAAGTATACACATGGTTAGAAATTAAGAGAGGTGTGCAGGCTAGTCTTCTGTTGTTTCATGTTATGTTAAGACAGGTAGAGTTTTGTGTATTCTTTGTCAAATTGTAAAGTCATTAAAAAAATATCAACGCAAGTGAGATGGCGCGGATAAAAAAAAAAACAATTAATATTTAGAGTCTTTAAGTTTATTAAAATTAAGTTTTTGTCAAGTACTTCTAAGAGTCCTTCTACGGTAAGCGGTCTTAGAAAGCCTGCTTAGAAAGGCCTGTTTTCTGCGGCCATTTCATATAAAAAAGAAAGTACGTTTAAAAGGAGGGTGGAAGGCCTTATACTTATCAAGGAAGGCCTTCTAGAAGCACTGTTAGCTCCTGCCCTTGCCTACTGGGTTATTATAGCAGATTATATTTAAAAATTATAAGGCAAGTCTCACTGAAGGGAGAGGGAGGGTCTCGTCAGAAGTCACTAAGTCTCACCAAAAGTAGGGCTACCAGATGGCCTTACTACAAAAGTGGCACATATCAAAAAATTGGAATTTTGTGCAAAAAAAAAAAAAAAAAAAAAAAGGTCCTCACTTTGTACGAGAAAACTCCAGCAAATTACAAGAATATTTCAAATGCAAAAGTAGTGAAAAGTAGCGCATTTCAACCAAAAGTAGTACATTTCGAGTCAAAAGTAACAAAGTAGCAAAGCCTTGCAAAAGTAGCTTTTGCTACTTTAGTATCGCATTTGGTAGCCCTAACCAAAAGGAGAGTCCGAATTTTTAAAAAAAACACCTCACGTAATTAATGGACGGCCTCTAAACATGTGTTATATGATGTTACATGTGTTGATATGATATGTTATATTTATTCTGCTTCGGCTGCAGCACAGCCGGAGCATAAGCAAACTTTCATCATTGACCCATGTTCAAGGCACATGTATTTTCTTATTCACAGGAAAAAAAATTTTTTTTCGCAGTTTCTTGTTCTGCTGAGGGTTGCACCTCAGTGTTTCCGTGTTTTCAGCGCTGATTCGGCGGAGCTGGCGCTCTTGTTTTTTTGCAAATACTTACAAACACCTTGAGTTTTGCCATAGCTGTACTGATAGTTGCTAGCGGTGTACGTGGCTAATCATTACTCTATTATTCATGTGAGCGGTTAGCAATTGCGACGTCAGAAGCGTCAGCAACACGTAACGTTTGTCCGTTTTGTGTGATGGTGCGAATGCCTCATTAACAATAAATGATTCCAAGCCAGCAACATCCAATATATTATAGCAAATGGCTAGTGGTTAGCGGTTTGCGACACTCTTGCAGGAGTAGCCGCTGAGCATCTGGTCCATCGTATCAACACCTACAGATTACAGCAGATATTCCATTTAGGCTCATCGAGCATAGGTCCCATGGTGTAATCTTATACACTCGAATTTTCTACAGCCGGCTCTCCGCCTATATGAGATTTTGGTTTAACCAAGCGAATAAAACACGGCTAATGATTCTAATACCAATTTTGTAAAAAATAATTTGATGCCTACCATACGGCTGAAGAAGTTAAAAGGAAGGTAATGGTTTGTGTACAGAATAAAACCAACATATTTTATTTCACAGGAGTAATGAAAAATGATGTCGCCATTTTCTCAATAATTTCTATGAGCTGCAAATATTTTTGCACACACATGCATACATATAAATCTTATCATAGGCTTTGCACTTACTTTGCTTTTAAATAAACTTCAGTTACTTGAGTTTTAATTATTGAATCTTTCTTTCATATAACTGACCGGTTTTTTTACAATTTGAACTTGAAATTTCATTTAATTGGCACACACGAAAGCAACCGACACCTTGACGTTAGACCCGAAAACTAACTGTAGCGAGGGTTTCAATCTGCGTTGCGTGATCGCTGTCGAGAAATAAAGCTGCATCCATACTAAATAAAATGCTACTTCTATAAAAAATTAAAATACGCTACCTTCACGCCTGATGGATAAAACAGGAATGTTTGGACTAATTTTTATATTTAGCTCGCACTCGTTTATTTTTATTAATTCGAACTTTACTAATATTTTTTTTTTTAATTCTAGGAATGGATCTGTGATCACAAAATATTGGTCGAGTCTAGTTTCGAAGCTATAGTATGCGTAAGTTAGGGATACAGCTTTGAAAAAATCAATGCAAGTTGGGAATCCCAGATTGATTTCTAAAAAGGGAATGTTAAAATTAAATTACGCTACCTTCATGGCTGATCACTATAAAGGGGAAAGAATGAAGAGACGTTTCTCATTATAAAACTTAAAAATTTTTATTTAAAATCACGCGCGTCTTATTATAATTGTTGTTGATGTAATAGTCATTGTTGTTGTTGTTTTCCATTGTTTTTGTCCCTTAATAGTTTCCAAAAGAATTCATTGAATATTTTTTTTTTATTTTTCGGTCAAGAAGGGGGTAAATATTAAAAATATGTGACAAGCTTTATACAATTGAAAGGAAATAAATTATGCTTTCTTAGCATGCTAAAGAAGTTATACGTTATTAACACATATTTTTTTGGAAAAAATATCGGTTTCTTAAAAAAAATTGGTCAAAATTTCAGAAAAATCGTCATATCTCCATAATTATGGGTTAGATTTCAAAGATTTGCGTTTCATTATTGCAGGTCATTAAATTATCTATATTATGACACCCATATTTTTAATATTCATTCAGGAGCTCCCAACTTATAAGGATTTTCACAAAAGCTTTATCCGCAACTTCCATGGCTATGTATCCGAAACCAGATCCGAGCGAACATTTTTTTTTACTATTTTTATTTTCGTTTTAGGGGAAAAACGAAAAAAAAAATGATTGAACATAGGAGCTTAAGCAAACCTGTTCCTTTGAAAAATATGCAACACAAAATAAAAGGTTCCAGACTACAAGAACATATCATGAAGTTGTTTTTCCTTTGCTCTTTCTCATCAAATATCAAGCTTTACTGAAGGTAATTACTTATTTACATTATGCACAAACACATTTATTTTTTGCTATTGCTTTTGATATTTTAATAACAACAAGAGAAGTAGTATGTAGATTTAGTTCCAACTTTTCTGTTCCCTTAAAAAAATTCTTTACTCCCAAATATTTAATTTTCTGACCAAAAAAATGTATTTAATTCACATTATTTGTTATATTACTAACAAAAAAAAAAAAGTATAGGCTAGGCAGCTGTACGCTCCCTTATATGTTCGGCGCTCTAGGCTGCAGCCTATACCTAAATTTACCCACTGGTCATTGAACAATATTGAGTCTTTCACAATAGCCTCCCAGAGCAATACTGAACCGAAGACTACAAATGTAGGAAGATGTCTAAGGTAGAGTTACCAGATGACCACGAGATAAGTCGAGAACGTTCAAAAAAACTTTAACTTTTACCACGATGTCTTAGTCGAGGATATTTACAGACAATAAAACTCGAATAAAGGACATTGACTGATTTTTAAGGACGCGAAAGCATCCGAGAAGACTTCATAAAATTCGATGACATAACTTTAAAATCGATTCGCATCTGTTACATGTAGCGTACACACATGTGTCTGGATTGATTTCGACGAAAAGGTTCCTTGTAACCCGCCAAATGACATAGACTACTTTTCATCAGAAAAAGAAAAATGCAGTTGCAATTCAATAAAAACACATAAAACGGTATATTTTGTTACTTTTTCCAGTTAAAATGATGAGATTAGGTATATGGATATTTAATGGTATATTGTCAGTCCTAGCACATCACAAAATACACGCGGGATTCGATAACGCGGCTCCTATATCCTATGACAGCTACAGTTACGAAGCTATACATGTACATTGATGTACACATACATACATATATCGTCCACCTGAAGCACCGTGAAATATACAGACAGCGTCAAAAAATGGTAAGTAGTTCCTCCTGTACAAAACAAACACTAAGACCGTTATATTTTGACACTTATGCCAGTTAAAGTTGATGTTGTTTTAATTTTAAAGCAAGCGCCTATAGAAACCTCGTAAAGAAATAAAAAAAAATCCCTGCTCGATATGAGCTTAACAGCTCACATGCCGTAAAGAATTGAAGCTGTATATTGGATTTTGTATGGGAAAATAAAAAGCCATGTTTGAGTTCATATGACACTGTTGAAAAAATTTTAAATTTTATGCATAAAAAGATCAGAGTGATGTTACTTTTGGCTTTTAAAAATTATCCAATCTCTTATATTTGCAAAAAAAACAATTATTTGAAAAATATTTTTTAATTGGCGAAATAGTAGATATGACTCAATTGACCTATTCGTAATATTTACATATGTGCGGTAAGCAGCAGCCTTATAATTCTTTCAAGTGAAGATTTTGAAATACTAAGCCCTTTTTGAGATACTTAACTCTAAAATTAATGTTTTAAACATTTATAAAGGTACTTTTCCATTACTTGTAATTGAAAAATGAAATTAAAAGTAAATGTAATTGAAGTTTTTTCAATTACATTAATTTCAATTATGTATAATTTAAAATTGCAATTACATACAGTTCTAATTACTTTTGTAATTGGAATCCATGAAAATGTAATCGTTAAGAGAGTTGTAGTCCATTACTTTTGCCAAGTAATTTGAAACGAAAATGAAATTAATTGCACATTTTTCTGTAATTAAATTTATCAAAATTTGAAAAAAAATTTCTTTCAAGCGATAAAATTTTATAAAATTCACAAGAAATATTTATATTATTGCACATGATTTACATATGTACATACATATATGGGATTGTAAAAAAAGAACTTTCGCGTGACTAACACAATGACATCGACCTCAGATTCCTCAAACTATCGTAAAAAAGATTTGGGTTGTGAGCTCAAACAATACTATGTATTTATATGTAAGTATTTATGAATTTGAACCGAAATTGTCATGTTTTAATAAAACACCAGTAAGTTTCCAACTAAGAGGCACCATTCGTCGTTCCACTCTGTTGAAAGCACTTCTTCCTGAAGCATTTGTGGGAATATACATAAATAGCATTCAAGTCAAAGTAGGAAATCTTTCACGCTTATAACTCAGCTTTTGGTTGACCGATCACGAAACTTATAATTTTAGTGCACTCTACTCGATGAGTACTTTTGATATGGGCATTTCTCTCATGTTGACGGAAGTTTTTTTTAAAGTGGAATAAAAGTCAGAGTAAAACACTTTTATTTTTTTCTGTTACTTTAAATAATAGACCTTTGGTAGCACTATATTGAGTGGTAAAGTTGATGTCAGACGTAGTACTGGTTCCAAGATAGAGGCAATTAAAAGCCATTCTAACGGGACATGTTTTTCATGGTCATCTATAGAAAAGCAGAAGTCAGCGAGACCTGACAATATTTTTTAATGCAACTAATTTTAAAATGTTATGGAATAATGTAACTTTTTAATAGATTTTGTTTGATTGAAAAATCTTATTTACTTTTTTTCTTACAAGGCATAATAATCCATTCGAACGGGACATATTTTTAAGTTTATATTCACTTGGGCAATTTTTCAAAACTACTTTAATGATAGGGTGTATGCATCAACTCATCTGCAAAATATGGCTAGTTGAAAGCATGCCAGACGATTGGAATCTCAGTGTCCTTTGTCCTGTACTGAAGAAAGGTGACCCGACAATCTGCGCTAACTACCGGGGAATCACTCTTCTTGCCATCTCTTACAAGGTCCTGTCGACTGTACTGTGTGAAAGACTTAAGCCGTTTGCCAACACACTGATTGGGCCTTATCAGTGCGGCTTTAGACCTGGTAAGTCCACCATAGACCAGATCTTCACACTACTTCAAAACCCGGAAAAAACCCACGAAAAACAGATCGATACCCATCATCTCTTTATCGATTTTAAAGCAGCTTTCGATAGCCCGATACGGGATTGCCTGTATGCCACCATGTCTGAGTTCGGTATACCTGCGAAGCTGGTGCGGCTTTGCAGAATGACGTTGAGCAACACAGCCAGCTCCGTCAGAGTAGGAAGGGACCTCTCCGAACCATTTGATACCGAACGAGGTTTCAGACAGGGCGATCCACTATCCTGCAACCTCTTCAACTTTGTGATGGAAGGGGTGTTGCGAAGAGCCAGTGTACATCGTAATGGCACTATTTTCTACAAAAGTGTCCAGCTCCTTGCATATGCCGATGATATTGATATCATTGGACGTTGTAAGCGAGGTGTTACTACTGCGTTCTCTGCTATCGAAAAAGAGTCAGCGAAAATGGGTTTGACGGTGAACGAGGGCAAAACAAAGTATATGCTGTCCACAAACAGGGAAACGCGGCGTATTGGATCCTTTGTTACTGCGAACAACTATACTTTCGAAGTTGTCAAGGAATTCACCTATCTTGGCACCGCCGTGAACACTCAAAACGATGTCAGCCTGGAGATAAAGCGAAGACTAACTCTTGCTAATAGGTGTTACTATGGTCTCAGTAAGCAATTGAGTAGTAGAGACCTCTCTCGCCCGACAAAACTGACACTCTACAAGACGCTCATCTTACCCGTGCTACTTTACGGCGCAGAAGCATGGGTTGTGTCGCGGACTGATGCAGCCACGCTTGGGGTGTTTGAGAGAAAAATTCTTCGCAAAATCTTCGGTCCTGTTCACTTCGGCGACGACTACCGTATTCGAATGAACCACGAACTGTACGAGCTCTACGCTGACATTGACATAGTCAAGCGCATCACTATACAACGTCTGCGCTGGCTGGGACATGTTGTGCGTATGGACGAAGAAGCTCCGGCGAAAAAGGTGTTTGATGCGGAAGCCGCTGGGCGACGACGAAGAGGAAGACCATGCCTCCGATGGAAAGACCAAGCCGAGGAAACCCTATCCACGCTTGGTGTGAATGATTGGAGAAGGCGCGCGCAAAGTAGAGGCGCCTGGAGAGAGCTTTTGAGGTCGGCCGTAACCCGGTAACGGGTTGCTATGGCCACCCAAGTAAGTAAGTAAGTACTTTAATATTTATATAAATAATATTATTTAAGATACATAAAGTAATTAAAAAAACAAATTTAATGGTTGTATTTACCAAATCAATTAGTGAGATCAATTTTAACAAAGAAAAGAGGAAGGAGTAGATATTTTACTTTAAAGAATATAAAACTTGTCTTTTTGTTGTTAAAACGTTTTTCCTGTAAGAGGCGTGGCACCGCGCACTTAAAATAAATATTTTTACTCAAGTTTCAATCTATCTACATACCAAATTTTATCAAAATCGGTGTTGTGGTACGGCCGTGATGCTGTTTTTCCCCATTTAGAGCAATGCCACGCCCTCTTTAATGAATCAGAGTTTCCAATAATCTTTCTTAGGTTTCAATCTATCTTTAAGAAAAATTTCATAAAAATCGGTCTATTAGTTTAGCCGTGGAAAAGCTTTTTCCCGTTAGAGGCGTGGCACCGCCTACTATTGAAAAAAAAGTCTTTTCACAACCTTTCCAACAAAAAAAAAGTTATGCGATTATGTTGTGCTATAGCTGTGAAAAAGTGGTTTAACCGTTTTGAACTGCCTATTTATTACACTTATGTTTTCGAACATGACCAACTTCAAACAGCTTCAAAAATTTAAAATTTCATAGTTTTTTCACTCGTTTTTTTTTTTTAACTATGTACATGGAACTCTGTTCGTGCAAAAATTTTGACACACTTGCTGCTGTAATCAATTTCGAAATGAGAACAAATGATGTTTTTCCACGTTTTTTGTGACTTTAGAACATGAACTTAAGCAAATTAAGATTTTACAGTTAATAGAGATTGGTTTGATTGCATTGTTTTTCGCTAATTGACGTTGGAAGAGAGATTTTTCGGAAAGACTATCATCATGTATCACTTCTCTTACACACTTAAATATTTAAGGCAAAATACTATTCAATATTACAAAAAAAGAGAAACTGCATTTATGCAAGTTTGCAGGTGGTTTGCTCAATGTAATAAATGAATTCTGGTGAAAATTGTTTAAATTAACAAAATTTTAATATTTTCCTTAGATAATATCAGATAGTAACGCTTTTATAATAACTTTTAATTTTTCTGTTACGGTTGGCTTTTTGGCGGAAATGCCTATACGTCCTGTCAACTTTTATCATTTAGATAAAACATTTTCGTCTCATTCCATCGCAGTTTAGTTTTCTAGAGGTCTTACTTCGATCACGTGTGAACTACACACATGATTTTTTTTTTTAGAGATTTTTATGCAAAAGAATATTAAAAGTATGACTGTTTATTTGGGTGATTCAAAAATTTTTTTTTTTTGCTTGAAACAGGTTCAAAAGTTGCAGGCACACGATAGGAAAATTCTGGTGAAATTATAGCTCATAATGCTAATATTTGCTGGTGGAAAGTTTGCATGGAAAAGTTCATAAAATTTAGTATAAATAACCTCCTTGAATTTGTTCATGAAGCAAGCACTTCGTCAGTTAATTAGCAACATAAATTCATAGAAAAACTCAATGACACAGCACGTGTACTCTTAAGCAAAGCTTGAAATCAACATGAATGGCTATTTGCTCGCCTTATTGTCGACTGCCAAGCTTTACCCTAATTAACGGACAAAGTGCTTGCTTCAGGATCTTTCCAATAGGCTAGTTCCCGTTTATGTAACTTTTTTTTCACGAGATATAGAGACAAATGTCTTGTCAAGTATTTTTCCCCATACAAATCATATGGAAAACAAAAAAGCTCGATGAGCCACCAGTAAATATTAATATTATAAGCTATAATTTCACCAGAATTTTCCTTTCGTATGCCTGCAACTTTTGAACCTGTTTCATTAAAAAAAAAAAAAAAATTCAATCACCCTACTGTACATACATACTTTGATATATTAGATTTTGAAATGTGACGTCACGAAATTTAGGACCCCCTTCCACCCCATGTTACACTTCGACGACCCCCTCCCTCCTCCTTAACGTGTGACGTATTTTATGGATGATCCCTAATAAGTAAATTTTATGAGTGACATTATTAACAGAATAGTTACACTCCATTGAATGGAACTTTATAAAGAAAGAAAATGAATATTTATAAATTTGTAATTACTCTCTGAAAGATAAACAACAATAGAAAACTTCATAATGAATAGTTAAGGGAACTGCACAATAAAAGCATCACTAATTAAAAGAAATCTCATGAAATTGCACGAGCTTCTTTAAATAGCTCTACAAAATGTTTTATTGATTTCTTCGAAACGCAGTCGTAAGTACCAGTATATAAATAAAAGTTGTTAGCTTAATAAAACTTCCATACTGATTTTTTCCTTGAAATTAAATAGTGCTCTCGCTAAAATGAAAAGTAAGTCATATTTTAACTAAAAAAGAAATTTAAATTTGATAAACTTTAAGCGGTTTTAATAAAATTCTAATCTATTTACAGATCACTGGAAAATTGCATATATTACCGCATTTTTTATCGTATGCGAATTACACTTATCTCAAAGTTTGGTAAGTTTATCATATTAAGAAGAAAGATTTCATATCACTAACATGGTAAGTAATTATTTCTTTCAGGAACTTGAAAATTTCGAAGAAGATACAACTACAGTTTCACAAAGTCAACCAACAACAAACTCTGAAGAACCAACTAGAACTGAAACAACAGATTTATCAACAACAAATTCAGATGTTTCAACAGAAGAAGGCACTTCGTCAACAACAGTCTCAAATGAACAATCAACAACGGACTTAGAAACAACAACCGAACATATAACAACTAACTCTGAAGAACCAACTAGAACTGAAACAACAGATTTATCAACAACAAATTCAGATGTTTCAACAGAAGAAAGCACTTCGTCAACAACAGTCTCAAATGAACAATCAACAACGGACTCAGAAACAACAACAGAACAGGTAACAACTAACTCTGAAGAACCAACTAGAACTGAAACAACAGAAAATACAGAAAAAATTACAACTTCAATTGGAGAAGACACAACGGAATCAATCGTTACAAACTCGGTATTAACAAGTGAGCAGGATACAACAACAGCACCAAGTGTAACAGATTTATCAACAACAAATTCAGATGTTTCAACAAAAGAAAGTACTTCGTCAACACCAGTCTCAAATGAACAATCAACAATGGACGCAGAAACAACAACCGAACAGGTAACTTTGCATCCAACAACTGATTCGAAGAAAACTACCGAAGGAGATACAACTACAGTTTCTCATTCAGACCAAACTACTGAAAAAGAAACAACCACAGTTTCACAACGTCAACTTACAACAAACTCTGAAGAGACATCAGAAGGAACTACAACTCCATCTTCAAGTCCATTAACAACTAACTCTGAGGAGACAACTAGAACTGAAACAACAGAAAAAATTACAACTTCAATTGGAGAAGACACAACGGAATCAATCGTTACAAACTCGGTATTAACAACTGAGGAGGATACAACAACAGCACCAAGTGTAACAGATTTATCAACAACAACTTCAGAAGTTTCAACAAAAGAAAGCATATCGTCAACGCCATTCACAAATGTACAATCAACAACGAACTCAGAAATAGCAACCGAGCAGGTGTTTTTGCACCCAACAACTGATACGAAGAAAACTACCGAAGGAGACACAACTACAGTTTCTCATTCAGACCAAACAACTGAAGAAGAAACAACCACAGTTTCACAAAGTCAACTTAAAACAAACTCTGAAGAGACATCAGAAGGAGCTACAACTCCATCTTCAAGTCCATTAACAACTACCTCTGAAGAACCAACTAGAACTGAAACAACAGAAAATACAGAAAAAATTACAACTTCAATTGGAGAGGACACAACGGAATCAATCGTTACAAACTCGGTATTAACAAGTGAGCAGGATACAACAACAGCACCAAGTGTAACAGATTTATCAACAACAAATTCAGAAGTTTCAACAAAAGAAAGTACTTCGCCAACACCAGTCTCAAATGTACAATCAACAACGGACTCAGAAACAACAACCGAACAGGTAACTTTGCCTCCAACAACTGATTCGAAGAAAACTACCGAAGGAGATACAACTACAGTTTCTGATTCAAACCAAACTACTGAAGAAGAAGCAACCACAGTTTCACAAAGTCAACTTACAACAAACTCTGAAGAGACATCAGAAGGAGCTACAACTACATCTTCAAGTCCATTAACAACTACCTCTGAAGAACCAACTAGAACTGAAACAACAAAAAATACAGAAAAAATTACAACTTCAATTGGAGAAGACACAACGGGATCAATCGATACAAACTCGGTATTAACAAGTGAGCAGGATACAACAACAACACCAAGTATAACAGATTTATCAACAACAAATTCAGATGTTTTACCAAAAGAAAGTACTACGTCAAGACCAGTGTCAAAAGAACAATCAACCACGGACTCAGAAACAACAACAGAACAGGTAACAACTAACTCTGAAGAACCAACTAGAACTGAAACAACAGATTTATCAACAACAAATTCAGATGTTTCAACAGAAGAAAGCACTTCGTCAACAACAGTCTCAAATGAACAATCAACAACGGACTCAGAAACAACAACCGAACAGGTAACAACTAACTCTGAAGAACCAACTAGAACTGAAACAACAGAAAACACAGAAAAAATTACAACTTCAAATGGAGAAGACACAACGGAATCAATCGTTACAAACTCGGTATTAACAAGTGAGCAGGATACAACAACAGCACCAAGTGTAACAGATTTATCAACCACAAATTCAGATGTTTCAACAAAAGAAAGTACTTCGTCAACACCAGTCTCAAATGTACAATCAACATCGGACTCAGAAATAACAACCGAGCAGTTGACTTTGCACCCAACAACTGATTCGAAGAAAACTACCGAAGGAGATACAACAACAGTTTCTCATTCAGAACAAATTACTCAAGAAGAAGCAACCACAGTTTCACAAAGTCAACTTACAACAAACTCAGAAAAAATTACAACTTCAATTGGAGAAGACACAACGGAATCAATCGTTACAAACTCAGTATTAACAACTGAGGAGGATACAACAACAGCACCAAGTGTAACAGATTTATCAACAACAAATTCAGAAGTTTCAACAAAAGAAAGTACTTCGTCAACACCAGTCTCAAATGTACAATCAACAACGGACTCAGAAACAACAACCGAACTGGTAACTTTGCATCCAACAACTGATTCGCAGAAGACTACCGAAGAAGACACAAAAACAGTTTCTGATTCAGAGCAAACTACTGAAGAAGATGCAACCACAGTTCCACAAAGTCAATCAACAATGAACTCTGAAGAAACATCAGAAGAAACTAGAACCACAACTTCAAGACCATTAACAACTAACTCTGAAGAACCAATTAGAACTGAAACAACAGAAAATATAGAAAAAATCACAACTTCAAGTGAAGAAGATACAACGGAATCAATCGTTACAAACTCGGTATTAACAACTGAGGAGGATACAACAACAGCACCAAGTGTAACAGATTTATCAACAACAAATTCAGAAGTTTCAACAAAAGAAAGCACCTCGTCAACACCAGTCTCAAATGAACAATCAACAACGGACTCAGAAACAACAACCGAACAAGTAACTTTGCATCCAACAACTGATTCGAAGAAAACTACCGAAGAAGATACAACTACAGTTTCTGATTCAGACCAAACTACTGAAGAAGAAGCAACCACAGTTTCACAAAGTCAACTTACAACAAACCCTGAAGAGACATCAGAAGGAACTACAACTCCATCTTCAAGTCCATTTACAACTACCTCTGAAGATCCAACTAGAACTGAAACAACAGAAAATACAGAAAAAATTACAACTTCAATTGGAGAAGACACAACGGAATCAATCGTTACAAACTCAGTATTAACAACTGAGGAGGATACAACAACAGCACCAAGTGTAACAGATTTATCAACAACAAATTCAGAAGTTTCAACAAAAGAAAGTACTTCGTCAACACCAGTCTCAAATGTACAATCAACAACGGACTCAGAAACAACAACCGAACTGGTAACTTTGCATCCAACAACTGATTCGCAGAAGACTACCGAAGAAGACACAAAAACAGTTTCTGATTCAGAGCAAACTACTGAAGAAGATGCAACCACAGTTCCACAAAGTCAATCAACAATAAACTCTGAAGAAACATCAGAAGAAACTAGAACCACAACTTCAAGACCATTAACAACTAACTCTGAAGAACCAATTAGAACTGAAACAACAGAAAATATAGAAAAAATCACAACTTTAAGTGAAGAAGATACAACGGAATCAATCGTTACAAACTCGGTATTAACAACTGAGGAGGATACAACAACAGCACCAAGTGTAACAGATTTATCAACAACAAATGCAGAAGTTTCAACAAAAGAAATCATTTCGTCAACGCCATTTACAAATGTACAATCAACAACGAACTCAGAAACAACAACCGAACAGGTAACTTTGCCTCCAACAACTGATTCGAAGAAAACTACCGAAGGAGATACAACTACAGTTTCTCATTCAGACCAAACTACTGAAGAAAAAGCAACCACAGTTTCACAAAGTCAACTTACAACAAACTCTGAAGAGACATCAGAAGGAGCTACAACTACATCTTCAAGTCCATTAACAACTAACTCTGAGGAGCCAACTGGAACTGACACAACAGAATCAATCGTTACAAACTCGGTATTAACAAGTGAGCAGGATACAACAACAGCACCAAGTATAACAGATTTATCAACAACAAATTCAGATGTTTCAACAGAAGAAAGCACTTCTTCAACAACAGTCTCAAATGAACAATCAACAACGGACTTAGAAACAACAACCGAACAGGTAACAACTAACTCTGAAGAACCAACTAGAACTGAAACAACAGATTTATCAACAACAAATACAGATGTTTCAACAGAAGAAAGCACTTCGTCAACAACAGTCTCAAATGAACAATCAACAACGGACTCAGAAACAACAACCGAACAGGTAACAACTAACTCTGAAGACCCAACTAGAACTGAAACAACAGATTTATCAACAACAAATTCAGATGTTTCAACAGTAGAAAGCACTTCATCAACACCTGTCTCAAATGAACATTCAACAACGGACTCAGAAACAACAACTGAACAGGTAACTTTGCCTCCAACAACTGATTCGAAGAAAACTACTGAAGGAGATACAACAACTACGTCATTCACAAATGTACAATCAACAACGAACTCAGAAATAACAACCGAGCAGGTGACTTTGCACCCAACAACTGATTCGAAAAAAACTACCGAAGGAGATACAACTACAGTTTCTGATTCAGAGCAAACTACTGAAGAAGAAGCAACCACAGTTTCGCAAAGTCAACTTACAGCAAACTCTGAAGAGACATCAGAAGGAACTACAACTCCATCTTCAAGGCCATTAACAACTACCTCTGAAGAACCAACTAGAACTGAAACAACAGAAAATACAGACAAAATTACAACTTCAATTGGAGAAGACACAACGGAATCAATCGTTACAAACTCGGTATTAACAAGTGAGCAGGATACAACAACAGCACCAAGTGTAACAGATTTATCAACAACAAATTCAGATGTTTCAACAAAAGAAAGTACTTCGTCAACACCAGTCTCAAATGTACAATCAACATCGGACTCAGAAATAACAACCGAACAAGTAACTTTGCATCCAACAACTGATTCGAAGAAAACTACCGAAGAAGATACAACTACAGTTTCTGATTCAGAGCAAACTACTGAAGAAGAAGCAACCACAGTTTCACAAAGTCAACTTACAACAAACTCTGAAGAGACATCAGAAGGAACTACAGCTCCATCTTCAAGTCCATTAACAACTACCTTTGAAGAACCAAATAGAACTGAAACAACAGAAAATACAGAAAAAATTACAACTTCAATTGGAGAAGACACAACGGAATCAATCGTTACAAACTCGGTATTAACAACTGTGGAGGAGACAACAACAGCACTAAGTGTAGCAGATTTATCAACAACAAATTTAGAAGTTTCAACAAAAGAAAGCACTTCGCCAACACCAGTCTCAAATGTACAATCAACAACGGACTCAGAAACAACAACCGAACAGGTAACTTTGCCTCCAACAACTGATTCGGAGAAAACTACCGCAGGAGATACAACTACAGTTTCTGATTCAGACCAAACTACTGAAGAAGATGCAACCACAGTTCCACAAAGTCAATCAACAACAAACTCTGAAGAAACATCAGAAGAAACTAGAACCACAACTTCAAGTTCATTAACAACTAACTCTGAGGAGCCAACTAGAACTGAAACAACAGAAAGTACAGAAAAAATTACAACTTCAATTGGAGAAGACACAACGGAATCAATCGGTACAAACTCGGTATTAACAAGTGAGCAGGGTACAACAACAGTACCAAGTGTAACTGATTTATCAACAACAAATTCAGAAGTTTCAATAAAAGAAAGTACTTCGTCAACACCAGTCTCAAATGCACAATCAACAACGGACTCAGAAACAACAACCGAACAGGTAACTTTGCATCCAACAACTGATTCGAAGAAAACTACTGAAGGAGATACAACTTCAGTTTCTGATTCAGAGCAAACTACTGAAAAAGAAACAACCACAGTTTCACAAAGTCAACTTACAACAAACTCTGAAGAGACATCAGAAGGAACTACAACTACATTTTCAAGTCCATTAACAACTAACTCTGAGAAGACAACTAGAACTGAAACAACAGAAAAAATTACAACTTCAATTGGAGAAGACACAACGGAATCAATCGGTACAAACTCGGTATTAACAAGTGAGCAGGGTACAACAACAGCACCAAGTGTAACTGATTTATCAACAACAAATTCAGAAGTTTCAACAAAAGAAAGTACTTCGTCAACACCAGTCTCAAATCTTCAATCAACAACGGACTCAGAAGCAACAACCGAACAGGTAACTTTGCCTCCAACAACTGATTCGGAGAAAACTACCGAAGGAGATACAACTACAGTTTCTGATTCAGACCAAACTACTGAAGAAGATGCAACCACAGTTCCACAAAGTCAATCAACAAAAAACTCTGAAGAAACATCAGAAGAATCTAGAACCACATCTTCAAGACCATTAACAACTAACTCTGAGGAGCCAACTAGAACTGAAACAACAGAAAATACAGAAAAAATTACAACTTCAATTGGAGAAGACACAACGGAATCAATCGTTACAAACTCGTTATTAACAACTGAGGAGGATACAACAACAGCACAAAGTGTAACTGATTTATCAACAACAAATTCAGATGTTTCAATAAAAGAAAGTACTTCGTCAACACCAGTCTCAAATGCACAATCAACAGCGGACTCAGAAACAACAACCGAACAGGTAACTTTGCATACAACAACTGATTTGAAGAAAACTTCTGAAGGAGATACAACTACAGTTTCTGATTCAGAGCAAACTACTGAAAAAGAAACAACCACAGTTTCACAAAGTCAACTTACAACAAGCTCTGAAGAGACATCAGAAGGAACTACAACTACATCTTCAAGTCCATTAACAACTAACTCTGAGGAGCCAACTAGAACTGAAACAACAGAAAAAATTACGACTTCAATTGGAGAAGACACAACGGAATCAATCGGTACAAACTCGGTATTAACAAGTGAGCAGGGTACAACAACAGCACCAAGTGTAACTGATTTATCAACAACAAATTCAGAAGTTTCAACAAAAGAAATTACTTCGTCAACACCAGTCTCAAATGTACAATCAACAACAGACTCAGAAACAACAACCGAACAGGTAACTTTGCCTCCAACAACTGATTCGAAGAAAACTACCGAAGGAGATACAACTACAGTTTCTGATTCAGAGCAAACTACTGAAAAAGAAACAACCACAGTTTCACAAAGTCAACTTACAACAAACTCTGAAGAGACATCAGAAGCAACTACAACTACATCTTCAAGTCCATTAACAACTAACTCTGAGGAGCCAACTAGAACTGAAACAACAGAAAGTACAGAAAAAATTACAACTTCAATTGGAGAAGACACAACGGAATCAATCGTTACAAACTCGGTATTAACAAGTGAGCAGGATACAACAACAGCACAAAGTGTAACTGATTTATCAACAACAAATTCAGATGTTTCAACAAAAGAAAGTACTTCGTCAACACCAGTCTCAAATGTACAATCAACAGCGGACTCAGAAACAACAACCGAACAGGTAACTTTGCATACAACAACTGATTCGAAGAAAACTTCTGAAGGAGATACAACTACAGTTTCTCATTCAGAGCAAACTACTGAAAAAGAAACAACCACAGTTTCACAAAGTCAACTTACAACAAACTCTGAAGAGACATCAGAAGGAACTACAACTACATCTTCAAGTCCATTAACAACTAACTCTGAGGAGCCAACTAGAACTGAAACAACAGAAAGTACAGAAAAAATTACAACTTCAATTGGAGAAGACACAACGGAATCAATCGTTACAAACTCGGTATTAACAAGTGAGCAGGATACAACAACAGCACAAAGTGTAACTGATTTATCAACAACAAATTCAGAAGTTTCAACAAAAGAAATTACTTCGTCAACACCAGTCTCAAATGTACAATCAACAACAGACTCAGAAACAACAACCGAACAGGTAACTTTGCCTCCAACAACTGATTCGAAGAAAACTACCGAAGGAGATACAACTACAGTTTCTGATTCAGAGCAAACTACTGAAAAAGAAACAACCACAGTTTCACAAAGTCAACTTACAACAAACTCTGAAGAGACATCAGAAGGAACTACAACTACATCTTCAAGTCCATTAACAACTAACTCTGAGGAGCCAACTAGAACTGAAACAACAGAAAAAATTACAACTTCAATTGGAGAAGACACAACGGAATCAATCGGTACAAACTCGGTATTAACAAGTGAGCAGGGTACAACAACAGCACCAAGTGTAACTGATTTATCAACAACAAATTCAGAAGTTTCAACAAAAGAAAGTAGTTCGTCAACACCAGTCTCAAATGTACAATCAACAACAGACTCAGAAACAACAACCGAACAGGTAACTTTGCCTCCAACAACTGATTCGAAGAAAACTACCGAAGGAGATACAACTACAGTTTCTGATTCAGAGCAAACTACTGAAAAAGAAACAACCACAGTTTCACAAAGTCAACTTACAACAAACTCTGAAGAGACATCAGAAGGAACTACAACTACATCTTCAAGTCCATTAACAACTAACTCTGAGGAGCCAACTAGAACTGAAACAACAGAAAAAATTACAACTTCAATTGGAGAAGACACAACGGAATCAATCGTTACAAACTCGGTATTAACAACTGAAGAGGATACAACAACAGCAGCTAGTGTAACAGGCTTATCAACAACAAATTCAGAAGTTTCATCAAAAGAAAACACTTCGTCAACACCAGTTACAAATGTGCAATCAACAACGGACTCAGAAATAACAACAGAGCAGGTAACTTTACAACCAACAACTGATACGAAGAGAACTACCGAAGAAGATACAACTACAGTTTCACAAAGTCAACTAACAACAAACTCTGAAGAAACTAGAACCACAACATCAAGACCATTGACGACTATTCCTGAGGAACTTACATCTTCTATCACAATAACAGTCGTTACTACTCCAACTTCAACAAAAACTGATGTTGAGTCAACAACAACACAAAATGCTACAACATCCAGTACAACAAAAGTTGAAACTACTACCATTACAACTGCAACAGCTACAACAAATACAGCACCTTCTCCACCGAGCTTGACGTGTTCGTCAGGAGCAAGATACTTACCAGTTGAAGGAAATTGCCATAAATTTATACAGTGTAGCAACGGAATAGCATACAAAATGGATTGTGCCTCAAATGCCTATTGGAATCCCATAACATGTAGATGTGGTTGGACTGACAAATATTGCGCAAATAAAATCATATCGAGTACTGCAACGTCAGCGCCATCGTGTGCAAATGGAGCAGACTATCTACCACATCCGTATTATTGTCATATATACATACAATGCGTACATGGACATTATTTTATAAGATCATGTCCACCAAGTAAGTACTGGAATCCCATAAAATATAAATGTGATTGGACTGACAAATATTGCACAAATAAAATCATATCGAGTACTGCAACGTCAGCGCCATCGTGTGCAAATGGAGCAGACTATCTACCACATCCGTATTATTGTCATATATACATACAATGCGTACATGGACATTATTTTATAAGATCATGTCCACCAAGTAAGTACTGGAATCCCATAAAATATAAATGTGATTGGACTGACAAATATTGCACAAATAAAATCATATCGAGTACTGCAACGTCAGCGCCATCGTGTGCAAATGGAGCAGACTATCTACCACATCCGTATTATTGTCATATATACATACAATGCGTACATGGACATTATTTTATAAGATCATGTCCACCAAGTAAGTACTGGAATCCCATAAAATATAAATGTGATTGGACTGACAAATATTGCACAAATAAAATCATATCGAGTACTGCAACGTCAGCGCCATCGTGTGCAAATGGAGCAGACTATCTACCACATCCGTATTATTGTCATATATACATACAATGCGTACATGGACATTATTTTATAAGATCATGTCCACCAAGTAAGTACTGGAATCCCATAAAATATAAATGTGATTGGACTGACAAATATTGCACAAATAAAATCATATCGAGTACTGCAACGTCAGCGCCATCGTGTGCAAATGGAGCAGACTATCTACCACATCCGAATGATTGTCATAAATACATACAATGCGCACATGGACAGGATGTTATAAGATCATGTGCACCAAGTACGTACTGGAATGCCAAAGTAAAGACCTGCGGCTGGTCTCCAGCGAACTGTCGTAGAAAGTATTACGTATTACGTAAGTATTATGTGATTCATTGATTGCTTTATTTAATAAAATTAAAATGCATTATCATGCATTTCAACAATTGCATTATTTTTTGTTTTGTTTTTTTTCTTTATTTATGAAAACAGTTGAGAGGAATTCAATTGACTACATGTGATAATATTTACATTAGATATCGATGTCTCTTATCAGTTGTATGAGAAAACTTAAACAAAATCCCTCCATTCATCAGGCAGCTCAAGGTGAAACAACATCAAATGTTTAACTGAGTAAACTGAAAAAAAAAGCTATCTCTACAACAAAAATCATAATAGCAATTTAAATTCAGTAAAATTATCAATGAAAAGCATTTTCCATTTTGTTCTCCTAATCTAAAGCATCAAAAAAAATTTAAGACCTGTACATGTATACTCCTCTTTTTAAAGGGTATTTGCAGTGTAGTTAAATGCTTGCCACTTTTATTTTTAAAAAGGCCGACCCGTATATAAGATGTACCCCTCTTCTTATTAAGGGGTATTTTCTGTGTAAATGTTTGCTTGTTTGACTTTCAAAAAAGTTTCATCGATATACTAAGAATGAGATGAAAAGATTTTCAAAGTAATGAAATTATAAAAAGAGGCACGTGACACTTTCCAGTCATTTCAGATAAAAACATTGAAAATGAGTTAAAATGTTATGATTTCAAAGAAAAGATTTAAGGAAGGCCGTTCAATTATTCAATTATATTCTTATACCTTATGATGCGTGATTATTTTATTTCTACAGTTAATATATATTTAATAAATTTGTTATGAATAGCAATAATAACGAATATTTGACCAATACATTTTTCCATATGAGTGGTGGACTAATGAAGATTGATTATTAATTGTTATATTTTGCTATTTTCAGGTGTATCCTTAGCCAACCCAATTCGCATAAAAAATGTTCCTTTTCGTATTTCGTTTTTATTTGGGTAAATTATACCTCTATAAAGCCCAAGCTTACATTATTTTTTTGTAGGATCTCTAGTTAACAAAATGATATGGATATCTGAAGTTGCTAAGTGCCATAAGTTAGTTATTTCATACTTTTCATAATCAACAAAATAGGCTCCAAGTGAAATACATTTTATGGCGATGCTTGCTGTCTTCTGGAAACAGGTTACAAATTGGAAAATTTTTAGAACCTGTTTTTGCGTCTATTAAATTTTTATATATATTTTCAATAAAAAAAAATCATAGCTGTGGGTAAAGCGAGTTTCTATATATTGAAAAGATGTTAAATATATATACATATATAGAAATTTTTAATTTGTTTTAGTCGACTGAATGTTATTAATTAATTTGAAATTTTTTTAATCGAACTTTACAGTCAATTGCAGTAACCAATGTTCTTGTGAAATTTCACAAATCGGTTAATGCTTTATAAACAAACATGACAAAGACAACAAATGGAACAATTTAACCTGGTAATTGGTGACATATGTTTCGGCTATTACCACATATATACACATATTCATATGTATATACATAGCCTCATCAGACCAGTTTTTGGTTAATTTGTAATGTGATTCGAAAAAAAAATTCAAATTAATTATATACATATATAAATATTTATAAAACGATATACTACAGCTCAAAGCTGCTCGCCATTGTTCATAATGAATAGCAAACCAAGTTTGTCTTTCAAAATTTCCAGTGCACTTTCAAAGTGAATGAATAAAATTGTTATCACTTTTGGCGATTTGATTCCATAAAATACAAAATAAATCGTGTACCATAACTAAAAATAAAAAATATATTTTCATTACCAACTTATCAAATTCAGCACGAATTATCAAGAAAACTTGGAAAATTTTATTAAAATCAGAATGGTAACATTTGCGTTTTATAATTTAATCATATATTATTGTTAAGTATAAAATTTATCACACCATTTATCGTCTACTATGAACCTATAGTACCATTACTTTCATTTTGATCGCAAATGTAATTTCATCTAGGAATCGATTACGAACTGTGTGCCCTTTGTATTTGAGGTAAGCTAGCTTCCATCAATAATTAATGGTCAGATGCGTAAGTAAGAAAATCTTAATCTATGAAAACTTTTGATATAAGTATATAAGTACTCGTATACCCACTGATATCTTGAATATATCGGTAATGCACTTATGCTATAACAAATTTTATCTTTATATCTTATGGTATGCTCAAGGTTGTCTTAATCTGCTAGGGACTATCAGGCTTTTCATAAAAGAACAAATAAAACGCTGATTGATCTGTAGCGATAATATGTAGCTCAATGTGTTGTTATCACTCGAAGGCTACCAATAGTCATTCATAAATTACGATAGAGTATAAAAGTAGACCATTAACATCAATTCTTACAAAGTAACTCAGAGGATTGCGCAATACACAGTACTAAAAAAGTTATACCAAAGTTAATTGCCTTACAAAACGAAAACAATGTTTATCTTACTTGTGCTTATGGCAGGCGTAGTTTGCGCTCAGGAGATGGTAAGTTACATTTCTATTCAGAATATTCTTCAGTTATTTTATTAAAATGTTTTCTCATTATAACAGCTCCCGCCAGTATCTACATCTGCATCACAAGCATTAGGAATTCGTCATCCAGATTGTCCGATAGTTGATGAATTGCGTCATATTATGTTACCCTTTCCAAACGATTGCTCCAAATATTATAGCTGCTTAAATGGTTACGCCTACATCATGTCTTGTCCAGCTAATTTGCATTGGAGCGAATTAAGTTATCGCTGTGATTATCCTGAAGCAGCCAAGTGCACAGAGTTACTGCCAACACCATATCCTGGGCGGTTTCCATTACCGTCACCATCAGCTGGTCAAAATGTACTAACATACTATGCTGATACCTATGATTGCAATCAATACTATCAATGCCAAAAATTGCGTTGTCCTACGAATATGTTATGGAGTGATCGTTCGCAACGTTGTGAATTACCATATTTATCCGAATGCGCTGCCAAATATCCATTCCAACAATATCCATCCCCACAATATCCATTTATGTCACCAATCGCTTCTACACCGTCAGTCGCACCGGTAAATATCATAGATACAGTAGTACAGCCTCAAATTATCGAATCGCCAGCGTTAAATGAATTGGATGCACTATGTGGAATGAATATGGGAATGGTTTACATTAATTATCCTGGAGATTGCCATAGGTTCATTCAGTGCCATGGCGTCGCCTTTGTAAATACATGTCCTGCTAATTTGTATTGGAATTCAATGCTGCAAACATGCGATACACAATGCGTATGAGTTACTGATTTGTATTAAAATTGTTTTTTTTTATAATCTTGAACTGAAAAATTTCAACTTATCTTATATTTCAAAAATATTTCTTAAAACATACACTGTTATAACAAATATTTTCCAATAAAGTGCACAGTTTAACAATTTGCAAAGAATTAACTTTTATTTATCGGCCTTTTCTTTTTCGCTTTCTAACTGCATTTCTTCTTCAAGAAACTTTTTCCGTCTTCTTCTTGTTCTTCTTTTTCTTCTTTTTTTTTTTTTTTTGCTTCTTCTATCCACTACTTTCGAGATATGTTTTTATATATTCCGTGTTCCGTAAGTACCTAGTAGGCCACGGTTTCGCTCATGCGCCAAAAGTAAGTAAATGAAATTTTTTATATCGTTAATGAATTTCTGCTTTTATCACTCGTACCACGCCCACTTTTCTTGAAATACTTTATTTATACTATCAAACGTTTCCGTGCTAAGTTAAGTTTACGTGAATAGTTTTTTCAACTACGCGTTTCATATTTTGAAACACTTACGCTCTTTTATTTGATCCGACCTACTTATTTCTTGATGTATGGACATCATTACTGGTAGTTATGGTGGAAAGCCTGTACTTTTCGCCTTGTTCAACATACATACATAACTATATCAATATTTTCAGCATATGCCAGCTTTTCAAGCTTTTAAAATTTTCTAGATTTATCAACATTTTTCGACATTTTTAACCTTTAAACCAGAGGTTTCCAAACTTTTTTTTCTCATAGACGACTTTCAAAATTTAGCTGGTTGCGGTAGACTTCCTGAAGCTACGTTTCTACCATATTCCCAAAACTCGACAAAAAATGTGAAGATGGAAATTTGCGTTTCGGCTGAGTTCCAACCACGAAATAATAGTTTTCGAAAAAAAGTGAGAATTGATTGGTTTACTAATTAATTGATTGTGCTTTGAGTGGATGTGAGTGTGGATGTTAAAAAAGTAAAGTTGGCCAATCAAAAAAGTGATTCCATCCAACTTTACTCTTTTGACATCTACTCACAGCACAAGGAACCAATCAATCCTCACTTATTTCATTTAGAAACTCCCCATTCGGAGTGGTAAAAAGAAACAGAAAAAAAATTATATTTTTTTGTGTTGTGTTTATTCAAATATGTAATTATTACACTATAAATTATTATTGTTATATTTTAATATGTAATATGATAGCAGTCGTAATATAATTAAATTTTTATCACAAAATAGTCATAATTTTAATGGGAGGCATCAGTTTTGTTAGGAATAACTGCAAATATCCCCGTTCCGTGATATTCAATCTACTTCTTTTTTTTTGTTAAAAGGTTTGTAACGACACTAAAACTTTTTTCGACAAGATATGACGAGGGGAACGCTATCAAAAGCTTTCTCGCAATTCCCCACTGTCCAGGATATTTTTCAGGTATTTCTGCCTGCAGCCAAAATGTTTGATACCCTCTTTTAAATTTCAGCTTCAGCTCCTCACTAGTGCTAAGCTCGAGTAGCTTCTCTTGTAATTTCACATTCTTCACTTCCGTTTCATCAAATGGATTTATGATCCATGATGGTATTTCCATAGTCAGAATATCTTCGAATCTGATCTGAAATCTGAAGTCAATCTAACATTTTAGCTCTTCACTATCGAAAGCAGATCATTTTTCGAATTGTGAACGCCCATTTTTTTGTCACGTCAGCGTAGACCCCCGTCGAGTCTCCCATGGACCCCTGGGGGTCCACCTGGACCACTTTGGGAACCAATGCTTTAAACATTGTAGGAGTTTTTTCTCACATGTGGAATTTTTCAAAATTTTTCAACCTTCTCAAAATTGTTATTAAAATTGTCACACAACAAATTTTTAAGCAAAAAAAAACTACAAAACGTATGACCACTTTTTCTGTAACTCAACTTGATTTTGAGCAAATAGCGTGTACAGATTACGGAATTTTGAAAATCTCTAAAAATATATCACAGCACACTATGGGCTCGCTGACCGCTTTTGTTGGCCAAAACCTATTATTTTCATACTCCATTATTGTTTTTGTTGTTGTTGTTCTAATAGAAAATACTGCAAATATTACAAAAATGCACTTTGTTTTTGTTAATACTAATTTAAAGTTTAACAGCAAACCATTAAAGTCTTGCTTTCTAAGTAGAATTCTGAATACAATTACGTGCACGTTTTTTTTTTCAAGTTATTTATATAGCGTTTTTGCTTAAAATAATAAAGTTAAGAAAAAAAAAATATGGAAAATGAAGGTGACGGTAAGTACTTTAGTGTATATGCATAAATTTTTTTTTAAAAAAGAGTTGGTGCAGTGAACAATTCAATTGTTTAATGCAACCTATAAAATTATTTTGATTTTTTAATTCTTAACCCTAGGATGTTCAGCTACCTATGAGGCGGTAAGTGACACTGATGGGCCTCGCGAGGCCCATATGCCATGGCCTTGGTTTACACCTTGCAGCACAGCCGGAGCATAAGCAAACTTTCATCATTGACCCATGTTCAAGGCACATGTATTTTCTTATTCACAGGAAAAAATTTTTTTTTTCGCAGTTTCTTGTTCTGCTGAGGGTTGCACCTCAGTGTTTCCGTGTTTTCAGCGCTGATTCGGCGGAGGTGCCTGGCGCTCTTGTTTTTATGCAAATATTTACAAACACCTTGAGTTTTGCCATAGCTGTACTGATAGTTGCTAGCGGTGTACGTGGCTAATCATTACTCTATTATTCATGTGAGCGGTTAGCAATTGCGACGTCAGAAGCGTCAGGAACACGTAACGTTTGTCCGTTTTGTGTGATGGTGCGAATGCCTCATTAACAATAAATGATTCCAAGCCAGCAACATCCAATATATTATAGCAAATGGCTAGTGGTCAGCGGTTTGCGACACTCTTGCAGGAGTAGCCGCTGAGCATCTGGTCCATCGTATCAACACCTACCTTATTTTCATTGTAATCTAAAATTTGATACGGTTTCTTTTTGTACGCATTGCCGACGTTGGACGCAAAATGCTCCGTGGACAGCAAAATGACGGCCTTGTTCTTTTTTGGTACATAAGAACACAACGAAAATGGTTCACTATTATATCCAAACAACGTCTCTTCCTGCAATCGATTTCTAGATTTTTAAAATCCTTCCATCACAAACCGTTTGTTGTGGCGGACAGTGCCTACAATTGAGAGTCTCAATTTACACAATTCTTTAGCCAAGTCTAAAGTAGTGAATAAATTCTCACTATAAATTGTTCGATCGGTATGGTAAAATCATTGTGCCAACAATCACACCACTCATTTTCTTTTCAGTACATCTCGAGCCAATTAACCGGTGTAGATTTCACCCTTCAGCGGATAGATGCTCTTCGAGTGTCAAATCCACCATACTTTGATACCATATTTGGCCGGCTTCGAAGAGATATTACATTTTTGAAATAACGAAAATATGTAGCTAAAGACTCAAAAATTTTTATAAAAAATAGAATTGAGGACATTCGATTATTTTTAACCCGAATAACGCACCGAATCGCAATGATTCAGTTCAGAAAACCTAATTAGAAAGTATTGTAAAATGTTTTCTTATACGCCCGACTAGAAAATGTCGTTAGGCGAAAATTAGGTCCTCATTGGTTTTGCCTAACCAGACGTTACGGCCAAGTTTGGAAACCAAACGACAACCTAATTTGGATTGTAACGGTGTGCCCCAAATTTTCCCAAATAAGATTGTTCAACGCCTACCTCATTAGGTGCCCATTGGTTTTGCCTAACCAGAACGTTAGGGCCAAGTGTGGAACGCGAACGACAACCTAATTTAGATTATAACGGTGTGACCCAAATTTTCCTAAATAGGATTGTTCAACGCCTACCTCATTAGTCTCTCATTGGGCTTTTGCACGTTCTGGTTAGGCAATCTCAATGCGTACCTAATTTACGCCCAACGAGATTTTCTAATTGCTTCCGCACTTGGTTCTAAATAAGTACATACATGCATGCATATCACACACATTCTACTAAAGAGTCACAACTCAAAATTTTTGAATTTTCAGAAAACGCAAAAAACTGTTTTAGAGCTCGATCTATTTTTCAGAAATAAAGTGTTGATTATTAAGAAGAAAGTACTAAATATGATTTGAGACCAAGTAGCAATCACAACAGCATGTACATACTCTCTGACACAACTAAAAATAGGAAACTTTTGCATATTGTAGCTTAGTTGCCATTGCAACATGAAGAGTGACATTTCTTTTTTGACAGCAAATTGCATCAAAAAATGAACTTATCTCTTTTGTGCTGGTAGATACATGTATGTGTGATGAACTGTTTTATGAAGTAAACTCAAAAACTACGAATTTTGAGTTGTGCCTCTTTAGTAGAATGTGTGCGATATGTATATAAAATCGACACATTTATTGTGTTTACATTTGTTTATTTAATTATTTTCCATTAATAATATAACTAAGTATAAAATAATTGTTTCTTAGCATAACGCAAAAAATAGTTACAAAATGGTTTCTATCTATCTACCATTTTTGTTACTTTACAGGAGAATAAGACATTAAAGTGAGTTATGACTTTTTTATTTGCTTGTAATTACTTTATTTTCAATCGTAGCATACACACTTTTATCAATGGTGTATTAGTGGTTGACCTACCGAAATCTACAAAAAAGAACTTGATTATCAAATGTTAGTTAGGGCCTTTCTATATTAAGGTAACGATATTGAATAGACAAAACTTAGGAAACTTAAGCGCGACAAATTTAGACGTTCATAATTTAAGTGTCCTTTTTATTGCGTGCAGCACGGCCACCGTCCCAATCCCTGCAGTGGTGAAGTATGGATGCCAATGATTGAATGATATCGCATTCGCTTATCACATCATCGCTGGACTTCGAAAAAGTTTTAATGAGTGCTTCTGAAAAAAAAAATCAAAAAAAATTACTATCGCTCTTACAAATGCCACATTTTTAAATAAATTGTACCTCTTATAGTTTTATAAATGTATGTTGTCCATGTTCTCTATTTCATAACTAACTTTTGTCGTACCCAAAAAAGTTTTGGAACATTTTGGCAATGTTGGATACTTGCGTCTCAAAATAGAAAATAACGCCTCCAGTCGAGTATGGGGTATTTGAGGATCCTGTATTGCCCATTTTCGCAAATCGTGTAAGTCTTTCAGATCCTGTGATTCATTTTAATTTATTGAATTTGTATTTATTAAGTGAATGTACTAACGGAGTTTTCCTCCTCATCGGTTATTTCTTCAGATTCGAAAGTGTCAGCACTTTCTAGTTGAACCTCCTCTGTCCTCTGAGGGGAGGTTTTTTTATTTGATTTAATAAATTTGCACTTGTTAAGTGTACTTACGGTATCTTCCTCATCGAATATTTGCGTGGATTCGGGAGTGTCAACACTCTGTCGTTGATCCTCCTCCATCCTCTGCACGGATGCATTTCCAAATTCAAAATTGGCGCCACTTTCAAGCGAGTCTTCATCATTTTCACTGATTTCGCGCGATATCATTAAATTACGGCGAGCTGCGCTAAACCTTTGAATTCGTATTCTACCATTTTCGCGTTTGATAAAAGATTTCATTTTACTTTTTTTTTCACTTAATTGAAAATTGTTTTTAATCGAATTTTTTTTCACAGTTTTCAAAACTTATTTCTTTGACTGATAGAAAATAATATTATTTGTATGATATATGACACAAAAGTCGAAACAACAAATAAAAAAATACATGAGCAAGAGTTATTAATACACAAGTACATGTATTTCGACACTTTGTTAGTATTTCTCTGTATAAGAAAGGAAAGTCGAGTGTATAAGATGTACGGGAAAGATACTGAGATATTTTGGTGAAACTTACGAACCAGGGTTGCCTTGCAAAAGCCTGTCCCGATGCCCAAAAATGGTCGAATTCGCATTAAATTATATGTCAAATGAAAGAACTCGAAGATACCTAAATATAGTATACAGGGTTGCATTGTTGAATCCTGTGCCCAACATGGGTTGCTACCGGTTTTCTGGTCAATTTTCATTAATGGAGATAATAGCTTGATATGTGTTCCAAACGATAGAGCTCGAAAAGCCTAAATAGAACATATAGAGTTGCCTTGTCAAATCCTGTCCCAAACATGTATTGCCAACCATTTAAGAAAAATTGGCCCTAAAATCGAGTGGCAACCCATGTTTAAGACCGTATTCGACAAGGCAACTCTATATATTCAATTTAGGCTTTTCGAGCTCTATCGTTTGACATACTTTTCAAGCATTATTATATATTAATAAAAATTGACCCATTAGTTTAACCAATTTGGCTCACTATCGTTCCCATTACCATGCTGTAATCTTATACACTCAACGTTTCTACAGCGGGTTCTTGGGCTAATTGTAAAAAAGTCTCATTGAAATTGAATTGACAGAAAATAACATGTTCAAAATTTGCTCTTGGTTCCAATTTATACGAAGCAAGGGAACCAAACAAGATAGTCGGCGACTGCCCGTACCAGCGAATTGTAGTAATGTTACCTTTTGTAAGTTCAGTTTTATCTGCGGTCATTTCTTACAGTTCAGGAGTACATTCGAACTTAGTCATGACTACCACATTACTTATTCCCCAGATTTACTGAATTCAGGCGTTCCTTAGGTTATTACAATGACTAAGCCTTTAGGCAAACCAAACATAGGCATGCCGCAGTAGGGCCTAATCAGGTAGTTGATAAGTAAAACTAATTTAGGAATGCCATACAATTGCCTAATTAGGCTGCTAGTACACATTCCTAATTTTGACTAGCCTAATTATTTCCCAGTTAGGGCCGAAAGTATATTTAGGCATGCCTAAGAAAAATTCTAGTCGGGCATTTACATATATTTGCCATACATTTAACAGCTGGGCCTGGCGAGGCCCAGCAGGTACACTTATGATGTTACTATGTAAACATAAAAGTTTTGTTCTGCGAAGTCAGCGCAAACGACCCGTTTCCGGTTTTATTGCGTTCAGAAACCATGAGCGGTAGTTGTCAAGAGACCGTTTTTCGCTCAGACCTAAGAAAAAATTTTGCCGACGACTCAAAGTTAAAATGGGCCTCGAAAAGCCCAGCTGCACATCCTAGGGTTAAGTTTGTATTGGCTTGCAAAAAATTGCCCAAGTTTGCCGAGCCTAAAACCAAAAAAAAAATAATAAATTGAGATGTGATAAGTTTGTTTCATCATGTTTTATGTTGCGATTTTTTGCGTTTTTTAAGGAAAACACTTTTTTTCCAGACAACTTCTGCTTCAAAATTTCTGATTATTTTCAAGTTTGGAGAAACGAGCATTGCAAAGATCAAAAAATGGCCTGTATTATCAACTATCTACTAGAAAAAATTGGAGATGAAAACATTCCTGACGCCTTTCCAAAATATTTATTAGAAAATGTGCGCAAATTTTGCCAAAAATTTACTTTAAAATGGGAAAAGTGCCATTCCGGTCCCACTGAAGAATGTTTGCATGAACAGCACGAAGGCCGAAATGAAAGTTCAGATGACGACGATGAAGAAGAAGATTTTGAAGAGGAAAATTTAATTTTGGATAATGAATTGAATTTTCCACAATAATAAATTTCAAATCTTAAATAATTTAACATAAACGCATTTTAAAAAATTTTATTATTTTTTATCAAAAGGGTTGAATGGGTAAAGGTTTCCATCAAAATTTCATCATACATAGTTTCATTTGAAATCAAAATGAATTAGAAGTCTAAGGAACTTGGTAAAAATTCCGAAATCTTGAAATAAGCTATCGAGTATCTACTTTGAATTCCGGATGCCATATTGGATCCGCCATTTTGAATTTTTCATTTATGACATCAAATTCGAAATCAGCGACCGCGAAAACTCCCTTACACAACGTTTCATACAGATACAACGTTATTTTGAAATTTCGGCCGCCATATTGGATCTGCCATTTTGAATTTTTAATTTTGACCCCAAAAACCCTTTTATAGAGACTTTCAGAGTTTTGGCCAACAAAAGTGGTCACCGAGCCCATAGTGCAGCGCAAAGAAGATAAAAATAAAGAATAATTTAAAAAAAGTCTGTACTGTTTCTAAAAACTTCGAAGAACTTATACATACATTAGGGTGTTTTTTTTCAAACTTTAGGACAGGGATTTTGTTTATTTTTTCCTATATTATAGCTTGAGGAATAAAAATAATTGTCCCAACATTTGAGCTTCCTAGCTCAAACCTGAAAACTGCGCAGACTAACCTCTGTCGCGGATTTGATCTAGGAAGCTGAAATTTTGGGAGAGTTTTTTTCGAACCCCATTCTATTATTATGTAGGCATTAAGGACCGCAAATTTAAAAAAAAAAAATAAAAATGCCTACTTTGTGTGTATTTTTTCCACATTTTTAATCACATGAAAAATGTGGGCGTGGCTGTACAACAGTGGGTGGCGACCCCCATTCAACTAAAAACCCCAAAACGCTATATCTTGGCCCATAAAGCAGACTTTCTACGTTTTAGTAAGTCGGTTTTTTCGTTAAATTTCAACGGAATTGGACATGAAATCTGTCCGCGCAGTTTTCAGGTTTGAGCTAGGAAGCTCAAATTTTGGGACAACTATTTTTATTCCTCAAGCTATAATATAGGAAAAAATAAACAAAATCCCTGTCCTTAAGTTTGAAAAAATCAGCCTAATATACATATACATATGTATTAACGTAATCCGCAATGTGTACACTAAGAAAATCAAATTCAAAATTCATTTTGGAAAATTTTTCATGGAAATCGTCATATTGTAAGTAGCTGTAAATTGCCTATACCTTCGTTGATAATAACTTAAATACATACTTTTTCAAGAACATAGAGGTTTTATTTATAAAAATGAATTTATTTTGCATTGATTGTGCAAACATTATCAACGTCTTTTTAACATATTTTGAATTCAGTATCAAAGTAATATCCGCCGCCACAGTAAAGAAGCATGGGATATGCATTAACGCAAATATAGAACTTGTAGCAATCTTCATGCGGAAAAATTTGGCCTTCATTTTCAGTTGTGCAAACAGGTCGTGGTGATACTGATGTTGACGTTGTTGTCGTTGTTGGCTGATTTTCATTTTCATTTCTACAGGTAGAATCTTCAGCTGCAATACATGTGCTGGTATTACCATCATAGAATTGTCCAACCGAACAGACTCTCAATATGGGATTAGTGTCTGCATCTGCATTACATTCATAAAATTCCATACAGTCAATTGCGGGAAATCGAAAACCATTATATTTATCATTGCACATACGCGACAATGATTGGCAACCAGCTTTGAGTGGCGTTACACAATCTTCTTCCGCACGCGAATAATGCCAGCCATTAGGACAACGTACTGTCACTGGATCCAAGTCAGCACCCATGCAAACATAAAACATGGAGCAATCCTCAGCGGGAACTTTTAAAAGCCATGAATCGGGTTTACCACGACAATAGCTTTTTATTGCATCAGTTTCTATCTTACAGGAACAAGCCTCAGTATCTAGCATGCACGCTAACAAGTCCTCGTTAAAGCATGGCTTACTACTAGGACAAGATATTATTTCAGCTGCATTATATTTGCAGAGTATAAAACTTCCGCAATCGTTTAGATTGCGTACGGTAAAAATTCCTTGAACGGTACATAACTGAAATATAAAGCAAAGATGGCTTAATTATACCCCCTTAGAGACTGTAGAATAAAAAGCAATTTTATTGTGAATAAATCTTGGAATTTTTGATTCTAGTATTCAGCAGCCGTCACTTAAGAACTGCGGCGTACACCTTTAAGGAAATAATTGACTGCACGCTTTATGAAAAATTACCCAAAAGCACCTAAAGACAATACAGGTAAGCAAAAGTTTTCTAATGACTGGATGGGGAAGCAACCTAGGTAAGCCTCATCTAGCTCAATTTGAAGCATTAGGATGTTTCTTTTGAAAATGTTGTAGATCTTTTTTATTTTTTGCTTACATTTTAGCATAGGGCTTAAAAATAATTGTCAAAAAAATTTGAGCTACATGTAAACGGTACGAACAGATATGTCCGCTTGCTTGACTTTAAAGAAAAATTCTTAAAAAATAATTTAAAATTTGGAAAAAGTTTTGTATATTACCTAGATCATTCCAAGCATTCTAAAATAAGGACCATTTTTTTTATAAAAGTCATTAAGTTAGAAAAAAATCCGATGGAATTGGAAAAAAATATATTAAAACTTGGAGGTGAGATGAGTCAAATTCTATTTATAAATGAATTTTTTTTTTATGATATCCAGAGTCAATCAATTTATTCCCGTACAATTTGGCCAACGCTAATGTGGACTTGTTTTCGCAACAAAAATATTTGTATTTGTTTCATGTTTTGTTATATTTAGCAGTTTCTTAGCTTACTTTATTAAGGTCGTCTTGCGTCACATCATCTGCACAACAGCCGCCATAAACCAGACTCAATAGAACTAAAGACGCTAAATTGGAAGATAAAAATTTTACCTTACAATTAAGTATGTTTTTCATTATTTTATATATATTATTTATATATATTTGTTGATATATATTATTTGCTTTAATATGTAATGCGATCTGGGAGGAGCTAACTTCTTGCCACAATTAGAAATCGTAATCCAGCCTTGTTCTCATAAGACAAGCACAAGTGTGCTATGAGAGTAATCTACATAAAATTATGCTTTGAAATTAAATGAAATTCGACGGGATTTTCTCAGTGGGCGTAGCACTTCCCATGTTAACCAAAAGTTGTAAGTGCTATCTTATGTGAACTATTGCAGAATGAAATTTTTTTTGATATTTTCAACATCTTTCTACTTTATTTAACATTTTCCATATGCTATGTGATTTTTATAGCCTTTGGAACTTTTTCGATTTATTCAACAGTTTTTTTGACTTTTTTTCAGTTTTTGTCAAAATTTTTCATATTTTTTCGACTTCTTCAATATCGTTTCTTTAACTTTTTTCATTATTTTACAGCGATTTTCAACTGTTTCAACATTTATCAACCTCTTTCATTTTTTTCCAAAATGTTCAATGTTTTCCGGTACTAGTTTTGATGTCTTTCCTATGTTTTTGTGCAGATTTAACTCTGAGCGGCACCACTTCAGCTTCATATTAATCTAGTAAACTTCATAACTATGAGCGAGTGTTGAAATGACTCTATATAACTTTTGGTGCTACATGAGGCTTAACTTACGTATATTCGAAAAATAGTAATTTTAAAACTTTTCCCTGTTCTCGAAACTAAAATTCTCACTTCGAGGAAAGAGCTTTGAGTCGATTGAAGCCATAAGAGCGAATTTGTTGAAGAAACTGATAGTTATTTCTCAATCAGCATACGAAAAATTTATGGAAGACTGGATTAAGTGCTGGCGAAGTTGTATTGCAAGCAGAAAAACCTACTTTGAAAGCAACAAAATAATGTTTTATGAATAATCAATTATGTTTCGTCTTATATAACTATTTCTGATACTTTTTCACAAAATATGGTTAAATCCGAATTTTGAAGTTTTTTTTTTCCTGACTCAAGTCATATGTAATATATAGTCGATATTAACATCGATTGCTTCACTTAATAAAATTTTGTAATTGACTGAAAACTCATGGTAAAAATAGAGATTTCAATCTCAATAAAAATGTTCATTCTGACGAAACACCAAACCCCATTCGAACTTACTCTCAAAAAATGTATGTGATTCGATGGAAGGGAGCGGAAACTAATATTTTGCACGAAATGAATATTTGAGATTGCAAAGTTTCGTAAATTTATCGGCTCCGCTAAGATTTTCATAAAACTTTTTACCACAAAATCTGACCCTGAAATTTTCAGAAAAATTATTATTTTCTATCTTATATTCCCGTATTGAGCAACAATAATCTCATCTTTACTTTACTCGTATGTATTGCAATTTGGGCGAAGAAATTTTTACCGATTTTCCACATGTCGTTAGCTCAAATATCACACACCTCAAAATCTTTTAGAACTGATATATAAATTAAAGTTCACTACCTTTTATACAGAAGCATGTGCATCTACGAAACTTGACGGGAAATTAAGTTATGTCTTAACATTATTAGCAAGTTGTTAGCTGATAAGCCTTTTGAATTACATTTGTCACACAAATCATTGGAATTAAGAACACTATTTACTCACTAAGTTATTTTTTTTTTGTTCGACAGAAATTCGAATTAAAACAATTGTTAGTTAACACAATCGATATTGTACTTGGGTACATTTCTTGGATATTTCAAGGATTTGTTATTAAATTTTTTTAGCAACATAATCCTTCCCGACGAACGTTCTGTTTCAAAAGCCTCACAACTTTAGCAGGCTCTTAGCGTAGCAGCTTTTTCAGTACGCATATTGAGCGACATGCCGACAAGTTGAAATAAACGTGCCAGCAATGATAGATTTTATGTTACAAAATGCTATCTGATATTATAATTTATATTCTCTGAATTAAAAAGTTGACGTAAGTTTTCATTGACCCCCTTCCCTCATAGTGAGATTTGGTGAGATTTTTCCGCACCCCTTACCCCTATTTTGACTCACGTAATTTGTGGACGTCCCCTTATGACATTATGGCAAGTTGACATACTTGGTGAATTGCCTACATAAGTATGTATGTACCTACACATATTAAGACTACAGGAAAAAATAGATTGCTTGTAGGTTGATTTTTGTACTGGCAAAACTAGTGCCGAGATGTTCAATGTGTTCTTTTTCGATAAGTAAAAAAAAATCGCTTTCGGGAATCTTATATATTTATAGTGAAAAACCTCAGCTTCCTTTTTAGAATATCAAAAAAAAATCAAAAGTATATTAGTCCAAATACTTTCGATACATTTCTTGGTCGTTATAATATTTCGAAAATTTTGAAATTTGAACTTGATTTTTCAAAATCAAAAATTAAAAAAAATATTCTCAACAAAAGCTTTATGTTTCTTTCGTTATTTTGTGTGAATGTTTGACTTCAAAGTCTACAAAAAATTTACTTGTCTTGTTCTAAAAACTTGTGAAAAATAATTTTCATATTTTATTCTTTTGCGGGCTTTAAAAGTATTTTTGACTACGAAGCCCACAAGACAAAAAAGATATAAGAAAAACAGTGTTCTCGTTTTGTATGCAATTAACTTTAGTAGAACTTTATTTAATAGTGTGAGTAACGCAATCCTCTGAGTTGCTCTAAAGAAATTGATATTAATAGTCTATTTTTTTACTCTATGGCAACTGATGATTGATTATCGGTAGTCTTCGAGTGATAACCACACATTGAGATATATTTTATCGCTACTACTGATCATCAGCGTTTTATTTGCTCTTTTATGAAAAACATGATAGTCCCTAGCTGATTAACACGACCTTGAGCATACCATAAAAATACTATATTTTTCATAACATATTTGCAATACCGATATATTGAAGATATCAGTGGGTATATGCATACAAGAGCACTTATCTATATTAATTGTTTCCACAGATATGGGTTTCTTAGTTACATATCTAACAAAATGATTATAATGTTTTCACTAATTTAATATTTTGACAAGTGGCGTGATAGATATATGTTTTCTAAAGTAAAAAAATGCTTCAAAGTCAGAAATGAAAAATATTGGGACCTCTCGCAAGAACTCTCCAATTTGTTACCTGTTTTTTATTTAAACGCAAACAAATGGTCCCTTCTTTTTCAATATCCAAGTCCAGCACTGAAGGCTTACGAGGACATGGAAGCATCAGAAGACACTTCATCAGGCATTGCCATAAATCGTATTCCACTTGGAGCCTACTTTATTGGTTATAAAAAGTATACTTTAGCTCATGTTAGCAACTTCAGATATCCAAATAATTTTGTTAACTTTATACATACACCATAAAATTAGTCTGCAAGTGCCTTATAGAGGTATTATTTATCCATATTAAAACGAAATATAAAAATCTATAATAGTACACAGATCATTAATAAAATGACTCTATGCCTTAAATCATTTCTAATCGAATAATTTTTCAAATGATACAAAAAAATGTTTTTCTTCAATTCAAAGGTTGATCATGGCTAAAGTATACCCTGTTTATAGACGGTGATTTTTCGGACTGATAAAATTTCAAATTGAAATAAAACACATAACTAAGGTTTAAGCCCATATTTTCTTTGCATTTAAGCGCATACTTTCCAAAATGTTTTTTTTTTTTTTAAAAATTTGCAGCATGTGTTCACCACAACTAGCTGTGAAAAATCGCGTTCGATTCTTCTAATTTCGAATCACTTTATTAACCAATTGTTACCTTGTTTTTGAAATACTTAATTATAAAAACAATACACCGGTTGATAACGGCTTAGAAAAATCCTCACGATACATGTGTCGTTTTTTTAACAAAAAAGCCAGAATAATCTATAAGACAAAGTATCAAAATTTTCAAACCTTATTGTACCCAGATATTTTTGACAGCAAATCGATGTTCTTCCTTGATAACTTTGCACGTGATATATTTTTGAAGGAAGACACATTTTTTTTGATTTAAATAAATCAAAAACGCTCTTCCACCAATGGAAGCTGCCACCAGATTCAGACGTAACCTCATGAATATATTATGTGACACCAAATTGAACATTTCCACCAAACATCATCTACATATGTACTAGTTTCTCCATCCGTTTATTTCACATATAGGTTGAAGAATGGAAATTCTTCTACTTAAAGAAGTTAAAAACAAAAAAGGAGGCACTTACCCTATTGGGGCCTTAAATTTTCTCATACAATTGAGGTAATATACCAGATTCCTGAGCAAAAGTTTTTCACAGCACTGAACTATACCACAGCGGATGCTGCTCTTTGGCAGCAAATGCGAAGCACTTAAACTTATGAAGGATTTTCAGGAAATTATTTTTGAGAATTGCAACAAACACTTGCAAAATTACGTAAAAAAAAGTTTAATGGAGCACTTGTTGCTTTTTACTGTGTTAAAAAAACATTTTACAAAATCACTCACATTTAAATTTTCAATAAAATAAAAACAACAACACACTGCAGTTCCACTTGCGGCTCTGTCGACGGCACCGCTTGCTAGTCAGATTTGGCATTTTCATGCAATTTTATTCAAACTTTTATTGAAAGTATCACAAAAAACTGCTGAAGTCAATATTGAAGTCACAATTTAAAAACTTTATTTTTTAATAGGTCTTTATTCAGATCATTCACAATTTTTGCGAGAAATTATGCATGCAATTTGGAAAAAGAATTAAGTCTAACGGTGACAGTTTATGTATTGGCGTTGCCAAATGTTTAATACGAACTACAGAAGCTGAGCGGCCAACTAGTGCGCCAACCTGTGTATTTGACTGCAAGTTACATCGTCCATAAATTGCGTGTCTCATAAACAATTCAATCGATTTCAACAAATGATATTCCAATATTTTTATATGTATTAAATGGAGCTGTTGATAAAATAAATATTATTTTGGTCTATTGTAAGAGTTAATAATTTGATTTTGATGAAATTTTGTGTGAAGATGCATTTTTCTCAATATGTACACAATACACGGTGTGCTTGAACTTAGTTATTATTCAACTTAAGCCCGATAGAATCTGACTGCAAATGAGGGCGTTATTTGGGCACAGTTCAAGATCAATTTCCTGCAAAGATCGAAATCGGACTTGCTCCCCCACCAAAGAAAATTTCAGGCCGACAAAGAAATTTTTTTTTTCAACTTTTTTCCATGAAAAATGGTGAATAAGACAAAAAAAGTGCATATTAATGTCAAAGTAGTGGCTCCTTCGCGTTAAGCTATTTAAAATACTTAAAAAAAATATAAAGAGTCAGACCATACTTCACAAGTAATTCTATATTTTCTTGATTGTATTAACATTAAAAGACAATAAACAATTTTAAAATCATTTAAAATGAAACTCGCAACTTCTACATCTTAATGGAGTTGCCCGAAATGTTACCAAAGTTTACTTAAACACCTTAAATAAGTAGAACCGTTTCAGATTGGGAGTTCCAACCATTTAAAGAAAAGGTTTTCTTTCCTACCGCCCTAATATACACATTAGGCTGTTTTTTTTCAATTTTTAGGACAGGGATTTTGTTCATTTTTTCCTATATTATAGCTTGAGGAATATAAATAATTGTCCCAACATTTGAGCTTCCTAGCTCAAACCTGAAAACTGCGCGGACAGAGTTTATGTCCAATTCCGTTGAAATTTAACGAAAAAACCGACTTACTAAAACGTGGAAAAAGTCTACTTTAGGTGCCAAGATATAGCGTTTTGGGTTTTTTAGTTGAATAGGGGTTGCCACCCACTGTTGTAAAACCACGCCCACATTTTTCGTGTGACTAAAAATGCGGAAAAAATACATCCGAAAGAGGTAATTTTTTTTTTTTAAATTTGCGGTCCTGTGTGCCTATATAATAGAATCGGGTTTGAAAAAAAATCTCCCAAAATTTCAGCTTCCTAGATCAGACCTGCGAACCGCGCAATCACTTTGTTTTTTAGTACAACTCGTATGAAAAACGAAAAAGCAAAACAACGAAAATCAGAAAATTTACTAAAACGCAAAAAAAAAACTGTTTTTCGTTGTTTTGTTTTTTTGTTTTTCATACGAATCGTACTAAAAAAACAAAGTGATTGCGCGGCTCGCAGGTTTGATCTAGGAAGCTGAAATTTTGGAAGAGTTTTCTTCAAACCCGATTCTATTATATAGGCACACAGGACCGCAAATTTAAAAAAAAAAAAATAAAAATACCTCCTTCGGGTGTTTTTTTTCCGCATTTTTAGTCACGCGAAAAATGTGGGCGTGGTTTTACAACAGTGGGTGCCGACCCCCATTCAACTAAAAAAGCCAAAACGCTATATCTTGGCACCTAAAGCAGACTTTTTTAACGTTTTAGCAAGTCGGTTTTTTCGTTAAATTTCAACGGAATCGGACATAAACTCTGTCCGCGCAGTTTTCAGGCTTGAGCTAGGAAGCTCAAATGTTGAGACAATTATTTTTATTCCTCAAGCTATAGTATAGGAAAAAATAAACAAAATCTCTCTCCTAAAGTTTAAAAAAAAACACCCTAATACACATGCATGCAATTATATCACAAAGATACATACACCAGTAGCATTGTACAATTATCATGGTAGCAGCAATTCTAAGTGACAGTCTTCTTCTTTATTTTTATGCGTACCTTTTTTGTCAAAATCAGGTAAGACAAGGCACCGACATTTCCAAATTACTCACTCATAGCTAAAGGCGCACGTTGTCAGGTTTCAGGCAATTTCACGGTTGCATTATTTGAGTTTGACAAGATAGTTCTACCATGTATAATTGTACCATGCACCAGTAGTAAGAAAAAACGTAAAGTCGCTTTGATCTTGAATGGTGCCCAAATAACGCCCTCCTTTGCAGTCAGATTTTATCGGGCTTTAATAACTAAGTTCAAGCACACCGTGTATTGTTTACCTATTGAGTAAAATGCATCTTCACACAAAATTTCATCAAAATCAAATTACTAACTCCTACGATATAACCAAAATAATATTTATTTTATCAACAGCACCACCTAATACATATAAAAATAATGAATTTGGTTTGTTGAAATCAGTTGAATTGTTTACCAGACACGCAATTTATGGACGTTGTAACTTGCAGTCAAATACACAGGTTGGCGCACTAGTTGGCCGCTTAACTTCTGTAGTTCGTATTATACATTTGGCAACGCCAATACATAAACTGTCACCGTTAGACTTAATTCTTTTTCTAAATTGCGTGCATAATTTCTCGCAAAAATTGTGGATGATCTGAATAAAGACTTATTAATAAAGTTTTTTAAAATTGTGATTTCAATATTGACTTCAGCAGTTTTTAGTGATACTTTCAATAAAAGTTTGACCAAAATTGTATGAAAATGCCAAATCTTACTAGCAAGCGGTGCCGTCGACAGAGCCGCAAGTGGAACTGCAGTGTGTTGTTGTTTTTTTATTTATTTGATTGTGCGTTATTATTTTGCAAGTGTATGTTGTAATCATCAAAAATAATTTCCTGAAAATCTTTCACAAGTTTAAGTGCATTGCATTTGCTGCCCAAGTGCAGCACCGGTCCAGTGGTATGAAAAGCTTTTGCTCAGGAATCTGGTATAGTACCTCAATTGAATGAGAAATTTTAAGATCCCAATAAGGTAAGTGCCTATTTTTGCTTTGTTTTTAACTTCTATTAAGTAGAAGATTTTCCATTCTTCAACCTACATATAAGTAAAGGGATAGAAAACCTAGTACATATGTAGATGAAATTTGGTGGAAATGTTAAATTTGGTGTCACGAAATACATTAAATACGTCGTAATCTGGTGGCTGCTGCCACTGATGGAAGAGCGTTTTTGATTATAAAATCGAAAAATGTGTCTTCCTTCGACAATATATCAGGTATTGTTTATAATTTGTTTTATAGATTATTCTGGCTTTTTTCTTAAAAAACACGACACATGTGACGTGAGGATTTTTCTAAGCCGTTTTATTGAATATCAACCCGGTGTATTTTTATTTGAAATTATTTCAATAACATGGCAACAATTGCTTAAAAAGTGATTCAAAATTAGAAAAATCGAGCGTGAGGAACACATTCCGTAAATTCTTTTTAAAAATAAATTTTTATAGAGTATACGTTTGAGTACAAAAAGAATGTGGGCTTAAACCTTTTTTACGTGTTTTATTCCAATTTTGAATTTTATCAGTCTTATCTGGTGATGTCTCTTGTAATGCTTTCGCGTCCTCGTAAACCTTCAGATGTCCTCCAATTGAGAGATTTTGCCCATAAATGTGCGCGATTGAAAAAGAGTGAAATTTATAGAATTTGGATTTTTTCAGTAAATTTTTTTTTTTTAAATTTTTCTCAACGTCTTCGATTTGTCTTTTGATAATCAGTAACCCTATATACAGGGCCGTCGAAAGGAGGGGGGAGGGCGTAACGGGACGATTCCCCCCGGGGCCGCAGTTCTTCAAAGGAGCCCGTAAATTCTTAAAATCGCTATTCAAAAATGTTCGATTGCACGTTGCAACGCAACGGTTGCAAACATTGGCTCAGTCCCTTCGTTTTTTTTCTACCTAATTTTCGCCATATATAGTGAGTGAAAAGATTTTGTTGTCTTCTAATTAAGAATGAATATCCCGTATATACTTTTATACTGTCAAGTTTACAACTTAAACCAATTTTCAAAATACATAGTTACATATATTAATTAAATACTATTATACTATTTTTAAAGTGAAACTTTTGTAGTAACGGTTGATTTGAAAAATTAAGTGTGTATAATAGAATATGCTACTTTTAGCATCCTACATCATTTTTAATTTTACAATTGTTAGGGTGAGGGAGAGGAGGAGCCCGTGTATGGTTACCACCTGGCTCGGACTTTCTTTCGGCGGCCCTGCTTATATAGTATAGTCTTATAAGCCATTAACTGATGAGTGTTTCTATAAAATGTCTGTATATATTTTTTCCATAAAATATTATAACTGTTGCTATTGCGAGTTCCTATATGTTGAAATGTTATGAAACAGAAACCTCATCCCTATAGCCACTAAAACTTATGCTTATAAAGAAAAGCAATAATTTGTTTGTGAAAGATCGCAATATATTCCATTTCTGACTTTTAAATATTTTTTAATTTAAAAAATTTATTTATATCACGTCATTTGTCGTGTACTATGTACCCATAGTGCTAAATTAGTGAAAACATTACTTTCATTTTGATGGCAAATGCGATGTAAGTAAGAAAACAATTATCTATGAAAACTATTGAAATATACATATATGTATGTAAGTACTCGTATACCCACTGAATCTTGAATATATCGGTAATGCACTTATGTTATGAAAAACTTTATCTTTTTATCTTATGGTATGCTCAAGGTTGTCTTAATCTGCTAGGGATTATCAGGCTTTTCATAAAAGAACAAATAAAACGCTGATTGAACAGTAGCGATAATATGTTGTTATCACTCGAAGGAAAAGTATAAAAGTAGACCATTAACATTAATTTTTACAGAGTAACTCAGAGGATTGTGCAATACACAGTACTAAAAAAGTTATACAAAAGTTAATTGCCTTACAAAACGAAAACAATGTTTATCTTACTTGTGCTTATGGCAGGCGTAGTTTGCGCTCAGGAGATGGTAAGTTAAGTTTCTGTTCGGAATATTCTTCAGTTATTTTATTAAAATGTTTTCTCATTATTACAGCTCCTGCCAGCATCTACAGCTGCTTCACAATCATTAGGAATTCATCATCCAGATTGTCCGATAGTTGATGAATTACGTCATGTTATGTTACCCTTTCCAAACGATTGCTCCAAATATTATAGCTGCTTAAATGGTTACGCCTACATCATGTCTTGTCCAGCTAATTTGCATTGGAGCGAATTAAGTTATCGCTGTGATTATCCTGAAGCAGCCAAGTGCACAGAGTTACTGCCAACACCATATACCGGGCGGTTTCCACTACCGCTACCATTACCTGGTCAAAATGTACCAACATATTATGCTGATACCTATGATTGCAATCAATACTATCAATGCCAAAAATTGCGTTGTCCTACGAATATGTTATGGAGTGATCGTTCGCAACGTTGTGAATTACCATATTTATCCGAATGCGCTGCCAAATATCCATTCCAACAATATCCATACATGACACCAATGTGGCAACCATATGGAAATGGTTTACATTAATTATCCTGGAGGTTCACATAAGTTGCCTTTCTTAAATCATGTTCTGCTAATTTGTGTTGGAATTCAATGTTGTAAACAATCCATACACAATGCATATGAGTACATAAATTACATTGCAATAGCTTATTTTTATATAATAAAATAAGTGTACTTTCGAAATGCTTAAGCTTTAAAATATCAACACATTCACTGATTTATATATCATAAATATTTTTTAAAACATATACTTTTTATACCCAATATTTTCCAATAAAGTGCACAATTTCAAAATTTTTAAAGAATTAACTTTTATTTATCTTCCTTTCCTTTCACGCTTTCTTAATATTCTTCTTTTTCTTGCTTTTGTTTTCTTTCTTCTCTCCACTATTTTCCAGACATGTTTTTTCTTTATTTCCATACCAAGTTTAGCTATACTTATTTATATGAATAGTTTCTTCAACCTCGCGTTTCATGTTTTGATACTCTCACCTACTTTTTGATGTGCGGACTTCTTTACTGGTACTTATGAAAGATAGTCTGGGAATTGTCAAAACAGCAACGATTAAACGTTTCAACGTTTTTTCAATATTTCAAATTGTTTTCGACTTCTTCGATGTTATCAACATTTTTCGAATCTATCTATCTATCTATCGAATTGATATAATATATTAAGACTTTTCCACACATCTTGAATTGCCAGCATTTTTAATATTTTTGAACTGTTCAACATTTTTCACACGAAAAGAAAATTCTAGTGCAATTATAGCTCGTAATATTGATATTTACTGGTGGCTCATCGAGCTTTTTAGCTGTCCATACGATTTGTATAGAAAAAAAAATGCTTCATTTCGTCTATATCTATTGAAAGAAAAATTTTGCACAAATGGTAGCAAATCCATTGAAAAGAGCATACACTTTCTTACAAAGTACTTGCAAGGAAAATTCATGATATTGAAATTTACTATTCGTGAAGATAAATTTCGTCAGCTCATTAACTTTCAGAGTTTAGGGTTATTTCAAGAATTGAGAAAAAACAATTTTGATTAGATATTTTTTTTTGTTAATTTTTTTTTAAATAATCTTATACTCTTTCCAATGAACTTGATCCCATTTGTGTAAGGTTTTTCTTTTACCAAATTGTCAAATGAAGCATTTTTTCCACATAAATTGTATGAAAAACTAAAAAGCTTGATGAGTAAATATTAATATTATGAGCTAAAAAAACTTTTCGCAAAATATTTTCAACATAACATTTTCCGTTTTATTTTATTTTTTATACGAGTATGATATTCCTCAATCAATCCTTAGAATTTAAAACTTAATTTAATTTAAAAAATTAGTGTGTCAACAAATTTATTTAAATTTTTTTAACTTTTTTTATAAAGTTATAGTCTTCTTAACAAAAATTATTTTAACAATTTTTTATCCTATCTACTATAATTTTTGAGATATTTCATTTCAAAAAATGTTCAAAAACGTCAAAAGAAAACAAAGTGTGCAGTTATTAAAAGAATGACCGACATATTTATATGGGATATTCCAAGTCAACCGAGACAGAGGTCTGCCCAAAATTAAGCGCAGCTGAAAAACGTTTTTAAGGTCTCAAAATGTTCGTATGCTCAAGAGCTTTCATATGAGAACGGGTCTTTTCGTGCAGTGTATACTTTTGGACCGATTTCGACTAAATTGGGTTAGGATCTAATCGGTCCCTTAATTAAACTGTGTCAACATATTTTTTTATTGAAGGCGTGTCACCGTCCTATTTAAAACAAATACCTAATACCATGACATAAAGTAACATAATGAACCTACATAAATAAGTTGCCTAAATATAGTTACTGCAGTAAAAAAAGACCTCTGTGCTTTACAAGGTTGAGACTCCATTAGTTTAGCAGAGAAAACGTTTTTCTCATAAGAGGCGTGGCACCGTCCACTCATATTAAATATCTTTTCTCAGGATTCAATCCATATCCATACCAAATTTCATCAAAATCGATGAAGCGGCCCAGCCGAGACAGCGTTTTTTCTCATTAAGGGCGGTGCCACCCCTCATTTAACAACTCAAAGCTTCCAAATACCTTTTTTATTATTCAGTCTATCTCCGAACCAAATTTTATTAAAATCGGTTCATTACTTTAGCCATGGAAAAGTATTTTCTCGTTAGGGGCGTGGACTACTATTAAAAAAAATATACACACTGTATATACATTTCCTCTCTTCACAGCCTTTCCTACAAAAAAACAAACATAGATATCTATGTGTAGGCGTCGTTTTATGGTCGCCATTTTGTTATAAAAAAAAAAAATTCGAAAAGACCCGTTCTCATATGAAAGCAATTATAGCTAAACTAGCTGTCCCGGCAGACGTTGTTCTGCCCTTTCCGGAATCAGAACATTTTTCAAGTGAAATCAACTTCTGTCCCTATTTTTTTACATACATATAGTATAGTATACCAGACTTGGCAGACGTTGTTCTGGCCTTACTGATAGATGGTGCGATGAGTTTAATTTATTTTAGTTTTTGTCTTTTATATAATTACCAATTCTCATTCATCTGCATCAAATAATTGCTGATATATACAAAATGTTGTTTTATTCGCATATGGAAGGAGTGGCCTTACCCACTTTTTCCTTGAAACTACTTCTTGCCCGTATTTTTTATGAATGTATCTAGTCTCATTCATCGGCATCACAAATTTTGGTATTTTCTTATATGGAAGGCGTGTTACCGCCCAATTTTTTCTTTGAAACTTACTTTTACCCGTTACTTTTACCCTTACCACATGTAATAAGTCCCATTCATCTGCGCTCAATAGTTGATGAGATATGATGAATTTGAATTTCCTCTTATAATGGTGGGCGTAGCAACGTACATTTTTCCATCTAAACTATGTTTAGAACTTTGCATAAGCCATATGAAACATATGTGCAAAATTTTATCGTCAAATAGTTGCAAAGGTATAAAAGTGTTAATTTTTTCTCATATTATGGGCGTGGCACCATCCATTTTTTCATTGAAGCTTCCTTTTGATCGTACCTTTAATAAATGTACCAAGTCTTTCTTATCTGCCTCAAATAGTTGATGATATATGATATATCATATTGGAAGGCATGTCATTACCCATTTTTCTAAGCCAAACTTTACAAAAATCTTACATAGACCGTAAAAAGCATTTTAAAAACCATTACAAAAATGCGTTATGTAGTTCGCAAATTTATGTGCGACAGAGAAACAGTTTTCGGTTTTAGCACATGAGGGTGTGGCACAGCCCACTTTTTATTGAAACTTACTTTTGCTCTTATATTTTGCTTGTACCAAATCTCATTCATCTGCGTCAAATAGTCGATGAGATATGATCGGTCTTCGTAAAAGTTCAATTTAAGACAATACTTTGCATGTGGACCACCCTATGTGTGTGCCTTATGTAAAATTTGTACAGCCTTAGCTCTGCTTCTTAATATAAAAGCCACGTGGTGTAAGTTCCATAAGAATCGATTAAACGGTCTTCGAGAAAATGTAATTTAAAAAATATTTATGTTTGAGGGCCACCCTAAATAAAAGTTTTTTGGGCTTAACTATGCCTCTTAATAAAAAAGATATGTGGTGTAAATTCCATGTGAATCGATGAAGTGGTCTTCGAGAAAATGCTATTTTAAAAATATTCTTTTATAACGGCCACCCTAAATATGCACCCTACATAAAAGTCTTGTAGGCTGAACTATGCCTCATAGCATAAAAGCTACGTGGTGTAAATTCCATGTGAATCGATACAGTGGTCTTTGGAAAAATGCTATTTTAAAAATATTCTTTTTTGACGGCCACCCTAAATATGCAGCCCAAATAAAAGTGTTATAGACTTAACTATGTCTCTTAATATAAAAGACACGTGGTGTAAATTCCATATGAAACAATGCAGTGGTGTTTGTGAGAATGCTATTATAAAAAAAAATTTTGTGAGGGCCACCCTAAATATGCACCCTAAATAAAAGTCTTATAGCTTACCACCTGTTCTCAGACCTCGGTGAAGCCGTTTGGGAGAAGTTCGGTAACAAACACTGTGACACAAGAATTTTATATATTAGAAGATTAAGCTTAGTTTTAATAATAATGGAATTTGATTTCTTGAAATCGGTTGATATGGACGATACAACTTACAGTCAAATACACAGGTTGGCGCACTAGTTGGCCGCTCAACTTCTGTAGTTCGTATTAAACATTTGGCAACGCCAATACATAAACTGTCACCGTTAGACTTAATTCTTTTTCCAAATTGCGTGCATAATTTCTCGCAAAACTTGTGGATGATCAGAATAAATAACTATTAATAAATAAAGTTTTTAAAATTGTGACTTCAATATTGACTTCAGCAGTTTTTTGTGATACTTTCAATAAAAGTTTGAATAAAATTGCATGAAAATGCCAAATCTTACTAGCAAGCGGTGCCGTCGACAGAGCCGCAAGTGGAACTGCAGTGTGTTGTTGTTTTTTTTTTTTTGTTTGATTGTGCATAATTTTGTAATATGTTTTTTAACACAGCAAAAAGTGCTCTTAAAACTTATTTCTTTCCGTAATTTTTCAAGTGCTTGTTGTAATTATCAAAAATAGTTTCCTGAAAGTCCTTCACAAGTTTAAGTGCATTGTATTTGCTGCCAAAGTGCAGACTCCGCTATAGTAAAGTTCGATGCTATAAAAAGTTTTCGCTTCGGAATCTGATCCCAGTAAGGTAAGTGCCTTCTTTTTTGTTTTTAACTTATTTTAAGTAAAATAATTTCCATTCTTCAAAGTTGTCAAGGAAAAAACATCGATTTCCTGGAAAAATATCTTTGTACAATAAGATTAGGTAGCTGTCTATAATTTGCCTCATAAATTATTCTGGCTTTTTAAGTAAAAACACGACAAATGTATGGTGAGAATTTTTCTAAGCCGTTTTATTGAATATCAACCCGATGTATTTTTTCTTTTAAATTATTTAAGAAATTAAAAGAATCGATCACTATTTTTCACAACTAGTCGTTGTGAGGACCTCCCGGAGATTATTTATAAAAATTAAATGTTATGATTCCAACCTTCTTTATTTCAATTGGAGTTGTTATCTATAGAAATAGTATTCGTTGGCCTTTTGAATAATTATTCGATGATGCTTAGGATATAGAAAAGATTTGAGGCATAGAATCTGGATTAGCAATTTTTGGGCAGTTTTTCAAGCTGTCATCAATAATAACTCGAGTTGTGTTGACTTCTAAGCTGGCAATCAGTGCAGATTTATCTGCATAAGTCAGAGTACCGAGTCACAGGATCTTGGAAGTCACCATTTAAAGAAATCATTCGAATATTATTTGAATCAAAATTTGAAGTTTTTATGAATTTAATCAACTGTCATCAAAATACACTAAGAAATTGTCCATGAGATGCGCTGCAAGTAAAACAATTGATATTAGATTATATGTATTTTGTTGATACCGAATTCGAAATAATTTCTGATTTAACTTGCAGACAAGATTACCAAGTAGCCGGTTTTGACCCGGCCAAGCCTCGAATTGCAGGTCAAGCAGGGGGCCCTGTAGGAATTGGAAAATTTCTGAAAAAGCCGGAAATTGGATGATTTCTGTTTTTAATGAAAAAAAAAACGATCCTTTACCTTTTTCCCAAAATAAATTGTATTTGTTACTACTTTATGGAATAGCTATTTTATTTTGAGAATGCCGGGAATTCTTTCTTTTCAAATTGGCAACCCTGCTTACAAAGAGAGCTGTATTTAGTTATAATAAATGGCACTATATCGTGCATCTCCTAGTAGTAAATTGTGAGATTTCCATACCTTCATAGCACATTCAACTTGGAGAAACTTAGGCAACACATGAAAAACTACCAATCTATGAGCTAGTTAAATTGGGCTTTAAAAAGTTCCCCCATCCAAAGCACTTGTTTAATCCTTAATCTTTCGATATTCATCTTCTCCTACGTACATATGTATGTATATATGTAGAATTTTGTGTGCCACTTTAAGAATGGAACCCGTACCAAGAATCGAAGGCTAATAAACAAAATCTTATCGGAAATATACCACTTCCATGCATGCTTAATTAACCGGAAACTCAATAAATATACTTCGATATCAATTTTTTAATGATTGTTTTATATTTATTACTACAAATCATTTATAAAATCCAATATTACTTATCAGCAGTAATTTAATTCTAGAGTTAAATTTATTAACTAATCAATATTTTTGTTTAGTGAAACTGTGATTATCAATAGCAGATACTGCAAATCTTTTGCACACAAAATCTAAAAAAAAAAATGTTTAAAGATAATTCCAGAAATTTTAAGAATTATTTCATTGTTAAGAGATCTGTATCGTTTAAGGCTGCACTATTAAAAGAAAAAAGCAACAGAGCATTTTGATAGTATAAGATATTGAAAAGACGGTAGACGGAAAAGACGCTTTAATATGTACAAACAGATAGCATACTAAATATTTACAATTGATATATCGACCAGTGATGGCATTTGGGCTTTGTGGAAATGTACTGAGTGGGACTTGAACTATTGTGATGCCGAATGTACTTTTTCAACATGAACATAAAAAATTTACTGAAAATTAATTAAACTTAGTACAATTTTAACTTTTCTACTAAAAAAAAGTCTGCAAAGCTTAACCCAATTTTTAGAATAGTCGAAATGTACTGAATTAAAAACTTCTCAAATGTACTGACGACGATTTTTCATGACGCAAAAGTACTAAAAATAGTACAAAAGTACCGTAAATGCCATCACTGATATAGACTCAAAATAAACGTTGTTTGGAGAGTAAGAAACAGATATATAGCAATGGAAAAGTTTTCTTCATATTTAATAAAAATATTAAATATCTTTTAATAATAATATTTTACCTTAATTATAATATAATATGAATTTGTATATTAAAAACTTTAAGCATAACAAACTTTTCGCAATAAATAGAATAAATTTTTTTCTTTGTAAAATTCCTGATTTTATTTGTTACGGATTTTTACCACATTACTTCTTATAGATGTATGTATTTATTTTTTTGAATAAACTGATACATTTAGAAAACCTTAATGATTAATTTGATGCAGCGTTTCAATTTACTATGTAACTGTCAGTTATTAATGTCTGCAGCATAAAGTTCAGAAGCCGAAACAACGGTTCACGAAGAGCTGCCGCTGTCGAAAATCGCCTATTGCTGACTGGTGCGTAAAATGCATTAGTTGAAGCAGCCGTTAACGAAGAGCTGTTGCAGTCAACTGTTGACTATTGCTAAAGCATTTGCAAAATGAAAAATACAAGGCACAAAATCAACGACTGCTGTGGCAATAGTCGACTGCGACAGTAACTGCTACGACTGCTATAGCAATAGTCAAAAGTTGACAGCGATAAATCATCGCAAACTGTTGCTTCGAATATTGAATTTAGCGCAGCAGACAGCAATAGTAGATTATGGACTGCGACAACTCTTGATGAACTATTACTTCAGCTTTTGAATTTTACGCAACAGATAACATTTGCTGACTTTCGTCTACAACAGCTGGTGCTCTAGCTGTTTATCGCTTTTATTATTACAGCGCAGTCACACCACAATTTTTGGCGCTGCTTTTTTCTTCCGCGGCAATATAAACTTTGATTTAGTGTATGATATGCATGTATGTACATATCAGTTATTCTTGAAATAACTGCACACTTGACTTTTTTGAACATTTGTTGAAACGAAATTTAGCAAAAACTATGGGGAATAAAATAAAAAACTAAGAGTCATTTTTGTTTAGAAGTGCTTTTATTTTATAAAAACAAATTAAAAAAATGTAAATAAATTAGTTTAAGCATTAGCATTTTTATTTATCAAAATGTTTCTCAACATAACATCTTCTTTTTTTATAAAATTTTTTATATATTTATATATATATCTGCTTTCAAATTGAAATTCGTGACATAACGTTGCAAAATATAAATTTTTTAATTGAAGGCGCCTACCAATCTAATTGTATTATATTTTCCAAAGTTGTGTCTGGAATTTTGATTCGAAAACAGATACATTCTTAGGTTTGATTGAAAATAATCAAAAAAAAAAAAATAATATTTTTTGTCGAAGATATTTTGAGATATAGTACATTTTATAAAAAAAAAAAAAAAATACCTGCTTGAACAAATTTGCTTAAAGTTTATAATTTTTTTTTTATAAAATTTTAGCATTTGTAAACAAAAATGATATAAAGATTTTGAGATACTTCTTTTCTAAACAAAATGTGAAAGATCAAAGCAATTTCATTTGAGTAATTTTTGTTTTCCTATAAATAATTTAATTTTAATTTCATTTTTAGTTTCTTCCCATAAAAAATCTCTGTTTTACCAAGGACAATTATATTGAGACTTTGGTACACATTCATTGAGTTTGGGACTATAATACCAATTGGTAATACAGCTTAAAATCATTGATTGATTTCCGAAACAGAAGTTATATTTCGTACAATCTCCAACATATTGTTTTTGTGTACCGGCCCTAGCATTTACGCACAATTGTGCATTCATTGTTGCATAATCTTGGGATGTAGTCAAACTGGTTGAGCGTGTTGTTGTAATTTTGGTAGTTGTTCTTTTTGCTGTTCCAGAAGAGGGATCTGATGTAGTTCTAGGTGTAGGATCCAATGTTGTGCTAGAAGTTGGATCTGATGTGGCTCCAGGTGTCGGATCTAATGTTGTTCTAGAAGTGGGAACTTTTGTTCTAGGTGTTGAGTTCAAAGTTATTCCAGAGGTGGGATCTGATGTGGCTCCAGGTGTAGGATCCAATGTTGTGCTAGAAATTGGATCTGATGTGGCTCCAGGTGTCGGATCTAATGTTGTTCTAGAAGTGGGAACTTTTGTTCTAGGTGTAGAGTTCAAAGTTATTCCAGAGGTGGGATCTGATGTGGCTCTAGGTGTAGGATCCAATGTTGTGCTAGAAATTGGATCTGATGTGGCTCCAGGTGTCGGATCTAATGTTGTTCTAGAAGTGGGCACTTTTGTTCTAGGTGTAGAGTTCAAAGTTATTCCAGAAGTTGGATCTTCTGTGGCACCAGGTGTTGGGCTCAATGTGGCTCCAGTTGTAGGATCAATTGTTGCTTTAGTCGGAGGATCCAATGTTGAAAAACCTGACGTTTTTCTAGACGTTGAATCAAATGTTGTATGCAATGTACTATCCGATGGATCTACCGTTGTTGTAGAGTCTGATGTTATTCTATGTACAGTCTCTGTTGTTAACTCGGTAGGATCCAATGTTGTTTCTAAATTTGTTTTGGATGTAGTTTGTGTAGACGGATCCAAAGTTGTTTCATTAACATTGTCATGTGTACCAGATGGAACACATTCGCCTTCAGCAGCTAAAACACATTTTGCCTGTTTACTATCGAATATCTGACCTGATGAGCAATATACAACGATTGGCACTGGATAGTCACAATAAACATAACGATCACAGGCGTTTGGGTAGGAGATTGAAGTTCCCAGCGGTATGCCGCAACAGACATTTGGTGTATATGGATTTAAAGTTGTTGTAGATGGTGTAGTGGTTTCTATAGTCGGTGTTGGTGGAGTTTCTGTTATTGTTGTTGATTCTATTGGTTCACGACATGCCGTATCCGAAACTTTATCACATCGACCTATTGAAGGATTATAGTATTCTTCACTAATGCAAAAAGCTTGCCTTGGTTCCCCATTTATGCATATAATATACTGAGAGCAATCTGGTGGGTAGGGAAATGTTGCTCCATTTGCAACATTTTTGCAAATTGTGCTTGGTGGGACCGTTACTGTCGTCGATTCCGTAGTTGATATAATCGGCGTGGTCGACTCCGGTAGTGGAGTTGTTGAAGTTTTTAGGCCGCAATTTGCCAATTCTGGCGCTTCACATTGCATAGACTTGGAATTGAATTCCAAATCAGGTGGACAATCATAGCCAATTGGTATGGGCATAATACAAATAATATATTTACTACAATTGTTGGGATATTCGATCAAAATGCCTTTCGATTGATTATAACAAGGACCATTAGGAAAACCAGGTGTTGACACTGTTGTTGTACTCCCTGGCGACATTGTAGGAGTTCCAGTACCAGTCGAATCAGTTGTTGCCTGTGTACCATTATCATTTCCAGTGCAATAAGTTTCAGATACATTTGTGTCGCACACCCTGGTATCTGGATTATAGTACCCTTTCACACAAGGCACCAGCTGTTGTTTACCATCAACACAGACTATGTACTGGGAGCAGTCGTCAGGGTAAGGAAAAGTATCCCAAGATGTTGCATTCAAGCATTCTGAACCTACTGTTGTACTACTGCTTGTTGTAGTTGTAGTTTTAATACTGCAATCAGCATTTTCCGCCGGAGTACACTGCTGTGTTGCAGCGTTAAACTCAAGTCCCAAATCACACTCTTGACCTGTAGGAATTGGTGTCTTACAAATTATGTATTTGCTGCAATTATTAGGATATGGTACCATAGAGCCGTCGGCTATGCCAGCACATGGTCCAGTTGGCTCTGTTGGCGGTGGCTTAGTATTTTGACATGCAGTGGCTGCAACATCGCTACCACATTGACTTGTTGCAGGATCATAATATTCACCTGCAGGGCATCCTTTGTACATCCAAAGGTTTGAGCCAAGACATTCAATAAATAATTGACAATTCTTATCATATGGTAAGCGCTGACCTTCAAGCAAACCCATGCAGGTATTATCCGTTGGACCCACAGTTGTCGTTGTTGTTGTTGTTGAACCGCCAGGAGAAATAGTTGTTGTTGTGGTGTTGCCCAGTCCAACATCACATTCAACATTCTCTGGAAAGTCACATTGTTTAATAGCAGCATTAAAATACCATTCATTTGGACATTCCAAAGCAATTGGTGCTGGCTCTTGGCAAATAATATACTTAGTACAACTGTCCGGATAAGGCCAAATATCTCCATCATTGATGTTACCACAAATATTTGTTGAAGGTGGAGTGCTAGTCTGTGCAGTTGTAGGCAGTGAAGATGTGCTCGTAGTCTTTGTTTGTGGTGTAGGTAGTGTGCTTATCGTAGTCATTCCAGTTGGTGGCTGCTGAGGACAGACGCTGCTGTCAGGACCACAGTCTTCTGATTTTGGATTGTAGTAATTGTTACTAGGACACTCGAATATCACAGGTGAACCATTGCCAACACAAAAATAGTACAAGTTGCAGTTTGACGCCATAGGAAAAGTTTTCCCAAAATCTTCATTAGCACACATATTTTGAGGATTTTGTGTAGTCGGTATTATAGTAGTTGTAGTAGTAGTTATCGGTTCTCGACAGGCAGTAATTGATACTTCCGGACCGCAGTTGCCCGTATATGGATTGTACCAATTGTTACTTGGACAAGACAATAGCGAAGAAGTATCATTGCCCCAGCAGTAGTAGTACTGTTGACAGTTATTAATATCGGGGAAGGTAATGTTTTCCGCCTCACCTAAGCAAAGATCATATACAGGAGTAGTTGTTGTTGGCATTGAAGTCGTCGATGTTTCTTGTGAGTTACAGTTCACATCTTTAGGTAAATCGCAAATAAGTAACGACGGATTAAAGAACCATCCAGTCGGACATTGTTGTAATTGTGGTTTACCATCTATGCATTTAATGAAACTGGCGCAGTTGCTATCATCGGGTATAAGCGTACCATTTTCTTTGTTCTGGCATGTGTCATCCACGTCAGGAGGTAAAGTCACCGGTGGTGGTGTTGCTGTCGGTGGACTTGTTGATGATGGTAATGGCTCTTCTTTGCAATATGCTGTATCAGGTGTATCGCAGATTTGTAGAATTGAATTATAAACCAGGTCTGATTCACAGAAGTTAAGACGAGGGCAACCATCGGTACAGTTGATATATGCATTGCAGTTGTACGGATAACCTTGAAGAAGACCATTCTCATTTTGGCAAAAATCTTCTGTAATACCCTCTGAAGGCACACAAGGTGCTGAAGTGGATTGTGTAGTCGCTTCCGTGGTTGTAGTTGTTGATTCGGGCGTTGTTATCTCTGTGGTTGTAGTCGCCAATTCGGTAGTTGATGTTGTTTCCTCTGTGGTTGTTGGTATCGAATCAGTAGTTGGTACTGTTGCTTCAGTTGTTGTTGGCAACTGCAGCACTTCGCATTGCGCAGTATCTGGTGTATCACAGATCTTAAGAATGTCATTGAAAACTTTGCCTGGTATACAATAATTTAGCACAGGACATCCAAGTGTACAATTAATGTAAGCACTGCAATTATAAGGATAACGTACTAAAGTACCATCGGGCTGTCTAAAGCATTCAGTGCCTGTAAGACCAGCAGGGAGATCATCGCATGTTTCACTAGGCATTTCAGTTGTTGGTATTGTTTGAGTTGGTGTCACATTGGTTGGCTGTGTACTGGCTGTTGTATTTCCAGTACCACCACAACTAGGAACATTTTGTGGCCAATCACATACACTAATATCTGGATTGAACCATGTACCTGCAGGGCAGGACATCACCGTTGGATATTCACAGTTACAAACTAAATACAAAGTGCAGTTGCCTGGGTATGCCACTAGTTCCCCAGTTTTTTGCCCTACACATGCGGCCTGATTTTCTGGACGTTGTTCATTGTCTACGCATGCCGCGGCTGGATTGTTTGCTGGTGTTGTTGATGGGCTTTGTAGAAAACAATCAGCTTGACTTGTTTCAATGCAACCGTTTGCAGATGTACTAAATGCAGTATCTTTCGGGCAGGGCAATACTATTGCTTGTTCAGATAAACAGTATATGTATGTAGTACATGAACCTTCCACGGCCAATACGGTATTATCTGGCTTAGAGTAACAAGTTCCAACTGTGTAGGTGCTCGCAGCTTCATTTAGTTGCAGTGCTGCTAGAGACATGCCTAGCAGTGGCAATAAGAAGATGTGTACAGCAGCTAAAGAAGAGATCAGAGAAAAAGAATGTTAGAAAAATATTTAAGTTAGAAATATCATTTAAGGAGACTGAGCCTTCCTTTTACTTAAATTTTTGTAATTTTTTTTTTTTTTTTGTAAAGTTTTGATAAGAGAGGTCAAATATATTTAAAATTCAAGAAAAGTGAAATGAAAAATGTTAGTAATAAGTAACTGATAAAATAGATTTTGAAAATCACGAAAGTTGCCGCAGACCTCTTAAAGAGGTTGTTTCTGAAATTTGTTTACAAAAGATTTTCGGGTGAAAGACATAGCACATGCAGTAGTATCGAGAAAACACGCAGTTCTTATTTAACTTTCAGACTTTGTTGAACTGTACAAACAAGCTTCTAGCTTTCTATATTCTGCTTTCAACATCTAAAAGTGTAACAGCATCCTTCGACATCATACTAACTATATAGATATTGAGAACAGTTTACCCTTTCAATAATTAACTCATAAACGGATCATTCAGTATTAATTAGATTTTGCTTTTACTATCAGCGTATTAAAGAGGTGCGATTCGTTTTGATGTTAAAAGTTGGTTTCAGCTAATACCAGTTTAGTGTTGTTTTTCTGCAAAAAGATTCGAATACACAACGACTGTGTTATGAGTTCGTTTAATCAATACAAAATCACCTATCACTTAATCCAGCCTGTTATCGCAATTTTTTATGGACAACTATTCTTTCAAAAATAATTCTCATGAGCACTTCACTTCGGTGCTGTTATCTCTTCAATGGATAGAGCCTTTTAAATTGCATTTTTTAGAAGCTTAGCAATCGTTTCAATCATTCAGATTATGCACTGGGAAGTTTTCTGTAATCAAATTAATTGTAATGAAGAGAGACTGTAATAATTCCGCACACAGGTTTGAGTCAGCTTTCAGTACTCCTGTATATTGTCAACAACTACTACTCTTCCAGACTTTTTATTATTTGTGCAACTTTACTTATGCTTGACTGGGGCCATATTTGTGCTTGCGCTTATTCTAACTAGAAAACTTACTCACATTAGGGAGTGTTCAAGTATTACGTAACGCAATTCTTGAAGATCTTTGAAAGTAATGCGCTGTTATTTACTTATATAATAAATATAATATTTATTGCTGTAGCTAATCTAGAAACAGTTTCATTATGCACACCTAATTTCAAAACACCCGTTGTTCGACACCTCCTCCCGCCCCTGTACCGCATCGTATCGTTTTACAAATTGCGTTACGTAATACTTGTACGATCCCTTAGCTAAATGTTTAGAAATGATAAATTTTGAAATTGTTTAAAAAAAATGTCCGATGTCATAGGGCGAATCGAGCCACGCATTCAAACTCAATGACACAAAATTTATAGATCATGAATCAATCATATATTTAGTAATATTTACCAAATTATAACTGGCCAGTCTTACTAGATTTACGTTATATTTGATTCTAATAACTGAATTTTGTTTGGAAAAAATATCAATTTCTATCCGCAAACGTATACATTATTAATTTCAATTTTGGTAAAAACCGATCAACACATATTTGATATTTAAAAAATCGATTTCAAAATTTTCCAATATAGTTTCATTCTTATATTGAATGTTGTTGGTATTTACATTATCATTTTCATAACGATTACGTTGTTAGTTCTCTAAATATAACGCTTATAAATATTGTGCGTTGTGCCACGCCCTTCATCGAGTCTTTTCAGTAAAGTGGCAGCTTGTGTTAATAACTGCTTTCAGAGGCATCATCTCTAAAATTTTTATGAAAATCGTTTGAGCCACTTTTGAGATATATGGAATCAAAATTGTTAGCTGTTGAAAAGAGCCACACCCAATTTTTTTACGATTCCGCCCACTTTTATCACAATTCAAGATATATTTGAAATGTACCCATTTACCAAATTTCATCACAATATCTTGCACGGCTTACGAGATATGATGGTGTAAAAGTTTAAATTTAGGGCTGTGCCAAGCCCCTGTAGGAAGCTCTGAAAACTTTAAACCTAGCCTAATCCTAATCTTGTTCATCAAATCACCAATTTTCATCAAAATCGCTGTAACTTTTTTCAAAATGGGCCTGCAAGACAGACAGACAGACCCACAGACAGACGGACAACTAAATCAACTCAGGTAGTGACGCTGACCAAGAATATATATACTTTTCCATACCTACCACGCCTCGTTCTATGTGTTACAAACGGAAGGACATATTCACTTTGTACCCTCAGTGTAGGGTATAAAAAAGAAAATAAAAAGTTTATCAAATATTTATGTGACCCAAACAAATCTTTTGTATCCACTCAAACAAACAACATGTTTGGCTCAGTTTAATTTCAAACTTCGAGCTGGCAAAATTTGTTGATTATTGATAAATATTTTTTAAGTCTATCAATCAAAACCATTTATTTTACTATTTTTTCAGTGTACACTTTCTTAAGGTGCATTTAATTAATTACTCCTTTATTTGTCTTATTGATTCTAAGATTGAATATTTCAACAAAAAATGTAGCTCGGACTTAGCTTCGGATATATGACCATTTGAAATATGAATATACGTAGCTTTCATAAAAATCGCAAAACGAAAAACCACTGCATCGATTTGAAATCAAATTTAAAAGCTAAAAATTTTTTTTTTTAAAATATAATCTCACAAGTCCCTAGTTTTTTGAGTAACTTTAAAGAGTTTTCAAAATAGATAACAAGTTTTTGATCATTATTGATCATTTCTTCCAAAATTTGTAGTTTTCAAAATTTCAAAAAAAATTGTTTCGTCAAAAGACCAATATTTTTTCAAAAATTTATAATTACTTTTGTTTTAAATATTTTGTTCATAAAGTATACCATGTGTGAATAAGTTTGATGATATACTTACTGCTATAGAGTAGTTTGGCACGTACCCAAATTATAAAATTTTATATTGAAAACGAACATTGATTATATAAAAAAATAATATATATAAAAGAAACAAACGATTTTTAATGAAAAATTAATAATTTTTAATAAAAAATTTTAGTCAGCTAAAAAGTCTATTCTCCTCAATAGCTCTGAGCTTTTTTTTTAAATTTTATGCAGCTCGTAACGTTATCTTCCAATAGAGAAGATCCAAGTTTTCAGATGGCCATAGGAATGGGTATTAAAATTCTACTTTCTAATGAAATAAAAATTATAAAAAGTGGCAAAGTAAACTCAAACTCAATCAGTGCTTTTTTAGCAACTATAGCAGTAAAGTCGCTTTTTGCTTTAAAGGACTTAAACGTCGCATTTGTCCTCATACATGCGTTACTCATACGACATGGTTGCGCGAATCTTCTCGTGATGACGCTAGTTGTATGCATTTATTTTCAACAGAGAGTGGAGTTTTTTAAATAATCTTTACACATTCACAAAATTAAAACGTAACTTTTTTATGTAATTTAGTAAAAAAATTTAAAAAAGTATTTCAACTATTTTTTAAAATTTATCATAATCAATTTTTTGTCACAATCACCTTTCATTTTAGCGCTGTTTTATGTTAAGGATAACAAAAAAATTATTCAATATGATTTTTTTTTCCTTTTGATTTTCACTATAAGATTTCGGTTCACTTATTTTCGTTCTTTAATGTTTGCATAGTCAAATTAAACTGAACTAAATTATTAGACCAGCAATGAAATACTGACCATTATATTTATTTGATTGAATGGTATACGAAAATTCGGCAGGCTTAATCAACTTGTGATAGGAGTTAATCGTTTATTTTTTTTTTTTCATATTCTTTCTATGTTCTACGTAATACATTTTACTAGATAAATAAGGCGTGTATACTTAATAAAAATTGGAAAAACATACATTTTTCGCATGTAGCAAATAGATAACGAAAATCGCATCGATGTTCTCTTTTATGCGTCACACAAAAGTCTTTGCAAAATATACAAGCATAAGCCATATCAGAGATTTGTCTTTTCCTCAATGTTGAAATTTTTTCATTGAAACATTTTCTTATCGCCTATAAACTCAAGCTTTTGTAACAAAATTGTTAATTGACTCTAACTACAAGTTTATCATTCACCTGATATTGATGGTTTCAAGTATTCGACGGTAATTAAATTTAATTTTTTGTTTGCTTTATTCGTTCTAACTTCTGACTTCTTTCCGATTAATTAACTTATGTCTTCTGATAATATCTGGTAATATGATAGTATTTCATTTAATTCTGATGCATTGATATTGATTATTTTAGTACAAGCTATAGTCCATTAAATGATTAAATTCTATAAGATAAATTATTAGAATAGCATTGTATAAAAATAGCGCTTAAACATACTTTAGCCTTTGGCTGTTGCGTTTCAGCTGATTTTGAGGTGAGAAATTAAAACTTTCAAATCATAAAATCTAAGAATGTAAAAGCTGCAAGTTCTTTGAGCAAGTTGAAACATCAAAACATAGGTAGAAGCATAAAAATGGATAAAAAATTAAAAGTAAAAGCAGCTTTTTCATTTCATTTTGTTTTCGATTTTGTATGCTCCAATAAATGAATTGCCGACGTAATACGTGGTCTGTTGGCTTAAATTCTTGTGTTAACTTTGTTTTTTAAGCCTTTACATGAAGATCTTTGTGTAGAATATTGAACAAAATTGTTGGTTTAAGGTGAACGACAACGAATTGATGTCTTGGGTCTTCAGCAACACTTGTGCTAACAGCTGCAAAATTTTCACTTGAGCAACCACTACGATGATAAATTCTGCTTCTCGGATCTTGAACTGAACCATTTTCTTCAAATTAATCAATGATAAGTTTAATAGCACGGTTTGTCGGATTATTTTCTCTGCTGTATCTTGAACGAAATATTCTTACAACTTCTGAATAACTTTCACCATAATTAAAATAAGTTTTAATAAAGAAACCACGTTGTTCACACATGAAGCTATCCATTTTAACTAACCGGAACTAACTCAGGAAGCATCAAATAAAGTTTTTAAAAACGCAAGGTTGCACAACAGCAGGTGTTGCTCTAGAATTGCGAACATCCATTTTAACTAACCGCAATGTATTTACCTTATATCTAAAAAAAAAATTGGTGTAATTTAGTACTTTTAAAAAGATACCTCACATTTGAACACCCTTTATTATAATTTCATGGAAAAGCTTCATTGACCTTGGGCAAATATTAAATAAATATTCGAATTCGAAAATTTCCTTATCTTTTTATATTTACAAAAAAATATTATGCAAGTTTTAGCAAAAAAAAATATAATTTCCAAAGACAAAAAACACCCTAATGTTTCTTTTTCGCCTGCCCCTTAACTCGACTCTCTCTATGTTCCATGCCGTTCACGTACTTATTTAGTTTACAATTGCAGTGCAGAATATAATATTTTGAATTGTGTAACATTAGACATTTTCAAAAGAACCTCATGTTCTAGAATTTTCCGGGAACGCTTAAAATTTGTCAATTTACTCATTTTCGAGAATATCCTCAATCAAAAAATATCATTTTAAAGGGGCGCCGCACAGTGGAATTTTGTGGCCATAAATAGGAATAATTTGAAAGTAGTTGGAATTGAAAAGTTTTGTAGTACAATCGTCAGATACTTAATACTTAGGGGATAAAAAAAACTATAAAAGTCTTAAATTTGTTTTGGATTTTGCGACACAGTGGGCTCAAAGTTGAACTTTGTACTCCAAAAATTTTCTATGAATTTTTTTATATAAGCAACTGTTAGATAGGTTGCTCTAGTTAACTTGTTTGAAACAAAATACAATAATGTAGCATATTGGCGGAAAGTACATTGTTTCAGCTTTATGAAAATTAATTTAGTTTCCTTTTATCGGCCTTATATGAATCTTACGGAATTTTCAAAAATTAGAATGAAAAATGGTAAAAGTGAAAAATTTTAAAACTTTAACAGAAAAAAACAAAAAACGATATCCCCGGATTTAAAAAATTTTTTTATATATTATGTGCGAAGGTATGTATGGTTGGCCAAAAAAAAAAAAAAAAGCTGCCCATTTTCATAACTTTTTTTTTTATCAGGTTTTTCCTAATGTAGTCTTAGAAGGAACAATATATATCGACTTTTATTAAATTCTTTCACTAATTTGTTTGTATCGAAATTTACCAAAATTGCATTCTGGCAGAAAGTTCATGGATTGTACTAAGGACTGTCCCAGAAAAAACTTGCACTTTTATTTTTTAAGATTATACTCTACCTGATAATCTTATAGGTCTAAAAAGACAAAATATTTATTTCATATAAAGTGACGTTTGATATGATGTATAACACTTGAAGATAGCACTTCTAACGACAAAGATGTCCAGCAAGCAAGAAAAAGTCCGCGAACTGATTTTGTCCACATACCTGCAAAATCCAGGGTTAAAATATTCAGCTATAGCAAAAATAGTTGGTGCATCAGAAAGAACTGTCAAAACGGTTATTTCTAATTATAAGAAGGGTCTACCTGTTTCACGAAAAAAGGATTCAGGCAGAAAACCAGAATTTTCTAACCCAAAGGTAGCGGCGAAGGTGAAGCGCCTTTTTAAGCAGAATCCCAACACCTCACTGCGAGATATGGCGGATAGAGCAGGTACATCAAAATCTACTGTGCAAAGGATAAAGGAAAAAAGTAAGCTGAAGACATATAGAGTTCAAAAAGTACCAGACCGTTCTGATGAAAAGCAGTTGGTTGCTCAGATGCGAGCCCGAAAATTGTATGAAAGGTACCTGACTAAATTTGACTGCTGTGTTATGGACGACGAAACTTACGTTAAAGCAGATTTTAAGCAGCTACCTGGGCACGAATATTATACATCACCGAAGAAGGGGAATGTGCCTAGTAAATTCAAAGAAAAAAAAATTTCGAAATTTCCGAAGCAATATATGGTTTGGCAGGCCATATGCACCTGTGGCCTCAGAAGCAGCTTCTTTGTTACGCAAGGCACAATCAATTCCAAAGTTTATATAGACGAGTGCCTCGAAAAACGTCTTCTACCATTTATTCGTGCACATGAGGGTACCGTGATATTCTGGCCAGATTTAGCAACCTCTCATTACTCTAAAGCTACGATGGAATGGTATGCAAGTAAAAAGATCAATTTTGTACCAAAAATAGCAAATCCGCCTAACTGCCCAGAGCTTCGCCCAATTGAAAGATATTGGGCTCTAATGAAAAGAGATCTTCGAAAGAGTGGCAGGACTGCAAAAAATTTTCAAGACTTCAGACTTAAGTTGAAAAGATCGTACCGTACTGTCGATGAAACAACTGTGCAAAATTTAATGAAGGGCCTTAAAAAAAAAGTAAGAAATTTTTATAGAAAAAACAAAATTGTTAATTAGTTTTTAGATACCTATTTATATTCTGAACACTAGCCATTATTAATAAAAAAATAAAAAAAACCAAAAAAATTGCTGGGTATTTTTTTATAACTAAAAAACAAAGTGCAAGTTTTTTCTGGGACAGTCCTTATTTAAAAATTGTTTGCTTGAAGTCTTATATTCAGTCATTATTCAGAAATTTCGCAATATTTAACAGTAAAAAAAACTATATCTCTGGATTCTCTATATTTTTTTATATGTTATGAAAGAACGTATCGTTAAGGAAACTAAAAAAAAAAAGCTGCGCATATTCATAACTTTTTTTAATGAATTTTTTTCTATTACAATATTTGAAGAAAAAAATATTTATGTATCTTCGCATTTGTAGAATCCAGTTAACACGATTCTGCATTTAAAAATTGTGCAGTAACTATGAAACTTTATAAAAAGGACTACAATTGGTACAACATGCCTCCTTCCGTGCACAAAGTTCTAATGCATGGAAGTGAAATTATGCAAGAACTAGAAGTTCCAATTGGACGTCTTTCTGAAGAAGCTCAGGAAGCATCAAATAAAGTTTTTAAAAACGCAAGGTTGCACAACAGCAGGTGTTGCTCTAGAATTGCGAACAACGAAGATGTTTTGCATTACTTGCTGATTTCTTCTGATCCTCTTATCAGCCAAATTCGAATAAAGCGAGATAAAAAATTTAAAGAGTTATCACCAGAGGCACAAGAAAAGCTTCAAGTCTATGAAGAAGACGATTAAAATAAATTTAAAAAAACTTTGGTGTATATCTACTTTATCTATTTTTCAAATTAGGTTTTTTTATTGAATTTTCAGTTTTTCTTTAATAACTTGAAAACTATCAAAGACATCGCACAATTTGTACCATTTTTGAAATCAGCATTGTCAAATTAATGAAAATTGATACCAATTTTGAAAAAAAGTTTCAATCATATCCCACCTTTGTATGGGCGATAGGCGTGTACGTGGACCGATTTTTTTTCATATTTATAAGTTTTTGTTGACTTAACCTAAAAAACGCCTGTGCCAAATTTCAAGATTCTGGCGCTATTCTTACTGTTTATGGCCACCGTTTTTGGTTTTTCTGTAATAACCTTAAAACTATAAAAGATATTGAAATATTAATAACATTTTTGAAGTCAGCATTGCCAAATTAATGAAAATTGATACCAATTTTGAAAAAAAGTCACAACTTCATCCCACCTTTGTATGGGAGGTAGGCGTGTCCTTGAACCGATTTTTTTAAAAATCACCAATTTTTTTTCTCTTTACCTTGAAAACATCTGCACCAAATTTCAAGAGTCTAGCGCAATTATTACTATTTACGGCGCGCCGTTCCATACAAATCCATCCACTGTGCGCCGTAACGAAATATTTCATGGGGGGCCAAACTCGAATAAAAAAGGTCGATAAGTTTTTCTGAAAAAAAAAGATTTATTCAATACCTTAGGACGGAACATAAAGAAAATTTTGTATGAAGATGTTTTTTTATTCGTTGCAATTTCTATTAATTAAAGATAAAGTATGTTTTATTCAAATGTTTCCAAAAGTGGCATTTCGATTTCGTCGCGAGATGAATTCTTTCATAACCCTTCGCAAATTTAAAGATCCAGTTTTTTCCTTATTAACATGAAGGAGCGTTGTAAGGGTAAGACGTTTTTGGGTCATTTGTAAACGAAGATAAGTCTTTAACCGTCACAAAGCGTTAAATGACCTTTCACATGAAGCTGCTGAATCTGGCACTCGAGAATACTCAAAATATTTAACTAAAATATTTTCAATACTTTGGCAGTGTTTCGTAAATGATCAATAAATATTTTCAGGTTTCAACGTGAATATTTTCTGTTGCTCTTACCACTACTATTATTAAAATCAATTTTTTTTTTTGTTAATGTCATAAAAAAATCTATTGTAACGATTTTATGTTCTAATGTTATAAAATATTTTGTGTTTTAGAAATAAATTGCCCTAGAAAAAGTCACCAAATAAGCGACGAAACGTCGGGAAAAAATTGTGCAATTTAGAAGAAACTGGTCAATAATCCTCCGAAAAAGAAATTTTTCAAAATTTGATTAAATTATAAATTTGACCCAAACAAAAAGAGCAAAATGATTGCTATTCATTTCATCATCACTAATTTAATATAAAAATTTTATGAGTCCCAAAAATGTTGATCGAACTATGATATACTTAACTTACTCATTTCTGAGTACACTGCCCCTCTGCAAAAATTTCTGGGGACAGCTGCCCCCTGCTCCCCGGTTGCGACGCCCCTGTTCTTTTAGGGTTGCTACCAAAGCTGCAAAATTTTAATTTTTCGAAATTTTTAGGAAAAATTAGAAATATATTTAATTTTGATAACTTTTGGACCAAACGTAAATGAAAACAGTTAAGGATTTGAAATGTTACACAAGAAAAACCAAACGTCTGCTTGAGTAGAGATCGGGAAATTTTTCCTTATATATAGGCTTAAAGACTAGCGGTAACATTTTTTTGGTACTTTCTTATGTGTACTTTAGGAAAATAAAAATAAAATTAAAAACAAACTTTAACTGGAATATGGTAACATTCTAAGAATCACATTCAGTGATAGTATTTTTGTATTGTTTATCTTTAGAAAGAAAAAAATAAAAAAAAACTTCGATTTTTAAGTTAAGAAACAAAAAAACTTGAACCGAATATGAACCCAAAAACGAACATGCAACTTTTTTGTTTCTTATTTTAATATGTCTCTAAGTACTTTAAATGGAATTGTGTATTTTTGATACCAAAAAATTATATAATTTTACTTATGTATGTAGTTCTTTCGAAAAAGATAATTTCTTTTTAATGCATGGATTTTTTGATAAATGAAAATAAGTACCCAATTTTGTAAACAAGTCGTTAAAAATGACTTTCATTTTGACATTTTTCCAGTAAACCACATGCTTTGGATGAAGCTTACATAGGTCATCAATCACTTGAAGGTTTCTTCTCTTTTTATTGGTAATTAACGCAATGGATGAAAGTCCAACAAATATTTCCCAACTTTTCAATATTTAGGAGAACATAGTAACAAATTTACTTATACTCTTTTTATAAAAGTGACTAATCCATTGGAAAAAATCAAAAAATCTGTTTGAAAACTTCTAGCAAATGTCTGGCTGACGAAATCGCGTTAACCTGTGATATTACCATTTTGAAATGTTTAATGAAAAATGTTTAAAAGTTAAAATTAAGCGTTTATATTGATTATCTAGCAACATTTGGATTTTCTAAGAAATTTACTTTTTAAAAGTTTTTAGCTGTTGTTGGTATTTCAGAAATTTCGCAATTATATCCTACATACTGTTATCCAGCTGGAGCATTGTTTTGCTTTACTTTTTCCAGTAGTATTTCGGCTGCCCAGCTGATCAATTGCATACGTCTGAGTAATAATAGTGTATGCCAACTGAAAAGGCCAACTTTTTCGTAAAAGGAAGGAAGTTATATTTCACTAAATTACTTAAGTACAATGACGCATACACAATTAAATACTTTAGCCTAATTGCAAATCAAGAAGCGTTCTATATGACTTAAGGTTATCGTAAGATGTCAGTCAAGATAACTTGAACGTGACGCACAACATTTGTAAAGAATATTTTATCTATTTCCTCTTATATTTCAACTGTACACATTGACATAAAAAACTCTTTTAACCCTTAAATGCATGGGATCAGCCCCCAATATGGAGACCAAGCTCCTTTTGTGTAAAGTCAGACGCTTATCACGAAATGAGCATTCATTTTCCTGGGAAATGCACTGTTTTCCCGGAAAAGCTCATAAAGTGTGATTTGTGCAGTGTACCAAATATGGTACACGATGCATTAAGCCTATATATTTGAAATGAAAAACTCTTTTTTAGAAACTTTTTTTTATTAGAAATTAATGAAAAATTAATATGAAATAGAAATAGAAATATCAATATTTAACCCTCTAGTGCGCTGTGATGCATATTTGAATCACACTGAATTTCATTCTCTAGGTCAAATCTTTGAATTCGATGATATGTAACGGCTCTTCACATCATTTTTACGATATTGTGTGAATATGTTTTTCAACCGCTGAGGTCCCATTATAATTGAAAATAAATATTATACGTATATAAAAGTGTTTCACATAAGTTTGATATTTTCAGAGAAAATCGTGCTCATAAAGTTAAGTCAAAAGTTAAGATTTTTACATAAAAAATAATCTTTTTTATCGAAATAAAGTAGTACATATTGTATTTATCCGGCAAGTAGCTCGTTGTGAATAAAAAAGTGTTTGATGCAAATTTGCATTTAGGCTTAATGCGCAATGATGCAAATATGCATCAAATGATATTTTGTCCTCTCCACCCTGAAAAATTAGCCAAATGGCTAGAAAAAAACTTTGTTTTCTAGACGATTCCTATGACTTCCGAAGCAATTTGTTGAGTTTCGTTTTCTTGCGCACTAGAGGGTTAATTCACTGATAAGAGTCACTTTTAAAATTATTTGTAAACACAACGTTTGACCACTTTGATAGCTTACTGGGAACTAAAAGTGACATCGGAGAGCTGAAGAGACATTTATGTGAAAGCTGGTAATGCCAGCTACAAGTTGGAGCAAAACTTAGCGCGATGCAGGTTGTTTGGGTAGACTTGGCTATGATTTTAGGCACCTACCATATATGGTACGCTATGCATTTAAGGGTTAGTTATCACATACATGCATATAAAAGTTAAAAAACTTTAGTTATCTTAAAACAGCTTTTAGGCCAAATTTATCATTACATTCTAAAGATTTTATTTGTGTTTTTATCGAACAATCATTTATTAGATACTATAAAAATTATTTTAATCGAACTAACAGTCATTAGCAAAGACCGATATTCTTGTAAATTTACAATTCGATCAATGGTTTTTCTTAAGCAAACGTGACGATACAATAGATAGATCAATATAATCAGATAATTGATGACATATTTTTTGGCTATTACCTCATTAAATTAAGTATTAAAAAATTCGTAAAATATTTGCAATTATTTTTATTGAGAAGTCATAAACATTTTTGGCGCTAATGTGAAAAATATTTAAACATGCTGACGTGATGGGAAAATTCTTAGCTCAGACTCGATGTTAGCAGCTCACAATCGAAAGAATTGGCAGTAACACCATACTGGTAACAGTGAAAATTTACAGTCTTGTAAAGAAGTGCTAGCCAATTTATCCGCTTTTAGACCGCATATAATTTTTTCAATATTTTTGAGCGGTGTTTTTTTTTTTATTCTGCTTGACACCTTTCAATTTCTCGTGAGTTGACAAAAAATAATCCTCAACTTTCAAAAAAAACTGTAAAAATTTTGAAAAATTTATGAATTAAAAATAAATGTTACTTTAAACTGGATGACAAAGGCTATCTCGCAATAAAGTTCGGAACAAAAAAAAAATAGCTTCCTTACAATACTTTCAAAATATTTTAGTTCACCTGAATAGAGGTGAGTGCGGGCTGTGCTTTTTTACGTGGCCCACGGGCCTTTCCTTTCCGGCAACGTGCGGGCCCGGGCCTAACCACAAAAGCACGAAAATTAGAGGCCCGAAGAGGCACGGAAAACACCACATAAAATACATTTTTAGGGTAATTTTTATAGATACATATAAATTATTATTCATTCTTAAAGATCGAATAGAGTTGTTAACATCACAACTTATCCCTAAAATATTAGCACCATCAGAAAGTCCTACAATATGCAACAATTCTAACCAAGCAAAAAGGAAATTAATCAAGTACCCGTCTACACTCCATAGAATAATTAAAAATTGTAACATTATTGGAATCGAAACTCGAGTTTTTATTTGGATATTTTAATTAGTCTTTTGTTAAATCTAGATTCTGGTTTCCACATCAGGAAATATTTTGAGTGATAGACGCACAAGCTTGATAAGCACAAGCTTGGAAAAAATTTTGTTCTTACATAAAAATATGTAAAATTATTATTGCAAAAATGTGATTGTGGCTTTAAAAAAAAAAATATTCGTGCGGGCCCGGGCTTTTTCCAAATTCTTGTTTCGTGTTCGTGTCAAGCCGGGCCTCAAAAATTAGGCCCGTTCCCATCTATACACCTGATATCGAGTGCTTATCTATGTAAAAGCGACTTTGCAATAACATATATCCTTAGCTATGACCCTGCGTTTGCTTATACGAATAAATATATTAATATGCCTAAAAGTATGCAATTGTCAATTCTACTGAAATAATTTCCATCTTTTTAAACTGACTGTGTCTCATTATCTTTAGTTATCAACTGTTGGTTGTTTTTGTTTTCAACGAACGCTTTCGAAGTTATCTTCTTTTTTTTGCAATGATCCAGTCAATAATATTAAAATCAGTTTATGTAAAATTAAAAACAAATAGCAGAAACTCTTGTTTAAAACATATTAGGTCAGCGCCACTGAAATCTGTAGCGAAACTGTTATTCAGCAGATATTGAAGATGGGAACTATGTCTCAGTTTCAGTAGTCAACCTAGACACAAAGTCAGCTTAAGTTAATGCATTAAATAAAGATACATTAATATTGAAATCAAGAGGTAAATTAATGTTGGTGCTCTGCGTTGGTCACGCCTCGCCATTTTTTGCCCAAAGCAGTCCAAATCATTTCTAGTGCTTGTGTCAAATCCACTTGTATGGCTGGTATTACAACGTCTTATTAAAATCGGCCCACCTTTTCTCTGAAGGTGTTTCGAGCCATTTTTAGTCTTTACATAATCTTAAAGGGGAATTTTGCCTTACGAGGTTCGAAAAATCGATTTTTTTATTGCTTAAATCAATACCTAAGACATTCAAGTATATATGCAGAAAGTTACATGGACCAATTCAAAATATTTCATCCGAACTTAAGCAAGTGTCTCGATGCACAGATCTTCTACTTTGAATTTAAAAGTTTTCCTATCGGAAACTTTGAACGCGTTTTTTTTTAATTTTAGTGTTAACGATGAAGGACCTATTGAATCCATTTTACTATTTGAACTAAAAAGATTTAAAAAAAAAACATTTTCAAGCGGCTGAACTGATTTTGTTGTTAAAAAACCTTTTTTTAAACCTTCTTGAAAATTGACGTTTACTTTTTTTCTGGTTCTTCTCAACTCACTCAAGAAATTAATATTTTTTTTGTTTCGGCACGAAGATTGAGCTTGCACTTCAAATCTGCTTGTAACTCGGCTTTTAATAAGTCTTTTCATGTTGTAGACCTTTCCTTAAGCCCTAAAAAGTTCGTTGGGCTCAATTTTTTCCCCATTTCAAAAACATTTCACAAAAACAGCTTCTTTTTGGTCTCATAAGGCAGGATCCCCTTTACTAACCTTGCCAAGGGGTTGTGCACTAAAAGTACAACTGCTATTTTAAGAATCATTATGTATACTATATTGCATTATTATCAGGACTATAGCTGTGTGCAGAGCTTCAACTAAATTGGATAACTTCCAGTTAAGTTTCAATCACATCGAATATAAAAAACCATTGAAAAAGTTTAAAGATTAACGTTAAGTATTACAGTGGCGTTACCATTTACAGCGCTACACTTCTGCGCATAAACTCTACTATACATTTTCTGTCATACCAGCCAGTAAAGATATTCACACATCGAAAATGCGATGTTTAACAATATTTTTTTTTTTTATTTTATAATTATTCAAAGTTGTTATCGATATCTTGAGATGTTCCTAATAACAAATGAGGCATGTTAGTATTATCTTTTTTTTAAAAAAAAAAAAAACCTTTACGATTTTGATCTGTCGATGACTCTAACAGTTAGACATTTTTGTGATAACCATTCAAATTCCTTTAATTCTCCAAAAAAGTTTCTGTTGTCAAACTTTCAGAGCAGATAAGAAATATAGAACATCTATGCAGTATAAAACTGTGTTTGCGAAAAGCTACCACTTTATATCACATTTAGTGCTTGTGCCGTCAATATCTGAACTGCGCAATAATATTTTCAAGTTTTCTTACAAATTTTTTATACCTACGCAGAAAAATGAGGAACTTTGTCTCCTTGTTTACGTTTTGTGTGATCTTACTGCAAACGCTAACTGTGGAAGGCCGTTATCAAAAACGTTACGAACGTTTCATCTGTCATAACCTACATGGTGTACTCGTACCGAAGCTCGACTCATGCACTGAATTCTATATGTGTGAAAAAGGTAAAGCCATTCTGAACTCTTGCGGTCCAGAATATCATTTCAACCGTCAAACGCACGTTTGTGATATACCATCGCGTGCTGGTTGCATCTCATATGGACCACTTGAAGTTGCACCTGAGCTGCCATTTGAAGATTTGTGGCCTGTTTTGCCTCCACAAGTCATACAACCAGCTGTCCCTTATGTACCAAAACCACAAAACCCTATGGAAGTAATACCTGATCCAATCGCAAGATGGAATTGCATTGGACGCCAAAATGGTGAACTCTTGCCTGCTCATGATTCGTGTTCGCATTTTTTCGTTTGTATTCGACAAAACACTTATAGACGCACCTGCCCCATTGGCATGCATTTCAATCCAGTAAAAACGTTGTGTCAAGATGCAGCTTTGGCAGGTTGTATTGCTCCTTTGGTGCCTGATGATACTACAGATGAGCTGAAGGAAAGTCAACTATGTAATCATATTGCCGATGGTGTATTTCTACCGCATACAAGAGATTGCAATAAATTCATCACTTGCAGCCATCAGAAAGCCATTGAAATATCCTGTCCCATTGGTTTACATTTCAGTTTGGCTCAAAGGCGTTGCGAATGGCCACAGGTTGCCCAATGCCAGCTTTATCCAATTGCCTTACAGCATTAAGCACGAATAAAAGCGAGGAGTTTCCTTCTTTCTTTCGTTCATCAAAATTCTGTAAATTTTATGCTTTAAACAAGACGTCCTTCTTTTTTGTTAAGTTCAGAGTTAATTAATAAATTTTATTCTGAGACTTGTTCGAGCTCTCTATTCTGAAATAGAAAAGAATAACGCCTTTGTTGTATGGTAAAATTTTTTATGTAAATATGAAATAAAACCAATTGTATTATTCAGAAAACGAGAGCATTCGTCATTTTTTGGTAAAGTGAATTACTTTTCATGCATAAAATTATGCTATGACTTTTTGTATGAACTAACGTTACTGCACGAATGTAGTGGATATATCAAAAAAACTACAGCCACAGTGCACTCCTAAAAATACTAAAGAGTCATTCCAAATGAAAACGCCTAAAAAAATATTCTTGTTACTCCATTCTATTAGACTTAGCTCAAACTTTGTGAGAATCTTCTTTAGGGCTCCAAAGAAGAAAACTCAACGGCATTTAATTTTCGAATGCGTCAATTCCCGCCTGCCCGAACCGAAGTACATAAGCCTCATTTTAATGCTATAATATTTTAAGTTGCAGACATTTTCCTATTAAAGATATTTAAACGTTCAAGAAAGCATTTCAAAGCTAACAGTTGATATTACTTGTGTAAAGAATGTAAATTTTTCACAATCAATACACCCGTAAAATAGCACCAGAATCCAGTGTGTTAGATAAATATCCATTTAAGTTTTTAGTGTAGGCTTTCTTTTTTTGGAACCCTAAAGAAAACTCTCACAAGGTTGGAGCCAAATCTAAAATAAACTGGCCTTATCGATTAGATGCTTTCATTTGGAATGACTCCTAGTCAAAAAAGTTTTTAAATTTTACACTCATAACAAATCGTCGTCTGAGTTCTCTTTTGCTCCATAAGCATACGTTTTATCATGCGTATGGAGCAAAAGAGAATTCAGGCGACGAAATTTCAGTTAGATATTGAGAAGAAAAAAATGTCACATAGATTTAGGAGCTAACTTTGACTGTAGCATCGATTTGTTTCAGCTTCATAATAAGGGGGTAATAACTTTTTTGATTTTCACATAAAATATGCAATCATATATTTAGTTCAGGTTGAGAGTGCGGAAATATACTAAAAATTTATAATTTTCAATGCCTACAAATATGTTTACATATTGCATACGAAAATAGTTCAAAGGAATTATTTTTACACTATTAAAAAAAAATGCAAACTTGCTCAAAATAGCTTTGAGTACTTTTGGATATCTGATAGCAATCTTTATGCTTAAAGACCCAAACGTTAGTATACTGAAATATATTCTGAGTATGAACTCTAAAACTGAAGAAAAATATATTTTCAAAGCGCCGGGCAGTTTTTTGTCATTTCGAAAAAAGTGGATCCGTGAGGTGTCCGATTTTGTTAATTTTTTTTTTGTCTTGTGGGTTATATTTGACTTATTAATGATTAACAGAAATACAATTCAATACAAGCCGAAAGAAGTTTCAAAATTTACTAAAAATAAATTAATTAATTTTAAAAATGCTTCTTACCTCTGTAAATATACATAAAATCTATAGAAAAAATTCAGATAACAAATGTTCGTCAAAAGTATTTAAAAATGTATTATAACTGAAATGGGATCTCAGCACCGCCAATTTTTCTGCCATAAAAATGGCAGCTCTAAAAATTTCATATATAACATCTAACACTTCACGACATGGTTATTTGAGGCGTCCAGTTTCAAAATCGGCCAAGTCCAAATAAATCAAATTTTGATATATTTTCACATATCAAAATCTAGATCATGCATTATCTTTCAACTATGTTTTTAGATTAAAAAAAAAAAAACGGCGGGTTGCACTCCGGGAGTGCCGACAGAAGTGAAAACAAATCGTTTAATGGCAAGTTAGTGTGTTAGTTGGTATGTGTGCGTTTTCTTATTATATGGCATTGCAATGGAAGACAAAAACGGAATATGTATTCAAATTTTACTCTCGCTCTCATTCTCAATTTGTCAACGCAAAAACGCGGAATTTGAAAGAAATAAACATGTAAGCATAACAATCGTTGAATGAGAATGGAATGTGTCAGTTAGTGTGTCTGCTTTGCCTTTTGTCTTCCACTTGGAATATTTATTTAAAAGAAACAATAGAACATTCAAATTTTACTATCGCATTCATGACGGGGAATCCCGATGACGGTCGGTGTCGTGAGCTTATACTTTATTCCTCAGCCGCACAACGTGCCATAAGAAGCTTTCACTTCAAAAATTGCTGGAAGAATATATTCGGCTCAGTAGCCTCAACTGTGAATAATTAAATTTGAGCTAAGTATTCCTAATGTTTGAGAACAACAATTTATTCTGATTGCAGTAAGAAACATCATTGCGAATTAAGTAAGTATGAGAAAAAATCTGGTAAAGAAAGTACCTGGACCTGTGACTAAATAGCTTAAACATAATTTTTCTAAAATTTAACTTAAAAATCTGTTTCTACCTACAGACACTATGACACCACATTTATCAAAATCGGCTTATTCGTTGCCGAGTTATGGCTGTTAGAATATTCAAACTGCTTAAAACGCCATCTAGTGAAAGTTTATCAAAACACAAATGACTTCAAAAAAATCTGCTTGTTCTTAAAAAAACTATTACACCTCATTTGTCTAAATCAGTTTAGTAATAGCCGAGATATAACGTTTTAAAGTTTTTCAAAAAACCAAATTTGCTTGCTGCTGGTTCATGGTGGCCTGGTATTTCAGATTTTTCCCTACTTTGGGCTGCTGGCTCTGCTTTCGGCTGCGCTTGCAGAGAAAAATTTGCTGACTGAGCAACAGCTAACCGGAAGTCAACATATGTATGCTAAAAATTTATAATTTTTTTCCGAAAAAATGCATACTTTCCTGGGCCAATTTTTTCAAAAAACGTTGCCTACTTTTAGGCGCTTTTGATAATTTACTCCTAAAAGTATGCAACACTTTTCGACAAATTTCAAAAATAGCGTCTAAAAGTAGGCAACGTTATCTGAAATTTTTAAAATCTTTGCCTAATTTTAGGCGCTATTTCAAAATTTGTCAGAAAGTGTTGCATACTTTTAGGGACAAATTATTAATAGCGCCTAAAAGTAGGTAACGTTTTTTAAATTTTTTGAAATCGAGTTCGTTTTCCAAGTCTTCAAAATTCTAAAATCGAGTTCGTTTCCCAAGTCATCAAAATTCCAAAATCAAATTCGTTTCCAAAGTCTTCCAAATTTGAAATCGAGTTCGTTTCCCAAGTCTTCAAATTTCTGAAATCGAGTTTGTTTCCCAAGTCTTCAAAATTCTAAAATCGAGCTCGTTTCCCAAGTCTTCAAAATTCCAAAATCGAGTTCGTTTCCCAAGTCTTCAAAATTCCTAAATCGAGTTCGTTTCCCAAGTCTTCAAAGAACATTCAAATTTTACTATCGCATTCATGACGGGGAATCCCGATGACGGTCGGTGTCGCGAAATTATACTTTTTTCCTCAGCCGCACAACGTGCCATAAGAAGTTTTCACTTCAAAAATTGTTGACAGAAATATTACATTTTTTTAATTTTTCTTTGATGCATGGATTTCAAAACCAGCCAAGTCCATGAACTTGCTTTCAAATCCGGTCCAACGCCTTGAAATCAAAACCGGCCCAGTCCACTTTTTTTCAAACAAAATTCGTTGAATACTATGTCAAAACCGGCCAAGTCCAGTACGTTGGTATCATAACCGGCCAAGTCCAAAATTGTTTTCTCAAAAACATAGGCAAATGAAGCTCGAAAAGTCTGATCTGGCGTGCTTTGAGTAAGAAATTTTATAAGCTATTATGTGGGAAATACTTTTAAATTTTACAATGAACATAGATGAAGATAAACGTTTTTCCATTTTTTTCCAAAAGTATGAAAAAGGGGCTTGGCTGGTTTTGCAACTGGGCGCCTCATTTGTTAAGACTCACTTTAAAAATGTAGAAAGTTTTACTGCAAGCTCCGCAGAATTTTTGGTCACAATAATGCCCCAAATGAGTCTTCAATTCGAAAAATCATAAAAGAATTTGAGAAAACTTGCTCGACTGTGAACACTAGGCCACCCATCCCTCATCATAGTGCGGCAAATAGTATTACTGAATACTCTGAGACATCAATTGGTTTTTTTCGCTAGAATTAGGCGTTTCAAGAAGAATTTTGTAGCGGATTAACTAATTGGTTGAATAGTAGCTAATAAACGACAATTTTGCTTTTAAGAGAACCAGAGAGTGACAAACGATAACCTATTGCATTTCCCTTGCGACACAGTTTGCTGCAATCTATATAATTTTGTAGTGATTGGGCAGTATTCTTTTAAAAATGCCGCTCAATAAGCGAGTACATTACAGAATTCGACAACGAGATCGCGAGATTTGACCATATCGCTCACTTACTTCAAGACTGGCATTTTCCGTATATCTCAAAATTGGCACAAACGATTTCCTTAAAAATTTTGGTGATGATGCCGCTGAAAGCAGTCATCAATACAAGCTCAGCCACTTAACTGAAAATCTAAATAAAGGGCGTGGCACCGCCTACAATATTTATAAACGTTATATTTAGAGAACTACCAACGTAATCGCTATGAAGTAGATGTACTTGCTATAAGGTCTCTTATTACAAAAATTTGGTCTTATAGTACCTGTGGGCGTGGCACCTCCCATATTAGCAAAAAATGTTTATTGTTATAGATAGTGTGCTATGAGAGTAATCTTCATAAGATTTGGTGTATAGATGTCAGTTTCTATAAGATTTAAAAATAAATAAATTTTGACAGGATTGCATCAGTGGGCGTGGCACCTCCCATATGAACATAAATTTGTAAGCGCTGTTTTAAGTGAACTATTGCAATTGCAATTGCTATAAAATTTAATGTAAGTAGTTCAGTTAATACAGAGTATATCTGAATCAAGATTGTTTGAAATAGCAACAGTGGGCGTGGCACCTCCCATACAAATAAAATACGGTAAGTGTCATATTTATCGAAATATGTGAGCAATCATAGTAAGATTTGGTGTTAGGGGTTTGCTTATGAAAAGCTATTTCTGGATCAAAACCGGGCTGGATTGTACCAGTGGGTGTGTCACCGCCCTAAATTTTAAATTTAACTCCGGCATATATCGCAAACTATGCAAGCTATTGTGGTTAAATTCAAAATGAGAATTCTGATCACAAATATAATTTCTTGAACCAAAAGTGGGTGAAATTGGAGAAGTGGGCGGGGCATATTTCAAATTTTTCATTTCTATTCGATTTTTTCAACATTTTCCATATTTTTTCGACTTTTTCAACCATTTAACAAATTTCAATATATCCTATATGTACATATATGTTCGACTTTTTCAACCTCTTTCAACTTTCTTTATAAGTTTTTTTATTTTTTCGACTTATTCATCAATTTTGAATAGTTTCAAATTTTTTCAACATTTTTCAACCTCTGTCAACCTTTCTAACATTTCACAATTTTTTCGTCTTATTCAACCTCTTCAACGTGTTTTTAAGATTTATTGAAAAGGTACTTTCAGTGCAGTGTAGGGTTCAGTGAGTTTCGGCCTGGCCGAAGATAACACCTTAACTTGTTTGTTTTTATCCCCACCAAGAATTTTTCGTCAAGATCCGATTTCCATTCACATAAATCGGCGAAAATGGCACTGGATTGGACACACGTTACGAAAACCATCAACTGAAGTCTGTCGACAAGAACTAGAGTGGAATCCTTAGGGTAGTAGAAAATGGGGCGCAGGAAATACTTTAATCATAAAAATGTTGGCGAGAATTGAAGGCACTTGCTACAATTCGTGCACATTGGAAGAGTTTTATAGGGGCCCTATGCTCCGTGAGGAGATAAAGGACACAAGAAGAAGAATTTTCCTTGTGAGGGAGAAAAAGATAAATATTGTAAAACAGTGTAATTGCATAATAATGTTTTCAGAATCAGCGCGTCATGTTATTTAAGAAATGATCGGTTTCTCCGCACCAATGCTTTTTTGAATTTGTAGAGGCCCTATGAGGAGATAAAGGACACGAGAGAAGGTCTCGGCTAACCAAAAACTTGTTAATATGATGGCAGAACGACTATTTGCTATTTTTGTTCGATTCAATATCGGGTGCCCATATTTTGTGCTTTACAAGCATCCTTTAAAGGTTGCTTTCCATTTTTAAGCATTTGCTTTGCCATTGGGACTTTTCTTCAATCTTTTTTAATGGATTCAAAAAAAACATATCTTTTTGAGCACATATTATTAAGGATATATTCGTATAAAACTAATACCGTGCTAATTTATATTTTTATATTTTCGGTAATTTACGTTATTTTTCTTTAAGTTTCTGGCTGTGTGCATGTGGGCATTTTGCACTCGCATCTTTAAAATTTCTCCAATACATTTTTTTCGAAACATCGTAAATTGAAATTTAATACACAGCAGAAATTTATTACGGCAGGAAAACTGGAAAGTTTAAATATACGATGTTTTTAACTAAAAAAAATATATCGATATAATTCAAAGTGAGATTTAAAGGGAAAATATTAAGTTTTCAACTATGTAATTAAATACATTCGGAAAAGTTTGAAGTTGATTAAAATTGACGATTTTAATGTACATATACCACCCATATATTTTGAAAAAGCAGAAACTTAGACATCTGCCTCTTGTATTTTCAACAATATGGGGAATTACTGAAGACAACAAAATTATGAAAAAAAGATTAAATTATTTAATAGAGTTTTTTTTACACACGGTGGCTAATTGTGGTTTGTTTTAAACACTTGGCAACTCAAATATAGTTTATTAAGATACTGGTATAAAAATCAAGTACAAAACTTTAAAATCGGTCCTGCCCTTTTTGAGTTACGTACTATTTATCAAAAATAGTCTCAAAAAGGTTGCAATTGGCTCGCATTCAGAACCAAATGGTTATTATGCAACTATGATGCAGGACTTACCTCGTGAACCATGCCATTGGTTGTTTACTGAAATACTCACCACTTTCTTTGACAGTTTTCATTGTATACTAATTTTTGTGTTCCCATTGATTTTGTGGTGATTCCACTTTCTCAGAGAAATTTCAGCTTTTACTTTCTCAAATCACGCGATTTGACGTTTGCTAAAAATATTTCGAAAAAATAAACAGAATAACAATCTATTACAATTTGCTTTTATTGTCGGTAATTTTAACTAAATCTTTATGTTCTTTAAATAAATATAAAAAAAAAATTAAATTTTAAGAACGAATTATATTAAAAAAATCAAATTGATTACATTTTATGACAGCATATTTGATATATGTAACTCATTATGCAAAACCACCTAAGAGCTGAGTACTCGAATGAAAGACATTACTCAGGCTTCTCAAATTTTTATTTATAGATTTTTTTACTTTTTTTTTTTATTGAACAAAATTTAGTTTTCATCATTTGATAACTTTTAATTTAATTCAGAACCAAAACCCCCAAAAATATTCTGACTATTCATTTAAGACTTAAAGAGTATTTATTACATATCACCATCAAAAACTTTCACACTTACAGCACTGAATTTCTCGCAAGGTAGTTACCCGTTAATCAGCCTGCGGCCGTTCACTAAATATTTGGGTGCTCGTTAAATGTCAAATAATCGTTAAAGCACTAATAAGGCACTTGGTGGTCATCGTTTATTATGCGGCTTATTAAAACTGTATCACTCGTAAGCTTTCTGAATTATTTAATTAATTAATACATTCAGTGCCGAATTAAGGTAGGGCTCTATCTAGGGTGCCCCCAAAATATATTTAACTAAGTATTTACTAGGGGCTTAAGATAGAATAAGGTTCTCGTGGTATTTTTAAGAGAAACAACACGGAAGAACCTTATTTTTTGGTCACAAATAAAAAGAAGATATTGAGGATCCCATGCAACGTGAAAATTTATTGATGTTTTGAAGGTTTTTAGTCTTATTTTTCTCATCAGTAATTTGATATTTTTTGCATACATTTATAGGAATTATTATTAATTGTTCCTTATTGTGGTTATAAAAAAATTCCTTTTTTTTTATGTGAGACCATTTCTACTTTTTTTAGCCCCGGGCGCCGTGCAGTCTCAATCCGCCGCTTAATATAGTATTGCTACTAGTTATGATCTAATAACTTACATCAAAACAACTTTCCTTAGCGAATCGCCAATTATAGCGATCACTCTGCTCACTTACCTCAAAATTACAACTATTCCTTGCAGTTTATGTACTCGTATGTGCCAATCATTTTAAGTGTATGAACACCTTTATATTCATCATATAAATAATTATCTATTTGCCGAAATTGTCCGAAGTTGTACTTCTTGTCTGATTTTTTAAATAATATGTATTGTAACTTTATTGTTTACTTCAATGTCGGCGTCTACTTAACACAAAAAATTTGTATTTCTGAGTATAATGAAACAATATATGGAGGAGCTATTAACAACTTGTGGTATTTTTTCACAAACAAAGAAAGACTGTTGCTGGTGCCACTAAAGGTTGTGATATTATCAGTTTGTAACCAAGATTTTAAGCGCTGATAATGTCGGAACATGATGTTCTTGATTCGGAGTCCATTATTTTAATGAATTAAAAGAAATTTGTTATATAAACGATGCCTCTGCAAATTTGGCAATATCAGTTTCGGTAGTTCGTTAACAGAGAAACATCAATTTTTATTTTGAACTTGTGCCACTGGAACTATGAAAACTATAGGTTTGTAAAGAAAACAAAATATGAAAACGAAAATATCAAAAAAGGATACTCTCAGATATTTTAATAAAAATGTGTAAACAAATTTTGTGTTTTCCTTCTGTAGCGATTATAACCGTTTTGATCCTTGGACTAGCAAGTGGACTTACCAATGGCGCAAATATCCAGCAGCGTAGTCTAAATCTTGATTTATATCAAAAATACATTTGTCGCACTAGAGCTGACGACACCCAACTTATTGTACCTGGAAGCTGTTCACAATATTACGTTTGCACAAATGGTGTGGCAAATGTTGTAACGTGTCCTAATTTTTATGATCCTGTTACGGGCAGCTGTGTGGCAACTTCAAATTGTGTTGAGACATCAACTCTTGCTCCAACTATACCTGAAGGTTGTGTTGGCGATTGTTGTGGAAAGCTAAGTGGTTACGTTGTTTCCTCAACAAATGCAGCAATCTATTATCAGTGCTTAAATAATCAGCAAATCTCGTATGGTGAATGTCAAAATGGTCAAGAATTTAATTTGGCTAAATTGCAATGTGATGTAGCGTCAACTTGTGAATCTGGAGATTGTACCACAACTCCTTGTCCAATCACAACTACACCTTGTGCTGAAATTACAACTACACCTTGTGCTGAAGTTACAACTACACCTTGCACTGAAAGTACAACAACCTGTTCGACCACAACTTGTTCGACAACAACCTGTTCGACTACAACCTGTTCGACTACAACCTGTTCGACTACAACCTGCTCTACTACAACAACTTGTTCAACAACCACAACTTGCTCAACAACCACAACCTGCTCAACTACAACAACGTGTTCGACAACAACAACTTGCTCGACAACCACAACTTGCTCGACAACCACAACCTGTTCAACTACTACAACTTGTTCAACTACTACAACTTGTTCAACTACTACAACTTGTTCAACTACAACAACCTGTTCAACAACAACAACTTGTTCAACTACAACAACTTGTTCAACTACAACAACTTGTTCAACCACCACAACCTGCTCAACTACTACAACTTGTTCAACTACTACAACTGGTTCAACTACCACAACCTGTTCAACAACAACAACTTGTTCGACTACAACAACTTGTTCAACTACAACAACCTGTTCAACAACAACAACTTGTTCAACTACAACAACTTGTTCAACTACAACAACCTGTTCAACAACAACAACTTGTTCAACTACAACAACTTGTTCAACAACAACAACTTGTTCAACAACAACAACTTGTTCAACTACAACAACTTGTTCAACAACAACAACTTGTTCAACTACTACAACCTGTTCAACTACAACAACTTGCTCGACAACCACAACTTGCTCGACAACCACAACTTGTTCAACTACAACCACTTGTTCAACTACAACAACTTGTTCAACAACAACAACTTGTTCAACTACAACAACTTGTTCAACTACAACAACCTGTTCAACTACAACCTGTTCAACTACAACCTGCTCAACTACAACCTGTTCAACTACAACCTGTTCAACTACAACCTGTTCAACTACGACCTGTTCAACCACAACAATCTGCCCAAGTACTACCACTTGCTCGACTACAACGTGCTCCACGACAACCTGCACGACAAGTGTAGCAACCCCTGCAAGTGTTATTGAAGAAAATAAGCCCATTTTAACAGAAAACGAAAATCACAACCAGAATCAGAATAACTTGAACCAAAATACAGTTTGTGAAAATATACCAAGTGGTTCCTATGTACGTGCCCATCTAAGCTGTAGTCATTTCTACTACTGTTTCAATAGTAGGGCTCTCTTGATGACTTGTGGAAAATTGCATTTTAATGAGAAAACAAAATTATGTGATGAGCCCAGCAGAGCCGCATGCAATCCATATTTTATTTATTAAAATTTTGATTTTTAATTCAATCAAGAATTTTCCAAATAATTGTCAGCATTCCATAAAGATAAGATAATAGATGTACTATAGTCTATCGTCAGGAATACTAACTTAAATATTTGAGAAATATATGTTACTATATGCTATGATGTCTATAGGAATATCAAGTATATTTTCCGAATTTCTTTATTTTTACACTCGAACCTTTGGCACACACTACATACAGTCAAAGAACATTCAATAAACTTCAGGTTTTTTATAAATACTTAATTTTTTTTATTATTGGAAGAGCAAAATTTTTAGGAGATCGAAAAATTTTGTCAACACCGTGTTGCTGCATTGAGACATACTGCCATACAGAGTCTCTGAAGTTTTAGTGTAAAATTTGAAATCTAGCATGCGCTAACGTTGATTTAAAACGACATATGTTTATGTTTTTGGGTTGTTTTGGCTAAATAATGGTATTTTTATTGATTGTAATGTCCTCTTTGAGAACATGTAACAAATTTTGGAACAGATTTTCTATAGCTGCCATTCGCCAATATTTTTTTTTTTTTTTTTAGAGCAAACCGTGTTATTAATTTAAAAAAATGTTTAAAAAGTTTCTAGTTTCAGTGACATAGCCATCGCATTTATCTTTTATAAAAATCAAAACTTGGGAATTCCTATAATGATTTCCTAAATATGGGTGAAAGCTAATTTCATAAGCCGCAATATTGGTATATACAGTTTTGAAATCTATTTCATAGTTTTCCAGGCATTACTATTTTTCTGAAACATTGTTCGAAAACATCAGGCCCGTGCGCAGGAATCATCCATGGGGGGGGTTTTAACTCGAACATTTCTTATTAGATTATTTTCATAAAAAACGTCAAACAACGGTTTACTTTTAATATAGACATTTAATTATAATTAAATACATAAATACAGGTGTTTATTATCTTTTCGGAAATCGGCCAAAAAATTAAGAATATTTGATTTGTTTTCTTATTTTTAATATTTTTTTTTTTTAAATTTTTTTTCGATTTTCCTTATTTCCATTAAAAAAATAAATGAGAAAAAAAATAAAATTTGATTTTTGGTCTAAAAATTTTCAAAGTACTTTATAAGCAAGTAATTACAATATTTTGCTTCAATAACTACACGGTTAGAAATTTTGGAATAAAATGACTACACCAGAATTGTATTAAAATTCAATACTGTCTAGACATTAAAATTCATTTTTAATACAAATTTGAATTTAAATTTAAAAACTCGTTTTTATTAAGATTTAAAAAAAAAATTTTACGATACGCTGCTTTTGTGCTGCGTTCTTAAAACTTTATATGAGAACTTAAGTTTTTTACCTGTCACCGATCAGAATTGAACCTAGGTCGTCGTCCTGCGTCATGCCATTGTTCATATACGCTCATCTTTACCAACTGAGCTACTGTCATTTCCATGAACGACTAAATCTCAATTACTGACTTTTCCGTCAAAATTAAATATTGAACTTTCATTTCATGTTGTTGTCAATTGATAATTTAAATATACTTTTAGCCAAACGAAATACGATACTACGTTGGCTGATGTCGTTAAACTGCTCATGCAACCATTGTACTGAAAGGGAACCAGGTTCGAATCTCAGTGCATACGACATATTTTTTTTTTTTTTTAATTTAATAAAGAAAGTATTAAAATATAATACAGTATGGTTTAAAAATCAAATGTAATACTTGCGATATTAAAATTTAATACAAACTGTCTTACAAAATTTTGTAATCTATTCAAAAGTATTAATTGTAATCAAAATTGTATTAAAAATCTTTGTAATACTTCGATTGTATTAAAATATATTCCAAGACTTCTAACCGTGTAGACAGTGCATGATTAGCTTAAAAAAATTAAAAAATTAAATTTTGATAACTTTTGGGCCAAACATACAAACATTTTTTATTCTCATTTATTTTTTTAATGGAAATTCATGTAGTGGCATTGACAATTTCAAAACAACAAAGGACTTGAGCTGTTACACAAGAAAAACCAAAGCTCTACTCGCGGAGACGCCACAGTTTTTCTCCTTATGTATAGGCTTAAAAAATAGCGGTCAATTCTTTTCGACACTTCCTTTTGTGTACATATAGAAAATAAGGAAAAAATTTAATTTTCTTAATTTTTTTGGCCAAATTCCGAAAAATTAAAATTTTGCAGCTCTGGTAGTAACCCTAAGACTATTTTTTTTTATTATTTTTTAAATGAGGATATACTCGAATGTGAACGAATTTTCGAAGGTCGAGTGTTTTGAAGTATTCTAGAACATGCCATTTGTCTAGTGTTAATGATATGATTCGATATTCAGTTATCATTACGTAAGTAGCAAATTCTGCGAGGTACTTGAAAAAACTCGTCCAAAACCTTTTTCAACTTTGATTTCGATATCGTGATGTATATTAAGCGAGGTTGAGCCGTTCAGCCGATAATTGGACATAGTTGATCTGAGGTATGTCCTTAGACGACGTAGCACTGAAAAGGAGCGTTCATTTGTTGCTATTGTCACAGGCAAAGCTGTCAAAACACGAAGCATTTTTGATGTCTTGCCCCGCAAAGCGTTGACGTTGGTCTTTTTAACTTCATTTATGTCACGTGAACTATCATGCAAAATTGAATGATATGGTACAAATAGATTTGTGCATGAATTTTCGTTGAAGCTGATTTTATTGATGCCGGAGCTATGCTTAAGCGCGCAGTGAAAAAAAGGTCGTGTTACTTAGCCTTAGCGACGCGCAGTGGTCCCAAATCGTGTTTTTTGGTTCAAAAATAACTAGAGTGCGCAAATCTTGAGAAAATAAAAAACTCGTGCTCTGATAATTTATTGGCATTTCAGTTCTTTTATTTAAAAAAAAAAAAAATTTGTTTTGTCTTTTTGATTTTTCATTCAAATGTCAATAAAAATCTATGTGCGAAAACTCCCAATGGGGGGGGGTTTAAACCCCCAAAACCCCCCCCCCTTGCGCACGGGCCTGGAAAACATAGTTATTTTTTCCAAAAAAAAACGCGTTGTTGACCTATAGTTTTATTAACATATTTAAAACTCTACATTTTTTTCCTTTAAAAATTATTTAATATTTGTACTAAATTTTTTAATATGAAATTTTTATAAAAATACGAAAAATATAAAAAAAAAGGCAATCTCACCTTGACACCTATAACGTTCTTAGCTATCAATAGATTCCTCTCAAATAAATTTAAGCATCTAGGTATAGCTATTGAAGTTGTAGATAATTTATTTAATATTCATTTGAAAATAATTTCAATAACATCCCTTAGTCCAAACGGAATTTATTACGACTAATGTTAAGTCACCTTTGCGAGAATTACAAAATCATCGGTTGTTGCCTCGAAAACCTAACCAAAGATGATTTTTAAAAATTGATTTTTGATATCTGGGGACCATACCACATACAAATTTTATAAAGGAGTTCGGGTCACTGAGGTGTTTATGAATTTGGAAACTGTTGTTATTGAAAACTGCTATGTCGATTGCATACTTGTAGAATATTATGAAATCGTTGAAAAATCTGAAGATCCACCACACCAATTATTTCTGAAAATATTTCAAATGATTCAAAAAAACGCCTCGCAAAGTATCTGTTGTTACTAGTTTCCGGGCATTGTTTTGGATTATTAACTTTTAGAGCTAACTTACTTTGGATGCCGTCTTGAATGTTATTTTTCCTCTGTTCAATCTCTACTTTTTATTTTCTGCAACTCGCACTTGCCAACTATTAACTACTCCGACTCCATATCCAATATGAAGAAGGCGTTCCTTAAAACGCAATGTTGGCATTCCGTATGATAAATATGATTTATGAACTGGTTTCAAAAGTATAAGATCTTTAGATAAATAACATCGCATAGCAGACTTCGTATCAGTTATTGCATTAGATACTTTTCTGTCAATCATTGTAAAAATAGTTTGTACTGTACAAATAGATTCATTTTTTTTTTTTTTTTCAACTATTTCTTTCCTCAGAAGCAGGCAGAAGCAAGTTGGCTAATGGAATGCGTGTCTGCGAGAATTTGAATTCGAATTCAATCGATGGACGACGCCTTTCGTTTGGGCATTCTGCTATATAGATGCCTCTGCAGCACTTTAAGAAACTTCAGAAGTGCAGTCCGTAGAAAGATCTGTGCTTGATAAATCAATCTAAATGTTCAAAATGATAAAATACCTCGAGTGAAATGAACACAATCTACACAAAATTCTTGATCATTATTTTTACCCTGTGCTAGCGTATAGTTTTCTTGCAGCCATGCTTCATATTGATTGTAAAAAGCATTAAAATTACGATATGCCTTTGCCTACTTCTCTCTCATTCTATTTAAAATTAGCTTCAAGCAAATCAGTTGATTCTTTGGTCAGCGTTAGTGGCGCCCTCTGCTTCGAAGATATAGCTTTTTCCAATTGCCTCTATTTTATTATTGAATGTTGTCTTTCCTACTTCTTTCACCATATTGAAAAAAATACCTTTTGACTTTTCTTGATAAAGATATTACATTCGTTTCAACCATATTTCATGTAGATCTTACAATTACTAATACAATATTCAGAACATGCATTATACATGTACATTACAGTTCGAAAAAGAAGCAATCAATTGTTTGTCTTAAATGACAAGTAAAAAAAATTAGGATAATAATTTTTGAGGAACCACACTTTAGAAAAATTTTCTATGAAAAAATATATAAAAACGCGTTCTTACAACAAAACATTATAAATTGAATTCATAAGTAACATAAAAATAACAAATTATAATCATTCAAATAGTTATAAGAATCTACTTTTCCTTTACAAACAACGTCTTAAAAGAATTTTTCAAAACAATCTTACGAATATATCATCGAAATAATAGTGCTCCGTCAGCGGAGCGTCAAGCGCGTTTAGCGTTTAGCGTTTAGCGGTATTCCTATAAAGCCACTCTTCAATACCGGATTGAAAACAACTCGAAATGCCGATCTTCGATTTTAGCATTTTTGGCCATGAAAAGGAAACTCTGTGCATTGACTAAATTAAGCGGTGCCCGATTGACTGAATCAAAATGTTTACATTTAATGTCGAGTCAATTAAGCAGAGTCTGCTGTATTCAGGAAATGTATATTCAGAATATGTTTATTGATATCAACTCAGGATAATTTGGGGTCGCGAATCACATAAATGTCAGTGTTTTGATATAACGGTTAATTAACCTGTAATTTATTTGGTTACAAACATTAATTTAATTTAGAAAAATGCAGATATCTCGGGTTCGAAATAAGAAAATGATGTGCGGTTTACGGCATTCTTTTAAACAAATAACAGTACATTAAAAATGATGTAACACAGGATCGGCGACAAAAAAATATGGGGTGATTTCGCAACTTTAAAGTACAGTATCGGAATTTTTTAATTTTTTTCCGGTCAATTTTCAATTTTTTTGTAAGAAAAAAAAGAAGAAGAAAAACTAATCATGGATTTCGACTTCGTCGATTGATGGTAACTGTTTGAAATAAAAAAACTTGTATCACCTTAATATGCAAATTTGTCGACTCCGATTCGAAAAAAATCAGGTCTGTTAATTTAGTAAAATGCAGATATATTGGTTTTAAAATAAGATTATGATATGCGGTTTCGGCATTCTTTTGAACAAATAACAGTACATAAGAAATGATGTACAATGGGTTCGGCGGTGACATAATATTTGAGGTGTTGCAGCTAGAAAGTGAAAAATCAGTACATTTTTACTTTTGTCCGGTCAATTATCAGTTTTTTTTTATAAGAAGTAAAGAAGAAGAAGAAAAACAAATCACGGATTTGAATTCCCCGATTGATAGTTTCTCGAAAACCATACCCATTTGGAAAATTTTATAACGTCTGTAATTTGCACCATTTTTGAAATCAATATTTTGGAAAATGGGTTGTTTACTTAAAACAGAGGGCGCTAATCCAGTTTTCAATATTAACCTTAATCCTAATAATAGACTTTGTCCAGACATATATATATACACGGCGAACTGGAAGAAAAGCTTAAATGCGACAAAAATTTCAATGAAACCATCTTGTTCCTCGTAGCCAAAAGCTACGATTGATTATTTATTTGCAATCTATCTTAAATTTGACATTCAGCAAATGATATAACTACTTTAATTTAAAATAACAGGCGTAGATAAACTTCAATAGGTATACCTTCATATGAAAAAAATTATATAATAAATGTTTATCACCGACTGATTCACAATAAAACAAATACATAGTTAAATAACGAGAAGTTCATGACTTTTATTTTCTAAGATCATTAAATCATAGCTATTCCAAGACATTTTCAATCGACCTTTGCTGGTAGTACGAGTATATAGGGTTATTTTTTGCACAGATATTTGACATATATTTTCTATTTTTAACAATCGTTGTTCCCTGGCCAGTCGCAAACACCTAAATTGGTGTTAAACACTAATGGCGATTCACAAGTCTTTGTTATTTCGCATTCACACTGACATACAACATAGTCGGCACTACAAGATTTGGTTTCACTACCAAGCCAGGTGCCATCCCGCTTTTGGACACAGCGTCCACCATAAGCGCAATAAGTACCCGAAGGCCCAGCCGATGGGCCACTTGGTGGTGTGCTAGGCCAAGGACAATTGGCTTCGTCTGGAAATACACAAATATTGTCAGCAGCGTTGTATTGCAGATTATTTGGACACAACAAAATGAAAGCTTTTTGATCTTGGCAGACTATGAATCTCTGGCAGTCACCTTCTTTGGCAAAAGTGGCATTATTTGGTTTGCCGCAACAGTCAGGATCGCAACTAGTTGGTGGTGTTGTCGGCGGTGGAATTGTTGGTGGCTGTGTAGGAGGTTGTGTTGGTGGTTGAGTTGGCGGCTGCGTTGGAGGTTGTGTTGGTGGTTCGGTTGGCGGTTGAGTAGGAGGCTGTGTTGGTGGTTCAGTAGGAGGCTGTGTCGGTGGTTGAGTAGGTGGCTGTGTTGGTGGTTCAGTAGGAGGCTGTGTTGGTGGTTCAGTAGGAGGCTGTGTCGGTGGTTGAGTAGGTGGCTGTGTTGGTGGTTCAGTAGGAGGCTGTGTTGGTGGTTGAGTAGGAGGCTGTGTTGGTGGTTCAGTAGGAGGCTGTGTTGGTGGTTCAGTAGGAGGCTGTGTTGGTGGTTCAGTAGGAGGCTGTGTTGGTGGTTGAGTAGGAGGCTGTGTTGGTGGTTCAGTAGGAGGCTGTGTTGGTGGTTCTGTAGGGGGCTGTGTTGGTGGTTGTTCTGGTGTTTCACATGGTGGTTCAGTTGATGGTTCAGTTGGTGTTTGAGTTGGTGGCTGAGTTGGTGGCTGAGTTGGAGGTTGTGTTGATGGTTGTGTTGGTGGTTGAGTAGGAGGCTGTGTTGGTGCTTCAGTAGGTGGCTGTGTTGGTGGTTGTTCTGGTGTTTCACATGGTGGTTCAGTTGATGGTTCAGTTGGTGTTTGAGTTGGTGGCTGAGTTGGTGGTTGAGTAGGAGGTTGTGTTGGCGGTTGAGTTGGTGGTTGAGTAGGAGGCTGTGTTGGTGGTTCAGTAGGCGGCTGTGTTGGTGGCTGAGTTGGCGGTGGTGATACAGTAGATCCACATTCGGCACAACATAAACTGCAGTCACATGCCTCACATGAAGCATTCACAGCTATCCTTTCTCTGCTACAACCAGCTCTTACTGGATAATCGCAGACTTGTAATTGTTGATTGAAATGTAATCCACTTGGACATGTCTGCACATCAAATGTTTGCTTGGTTGTGCATACAAAAAATTTTGAACAGCTGTTCGGATAAGCTACTCTTGTACCGATATCATGATAACGACATAGATTTGTTGCTGCTGCAATTGTGAAGAGCAGCAGGAAAGTTGTGTATACTACAAAAAATGAAATTCAATATATATATGTAGTTTTTTTTTCAAATCATAACGTACCATTAAACATTTCTGTGTTTGATTATTGATGCTCGTTTTCGACCACCGATGCTGTTGGTTAAAATCAGGCCAAAAATCTAATTTGCACTAAAATTCATACAAATATTTTGTTTCTTTTATAATTACAAGTGAGTGCAATTAGTCGCAATTTAATTATTATGTTCGAAAGTGTGTAAATTTGATGGGAATCCAATGTTGAGATACAATCGCAGCCAATGTTTTATTAATTGCTTTGATTGATGAGTAATGCTTATTGTCAGGTGCGTATGTATTTTTGGAGATAAATCACTTTTAGCAAACAAATATTTCATTCACGGCTCCAATTCACTGGGAAAAATTTGATATGGCATTTACAATATACCCTAAGTTCGATATGCTGCGCCTACTTTTCCGAACCCGTCCACTTTTTCTGCAGTCGTAACCCAACAGTACCAAAGACAGTAAGCCTGATTCGAAATAAAGCAGGACAGATACACACATATAATGTGATTCGATAACTCTTCGTTCTCTTCTCTACGGGAAGTACAAGAAACCAATTAGCTCCAAGTGTTTTGCATAGTAAGAGTGCTCGATTTTTTCGGTAACAAGTGATATCATTTGATCATTCAACTTTCATCACTAGCGTCGGAAATCATTTGCTATTCTTCATCTAACTGCCCGACATTGTCTGATAACTTCTAGTTATCTAGCAGTACGTTAATATCGATTAACACATTTCGTTAAAGCTTCTCAAAAACCTGCATCAAAATTAATTAAGCAGTTTGAAGAGTAAGGCGCTGCAAGAGATCAGGGCTTAAAATGGAGGAAAAGGCAACACCAAGCAATCTTTGAACAGAAATCGTTTAAGAGTATCAAAAAACTATTCGGCAAAAATTCAATCAAAAGCTGCACGGAACACAACTTTTTACGAGAATAATCACAGCTGTGAAAATGTCAGTAACTGTTACGGAAATAAATCTTCTTTCATAAATGAAGCTGTTCAACAAAAGTTCCTGGTTCATCTCTGTTAATCGGGCAATGCTAAAATTGCGAAAAATTATCATATAAGTTAAACACTGGCCTGAGGGTTCAGAAGCACCCATGCGTCTAAGAACATTTAAATGGACAATAATGGACTTTAAATTAACTAAAGCATTTTTTGCCCCAATGCTTGCAGTATCCTTATCCAATATAATACAAGCGATTGTGAAGACTTGAGTTTATTTTAAGACACATAAAAGTTTGAAGTCATTAAGACAAACGCTTTGCTGTGAATAGAGTTAAACCTTTGTTGGAAACGTTTGCAGCTCTGTTAACTGATAACACTTTAAAGCTGGGTCAAGGACTAATTATTCAGGCTTTGTTATACTATATTAAAATTTTGTTTTTCGTAACTTGCATTTAATAAAACTAAGTTTGTTTATCTCCATTATTAGCCCTCAAATACAAATATCATAAAATTTTATTCAACTTTTTCTAATGACACATAATATCGCTCTATGCCAGTAAGCAGCATGAATGGTTGCTTACCGCTCAATGGCATCCGATCTCAGTCGACGCTGTCTTCTATTGTCCGACTGATTCTATTTGACACTACTCGTAGACACAGACATTAGCGAAATCAGTAGGTACAGTACAATTCGATGCCTTCCTAGTTGAACTAATGCCATTCAGATCCGATAAATTAAATATTAAATAACGGTATTACACTTTTGGAACTTATAATAACATGAGTCGTGATGACCTAACGAATCTGAAGATTCGATTTTAATCACTGACATTATTCACTGGCTATTTTTTATAGCCTTTTGGGGAATTATTCACTAAATAAAATTTCTTCAGCAGTTCCATATGAATATTGTAATTTGTATTTTTAATTTTGTTTATTTTAAATTATATTTGAATATAAAAAGCAAAATAAATGCAATTCAAAAGTTGAAAAATATCAATAAAAGAGCAATTAAGTACCGATTTTGTTAAGAATCGAACCAAGGAATTAATCCTTACAAGAATAACGTTCTATTTCAGCCTAATCAATAGAGCAGCTTTTAATTTACCATCACATTCCTTCTCATTGAAACGATAAAAATATCCAAAATGTAAGGAAGAAATGTACATTTTTTCTCATTATCATCACCGGTCATGCCGATCAGTTTGATCATGAGCTTTTTACTGCACGACTCATGAGAGATTGTGTTTCAAAAAAAGAATACATTTCTTTGATTTATATTCCTTTGCATCCGATACTAACTGTTTCCGCTCAACGCCGTACGATATGATCTACAAGCCTTTTCATGATAGCATTTTTGGTGCAATTGCTCGCAGTCAGTACATTCGCGTACTTTTGCCGAACTTTCGTACAACGCCACTGAAACAAACAAATTGAATTGGTGTTTTTATATACTATTCAAGATAACGATGTCAAGAATTGATATCATCTTGCATTCAGTGATGAGATAACGTAATAAGTGCGAATTTCACCCGTCAACTGACTAAAAATAAGTAACTTCCTGTCATAGAACCAGTAATTAAATTTTAAGTTTCACATTTTAAAAAGATTTTATTCGATGACCATAAAATCTATTTCATTTGTTAAGCGCTATCATTAATTTAATTAAAAAACCCTTAACAGTAACATAAAGAGTTAAGTGCTAAAGTGATAGAACATGGGACATTTGTTGTTAAACTTATACTCTTTAATATTTATCTATAATTGTTGCTGTATTAAAAATAGATAACAACTTTCTATGTTTAATTAAAATTTTTGTTTTTTTATTCAAATGGCTAGCTAGGCAGTAGCCAATATTATTTACACAATTTAGCATTACATTGTCACTTGTTCGTAGTTTAGTGGATGGTTTTTTTAAGTGGCCATTTGCCTGTGAAGCGATAAAGTAACAACGATTCTTAGAAGTTTACTATGCAAAAAAAAAAAATTCAAAACCACTGATAGCATGTTATGCAAGATGTTGTAGATTTTTAAATAAAGATTACAGCTTGAAATGTGTGCCAAATGATATAAATAGAGTATACAGGGTTGCCTTGTCGAATCCTGTTACAAACATGGGTACGTTTTTTGAGCAAATTTTTCTTAAATGGATGGTAACCCATCTTTAGGACAGGATTCGATAAGGCACCCCTATATATTCCATTATGGCTATTTTTTAAAAAAAATTGACCCAAAAACCCGTTGACAGCCCATGTTTGGGTTAAAGTTCAACCGTGCAACCCTATATATTCTATTTAGGCTCTTCGAGCTTTATCATTTGGCATAAATTTCAAGTCCCAATTGTATGAAGTTTTAATTAAAATATCAAAATTGACCGAAATTCGAGCATTTTCAGGCATCGGAATGGGCTTTGGCAAGGCAATCCTGGTTAGTTAGTTTCACCATACATACATATACATCCCATCCATTCTGTAATCTTTTACACTTGACATTTCTACAGTAGACTATCCGCCTTTCACGGTTGTGCACACCTATCCATGCACCAGCCACCTGCCGTACCGTTGCTTCAGAGAGACATCATTGAAGCTCGATTGTTTGACCTCCAGAACAGATAACATAGATCATATAGATCACATTTAATAGCTTTACTTCTATAACTCTATAATTCATATTATTGTATTTTCCTATTTCTCCCAAATTATTGCAAATCCTGTTTATAGAAACCAAAACAATCCCTAAGCTGCTAAAGAAGTTTCAGGATATTAGTAGTAGTATTATGTTTGAGTTCTTAGATGTGAATTTTCTTATTAAATTAGTCAATTAGTACATGAATGAAATTAAAGTTAATTTCTATAGAAGTGGTGCCTCGTGCACTTATTTAATCTCGTCTAATTTCCGGCCTTCTGTGTTTTTTAATTTCATTCCGTGGGAAAGCTTTTTAGATACGGTAACCTTAAGTGCCATGCGTAGTGTTTCACCGAGGCTACGAGGCAGCCTCGTTTTTGACTACGAGAACGAGGCGAGACCGAGGCGAGAACGAGGCGAGATGGAAAAATAAATTTTCCTCGCTTGACCGAGGCGAGGCGAGATCACACGGCACCTCGCCTCGTACTCGCCTCGGCCCCGCCTCGTCCTAGCATCGTTTTCGAAACCAAGAGCGAGGCGCGTTTTGACGAAATCTGAACTCGTAAGAATCATATGCAGATTCAAAATATGAATGTAATTTTTATAATAAAATCTATATTTAACTTATATTTTAGTATTTTATTTTGAGTAAACTACTTTGTTTTATTTTTAATCCACATGTGCTTCTTACGAGTTCAGATTTGGTCCAAGCGCTAATGCACAGAAGTGTGACTTCGTCTCGATTGATCAGTTAGGGAAGCATGTAAGGCTATGTAAGGCTATAAGCAAAACTGCATGATTGACAACACTGCATTGAAATTGATTTATTCTAATAGTCTTTATAAGAACCGGTAAGGTGAAGCGAAACGCACAGGGTAATGCTAGTATATAAATAAAGATCAATATATGTATGTTCGTTGCTAATGGACTCCTAAACCGTTCAACCGACCGACGAAAGATTTGACATACATATATTTTTCTTATGATTTGGGATACTCCGTAACATAGTTTACGATAAATGGGTGATGCCACCCCCACATAAGAGAAAAACAGAATTCATCATATATTATCAACAACTTGATGCAGATTAATAAAACTTGGTATATTTATAAAAGGTAGAGGCATAACTAAGATTCAATTAATAAAATGGGCGGTACCATGCCTTCAATATAAGAAAAAAATTAACTTTATCATATCTCAATATCTATTTGACGAGGCGAGACTTAAATTTATAAAACGAGGCGAGACCGAGATCAACTAGAACCTCGCCTCGCCTCGGCCTCGGTGAAACACTAGCCATGCGCCCGTATCCAATCACAAACACTTTTCGATTCGATAGTGTCTTTATCACATTACATTAAATAACTTCCACATGTGATAACTAAAAGCATACACTTCAATGCAAGTGCCACTCTCCCATTTGTCTGGTTTGTCAAAAGATTCATTACAATGGTTTAGAACTTTCTCTAGATATTGGGACACAAGGTTTTCCTTTATATGTGAGCTGACACTAACGCTTGTTCAATCACATCCCATTTTCGTATCGGTGCTGTGCCTGTTTGAATCCTTGAACGAAATTACATTTCATTCCAATGAAATACTACCTATACATATATGGTAACTTAAAATGTTCGCTCCTCCTACTCCACTCCAATTTTTATTTGCTAATGCTTTTGTACCAAAATTCAAAACATTCCATTGGAAAACTCTCCAGATATGGTAATTTTGAGTTCTTACCATGCCTTCATGTCCAATTGTGCGCACTTGCACAATGCTTCATTACAAAATGTTGTACACCGTAACAAATAAGTGTTTGCTACTGAAAGATCCCACGCCTATTTAGCCAATCCCGCATACATATTGACCTGTCCAGCTAGCGAGTATATTCAAATTTTGAGGCGGCTGCCGCGCCCATTTGATTCGATTTTCAAGATACTGGTTCAAATTTCATATTTTGTAACTATCAGTTTTGTATGAATGATGATTCTTAGCTATTTAATCCGAAGTAAAAATTCGATTCCGCACCCTCTTAGCATCAAGCAAACAATATGAAGTCACATTTTGTACTAGAAATCATAAACTACCTCAACATAGACCGTCACAGCTCGGGTATGGCTGGCGTATATAAGAAGTGTTATATATAGTTGGAAAGTTATTAAAATTAATTTAAATAAAATTTTATTTGTAAAAAATGGTAACTAACATTTTTCAATAAACGATATTTTTAAAAGTCCGTAGTTCCAAGTCCCCATATTTGGCATACAATCAAAAAATGACGGAGCTACATACATTGCGAAAAGAATAGGTCGAAGAACTTAAAAAAAAAATGCAGTTTTTTATCTTTTTCCAAAATTTATCTATGCACATGTTAATGTTGAGCTGGGCCGAATTTCTTTTTGACGTATCACCTGCAATTCACATATTATCTGGAAAATGCTTAAACGAATTTTGGTTGTAAAACTGTCCAAACCCATGATGTTTGGATTTATTTTCGATATTTCTTAATACAAAGCACACTGACAATGAAAAACTGTTGGTAAGCACTTACTAGATAAATTACACACTCCTACAAAATAATTCAAACTTTTTAATTCTCGAATCATAATATTTATTTCCAGATCATTAAAGTATTACATAGTCTAGTATATTATTTTTTTTCATTTTTACTTAATTGATTTTCCTTAAAATTTCATAGCACATATTGTTGATGACATCCAAAAACGTTTGCACGTTCATGAATCATATCCCAATAAAGTCCGGCTAGGCATGATTTTATTTCTTTTAACTTGAAGGCGGCCAATCACAAACTAAGAGAACTGGATTAAATACCAGACCATTTGGACACTTCCTAGCTAAGGGACATTCACATTGGCAAACATAAAACAAATTTGAATTGCTGGGATCAACATAACTAAAGCCTTCATCCTTTCCTGCACATTGTCCTTGATTAGTACATGAGATACCTGATGGACCAGTTTCTGGTGGTGATGTTGGCCATGGACATGGAGGACTTATATTTTGTGGGTAGTCACAGTAGCTATTAGTACCATTTTGAACCCATTGCAAATTATTGGGACACGTCAAAATGAGAGAGCAATCAGCTTGACAAGTGATCCATTTGTTGCAATAACCCTCATAGGCATGCGTACTATTGTTGGGTTGTCCTTTGCAAACGGTTAAATCATTGGGGCAACCATCAGGTCCTGGAGTTGGAGATGGTGGAGGTGGTGTATCTGGACCTGGTGTAGATGGACCTGGTGTACCTGGACCTGGTGTAGCTGGACCTGGTGTAGATGGATCTGGTGTAGCTGGACCTGGTGTAGATGGATCTGGTGTAGCTGGACCTGGTGAAGAAGGTGTGTTTGGATCTGGAGTTGGATCTGGAGTTGGATCTGGAGTTGGATCTGGATTTGAACAGCAGTCACAACAGCAGCTACAAGCGCACTCCGTCGCTCTGCTCATCATTGCGTTTGACGATTCACAACGAGCTGAAGCCTTAAAGTCGCATTCTCCTATATATCGATTAAAATGTAATCCTAACGGACAGATTGATGTGCGAACAGCTTCCTGTTGTCCACAGACAATAAATTTTGCACAGTCATCTGGATGCGCCAAGCGTGTACCAACTGCTTCCTGGTTGCATATATCCTGTATTGCAGTTCCTGTTGCCACAAGTCCGAGCAATAAAATTGCCAAAATAACTTAAAAGAGAAAAAACCAAATTAATACTTTAAACTTATTCCATGGATATGCGTCGTATCCTTAAGGCCTCACCTGTAGTCATTGTAAAACTCAGGCACTTGTGTGAGTGTATGTTTTACTTGTTAACTGGCTCTAGACTGAATGAAATTCTTTAAAAACCTTTTTATATAAATAGCGTTTGAGGAACTTTGCCTGATTTTCTAATAAATATCGACGTTTACTTTTGATATACATAATCGAAATTCAATCTTTTGATAAAGAACATTTGAGGCACACGCTCACACTTACTCGTTGATTTAAACCTTTTCTCTTTTTTTATATTTATTGCGAATTTAATCATGGTACGTCAACACATGTGCTACTGATAAAGTAAATATTTGTATTTTCCTTAGGCAATTTTTACACTAAGTACCTTTGAATTATTGCAAAAAAAATGTTTGCGCCAAAGAAATAAAGTACGTTTTGGAAATAGTACTTTTGGTATAGTGCACATAGTTAAGTTTCGCTTCGAGTGAGGAAGAAATTCTCAAAGGAATATATTGTATCCGGGTTTTTCAACTCTTGTTTTTTTTTTGTGAAGAAATCATTTTATGGGAAGAAAAATCCGCTTTTTACATCGCGCAATTCAAATAATGCCTGATACTATGAACTTGAAATTTAGAGTTTCGCCTGTTGTTACGAAAACTACTATTAGACCGAAATGATAGAACGTTCTAAGAAATTGCCTCATCAAATACACACGTTCTGACAGTAGGCTAAAAATTAAACTTCCTTAAACTATTCACCAAGAAAAATATCCGTACTGATAAAAAAAAAGGCATGGAATCTTGAAGACCGCAAATACACGTCCTTGCAAGATTTTCCTGAAGCATGCATCAAGGTAATGCACCAAATGCGTTGTACAATTGCGTTGTCGGAGTTGTCTGCAAATAGAAAGAATCGATTCTCATCAATATTTATTAAATAAAGTATTTTTTTGCCATTCAAAAACGTCTGATACGAACAGAAAACATTGCATTTTTCGATATCGTTTGTGCCCAGTGGTTGAAAAATCGGCAACTGACTTTTGCGCGCACACGGATCGCGGGAAAAATGGCGTATTGCACCCGTAGTATTTTTAATATCAAATATAACCTGAATAGTAGTTGAAATTGAGAGAAATTATTTTTACCTGATTGCAAAAATGTTTAACGAATTTTCAAAAAAAAAAAATAACCCGAAAATGCCTCCGCTCCAAGGCGCAAAAAACAGTTTAGTAACCAAATCACGCCAAAGCAAAAATAATATATGCTGTCAAAGGTCCAAACTAACATACAAATTATTTAAATGTGAAAATTTACCGCCTTTCTTTACTTTGCCTTTTTATAAAAATGAGTCAATAAAACACTACATTTTCATTTCCAGATGTACATTTCGGTGTATTAAACACCATCATCAGTGGTCATTTTTATTTATACAAATTGTTCAAATTTTCAGACAAAAATATTTAATTTTAAATTTTAGCTTACAACAAAAATTTTTTTTTTTTTTTTTTTTTTTTTTTTAAGATTCATGGCACACTAAGAGGAGCTGTTGTAAGCTAAAATTTAAAATTAAATATTTTTGTCTGAAAATTTGAACAATTTGTATAAATAAAAATGACCACTGATGATGGTGTTTAATACACCGAAATGTACATCTGGAAATGAAAATGTAGTGTTTTATTGACTCATTTTTATAAAAAGGCAAAGTAAAGAAAGGCGGTAAATTTTCACATTTGGATACTTTTTGCTTTGCGGTATTGTCCTATTTGTTAGTTTTTGACTAATAATCAAATATTTACAAATTATTCTTTATCATTACTTTTAGACTTCTATCAACTTTTTCGTTGCTTTTCTACTAATATTCAGGCGTGTTCTGATTCCGATTTAGTTCTGAAGTGGAATTGAAATACGAAAGTCAATAGGAATTCTAAGTTTAGTGGTCGAAACTGGCTCTGGAATTTTTTTTTAACTTTGAACTTGAGCTGCTATAGTTCCGATTACACAGGACCACAAAAATTTCTTGTAGTTGAAAGCTGAGGTACCATACGGTATTTTAAAGTGTGACTTTGAGGTTATGTCAAAATCTAAGAGTGATGGGCAAATTTTGACCCCGTTTTCGTTTTTAGCACACCAAAATACATACTGTATGGTACCTCAACTTTCAACTACAAGACTTTTTTGTGTGGTCCTGTGTTGTTCGACAGATTTCCTTTTTTTGCATGATCCTGAAATAAATTTCAAATTTCAATTCCGTTTCCGTAGTAAGTCCGAAATGGAATCAGAGCAGTCCTGAAAACTTACCTTTTTTGAAACTATTTGATACACTGCGATTTTTGCGACTACGATTAATTTTTACATGTGTTTTTCGATAATTGTTAGCTTTCTTTGATACTACATAACTTTTTCAATACAATTAGATAATTTCCGAATTTTATCGACCTTTTCGATATCTTTCAAAAATAGTTGTAGACCAAGCTCAAAGTAAATATCACAACCCTGCAAAAAATAACTCAGTTTTCTTAAAGATGCTGGTTCTAGTTTTATTTTGTATCAAGTCATGCTACTTTCTTCTATTTCTAAGCTTGAAAAAATGACTTGCCGGATAGATGTTCTGCTCCAAGCGTAAGGTTATTACAAAACCCCATTTTGAAGAAATGCAGAAATCATATTGATGGCAAGGAATGCAAAAATAAATAAAAAACCTTACTAAGTGTATCTATGTATGATGCTGTAGTTCAGAAATAAAATGAATTTCGCTTAAAAAATTTTTTTCTTGTGCTTTTATCAGATGAAACTTATCATTATTAAGACTCTCAACTCTACTAACTATTGTGGCTATTTCGACAACAATCCAAATCCTAAGATCCCATTGCATCTAATCGAAGTGTGTAATGAGCTACACGACGCTTGTCCATTATGGCATCAAAGGAAATGAACAAGCCATCTGATCCTCGGAAAGATTCAGAGATGTCACTAAGCACACAGACTAACGAATTGAGAATGTTAACAAATGCACTATTATAAAAGCTTGCATGACTCATTCAAACTTGTAGTGGCTTTGATTATTTTAGGAGGAATGACATTACAAGTGGACTTTCCATATTTGTGGGTATTACTATGGATTTTAAACGCCTCTGAGTGATGATCAATAAGCTGTTTGCTGAACATTATCTAAGCCTAAGGTATTGTCAAAGGCTTCATCTACTTAGTCTAATATGTTAATAGTATAAATTTTTTGGTAAGCAACTGAAGCTGGAAATATCCCAAGTGATTAAATTGGCTAAATACTTACATATATCTATATCATATTTCACCTTCACTATTAGACTAAACTTAGTCCAAAGGACTCAAGAAAACATTGTTATTTTGCATATATTCAAATTCATTTGGAAACTGTACGGGAAATGTGTGGTTAGTAAGTAGTAACTGTGCCTCTTTTTTGTGCATGTATAAGGAATAACTCTAAAGGTTAAAATCATAATTCTCATATATGTACACTTTTCAAAAAGTACATATATGCAGTCGAAGGAAGAAGCATAAAAACCTCACTCCTAAGGAGGCGTAAAATGATATATCTGCATATGCATTTTCGCTAAAAGGCCGTTTTCTTTTGCTCGATTTAATATTTATCCGAAATTTTCTTCTTAGTGTCGGTACTCAGATTATCGTGTCACACTCTTTCTTATGATCGCAAATATGACAGCTACCCTTATATAAATTTATGAAAAGTTATTGTGATTCGAGTTTGAGATTTTAACTTCCCAACTTTGTAAGATAATAAATTAGATAATAAATGTTCATGTATTACAGAACTTGTTATAATACTAGAAATGTACCTTTGATTTTTTCCCGTTCAACTCGAAAATCAATGTTAACATGTTTTTTAGATGCATATTGTTTTAATTTTTTGCGATCCTTTTCACTTTGAAAAACACAGCTCGAGCTAGTCAAATTTCATACCAAATAAAAGGTATTACAATGACGATCAAACACATATAATTAGATTTTTGATTGATTTAGTGGATTAAAAGATATCGATAGGAGTGATAGAATAAAAAGATCCAAATCCCACGTTTTCTGAAAATATTAGTTTATTCGACAATTTCGTGAACGTAATCGCTTGCAATACATTCTCCATAATTTTTTGATGGTATGGTTAGAATAAGATCGTTGAAAGCCTCCGATAGCTCAGAAAATGAAAATGCATAATTAATATGCTTTGTTGATCTAGTTTTCTATTAAAAAAAAAAATATAAAAACCTTTTTTTTTTTATTTTTCAATTGCTAAGTGATAATATTTATTACGTTAATATTTAAGTCGTTATTTTCGAACTAATTTATTTCTCTGTTTCCTTGTCGCTTGCTTGATCAATGTCACATGTATTTGAGTCTAAGCACAGTCAACGAGAGAAGGATAGTTACACATTTCATTATCATTATCCCAACTTAAGCCATCTGGACAATCCATATCTCTTTCACACTCACACTGGCATACAACATAATTGCCACAGCCTTTTGTGGAAGTAAACGTCATACCCTCAGCTTGTCCCACGCATCGACCACCACTTGCGCATGCTATGCCTGATGGTCCAGCGTTTGGACCAGATGGTGGAGTATAAGGCCATTGGCAGTTAACAATATTGACGTAGTTACACACCTCTGTTTTGCTCTCATAGTGTAGGCCAGATGGACACTGCTGTACGACTGCACAACCAAAGTTGCACTTATAGAAGGTGTCGCATGAGCCCTCCACTGGGAAAAGATCGCCCTCTCTTACATCGTCGCCTTTGCAAACTGTACTGTTATTATCACATGCCACAACTAGCTCGGGAGCTGTTCCATAACCAGCTGGCCACCCACAAACATCAGCAGTAACGTTATAAACCAAACCTTCTGGACACTTCCTAGCTAAGGGACATTCACATTGGCAAACATAAAACAAATTTGAATTGCTGGGATCAACATAACTAAAGCCTTCATCCTTTCCTGCACATTGTCCTTGATTAGTACATGAGATACCCGATGGACCAGTTTCTGGTGGTGATGTTGCCCATGGGCATGCAGGTTTAATGTTTTGTGGGAAATCACAGTAGCTGTTAGTACCATTTTGAACCCATTGCAAGTTATTGGGACACGTCAAAATGATAGAGCAATTAGCTTGACAAGTGATCCATTGGTTGCAATAACCGACATAGGCATGCGTACTATTGTTGGGTTGACCTTTGCAAACGGTTAAATCATTGGAGCAACCATCAGGTCCTGGTGTTGGTGTTGGTGCTACTGTTGGTGTTGGTGCTACTGTTGGTGTTGGTGTTGGTGTTGGTGTTGGTGCTACTGTTGGTGTTGGTGTTGGTGCTACTGTTGGTGTTGTCACACTTGGTGTTGGTGCTACTGTTGGTGTTGGTGTTGGTGCTGCTGTTGGTGTTGTCACACTTGGTGTTGGTGCTGCTGTTGGTGTTGTCACACTTGGAGTTGGTGTTGGTGTTGTCACACTTGGGGTTGGGGATGGAGATATTGGAGTTGGTAGTGTAGGTGTTGGGGTTGGTAAAGTTGTTCCTGAACAACAGTCACAACACAATGGGTTACAAACGCAATCTTCTGCAGCGTTTGGGGCAAACCATTCACAACCAGCTGCAGTCTTTAAATCACATTCTCCCAAGTGGCGATTGAAATGTAAGCCTGTCGGGCACTTTGAAACATGTGCTACTTGTTGTTGCCCACAAACAAGGAATCGCGTACAATCATATGGATGTGCCAAACGTGTACCATCTGCTTTCCTCTGGCATTTGTTGTGCATTGCCGTGCCAACTGCAACAAAGCCAAGCAAAAATATTGCGAAAATAACTGAAAAATAGAAAATACAAAAAATAAGAAAGAGTTTGAAATGTTTCCAAAGTCACTTACCCTTAGTCATTGTGTACTTCAGTTATTCGTTGTGTGTTCCGCTTGAAAAAAGGCTGTACACTGAATGATTTCTATGGAAAACTTATACCATTTATACTACTCAGAAAGTTCACTGATTTTCTTAAAATATTTGACATTTAAGTTCTTTTAATCGTAGCTCAATCTTTTGATAAAAGAAGCATTTGAGACAACACGCATTTGACATACCGTTCATATGCTCGTACATCTGTCGTTAGTTATCTCTTTGATTAAAAACTTTTTTTTCATTATTTTGCTTCTTTTCTTTCAATGTAGGTACATACATATATTGTAATTAGTTTTTGGGACAAATCAATATTCTAAATTTAGAGAAAAAAAGTTCAATTCTGATTATTCTTTGCGAACTTGGCAGCAACTTTAACGATATTGGAAAAAATTTTGCATTCATGCCAAAATATCTCAAAGATAAGGGAGAGGAAACTCTAAGAGAAATTGGGTTATTTGTGTAACCGAATTGTGCCAAGTTACATTCTTATTGCAGGAAAAATAAACTGAAATGTAACTTATGAATTGTATTTATTTTCCGAAAAAAAGGCAGAGTTCTGCAAACATTCAATGAAAAGTTGTTTTCCTCGAAGTTTTGAAATTCCCCCAAAAAGGTAGCAAGTATTTGGTTTTAATTAATACCCCAAGAATGATATTGCTAATATGACTGGTTTCAATTATCCATAGTCTATCGGAGTTAGTGGTTTGCAGCCCCGTGTTATTCACTCGAATATATCTTCATTGAAAGTTATAAACTAATGACAATAATACAGAGTCTAATGTAGTCAGGGGTTTGAATCCCCCCGTTTGCTCATACGTCTCCATTGTAAGTCATATACTAAATTTGTAATTTTCTTATACCAATAAAGCTAATTCGACTACTAATAGAATTTAGCAGCAAAAGAAATAAAATATAAGTCAATGGAATCATCATAGAAAGCAAAAAAAATCCTTTGATTTTCTAATACCGAATGAGAAAAGAAAATTTTAATTTCAATTGAAAAACCATTCAGGTGAGGTGTAAGGCAAATTTTTATTACTTTTTGCAGGGGACTACACGGGTATAGGCTTTCATCTGTAGTTGAAAAATATTTGGTTTCTCAGCCGCTGAACAAATGAAAAGACACCTTAAAATATTTTGAAATGCAGACCATTACTTTGCATGCTAAGTGCTAAAAATATTCCGGTTTCAACTCAGGTTCAATTGAATTATGTAGCCCTGAGACAAACGATGAGAGTTTCGAACTATAAGTATTACGGCATCACATAAAATGTGGCGATTTAAACTCAAAAACGTACTCTGAAAGTATTATGCTAAATGCCCAACTGGTTGATAAAATGACAGATGTGTACGATTCGTTGAGCTTAGCGACAATATTTTTATTTTGCGTGATGATTTGGGTAAATGCAGCCAAACTAACTATAAGTAGTATATAAATGAATCAAACGAATACCGAATATCTCCTGAAATCAATAAAAATACTATAATGAGAGAGTTATTTAAGCTAATGCTAAAAACTTCACATGAATACGAGGAATGGCTCGGACAAGCACTAGACAAAAAGTGGGTGGATTTCAACAAAAGGACATGGCACTTAACACAAAAGCAAAATCTGAAAAAAGTTACACCGAGAGTGCTATTTAGGTTATTATTTCCAAGTTTAATATGGGAACGTTTGGTAAGCCCTGCAAGAACTGGACAAAGTATGGGATAATTTGGAGAAAATGATATGGCATCTCCTTGTTAGAAATAGTACAAAATCAGTGCGACAACAAACTTACATTGAAAAAAATCGGACTTTTTGGCATTTATAAGCATGGTACATGTAATAAGAGCAACATCTTAAAACTTTTATTAATAAAAGTTTTTTTTTTTTTGACTTTCATTAATAAAAGTTTTTTTTCTTTGACATAAATGGCATCAAATTACGCCCTTAAGAAGTCTAAGTACCCCCGGCGACTCACAATATCAATTTTCAGTCGTTTCCCATCAATTCGTTCAAAATATTTTTTCGTAAAATGGATCAAAAACACTTCATAAAGAAGGTCTTGGATCTTGGATCTCCACTGTCTCTTCCGAAATCTATTTTTGGCCTTTTCCCATCGATTCAGGCAGTAAAACTGTTTTCAAAAAATGGATCAAAAACACACCTTTAGAAGGGTCGTGGATCTCCCCTGTCAATTCCAAAATCCGTTTTCGGCCTTTTCCCATCGATTGGTGCAAGAACATTTTTTTCGTAAAATTAGTCAAAACACTCCGTTAGGAAGGTCTGGAACCTCCACTGTCTCTTTCAAAATCCATTTTCGGCTTTTTCCCTTCGATTCGGGCAATAAAATTTTATTCGAAAATTGGCACAAAACACTCCTTTAATGGTTTGGGACTTCTTCCAAAATCCGTTTTCGGCCTTTTCCCATGGATTGGTCGAATAAAAGTTATTTTGAAAAATATGTCAAACATCGCTTTAGGAGGGCCTGGGACCTCCCCTGTCACTTTCAAAATCCATTTTCGGTTTTATCCCATCGATCGGAGCAATAAAAATTTGTTAAACATAGAAGTGCATAATTTTCATGAATTTTTTCTTTTTTGAAAATTGAATGCATTTTACTTTGAATAATCTAAAGTTTCTCTGATTTTTTTTTGCTTAGTAATCCAATATATTATTTTATTAATTTCCTCGTTTTTCAAGCAAAAAAAAAACTTTTATTTCAAAAATAAGAGTTTAAAAAAAACCTTTTGCATGTGACTTTTAAAGTTAAAAGTCAAAAAACATTTCTTACTAAAGTTTTTTTTTGACTTTTATTAATAAGTCTTTTTTTTTTTTGACTTTTTGAAATGTCAAATTAAACTTTTAACTTTTATCTTTTTATTAAGTATACTTTTACTTTTATTTAAAAAATTTAAAAGCTTGCTTTTATCTAAAAAAAAACTTTTTTGTAAGTTAATTTCAAGCTCTGAATTCACCCAACTTATTTAAAATTTTGAATATTTTTTTATAAAACTTAAACATTTTTAAACAAAAATGATTATAGGTTATACTATTTCCATAGTTTTTGAGATACGTCTATTTAAAAAATGTTTAAAAAGTCAAGAATAGCAGAGTGCAGCTATTTTAAAAATGACCGAAGGTGAATCTGTTCAAGGTGAAAAGCCGGTTAGTTTTGTCAGATCTTTTCGACCAAAAACTAATACTTTTTTCTGATTTTCAACCTTGTACTTAATATATAAATATATACGAAATACATGATGTCTACTAACAACAACAAGAGAGCACGGGATCTAGACTCTCATGTTACAGCGGGCAACTGTAAATTAGAAGTTGTCAAGGAATTCATTTACCTAGGCACTGCCGTAAACAGCAACAATGATGTCAGTCTGGAGATTAAGCGGAGAATAACAATTGCTAATAGGTGCTACTTCGGTCTCAGTAAGCAATTACGTTGCCGAGCTCTCTCTCGATCGACAAAGCTAACACTCACAAGACGCTCATTCTACCTGTGCTTCTTTATGGCGCTGGGGCATGGGTGGTTTCGACAACAGACGCAGCCGCTCTTGGGGTGTTCGAGAGGAAAGTTCTCCGCAAAATCTTTGGTCCTGTTCGAGTTGGCGACGACTATCGCATTTGAATGAACCACGAGCTGTATGAGCTCTACGCCGACATTGACATAGTTAAGCGTATAACAATACAGCGACTACGCTGGCTGGGTCATGTCCATCGTATGGATAAAGAAGCTCCAGCGAAAAAGGTATTAGAAGGGAAGGTCCCCGGTCAACGACGAAGAGGGAGACCATGCCTCCGGTTGATAGACCAAGCTGAGGAAGCCCTAACCACGCTTGGCATTAATGATTGGAGAAGGCGCCTGACGAGAGCTAATGAGGCTATCTAAGTAAGTAAGTAAGTAACTTAATATATAAAGCCATTTCATATGGATTGAAATAAAGCTTACGCAAAATTTCTGTTAAGAACTCCAAACATCTTAAGATATTGCTTATAGTTTTGCTATGATCAAAAAGTAAGCTAAAATTGTAGCGCAAAAACTTTGGTGCTTCACGTTTCACTCAACTTGATTTTTGAGTGGTTAAAGGATTTGGTAGCAACTCAACTCAATTCCACAAAAAATCCACAAGAAATCATTTAAAGACAACATGATGTTCTACATCCCTCATAGGTTATGATTTGTGTTCAACAAAATTTGATAAGTTCAATCTTCGATAATATATATTACGCTCCACTTCTTCAACTCATTTGTAATGCCAAATTTTTGCGTTTATACAAAGAACTTTGACATAAGTTTTGAATTTAATATATTTTTTCTTGCAGTGTGAATTTTACTGCTTTCTTATCAGTGACATGTTTTAAGAGGCGTCTGTTATTTGTAGTTTATACAAATTTTCTTATCAGACAATTTTATTGATGAAAAATTTGAAAAAAAAAATTTACTTTTAATCAAATTCTTACCATCTTATTGAAAAAAAAGAACAACTTTTGATATAAGAAAAATCACATATGCAAATTCGCGTGCCATTAAAATTATTATCAAATTGCGAAGCTTTGGAGGTGACAACAATTTTATAGATGCAAAGCAAGATAAGGGCACCTTTTGTATTCAAAGCAAAATTCTACTTTTGTAGGTACAAATGCACCTTAATTAAAAATTTAACTATTTTTTCATCGATCGGCAAAATATAAAAGTTGAAGGAAATGATTGACACAAGTAAAGTAAAAAGTAAAAAATAGTAAATTTTAAAGAGCTCAAATCGATAAAAGTCTTAAGCTACAGTAGAGCAGTTGATAAATCGTTAAATCTGCGATACGACTTGAACAAGTTACGCCGTTTCAAAAATTTGTCAATATAATCACTTTATCAGTTATTGCTAATTTTTCTTAAGAATTTAGTTATATATAATAATTAATTAATGAATTCTTAATCAAAAAATATATGCAGTTAAGAATTGAAGAAGAACAAATACTTCGATTTTGTCCTCAAAACATTTCTGTATGTTAAGAGTTTGACCTAGTTATAGTGACTTGAAGTTGATATGTCTTGGCGTTTGTTTTTTTTTTTTTTTTTTTTTTTTTTAAATCAAAAAAGGAAAAGTGCTCAGTTATTTAAAGAATGACCGATATATATACATTTGGTGCCATCTTTCAACTTTTTTGTATCAAAAAATCTGCAGTAAATTCGATTTCATTTAAACTTTATAATACCAAGCTTTCGCTAGCTACCTTTCGTATTGAGCTGGTAAGAAAATTTTATTCAATGAAACTCAACATTTTATGCAGGTGGTATCCGGCATAGGAACAAACCTTTGAAAGTACATAATCTATTCTTTCATTTCTAATTTCTTTACTCTCATCATTATTATTCACGTTTACAAATCGAACGATGACGGTTATTTGTTCAATAAGACTTCTGCCAAGTGTGCAATCTAAAACAGGGACGTGAACCGGTTTTGAACCGGAAAACCGCTTTTTTTAATAATTAACTGAACCGTTAACCGAACCGAAAACCGAACCACTTTTTATAACGGTTCGAGGATTCATTCTGACCAATTTTCAATGGACAAATTTTCCCCACTTGTTTTATTTTTTTTTTTTTTTTTGTTAAATATGGAAATTGATGAAATTTTGAAAGAAATAGGGAAGAATGAAACAGAGTTCAAAAAAAAATCATTAATAGATAAATAAAATCGTTTGATAATATAAAGCGGCTTTCAAATAATGTTAATGTTTTGAACTTTTGGAATAACTATCCTGCCAAAGAATTATCTGAATTAGCTCAAGTTACTTATGATGTTTCAGCAACCCAGGTTTCGGTAGAGAGGACATTTTCCACCCTAAAACTTATTCTCGGAGACCTGCGGGGAAATATTGACGAGGACTTGTTAAAAGATATTTTCTCACCAATCTCAACTGATTATTGTAAATCAAATTTTTTCTCAAATACTAATTTATTACTACGTACCTACTTATAGCGTATGCCATAAATTATATGTTCATATATATTTCTATGTATATTCATTTGGTTTTTACTGAATAAAAATAACACAAATTTGCATAGTTCTTTTTTCATTCCCGAACCGCTGAACCGAACCGAAACCCCGGTTCAAAGTAAACAAAAACCGTTTTGACGAACCAATCCAAAAGTGGAAAAACGGTTCGAACCGATGAACCGAACCGACCAAATTTTTCACCCGGTGCACGTTCCTGATCTAAAATAATTCTTTAATATTTGTAGAATGGACAAAAGCTATGATTTTTTTTTTCTGGACAACATTAGCCTAATCAATTCATTCTGAATGATTGTCTTCATAACGAACTTTTCGAATATGTTCGAGCATTGTTGCAACAAATAATTAAAGATATGAAACCAATTGCTGGGCGTTTCCATTATCAGCAGTGAATACTTTGTCATGCATTCCCCTAAAATGTAAATTTTGACTTTCTTAAGCCTTGACTACCGCCATAAATCTTTCTAGAATCATTTCCGTCATACCGTCGAATATTTTCTTCGACTATTATGGACTACTTCAGTATAGCTTTCAAAGTTATTTCCCAATATAAGAGATCCTGCGCACTCATTTTTTTTTCAGTCACCAAATGTTCTTATATTATTATATCTTTTAATCATTTCCCTATTTCATTTTGCAAATAAATTTCATGTTATTTTCAGCATATTCGCTTTCCAGCTTCTTTTTTTTCGAAAAATTTCCCAACAAAAAAACAACAAAGTTTATAATTTACTTGAAAATTAATTGGATTGTGCCACAGCTAAGGCCAATAGCCCAAAAAGTGCAATAAAAGTTATTAATTTTAATAACGAAAGCTTTTGGTGAAGTACTTAAGACATGGATCAGCTATTTATATGAAAATGAAACGAGGCTTCCAATATACAGAATATGTTGTGCTTGTCTTATAACAAAAGGCGTGCAATATTTTTTAATATTTTTATTTGATTTGTCAAATAAATAGATTTGTATCTACTAAAGTTTCACAAAGTTAATTGTTGATTCAAATGGAATTTTTCGACGCCGAAATTGCGTGAAGTTGACGCAAAGCTTGCAAAAATTAGCGATTACTTTGTGAAATATTTGTACTTTAGCAAGTGTTTTAAATAACTAAATATTATATAATAATACACATACATACATATGTAAAGGTTTTTATCCATTGTTCTCAAGTTGCCAGATTTCTAAAATCTGAAACACAAAAACTTCTTACAAAATGGTAGCTATATCAATCTGAAATCAAATAAGTAGGCGTGGCACCTTTCTCTTTAGGGAGAAAACAAGAAAAAATAGAATTTTATACAAAAACCGAGAGTAACGCAAAGTCAAGGATAGAAATATTTTGTTTTCGGCACACTGAACTTTCTTTAGAGCCACTAAAGGCCCCTTCAGACTATGTGAGAAGTCATATGGGATAGAATTTTTGAAACGTATCACTATTTTTCGATTGTGTTTAATTTTTTATGAAAATATGACACATTAGTCGTAATTCACTAGTGAAATCACTCCGCAAAGTTTTGGATCAAAAATAATTTTATTTTTCGACTTATTGTCAAAAACATATTCAACCTGTTATTTGTTTCTTTTCTTTGTATCTCACGAACCGTTTAACCGAATGAAATTTGAGTACGTTTTATATGGAACATGGCAGTTATTACTATTTTTTTTTTTTTTTTGTTTTGTTTGTACCAATATTTGTTTATATAAGTAATATCGAATTGTTTATAAAAAATCCCCATAGAACTACTTTCTTCGTCATGAAAAAATCCGAAAAAAATCAGGAATAATGCTCCAAGTATAAGTAAAAACATATCAGAATTTCAAAGTGTGCGATTTTTTAGTATAGAATTTATAGCTATTTTAACTCAGCGTTTCATAGTATTTTGAAAAAATATAATGAAACTTGGACTTGAATAAGTTTTTCTACTTAAAAAAGGATGTGAATTCTTCAACCAATTCACCTAATTTTTTAGCTCAAGCGTTCTTAGATATCATTTAAAATTACTATAAAGTTTTATTTAAATTGAACAAACAATTTGGGAGTTATTGATTTTTGACCGTAAATTTCAAATTCGAACCCACTGTGCGGGGCATACAGAATTTTCCCATATTAAGAGAGAAACACAAAAAAAAAAACATTTTTTCCATGTTAATTATATGGGAAACAAGCTCAGTTTACGCAGTTCACAGGTTTGATCTTTGGTAGGATTTATTTTAAGTCCAATGCTAAAACATAATCCTATGGGACTTAAAAAAAATCAAGAAATAAATTAAAAGAAACTTTTTTTGTCATGGAAAACAAACCGCCAATACCCCATTAAACCCAATGAACCAAAACCACAGATACTCGATCACGTTACACACCAGGCAGAGGTATTTCCACATATAACAAATGGCATATTCTTCCGCTTCGCCTCAGAATAGATGTGGTCCATGTATCAAGTGGTTGTTAAAGAACTCGATGTGGGAAATCCACGCAATTTATCCGAGTTACATGCACTATCGTGCGGCCAGAACGGACTGCTATCAAAATTGAAAACTTGCGAATAGCAAGCGGCGGTCAAGGATACTTGGCCTTAGCTAATTTTGCACAAATCTATGGCGCTGCTACTGCTGCCTGTACCTACGAGGTGGAGAACACCGTTTTTTGCTGTAGACAGCACGATTTTTGTTCAAAAATTATGTAATCGGTTTTGAAGCGTAAAATTTTGCCAAAAACAGTAACGTAATCAGACACGTCTGAGTTGGTTCAATAAACAGTTAGTGGCATCTGCAGTGCGAGCTATAGAAATGACAAACTATAAAAAGACTCGTGTTTTATTTCTTACATATAAGGTTAAAATTGAAAAAAAAAAAATTTTAAATTGTAAGTAAAATTCAATTTAAAATCATTATCTGTTCCAGGACTTGAGCCCGCGCTCTCTATGACCCAAGCAAACGTTCTAACAACCGGCATAAATATACATTTTTTTCGTTATCATCAAAATCAAATATAAATTCCATTTCGATTTTTAAATAGATTTTGAAATAGAATTTTTTGTAATAGAATTCTTTGTTTGCCTAACATTTCGCATACTTTGCGTGCAAAAAAGTTGGCAAAGTGACTGTCATCTGCTAACTTTGTATATGGAGACTTAGGCAGCTTGTCAAACTATACAGTCACTTTTCATGCGACGATGTAGATAGACAATAAGCCTTTATTGTGTAACAACATTGTACAGGGTGTTTTTTTAGAGGTATAGAGCTTTGAATTGAAATAAAACACAAGAAAATCGTTTTAATGTCCATCAATTTGGCTTTATTGGAAGGATAATTTTATGCCATTAATGTTTAAATATGATTTCGGGCATGTGGCCGCCGCGGCTGGCTCGAATAAAGCCAATTCTACAGGTCCAATTTTGAACCACTTTTTCGAGCATATGGGGCCGTATGTCGGCAATAACGCCACGAATGTTGGCTTCCAAGTCCCCTAACGTTTCTGGTTTGTTGGCGTAGACGAGCGACTTCACATGTCCCCAAAGAAAATAATCCAATGGTGGCCAATTGACAGGTCCATTCCGCGAAATTATGCGCTCATCGAATGTTTCCTTCAATAAATTGATTGTGACGTGCACTGTGTGGCATGTAGCGCCGTCTTGTTGGAACCACAACTCATCCACATTCATGCCATCCAATTCGGGAACAAAATAGTCGGTTATCATGGCTCTATACCGGTCTCCATTAACGGTAACTGACTCTCCAGCATTGTTTCGGAAGAAGTATGGCCCAATGACTCCACCAGCCCATAGAGCACACCAAACAGTCAGTTTTTGTGGATGTAATGGCGTCTCAAGGGTCTCATGTGGATTCTCTTCACTCCAAATGCGACAATTTTGCTTGTTGACGTAGCCATTCAACCAAAAATGAGCCTCATCACTGAACAAAATTTTGCGATGAAAATCAGCATCGAGATCTATCTCATTTTCGGCCCATACACCAAAATCACGACGCATTGCATGGTCTCGCGGCTTTAATTCTTGCACAAGCTGGATCTTGTAAGGTCGCAAGCCAAGATCTTTGCGCAAAATCTTCCATGAAGTTGATGGACAAAGCTCCAATTGCTGTGCACGGTGGCGAATCGATTCATTCGGGTCCTCTTCAACATTTTGCTCTACAGCGGCAATTGTTTCTTCGGTGCGCACTGTTTGACGTCTCTGCGGATGCGTATTATCACATAGAGTAAACGTAGTGCGAAAACGACCCATGGTTAACCGAATTAATTGTTCTGATGGACGATTATGTCGAACATAAAATGGACGGAGCTTGCGGTAAACTTCGCGAACTGAACCATTATTTTCGAAATAAATTTGCACGATTTGCAAGCGTTGTTCTTTTGTCAACCTGTTCATGATGAAATGGCAAACCAAACTGAACATAAATGACATTAGAGTTGCCAGATTTGACCATAAAATGCCAGTTTTATCTCTATTCGAAAAACAAACATCTAAAAAAAACATCCAGTATATAGAGATGTAGGCAAACTGCCTGCGGTGCAGGCATACCATTGTAAAAAGAATTCACAGTTGTGGCTGGAGTTGTGAGCATTACTGTATACAAAGAGTGTAACGCTGTTATTTATAACGTATTTTCCGCTGGGTGCTTACTGTTTGCCGCTCACATTTTCTTATAGCTTTATAGTTTTTTCCGCTCAGTAAGTGTGAGGCCGCTTCAAGAGCGCTTCAAGTATGGTTTACTATCGCTTACCGCTCACCGACCGTAGTCTAAGGCAATTTTTTCTACGTTTAAGTAAGTTAAATTTTTTTGTGAAGTATCAGTAAAATCGGACACAAATTCTGTTCGCGCCGCGTAGAGGTTTGAGCTAGGATACTGACATTTTGTGAGAATTATTATTAAGCCCAATGCTAAAACATGGGCAGTAAGAAAAATCATATGTGCAGTTCGCATGTGGTAGAAGTGAAACCTTTTTTTCTCTTTGCTATGACAAGGATTAGCTAATCAGTGCAATGCTTGAAAAAATATGAAATCTTTCCACTCTTATATCTCAGCTTTTGGTTAACCGATCTCGAAGCTGATAGTTTTCGGCCACTATGCTTGATGAGCACTTTAATTTGATATGTCATTTATTGTTGTAGTGATTCTAGATTCCGTCCACTAAGACTCACCTTCGAGGAAAAAACTACTAAGTAAAATCATGGCTAAAAAATAGTTTCGCTTTTTGTGTTTCATTATACACAACTAATTTCAAATCATACCCGTGCTAAAGAAATTTCACTTCAATAAATAAAAATCTACAAAATTTTCAGAATAAACACCCTAATATATACATGACATCATTTGTCATCTTAACTTTTAAGTACACATGTTCTTTAAAAGTAAATATTACGCCAAATAATATATACACAATCTAATATAACATATAATTATATAATATATGGCTTTAAAAGAACTCGTGTTGCGAAGAATCATAAACAAATATTTCACAAAAGAATTGCCAATTTTTGCGAGTGTTGCATTTGTATCAACAATTAGTTATGTGAAAATTTAGTAGATACAAATCTATTTATTTGATAAATCAAATACAAATATTGAAAAATATTGCACGCCTTTTGTTATAAGACAAACATAACATATTCTGTATATTGGAAGCCTCATTTCATTTTCATATAAATAGCTGATCTTGGTCCATGTCTTAAGTACTTCAACAAAAGCTTTCGTTATTAAAATAGTTTTAAAAGAAGGAAGAAGAAGAAACCATGCGTTTAATAACTTTTATTGCCTTTTTTGGGCTATTGGCTTTAGCTGTAGCACAATCCAAATCAATTACTCGAGATATTAAACTTAATAGAAGAGTTAGATCTCTCGATCCTGAGGAAGTTACTTTAATAACCAGTCTATTCGAAAAACGCTTTATAAAATCACCCAAGTTAGCTGACAAGATTACAGCTTTTGTTGCTGCTGCTAAGGCAAAGGCTGAAGCTGTTGCGCAAGCTGCTGCTCAAGCTAAGGCTGAAGCTGATGCTAAAGCTGCAGCTGATGCTAAAGCTGCAGCTGATGCAGTCAATAATGACAATGACGATGTTGAAGTCAATGTTGAAAGTACTCCTGATGTTGGTATTGTACCAGAAGTTATCCCAGCACCAGAACAAGTTGTGGAGTCAGTGGAGGTTGTTAATGATGATGAACTTCCTCCTGTTGTTGTTGATGTGATCAATGTTCCTGAAGAAACTGATGCTCCAGTTGTTGAAGTTCCAACTGAAAATACCGATGTGATCGCAGCAGAAACACCAGTTAAGACAGTGGAAATTGTTAATGATGTTGAAATTCTTCCTGTCGTTAATGAAGTGATAAATGTTCCTGAAGAAACTGCAACTCCAGTTGTTGAAGTTTCAACTATAGCACCAGCTAATGTCCCAGCTCCAACTCCAATTGAGACCACAACCAATGCAGATGGTTGCAAGAATTTTGGTAAGGGACGCGGTGGCAGAAAATATGGCCGTGGAGATCGTGGAAGTCGTGGAAGTCGTGGAGATCGTGGAAGTCGTGGAGGTCGTGGAGGTCTTGGCGGTCGCAAAGATCGTGGAGATCGCGAAAGTCGTGAAGGTCGCAGATTTGGTAGACACAGTGACTCAAAGAGCGGTAGGGGACGTCATAGTCACTAAATTAAATTAAGCTTTTATTAAGTTTATTTTCAAGTAAATTATAAATAAACTTTATTGAATGATTATTTTATGTTGATTTGCTTAAAATGGAGTTTTTTCAAGAAAAATAATTTGACTATACAAATGTTAGATTAGGTTAGGTTAAAAGGGTCGCTTGCATATGCCAATTTTCACTCGGAGTCAGTTTGTCCATTGTAATAACCTAAATATATATAGTCCTCCCCTTTCCCTTAAATGATCTCATTGAATGGGCGCGAACCACCTAGAAGCCTTGGTGAAATTGAGGATCCTGGTAAGGATCTAACTCGGCTAGTTCCTCAAAACCAACGAATAACACAGAACCAAAATATTTGTTTTGTTTCCTAAGTAGCCCCGGGCATTCGCAGAGTATATGCTTAACCGTCTCATCCTCTTCTTCGTCTCCACAAGCAACTCCTTCAGAATTCTCTGAAAGAGGCACCGTATTCGGTGGCCATAGGGCCAATAACACAGCGCCCCTTCAGCACTTCTACAACAGTTCTAAACTCTCCTCTGCTAAACTTAAAGAGAGCTTGTGTCCTCCTAGATTCAGTTAAGGCCACGTGTTTAGACGTTCTGCATCCGGCGGTATGGCTCTACCTTCTTCTCTTGTTTGAAAGTTGATATTGTAGGCAATCTCGCCGTAATCACTTGCCGCAAGGCGAAGTTCCCCCTGTATATCCTGCAAAATAGACCCGTGACCCTCAGATTTTGCCGCGTATTCCTGATGTATAGGTCAGTGGGAACAAGATGCATTACAATTTCCAGGCTCGCCTGTAGTGTCGATCTTACTACTCCCGTTATACCTAGACAGGCCAGTCTCTGTACCTAACAAAGCTTTTCAAGTAGTAACTTGATGTTGGCAGTCTTCCACCACACAAGCGCCTCATGAGTTAAGTTAGATCTGATGACCACTGTGTACATATAATGTTCTACATACGGTTTTGCACCCCATTTTTTTCAAATCTTCTATTACACGTGTAGAAAGCGCTCAAAGCCTTTCTAGTCCTTTCATCAACGTTTCACTTCCATGATAGCTTAGAATCCAGAATGACTCCGAAATATTTCGCTTCCCTGGCAGGAGCTAGTGTGGTGCCATTTAAAGTTGGCAATTTAAACCCTGGTACTTTGTATATCCTTGTGAACAAGAATAGTTCGATCTTGCTTGGATTGACAGTTAATATTTGCCCCAACTACCAGTTTTCCTAATGCTGATTCCATCAGTTCTCTGATCGTAGGAACAAACTTTACTTTTATCATGATGATGACGTCATCCACGTAGGCAACCACCTTGATATTCAATCTTTCCATCAAGCATACAATTTATGGCAAGATTCCACAGAAGTGGTAAAATAACACCGCCCTGTGGAATACTTCTCATTACTGCCTTCGTGCTCATTGATGTTCCCAGGATAGCATTAATAACCCTGTGACTCAAGCTATTGTTAATTCACAGAGTTAATTATACAGATTTTGTGGAAAAATTCTTACATCGAGAAATTGATGATTTAAGGTTTGCGTCTATGTATATTAGGAATACTCTCACGGGCTCAAGGACCAAATATGTTTAACATTGGTAAGCGAAGGCTGAATGTAACATGAACTTTATTTACAAAAGAGATGTTGCTATAATTAGGATGGGTGCGGCACCAGACAAACAACTTTAGAAGCTAAACTTAGGTAGTCAAGCAAGCCTATCCCCTATAGATATTTTATAGATCGAACATTTACATACACGGGAACTTTACCCAAGACTTGGGTGTGTTCAAAGAAAGCAAACATGTTCACAGCCGTATGCCTTACAGTGGCTCAAGGTCTTGACCATGATGTACCGCGTAAGATTGGTTTGCATATCAGTCGATTTTAATGATGACAATGCGAAATCATCGGCATTAACAAGTTCTTCCAGATGATCCAGACGTTCTATTAGACTCTGTAATTTCGAGCAAGAGTGCAGTTAAGCACAATCCAGTACAATTTGAAAAATTTCGAAAATGTAAATCAAATGCTATGTATGTTTCTCTTAAAAATTGTGCATCTCTCATAGGGATAATCATCTCGACTTGAAACGAGCCAAAGGACTCATTAATCCTTTTGAAAAATGTGCACGCTTTGCACCCTCTCATTTTTCAAGTAACCAAACTGATTGAATTTTGTTCTCGCTTGGTTCTTATCTTAAGAGAGTTTTCCAACAATCTTGCATGCTCAATTTTTTTCGTTAATTTGCTTAAGCTCATACCCTCTCATAGCCACCGTTTGAAATTAAATGAACATCTGAACCAGATGCCCTATTTTGTTCTAATGGAAAATTGAAAACCTGCAAGAAAGGTAATTCCTTTTGCAGTAGTAACAACTTTTGTCAAGATAAAAGTCAAAAGAAAATGTGCAGAAAATAAATTAATTGTTTTTTTTCATCTCGTTTCAAATTGAACCAAAATAAACCTTCAAGAAGAATATCAAACATATCACTTTCTAAATGAAAATATTCTGTCTACAGCATGATTGATTGTCTACTTTTTCCCTGCTTTTTTTTTTTCCTTCCCAAAATAGATGAACCAATGAAGGTTTAAATGCTTGCACAGCATTGCTTGCATTTAGTAGGGACTTCTCATCAGATGTTGAATTTTTTGACTTTTGGATTGCGATCAATATATTCTCGCCTTGTGTTTAGAGGGATTGTGCTTTCATTTCTACCAGATGACTCAAAGGAAATCAAGGAAAAAAGAGAACGTTATCAACAAGTTCAGTCAAAAAGAAACATTTCCATTTTAATAATGTTAATAACTTTATGTTCATAATAAATATTTTAAGCCCGGGAACGCCAGGAACAAAAAAAAAACTCAAATTTTTATATATTAAGACAGAACTTAAGCCATATTGACATGCTTGAACTATGAAAGCAAACAAATTCCAATTGAATCAACACCTTATATTAAGATATAACGTCGATTCTTAAGCAAATATCTGAAATTAATCTTTATTTTTTATATATAAAACATAAGTATTATTTATACATAAAAGAAAAAAACAGAAGTGCACGTGTTTTGCAAAAACTTTGTAATGCGTGAAAAATTTGCGCCATATAAAGCTTATCCCAAAAATGGCTGAGAGCACTTTATCCGCATCAGCATAATGCGTCTGTTAACTTTTATCACTTTGTTTGGACTACTTGCGTTAGCCTTAGCACAAATAAATCCAAATGGGAATTGGGTGAAATTTGTCAAAAGAGTTGAAGAGATTGATGCAGTCTATTTTGAAGGGCCTAATGTAGTGCACTTTGTTGCTGTTACACATGAAGGTGATGCAGCCAATGCTGACGTTAAGGCTGATGTACCAATCGCAGAAGATTTAGATGATGATATTGAAAAGGATGACGTCGATGATGATGAAGATGATGAGGAAGTCCCAACTTGTGGTAAGCCATCTCCAGACGCTATAATACACAAGCGATTCAAGAACCGCTGGGGTAGACAATATGATGGCAAAGGACGTGGTCGTGGGCTTTAAAATGTAGGTATACGTGGACGTAATACCCGTGATGGTAGAAAAAATCGCGTTTAGTCATTAAAATAATGCAATACAATTTTTATAAATAATTTTCAAAATAAAATGTGATATTTTAAGTTTTTATAAATTAATCGTTTAATCTTTTCGTTTCCAATATTTTCGATTTTGCAAAATGTAGTTTTCATCGGATTTGCTTTGAATAAGTCATCACTTTATCTTTTTGATAATATGAATCTGTTTGGTGTGTCTTCTCTTAATCTCCACACAAGATCCATATGGATCTGTCTTAATATTTTAGCACATTTCACACTATGCTTTATATGCATTTCTTATTTAACGTTATGATTTTTTTGTATATACATTAGGGTGGTTCTTAGGCAAAAAAAAAGTTGGGGACGCCCCCTCTATTAATTCGAAGTAGGATAAAAAAAAAATTAAGAGTTTTTTTCAAATTTTGTGCCACTTACCCTCACTGACCCTATATCAATGTGAAATTTGGCCTAAGCCCCCACTTTTAGTTATTGATTTTTGGTAAAAAAAAAAATTGGAAACGCCCCCTAAATTTGTTCAACATTGGATAAAAAAGGTTTGGGAATTTTTCCAAATTTGTGTCTTTAAATTCCACTGACCCTATTTTAATGTGAAATTTGGCCTAAGCCACCAATTTTTTAAACTGTTTTATGTGATTGAGGCTCTTTCCTTAAAATTTGTATCAATTTTTTTTTTAATTTGGCAATGCTGATTTCAATTCGGCCGTAACCTGACAACGGGTTGTTATGGCCATCTAAGTAAGTAATGCTGATTTCAATAATGTTACAGATTGTGCAAAAGCTCTTAGTTGAAAACTTCAAGTTATCAACTGTTTTGAAGGCTTAATTCATATGTTTTTGAAAACCATTCGAAGTTATATATTTTGTCCCACGCTAGATGAAAAGGGTAAAAACTCCCCTTACCAGTTCTTCTCCCTTTCATGGAACTTCCTTCCTTACCACTTTTACCATTTATCACTCAAATTTTTGAAAAATCCGTGCAATTTGTATGAAAGCAATAGAAATAAATAAATTGATTTTTATGAAGAAGAAACAATGTACTTTTCGTCAATATGCTACATGAGTGCATTTTGTTTCAAACAAGTTAACTAAGGACTGTCCCAGAAAAAACTTGCACTTTGTTTTTTAGTTATAAAAAAATACCCAGCAATTTTTTTGGTTTTTTTATTTTTTTATTAATAATGGCTAGTGTTCAGAATATAAATATCTAAAAACTAATTAACAATTTTGTTTTTTCTATAAAAATTTCTTACTTTTTTTAAGGCCCTTCATTAAATTTTGCACAGTTGTTTCATCGACAGTACGGTACGATCTTTTCCACTTAAGTCTGAAGTCTTGAAAATTTTTTACAGTCCTGCCACTCTTTCGAAGATCTCTTTTCATTAGAGCCCAATATCTTTCAATTGGGCGAAGCTCTGGGCAGTTAGGCGGATTTGCTATTTTTGGTACAAAATTGATCTTTTTACTTGCATACCATTCCATCGTAGCTTTAGAGTAATGAGAGGTTGCTAAATCTGGCCAGAATATCACGGTACCCTCATGTGCACGAATAAATGGTAGAAGACGTTTTTCGAGGCACTCGTCTATATAAACTTTGGAATTGATTGTGCCTTGCGTAACAAAGAAGCTGCTTCTGAGGCCACAGGTGAATATGGCCTGCCAAACCATATATTGCTTCGGAAATTTCGAAATTTTTTTTCTTTGAATTTACTAGGCACATTCCCCTTCTTCGGTGATGTATAATATTCGTGCCCAGGTAGCTGCTTAAAATCTGCTTTAACGTAAATTTCGTCGTCCATAACACAGCAGTCAAATTTAGTCAGGTACCTTTCATACAATTTTCGGGCTCGCATCTGAGCAACCAACTGCTTTTCATCAGAACGGTCTGGTACTTTTTGAACTCTATATGTCTTCAGCTTACTTTTTTCCTTTATCCTTTGCACAGTAGATTTTGATGTACCTGCTCTAGCCGCCATATCTCGCACTGACGTGTTGGGATTCTGCCTAAAAAGGCGCTTCACCTTCGCCGCTACCTTTGGGTTAGAAAATTCTGGTTTTCTGCCTGAACCCTTTTTTCGTGAAACACGTAGACCCTTCTTATAATTAGAAATAACCGTTTTGACAGTTCTTTCTGATGCACCAACTATTTTTGCTATAGCTGAATATTTCAACCCTGGATTTTGCAGGTATGTGGACAAAATCAGTTCGCGGACTTTTTCTTGCTTGCTAGACATCTTTGTCGTTAGAAGTGCTATCTTCAAGTGTTATACATCAAATCAAACGTCACTTTATATGGAATAAATATTTTGTCTTTTTAGACCTATAAGATTATCAGGTAGAGTATAATCTTAAAAAATAAAAGTGCAAGTTTTTTCTGGGACAGTCCTTAGAGCGTTTTATTCAACAGTTGCTAATATTAAAATTTCCATTGAACATTTTTGGTATTCAAAATTCAACTTTGAGCCCACTGTAGTACAAAGCCCAAAGAAAATTTAGAACTTTTATAGTTTTCTTTCCCTTCCTTAAGTATCATCTAAGGATTGTCGTAAAATCAGAAGCATTAGTACTTTAATTTTTTTTTTTAATTATGGCCACGATTGCGAGTGTGCGAACCCGCAATTAGTTAAACGCCTTCGGTTTCTTTTGCGCGTATTTTGTTTTTCAAAAACCTTTTCGAGCTAGATTGTAGCATTAACCTCGATGCAAAGATTAAAAAATTTGACGTTCTAGACACTGACAAAAAATGTGGCCCTTTTTCTGAAAAATACACAAGTTTTCAAAAATTGCTGAACTAAAAAAAGTTTCCAATTGCTCCCCTTTCTCATCGTCTGAACACAATACCGCTGGCCTACTGTTCAAATTGTGGAGCAGAACCGCACTTTAGACATAAATTGAGTTTCCTTGAACAAAATTCATTACGCAGACAATGCAAAATATATTTAGCTGAAACTTGATAATCTAATGGTGTTTTGATTGCTGAACATGATAGTTATGATAAGATTTGATTGAGTTATAATGTTATGACAGAGTTATTCAAAGTAATGTAACCATATTTTGTAAAAATACTAAAATTAGGTTCGACAAAGAGTGAGCAGACGAGAGGGCTTTAAGCCTCTCGTACAAGAAAAAGCTTGAAATTGCTATACTAATGCGTTTTACAGAATACGATCGGACGACGGGAAATCATTAACGTATACCCGTTGTCAAAATTATAACATACTTGATAGTTCACAATGGAACCGAATTTTAGCGGACAACAGGAAACCTGCGAAGGTAGCGGCCAATTTAGATTTAATTCTATTTTCACTGTCAATTATTTTATTTACGTTTGAAATGTCAGTAAAAACAAAATGGCAGCTGAATTTTTCTGTCCGAACTGAATTTCATCCGTCGTAATTGTTTTTACTCGACCGACTTGCCTACGGGCTTTACTTTAACAGCGGGTAATCGTTGCCGACTTCCTGTCTCATCACAACCAATTTGTGGCATCTTATATTTTCGAATTTTAATCTAGTGCAACTTTAAATTATCGCACCTTCTCAATGTCATTGATTAAGGCAAAATATTTCCTGGAATTACTTCTAAAAATACGTACAGAAACAATCAACAATGGTTACGAAATAGAGTGGTAGCAACTACCTGTTCTTATCAAACAAGACCAATAATACCACCAATAAAAATCAAAACTTTTATATATGTATAATAACTAAGTGTAGATTGTACTCTTTATTGTGCTACCTTAAAAAAAATTAATCTTTTTTTGCAAAAAAAAAAAAAGAAAATCTGTTTGTTTTCTATGTTTATAGTAGCTGATAGATTATATTATATGTATATAGGAAGAATAGATTAATTGAACTAATTTTGATACTTTTTCAAATTAGGTGAAGTAATAAATAACTGATGAAAAGTACTACATGCACAAAAACTCATTAAGAGACTTTTTGTTATCATGAACCTATTACAGGGGCGGGTGCTGGGTTAGATTTTGGGGGTTCAACACTCCACTCTAAAATCTGACACAAATCAATCATCAAAAATGAAATATGAAATATGTTTCACTTGAAATACATTTTGTTACCTAAAGTTGATTAAATGTTGTTCCCGTACTGCAAAGCATAAGGACTGCAAAGGACCAGAAAAAATGGTCTCTTTGTTTTTAAATAATGAGTAAATAGTTAATCAAGTTTTAGGTGCTGTTTTATTTAATCAACAATGACTTGTATACAAAATATAAATAACCTAAAAATGATTAACAAATATTTTTTTACATAAAAGTTTTTGACTTTTTATTAAAACCCTGCTTTGAAGTTTCCATACGCTCTTCTCTATTTATTTCTGAAATCATGTAAATTTTTTACAATCTTCTTACTCTTTCGAAGATCTCTTTTCATTCGAGCCCAATACCTCTAAATTTGTCGAGCTCTAAGCAGTTAGGTCAATTTGCTACTTTCGGTACAAAGTTGATACTTTTGTTTTTATACCACTCCATGGTGGCTTTTGAGTAATGAGATTTTGCTCAATCGGGCTAAAACATCACAGCATTCTCATGTGCACACGTACATGACGTTTTTCAAGTCACTTGTCAATATACACTTTGGAATTTACTGTGCACTGTATAGCACAGAAACGGTTCCTCACCCCTCGGTGCGTATGGCCTGCCAAACCATATACTTCCTCGCGCCCAGATAGCTGCCTAAAATCTGCCTTAACTGATGTTTCGTCGTACATAATGAAATAACCAAATTTAGACAGGTAGCTTTCATACAACTTCCTTGCTTGCTTTTGAGCTACCAACCAAAACAATCTGCTACTTTTTGAACTCTATAGGTCTCCAAGTTACTTTTCTTCTTTATTCTGTGTGCAGTAGATTTCGAGGTATATATTCAAACCGCCATATCTCGTACTGAAGTTTTGGGATTCTGCTTGAAGAGTTGCTTCACCTTTGTCACTAACTTTGGATCTGAAAATTCAATATCTCTGCCTGAACCATTTTTTCATAGAACAGGCAGACCCTTTTTGTAATTTGAAATAGCCTTTTGGGCAGTTCTTTTTGCCGTACCGATTGTTTCGCTGTATTTGAATGTTGTCTTTTTGAGGTAATTGGACAGAACGAGTTCGCAAAGTTTTTGTTGACATCCTTCGCATTTTAAGTGCTATCACCAAGTTTTATATAAAACTGTAAACTGTCTAATATATAACTATATACGTCGCTTTATATAGTAAACATAACACTTTTATTTTTACCAATACGATTATCAGGAGAGGCACAATCTAAAGAAACAAGAGCTATTTTTTCGGGGACAGTTTATAGTTAAACGAGAACACAAAATTAACTACATAAATTTATGATAACTTGCCCTCCAAAAAAATTGTTACCAAAAGTTTATCAAAGAGTCTTAGGTAGAAATTATTAAGTCACAAAAAGGTAACAGCTAATGAAAATAAATTAAGTTTAAGTTAATAAAAAAAGCAGAGAATAGAATTATATCGAATTAAGCAATGTGGGTATAAGTAGATTAATATCTTACAAAATGTTATGTAAAGGTTTCAAATCGGTCGAATAAATTTTAAATCCTAACGGAAATACGTACATAATTTGAAATAAAGCAGAAATACGAAAGAAAAACGAATAATCACAATCATTTGGCAAATCCTAAATCAATTTAAATAATAAAGGTAATAAAGAAAGCTATCAAGTTAACGTTCCCGTAATTTTTGCTGAGGACAATTACATTATTATTTTCTCAATTAGTTGGACTAAGTATTTAAAAAAAAAGAATAGCTGAAAAGGTACGGAATATGTCTGACAATCAAGTTATATAACAGAAAACTTAAATGTGATATTTGAACAAATAAAGCTAGGGATATTAAAAAGACCGCGTATTTATTTACATGTAGATCCCCGTGTAACTAAACACTTTATGTTATTTATTATAAGTCAATGTCGGGAACTTATAGCGTACGAAAAAACCGCTAGGCATTTTAATTTTCAGGCTAAAGCACAGTGGGAGAAATGGAAAATGGTAAAAGTGGCAAATTTCCAAACTTTGGCCGCAAAAACAAATGCATATCCCCCGATTTCAAAAATTATTTATACATTATGTAGGAAAATATGGCTTACCAAAATCCTAAATTCCAGCCTTTGTATGGGTAGTAAGCGTGTCCGTCAACCGATTTTCATTTTCACATATGTTTTAATTGTAATCTAAAAACATCTGTACCGAATTACAAAGGTCCAGCGCTATTATTACCATTTATGGTCGCCGTTCCATACAAACACATCCACTGTATAACGTCTTTATTTCATTGCAATAAAAATGCTTTTTGGAATATTTACAAGAATAACTAGTAGGTATTAGTACTTAAAACTGTACTAAATCGCTAAAACAAGTCAAGTTTTCACAAAAATAATCCACTTAACTTGAAATACTACATAAACAACTTTTATGTAAGCCCAATGTGCCAAATGGATCCATTCGCTGAGTGTAATCGAAACGACCATCAAGCCACTCGCCTTTTTGGGGGTCATCGAGCTCTTGTGCAAAAAAACCACAAGTCAAATCAAAACAAATCGAAACACCAAGCAGGAGATGTGAGTGCTGGCTGCACTTGCAAATAAATCGCAAATAAAATGTTCTTCAGGCTCAAACACTCGAAGTTTATTGCATTCGCAAGTTTATATAATGATCGTTTCGAGTGCACTCATGCTGACCTCTGTCAAATGACAAATTTTGACTGTTGTATTGCTTGTTAATCTAAGAGAAAAACGTTACAGTTTTTTATATCTCAATTGGTTTTCGTGGTATTCGAAATACATAGTATATGAGTCTCAACTACATGCAGCGGAAACGGAACTTTTGCCGGAGTCAGATTTATGGACTACTTGAGAGTCTAAAAAATGCACTCCAAAAGAAACCACTTAAAACTTTAACCAAAAGAGCTGAACCTTGATACAACCTAAACTTTTTGGTGGATTTTCTTAAAAATATGAGGGACAAGGTGTAGATATAACTTTTACAGAATACCAAGAGAGTTGTATTTGGTCAGCAAAAATAATTTTTCGATAATTCAAAGCAAAACAACATAAAAGATTTGCTGCCAACATTGAAAATTGAAATTATTTTGACAACTTAGGGGCCATCCATTAATTATGTGCGCCAAAATAGCGGGGGAGTGGGTCCGGCAAAATCTCACCAAGGGGGAGAGGGGGAGGAGGGGGGTGTCAATGAAGATCTCAAGTCAACTTTTTAATGCAGAGAGTATACATTATTATAATCTCACGGAAGGGAGGAGGGGTCCCGCCAGAACTCACCAAATCTAAGCAAGAAGAGTATGAATTTTCAAAAAAACTCCTCACGTAATTAATGGACGGCCCCTTACAACAAACGGATGATAAATTGTTTTTTTTTTTTTTTTTCTCAGCTAATTGTTATTCATAAGAAGTGATCGATCATTTTGAATTCACAATAAATCTACACACAACACAACTCTGAAATACAAACATGTAATCGCTGATCTCTCAATTACTTATCAAATAGCACGTAAGAGGGGAATCATTTTTGGGCATTTTATCACTAATTTTGGCCGAAAATTTATTTCGGTATCTTATGAATTTTCTGGCGACTATTATTTATAGCGATAGTAATTTATGCGATGTGATTTTCTTGTACCCCGTACAATTGTGTGTCCGACCCTGAACTATTAGTTATCAAAATTGTAAAGAACATTTTAAGTTGCTAAGCTTTTAGAAGCCTTTGAGTGGCATGATTTCTAGTTTTTGAATGGCAACAGCTGTTGACAGTTTTTGATTAGATTAAAAAAGTTAACAAAGCGGAAGTGCTTAGTACAATCACTACTCAACCATAAAGAAATAAACTATCAATCTGGCATGGAATTGATCATGGAGCATATATATTGGTATCTGGCCTTTTGGAAATTAAATCTTTTCGTATCGTTTTATAACATTTTTAGCACAGCGATAGCAAGTTATCATATCAGTTAATTACTGGACAAAAGCAGAGAATTCGGCAAAGTTTTAGACATCATTAAAAATAATACAATACAAAAGCTTTCCAGTTTAGCGCAGAATCTGAGATAGCTTACCATTGACAGTAGAAGTGCGCTGAAAAGTCTTATATTTTTAAAAAGTGTATTTCTTACTGATTTGTGCGGACTGCGGTATTGGCAATCTACTATGTTATATGTAAATATATCCACCACTTGTTTTACTACATGCCGAATTTTCTTTAATAACAACCGGGTTTAAATGCTCCCCGAATTTCTAGCTTAAAAACTTCGCCCGTTTTTTGTCGCACCGAGTTTTATTTTTACATTTACTAAATAGCTTTCTCAATGTCGCGTAAAATAGTAAATAAATAAAATAGTACAAAATTAAAAGCAGAATTAAGAATTGTAAGTCCTTGGTACAAATGTTGATAAACATAAAGTTTCATGCATCCTAAAAATGTACAAAAACCCTTTGATACAAAACTTTTTATGGGGGTTTGAAGAGTTTGAAAAAGAGTGTTTTTCAAGATAGTCTTAAAGGAATTTAAAGGAAAATTTCATAGACGAATTGTTTGGAAATGAATATATGTATCTTACTAAAAACGAGAATTTCATGGAAGTTCTTTTAAAGATGTCTACCTGAATGAATTTTCAAATCAAGAATTCAATTTATCGGTCTTAAAACGATAAAAGCAGATACCATTTTTAACTGAAGTGATCAGACTCGGAACCACCCATATAATTTTTGTAGCAAAATTAATATAATAACCAACAATTACATCTTTACTTATTCTTTGCTGTAATTTACTACTGTTTTCCTCAAATTTATTATAGTCATTGTTTTTTTATTAGAATCATAATTTTAAATAGAAAATTCGAAAACTTTACATAGACTGTATCCAATTTAAATGTTATTAAAAAAAAACCAAATAAATCAGAATTCAGTGCACACTATTAGATTTTAATTCTTTAATAAATTATATTCAAGATTCGGTATCATTTTAATGTATGTTTTAATTTATTAATATTAACAAAATTTTTATAATCTAAATTAACTTCCCATTATAAATTCAAACCACAAGTAAAAGTAATATAAAAGAGTAAGCAATTCAAAATAAAAAACTAAATTTTTATCATACAAAGTAACTTATTTCATTTCATCTTAAGAATATACATTAATAAGTTAAAAAGTATTCAACGTAGTCTTCTCATATTAAATTGTGTAAATTGAATTGTGAGTGTATGCATTTGTTGAATAAATGATTACTTATTCTATTTTACATTGAAAAAAGATTCAAATAATGATTTAGGAAAATATTTAAGTCATATTTTTTATGTCAGAAATTTTCGCAAGCACAAAAATATATATTTTTTTTTTAATATAGTATTTATTCAAAAAATTGTTAATTTTATAATTTTTAAATTAATTCACATACGACTACGTATAACATAGAAATATTTTACATGTTTAATATTATTATTATATTTTAGATTAAAGTTAAAGTTAAGCCAATTTGGAATACTTAGCCGTTGTGTGCATCGAATTTTGTTGTTTTATGGCCCATATAAGTATTTTCGTTTTTGATCTGCTATATAATCATTTGTGGACATTTGTATAGCACGTTGTAATAGTTCAGATTCAGTTAGTTGACCAAAGCCTACATGAAAAATTAAACCTGAATAAACCAAACCCAGTAAATGAATTTTTAGGATTTCTTACACTCACCATCCGCCGTATTGTAAGAAGCTTCCAACAATTCCTGATAAAAACTTGACACTGGCTGTTGCTTGTTGGAAGACAAATGAATTTCTTTGAAATTTTTCTCCGGAGAATGCATTTGCTTTGAAGTGCTTGGCTGTTGCTCAACTTCTGGAGTATTGGCACGAATTTCTTTTAGCTCAGCTGTTTTTTGTTGTATATCACGTTTGGGTGAACTTTTGCGTAAGTTCTCTACATCTTTATTTAAAGCACTAGAAATATAGACAATTTTGAAAAATTATTTATGTATATTAGTTTGAATGAGAGCCTGGCGGTAATATTTTTTAGTGGCCATAATAGTCTCATAGACAATTAGTTTAAATTTTTGTCCAACTAGTGGTATGTATTACATCTGTGGTGAAAACGGAAAAAGTGCTTAAGTCTGATTATTTGTTTTGAAGGAGATCACTTTTAAGCTTTAAATTTAATTTATAAAAATTGTATTAAAGGCTATAGAATTGTATATAGAATTGTAATAAAGGCTATAGATTTCAATAGAGCCCCTGTTAATGAAGGAAGAAATCGTTGCACAATACGAAAATTATTCGCGAAAGTAAAACTTAAGCGGTTTTTCCAAACGATAATAAAGAAGAACAATTGCTTTGGAAAAAAAAATTTTCTCCAAACAATAATTATTGCAGGCAATTGGATGTATTGCAAAAAAACGCTTATATCGATGAAAGCTGTTTTGACGTTGCCAATTGCTGAGTATTCAAACTCTTTTTTTTACTGATTTGGAAAAGGAGCTTATACTGTATTAAGCTCTTATTCCCTAGCAGAATTTTAAATACCATAAATCATAAGTACACTTAAGCTATTACTCCAAATGAGATTTTACGTTTAAAAGAGATAAGTCAAACTTCCTCCCTCCATAACTTCCTCCCTCCATAACTTCCTCCCTCCATAACTTCCTCCCTCCATAACTTCCTCCCTCCATAACTTCCTGAAAAATCATCCAATATCATTCAAATTTCGGTCAGGGGTACATTTAGATATGGTGATCATTATGACGCTCTTAACTTAATTCGAGTTTGAGTCGACTTAAGCAGTTTCTCTGTTTTATCACAGATATGTGCATATCCATCAGATTGGGCCTTTTAGCTGGCCTCGTTTTTTTTTTTTTTTTTTTTTTTTTGGAGTACATCTTCCAGCCATAGTTTTTCTTGAAGCTAAGGCTATCTTGAACTCATAATAAAGGTTGTTCAATTGAAATTCAGATAGCTATTTTTTAATTTGCATTTAAAGTAAGAAATATATGAAACTTTTCGTGTTTTTTAAAAATTGTCAATTTATTGGGTTTTTACGCTGTAGTCTAAAGACTGTTGAGTACATCTTTCAGCTATAGTTTTTTTTGAAGCTAAGGCTGTCTTGAACTCATATTAAAGGTTGTTCAATTGAAATTCAGATAGCTATTTTTTTTATTTAACTTTATATGTAACATTTCATGTTGTTTTTAACTAAAATCCAATTTTAACTATGTCTCCCTTTGAATTTTAATTGTTCCTCCTTGAATATTAATTAAAGATAGTCTTAACTTCGAGAAAAACCATGTTTGAAGAGTCTGCTCCAAAAACTAAATAAAAAAAAAAATCGAAATTGTCATCTTACCTCGACCATGGCTTCGATTTTTTTTTTATTTTTTTTTTTATTTTTTTTTTTTTTGAGCAAAAAACATGGTTTTTCTTGAAGTTAAGACTATCTTTAATTAATATTCAAGAAGGAACAATTAAAATTCAAAGGGAGACATAGTTAAAATTGCATTTAAGTTAAAAAAAAACATGGAAAGTTACATACAAAGTTAAATAAAAAAAATAGCATTCTGAATTTCAATTGAACAACCTTTATTATGAGTTCAAGATAGCCTTAGCTTCAAGAAAAACTATGGCTGGAAGATGTACTCCAAAAAAAAAAAAAAAAAAAAAAAACGAGGCCAGCTAAAAGGCCCAATCTGATGGATATGCACATATATAGAACTTTTTAACTTGAATTTCAAAAATATCTTTTAATTTTGTATAATCAAATATTTTTGTTTGAATGACAGGTACCATGCCTACTTCCTTAATCCTGGCCGACTAAATGTCCTAATATTGCCTATATAATCAACAGACATATGATTTCCATCAAAAGTGGAATTGATGTGCATGAAACTCGTATTCACTTGTAATTTTTACTAAGATTTTTTTATGATTATGATCTCCGAAAAATAGTACAAACCTTATTGCAGTTGCAGAAGCTATAGTCAAGTTTTCATCACGACGACGCTTTTTACCGCTGCGTTTTAGATTACCAATATTTTTTGATTTATTAGATTTTTTTGTTCGTATCAATGCAGCAGTTGTTGGTGAAGAATTGCCACTATTACAATTTCCAATAGAACTTGTGCTGCTCATATCAGTATCATCGCTATCAAAGCTCGCATCACAGGTTGCGCTACCGCTAGGTTCCTTTTTTAAATTGAATGCTAACGAAGATATAGATTTTGCTGATAACCCAAAATTATGTTCAAGTGATGAAGATAATGATTTTGAAGAACTTGTAGATGAAGAAGCATCATTACCAATTGTAGTTGCAGCTGTAATGGTGCTATTACTTGCACCACCACTTGCGCTACAGCGTTGAACAGCATACTTTGATGGTGAAGCTTCAGAGTCAGAAGCAACTTCTGCTGATGTGACTGTAGCGGATGTAGAAGTAGAAGCCGCTGCAGTAGCTGTGGAACGTGATTTTTGTAAATTTTCACGACACCATTGCAAATAGGATTCCCGTGCGATTTGCTCTTCAATGGCTTCGTTAGTTGCTTCCCAGTCTGTTGTTTTTAATTTGTCTTCAAACATGGTCTGCAATGAGCACAATTAGTTTTAATAATAATTTAATGAGGCCAAATGTTTATCTACTTATAAATACCTGTTCAATTTCTAATTGTTCACTTAGGCATGTAGCCTCTTTGGTTTGCAGCTCAGGCTTATAACCAGCTAAGCCTAAGCCTACCCCTACAGTAGCATTATATGGATCGATAATGGCATTATAGTGTGAGCCACGCTGATAGGACAATCGCAACGGCGCAAAACCGTTGTTCAATTGCTCAGAGTTAAATATATTAATAGGAGCTGCAATGAGAGATGTAAATAAAAACAAAATTAACTTAAGTAAATATTATTTACTTGGCTTATAACAATAGACTTCTACAGGACGACTGTATATTTCTGACATTGCCTGAATTTCAATATGATTGCCATGAGAATCCTTTCGACGTTTACGTTTGATGTAGCTATTTATGTCCTCAGTGACAAAATGGGAAAAATATTCACGATTTTTATACTAGAATTAAGAAAATATTTATTTGTTACTCAAGCATTTCAAAAAATGTGCCTACAATGTAATCCATTGTGTGCTGTCGTATCACATCATGCATTTCCTCGTCACCATAGATTTGCAGTGAAATAGCACGAAAAAGACAAGCGCCATCTTCTTCGACCGGCTTTAAAACATAACCACTTTCCGACATACACTTAGCAAATTGCTCATCACGTTGCTGCCATTCGTCAACCGTGATAAGTTTCTCTTTCGGCTGCAAGTGTTCATCTCCGCTATTATAGCCTGAATAAGTTTCCTCAATACCCTTAAGTAGCTTAACAGCAGCTTGGGTAGCAGCTGTTTGTGACTTTGGACTTTGGCAACCCAAAACAGCAGGTATGGCAGATGAATTTTCAGCAGTTGATTTACCACTGCCAACACCACTATTTCCAACGCCAACAATAGCAGAATTGTTGCAAGTATTGTTGCCACCAGCAGCAACCACAGAAGATACAACAGCATGTGGACTGCTGCATTTATTTGTTACACCAGCAACGATTGAATGTTTTTCCAAAACTCCACGTTCGGTACGATCGCGTTTGTGATGGTGATCATGGTGATCGCGACGTTTAGTTCGAGTGCTTTAACAAATAAATAGGTACACAATAAGTGGAAAAAAAATTTATTATAACTTTTCCATACAAACATAAGAGAATATTTCTAGCAAAGATTTCATTATTTAAAAGGAGCCATTACTCATGAAAAAATGTAGACAACATGCCTCAAAGTTGATAAATAGTTGTAGCAACATTTGAAAAATATAAATTCTGTATCATGGGCACCATAAAATGACCTGCTCTGAATTCAGAGTCTACTGTTCAGAGTTCTGTCAAACTCTGGCCGGCGTAAGATTAAATCTGATTGGATCAGAAGAAGCAGCTTATGATCACAACTTAAGCGAGTTCTACTATACTAGGAGTAGTCTGAATTCAGCAGCTTTCATTTGAAACTTTTTTTAGAAATATTTAGTTCTCATAATATGTAAGTGGGAAAGCTAAAAAATTAGGCATTTATATACAAATTTTACATTACTTACCTTTTGTGAGGACTGCGGCGATGGCGTGCGAGCTCATCATAAACCTCTCCGCGACGTTGTGGGCTCTGTACGAACAGAATTATAAAAAAAACAGATTATCAAACAAAACTTATAATAATACTTTATAAGTAGAGCAGTTAATGGATAATGCAACATAAAATAAAAGCAAACATTAAGATTCGTCCATGTATACTTCATCGGTGAGGTTTTTTGAAATGATTATTGGCTTGCATGTAAAAATTGTTTACATGAAATTGGACGATTAACCCAAGAGAACTTAAAAAAAAGAATCCAAGAAATCATATATGTATATACACGCTTTACTTTAGAGTTTTGGTACTATTCGTTCCATTAACCGTGAAAAATTTGAAGTCAATACGCAAAATAATCGTTTTAGAACCCAGTAATGCTTCAAATCGCCTTAATGTATACGCTTCAAAATGCATATACTATTATTACTTGTGGTCGAAATTCGACCGTTTTCACAAAGTTTTAAAATTGAAAGACCTGTGACTAACATAACGTCTTTGTCCATTAACAATACACTTTTCACAAACCAACGTCTTCCGTCGCAGAGTGCTGTGGTCACTGTCCGTTTATTTTTTTTTTGTGCGTTAACGTGTTTTGTGAGGTTCAAAACCTTAGTTGACCAACTATCCCTTGGCGTGTGAAGGCATATGTTCATACCGTACAGAGTAATCTGCTATCGATGAACTTTGAGGTCTATATTGAAACTACGTTTAATATTATGATTCATATAACATCAAAGAACAGCTGGATTCGGTACAATAATATGTACGATCGTTTTACTCATTTTGATGCAGGAGTTTTTAAGAAGAAATTACTTACAAAGAAGTACTAGCAATCAGTGGAACACCCTTACATTTTGAGAGATTGTTTCTTCGCCATTTTGAAGATTGCTTTCGACAATCTATCGCAAATCACAAAAAAATGCACATATAAACGCATCTTTCAAAACAACAATCGAATTGTCATCATCAATTTCTATTTCTGCTACATTATTTCTATAACGCGATCTATTCACATTTTGATTTCAGCGCTTACATTTCCGCTCCCTATCTCTTTAGTTTTCAATCTGACCCGTTAGCATACTTCTCCAACGCGTAACACAAACATATTCTTCGTTTACTTTTAGTAATTCAAAAGCCTAAGTTTGAAAAAATATTTACAACAAAAATGTCTTAATAAAAACACTGCAATTGAATGCGAATTGAAATTTCTATTAAAAAAACCAAAAAAATTGTTTGAACAAAAATAATGTGGCATTGCTATGCTGCCAAAGGAGTAGCGAGTAAAGAACGATATTCAGAGTTTGGAACGTACTGGATCGTAAGACTTCATGTACTAAAAAATTAAGCCTACAAGAAGTACATAGATAATTCCGAAAGGATTCTTTTTTTTTTTTTTAATTGCAGAAGGAATTTTATTTATTAAATAGCGGTTTAAGACGTAGCGCATCAGAAAATAATAACAAATTCTACTCATTCTTGAACCGTAGGTTTTCCTTTTTTTGGCACAGTTCGCCCAAAAATAAGATATTAGCATTTTTCAAACAAAATCTTTATTTTATTTTACCTGCCTCAACGGCAACATGCACTCTTTATTTTTTTTTTTTTTTGAAGCATTACATTTATTTTTAAAGAAAGACGACGTGTTTGTTGTAAAGAGCTTAAGTTGGCTCATTTTTTCTATTTGGCCCATCGCTGTTTTAAACAGCACAAGTAGATATGCACTATTAATCAAAATTCTATTAGTTACTCTATAAAAAAATGAGAAAGTTTTGTTTGTTCGAAGAATATTTCCCAAACTAAACAAGATATGTATTAAAATTGTTCTCAAAATATTTAAGATGCAATGGTTAAGAACCGGGTTATTGCTTTTAAGGCGTTGTTAATGTAAGTTCAGTTCAGTTGTACAGTGAATGGCTGAAATAGCACCAGTGAGCGTGGCACCCCCCATACAAATAAAATACGCTAAGTGGCATATTTATCGAAATATGTGAGCAATAGACATGATCAAAAAAATGTCGTGTTCTAGAATACTTCAAGAACACTCAATTTTCGAAAATTTATTCACATTCGAGTATTTCCTCATTTAAGAAAATAAAAAAAAAAATAATTCTATGGCTGCTATCAGAGCTGCAAAATTTTAATTTTTTTTTAATTTGGCCAAAAGAATGATGAAAATTTTATTTTTTTCTTATTTATAATATTTTTTTTTAAATATTTTTTCGATTTTCCTTATGTATACACAAGGAATTATCAAAAAAAAATGTGCCGCTATTTTTTAAGCTCGAGTAGAGCTTTGGTGTTTCTTGTTTCTTCCTTTGTTGTTTTTACTGCATTCACCTTAAAACACTATACATAACTTGAAATTGTCAATGCCACTACATGAATTTTCATTAAAAAAATAAATGAAAAAAAAATAAAATCTGATTTTTGGTCCAAAAATTTTCAAATTTTTATAAGCAAGTAATTTCATTATTTTGCTTCAATAATTAGTAATGCTAACAGTGCATGTATTATTTAAAAAAAAATATTAAAAACAATTTAATTTTGATATTTTTTGGACCAAAAATTAAAAAAATTTTTCTTCTCAATAATTTTTTTAATGGAAATTCATGTAGTGGCATTGACAATTTCAAATTATAGTGTAGTGAGGTGAATGCAGTGAAAACAACAAAGGATTTAAGCTGTGGCACAAGAAACACCAAAGCTCTACTCGCGGAGAGACCACAGTTTTTTTCCTTATGTACAGGTTTAAAAATTAGCGGATAGTTTTTTTCGATACTTCCTTTTGTATACTTAAGGAAAGTCAAAAAAATATTTTAAAAAAAATATTATAAGTAAGAAAAAAATTAAATTTTCATCATTTTTTTGTCCAAACATCAGAACTATCGATAGTTGGTGATATCGTTAACTATCGATAGTTTTTTGTTGTTGTCGATGACATCGGTAACAAACATTTCTTTTTTTAACGACACTACGAAAAAAGTGTATTTTCTGTGAGTGTCTAAGTATAAATTATAAAAGGATCAAGATATAAAATGGAAAGCTGTGCCGAACCTGAGATATCTCATCGAGAATATCAGATGAAGATATACTCTTTAAAATGGAATATAGTTTGTTCTTAACTTTTGCATATTTACCCCCTTTTTGATAATATTTGTTGTTGTTCTTGGATTTTTATTGCTTTTTTCCATAAATACATACTTTTCATAAAAATTCATTGAATAATTTTTTTCCTCTAAAATTTTAGAAACTGTGCAAAAAAAAATTTTTCTCCTTGATATTGTGGTGGGGGAAGTAACCGATGTTTATCGATAGTTACCAATAGTTTTTTGAAAAATATCATTAATTATCGATAGTTTTCCTTACCGATTTTTCCCAGCCCTATTTATGGAAAGCTATTTCTGGTTCAAAACTGAACTGGATTGCATCAGTGGGTGTGTCCCTCCCTAAATATACAAGCTATTGTGCAAAAATTTGGTATGCATGTCGATCACGAATATAATTTATTGAACCAAAAGTAGGCGGAATTGGAGAAGTGGGCTTGGCATATTTTAAATTTTTCATCGGTTATTTCAACATTTTCCATATTCTTTCGACTTATTCAACCTTATAACTTTTTCCAATAAATTATATATGTACAATTATGTGCAAAATAATAGCAGTGCGAAGTAGCACCAAGTTCATCTTAAAAACACACTAAAACAAAAACTGATTTCGGATTCCATTTTTTATTTTCTATTTTGGATTAAGTAAAAGAATTATAAAATACAGTTTTTTTATTTATACACTTAGCAAAAAAAAAGTTAGAAATTAAAATATCGTAAAACTGTCAAAATCGACTGTGCAAAATAATAGCAGTGACGTACAAAATGAAGAATAAATACAACTTAAGCAAACAATTTTGAAAAAAGAAACTGAAAATAACATTATTATGTTAATACTTAGTGGCATATCCCTTATTGGCAATAATTGCTGCACATCTTCATGGCATAGGGTCATTCAATTTCTGGCACATGACCTTTGGGATATAATCCCATGTTGCACTTGCTTCGCGCCATTGCTCGCGCTCATTCCTTGGGTTTTTTCTTTCCCAACAGCATCCTTGACACGAGCCCAGATATTCTCAATTGGATTCAGATCAGGGGAAAGTGCTGGCCAGCTCATAACCTCAACCCGATTTGCAGAAAACCAACTTTTTGCCAATCTACTACAATGTTTTGGATCATTATCCTGCTGATATATTCATTGTAGTGGCATATTCCATTCAGCATAAGGAAACATTGTTGAACTCATTATTTGAGTGTATTGGTTAGCATCCATATTGACTTTAATCCAATAAAATGGACCAGTGCCTTTGTGGTACGAAAAACAACTCCAAACGTTAATTTTAGCTCCACCATACTTTACGGTTTTGAGCACATATTTTTTATTGTAAGTGGATGCTGGTGGTCGTCTAACGTACACTCTGCGTCCCTTCCTACCATTCGAAACAGACGACCATCCACTTACAATAAAAAATATGTGCTCAAAACCGTTAAGTATGGTGGAGCTAAAATTAACGTTTGGAGTTGTTTTTCATACCATGAAGGCACTGGTCCACTTTATTGGATTAAAGTCAATATGGATGCTAACCAATACACTCAAATAATGAGTTCAACAATGTTTCCTTATGCTGAATGGAATATGCCACTACAATGAATATATCAGCAGGATAATGATCCAAAACATTGTAGTAGATTGGCAAAAAGTTGGTTTTCTGCAAATCGGGTTGAGGTTATGAGCTGGCCAGCACTTTCCCCTGATCTGAATCCAATTGAGAATATCTGGGCTCGTGTCAAGGATGCTGTTGGGAAAGAAAAAACCCAAGGAATGAGCGCGAGCAATGGCGCGAAGCAAGTGCAACATGGGATTATATCCCAAAGGTCATGTGCCAGAAATTGAATGACCCTATGCCATGAAGATGTGCAGCAATTATTGCCAATAAGGGATATGCCACTAAGTATTAACATAATAATGTTATTTTCAGTTTCTTTTTTCAAAATTGTTTGCTTAAGTTGTATTTATTCTTCATTTTGTACGTCACTGCTATTATTTTGCACAGTCGATTTTGACAGTTTTACGATATTTTAATTTCTAACTTTTTTTTTGCTAAGTGTATAAATAAAAAAACTGTATTTTATAATTCTTTTACTTAATCCAAAATAGAAAATAAAAAATGGAATCCGAAATCAGTTTTTGTTTTAGTGTGTTTTTAAGATGAACTTGGTGCTACTTCGCACTGCTATTATTTTGCACATAATTGTATGTATTTGTTCGACTTTTTCAACCACTTTAAACTTTCTTCATCAGTTCCTTTATTTTTTCGACTTTTTCATCAATTTTGAATTGTTTCAACATTTTTCAACCTCTTTCAACTTTTTTAGAGTTTTTCAACCACTTTCAACTTCTTTCAACATTTTGCATATATTTTCGACGTTTTCAACATATCTCAACTTCTGTCAACCTTTTCTACATTTCACATTTTTTTCGACTTATTCAACGTCTTTTTAACATTTATTTAAAAGGTACTTTCAGTGCAGTGTAGGGTATGTGAGTTTCGGCCTGGCTGAAGATAACACCTTTACTTGTTTTTTTTTTTTTGGAATTAGCGAAATAAAGGACATCAGGACATGTTGGGGACGGGACTATCGCTGAAACCGTTAGTCATGATATTCGTAAAAAGTTTTGTATATAAAATATTTAAAAAAAAAGGAATTTCAAAAATCGTCAATTTTTTGCCACAAGAATCAAAACTTAAAATTTAGAAAGCCAAGCAAGTTATGAACTGTTCTCTTTTCTCTTCATTGATGCTAAAATAAAATGTTGTAGATTAGATAAAAATATTTTAGTTTTCTGTTCATCTTTTAAAAAATTTCAATAAAAGCTACATTTTCCGAAAAGAAAATATTTTTTTCGTGGAAAATATAGATGAAATAAGAAAACTTCGATTTTCACAGAAATGACTATTTTATTTTAAAAGCATCAGTTTAAAATGTCGTAGGTAGTCTTATCTAATCATATAGAGGCCTGGAGGTCAAAATATATTTATTATCGTATTGAAAAATATGCGCATCAAAGTTTGAGAAATAACGCACTTGAGCAGCAACTTTTATTTAATATTATTTCTGTGAGATAGTATTAATTATTAATTTTGGCATCGATTAATATTGGTCCTTACTAAGACAATGTGGAAAAATTCTCTGAAAATTTCACGCTTTATTCCTTAAAAAAATGGAAATTTTAACATACGCATTCATTTACTTATTGGACTAGTCTTGTAGGCAAGTAAAGCTTTACTAAAGATCTTCTCATTAATTCTTGACACATAACAACTAAGGAAGGCGCTCGTAACAAACCTAAGCTATGGAATTCTTTTGGCAAACAGGGTCTCGTTCCCGGAACGACTCGAGAACTTTGTGCAACCGCTGTCTATTTCAACAAAACCAATCTAAGTTTGATTCACTGAATTCATCGATTGTTTATCATCTCTATTTTTATTTGGAACAGGTTTACTTTAGCTGACATTGTCCAATTTTATTTATTTTTTTTTTCCTAAAAGGGAGTTAAAAACAAAAAAATATAAAATTATCAAAAAAAGTCGCTCGGATCTAGTATCGGAGATATAGACATCGGAAGTTCCGGATATATCTTTTATAAAAATGGTTATAAGTTGGGAACCCCTGAATGTATTTAAAAAAAATGGGTGTCATAAGATAGATAATTTAATGGCCTACATTAATGGTGAGTAAAGTTTTGAAATTCGACCCATATTTTTGGAGATATTACGATTTTTGTGAAATTTGGACCAATTTTTTTTTGAAAAAACATTTTTTTTTTCAAAAAATGTGTTAATGACCTAAAACTTTTTTAGCATTCTAAGAAAGCTTATTTTATTCCCTTTCAAATGGTATATAGTTTGCTGTAAATTTTTGCGAATTTAGCCCCTTTTTAAAGAAAAACAAAAAAAAATATTCAATGAATTCTTATGAAAACTATGTTTTTGTGGACAAAAACAGTGGAAAACAACAACAACAACGATTAGTACACCTACAACTATTATTATTTAAACGATTCTCATAATAAAATAATATGGTTATCATATAAATGAAAAATTTTTTAAAATGTGAGGTTATGTTGAAGGGAAAAGAGCGCCGCAGGCGAAAAATTTTTATTAAAAATCGCGCGCGCGATTTTTAATAAAAATTTTTAAGTTTTAAAATGAAAATGGTCTTACAATAATTGTTGTTGTTGTTGTTGTTGGTTTTTTATTGTTTTTGTCCATAAATAGAGACTTTTCATAAGAATTTATTGCATATTTTTTTTTATTTTCCGGCAAAAAAGGGGGTAAATACGAAAAAATTTAAAACAAGCTATATACCATTTTAAAGGGAATAAAATAAGCTTTCTTAAAATGCTAAAAAAGTTTCAGGTCATTAATACATTTTTTGGAAAAAAAAATGTTTTATCAAAAAAAAATTGGTCGAAATTTCACAAAAATCGTAATATCTCCAAAAATATGGGTCAAATTTCAAAACTTCTCTCACCATTATTGTAGGCCATTAAATAATCGATCTTATGACACCCATTTTTTTGAAATCCATTCAGGGGTTCCCTACTTATAACCATTTTTCCAAAAGCTATATCCGCAACTTCCGATGTCTATATCTCCGATACTAGATCCGAGCGACTTTTTTTGAAATTTTTATATTTTTTTATTTTTCACCCTCTATCACCCCTAAAAAAAGAAATTGATTTGGAGAATGTCAGCTAAAGTAAACTTAAGCCTTTTATTTTCCTCACTATTTATAATTACCCAACTAAATTATTTACTTTTGTTTTGTTTAATGCAAATTCAATTTGCATTTCATCACCCACCTGCCCATGACCGTCGATGACGACATTCCGATGTGAGGCGTGTGATGCCGATGAGCGCACCACACTCTGCTGACTATGTTGCGGCTGCTCTCCGACTACACCCACTTGGCCGCTGTGTGCACCATGGCTGCCATGTTGTCCATGTACATCCTTCTTTTCAGCATCCGATGCAGAACGGGTTGCAACAACGGGTTTTATTGTCATATTTGTTGTTCCAGCAGTTCCAACAGCGGATCGTCCGTAACCCCGAGATCACACAAAATAAAGTAAAAAAATAAATGAAGTGCAAATGTCAAAATTTTTTTAGTTCCACAACTGCACACGTCGCATTCAATTTTCGTTTCTGTTATTCGTTCTTTCTGTTTTATTTTAGATTTCCTTTTCTTGGTCTCCCTCAAATTTCAGCTGTAGTTTGTTCCAATCTTGTAGCTATGGACATGAAATTAAGGAATTTTGGAAACCTAATTCAAGTAACCGTCACCAACAGCTGCACACACTTGAAGTGATTGTGTGGCCTTTGCTGTTTCGTTTCTGCTCTACTTTGTCGTGGCTCCTTTTCAACCAATAAAAATCGCTATAATTTGATTAATTTCTACAAAATTTTACTCGATTCTGCTAATTTTTTGTTTAAATTTCACTTTTTCAATAGTTTTGTTAATTTTAAACGCTTGCAAATTATTAAAATTTTCCATACAAAAAGCTGTGAAAGAAGTGAAAACTTTTTCTCCTCATTTGATCAACAGTGAAGGAAAAAATTCAATCGACTACCAAAGACTGTGTGATTCAGTGGAAAAAAGAAGCAACAACAACACTGTGAAAAAAGAAGGTATTCGGAAATAACGCAGTTTTTTTCCTTTGTTTGTTGTGGCGTTGTGCTTTAACTTGGAAATTTGATTTTGTTTTTCTAATTCTCTTTTATTGTTGTTTTCGCTCATCTGTGCTGCCAAGCAAACAGATGACATTTGGCTGTGTTTATCAAGCAAGCAAATTATGCAATAGATGTGTTCAGTTTTTCGTGAATACAAACTTGAAAGTTTTATTGCCCGGTAGGAACACACTGCTACTGGAGTAAAAGTTCAAATTACCAAGCGATAGGGTTGACGAAATCTTATCTCCTTCAATTTTATTTTGGTCATATCATAGAATCAATTTTCTATAGAGCAAAGATGCACAGCTTGAAGCTCTTCCAGCTCCTACAACAATAACAAAAAATATTGTTAGTGTCATTGTTTTCTTGAACGAATCGGTTCGTTCAGCTCTTGCCATTGCTCAAATAAATAATTTCAGTTCGCTATTGTCGCATTCGTTGTATTTTTTTCATCTACGGACTTTTCTGTTTGTGAGACTTTGTTTCCAAGTCCTTCAGCTGTTGGTTTTTGTTTTTTCTTATTTGCATGCAATTAATTTGCAACATCTAATTAAAAAATTTTTGTCAAAACTAATTCTTAAGCAAAATATTTGTTAGTTTTTTACTCAAAGTAATGCTCCCGAAGCATCTTTTATGTGCATCTCTACTATAGAGTATTAGATCAGTTTAAGGAACACATCTGATTTTCAACAATTTTGAGTGTGTTGTATAGTTCAGAGTTCAAGAATACATATATCATATTTTTGTTTCACCTTGAAAATCGCATTCTTCACTATATGTAGTATGTATGTATATCCAACACCGATATCGCTAGCGACCGTAATTCTACATAAAAGTTAGGGTGGCTTTTGGTCTTACTTCCACCAAAATGTCCAACGGAATAAGTGATTTTCATGCTCAAAAAAAAATACTAATGAACAATATTCTTAATCAGCCCGCTGAACTCTACAACATAGATATTAAAATTTTAAGTAAATCGAAGAAATGTCTCTTAAACTAAGCTAGAACCATTTAAATTTTATGTATACAGTAGTTAAAAATCATTTGTAATTCCATTCAATTGGAAAAGACGATTGAACATTTGTTCTATTTTTGAATGAATGAACTTAGAGCTTACAGCCTCGGTTTGCTTTAAAAAGTGCTATTATACCCGAATATAATTCTTTAGATGTATCATCGGGCATTGATGTGGTTTCGAAAATTGTGCCAATGTTTATCAACGCTCACTTCGTACTATTGATGGCTGCAAGATTCATGACTCCAGTTAAATTTGGTCCTATATTTACGACAAGCATGCATATGTTTTAAAAATATGAATTTTATTACTGATTTACTTACATTTTACTTAAAATAGTATTGTTAATTACAAATTTCTATACAAGTTTCGTGCTCTGGAATTAATATTCCAAAATGCGCTCGAGTATTTCATTACACATATGTTATTTCAGCCATAAATTGTAATTTTTTAAATTTTACTTTTTTATACACGAGAGAACTTAATTTATATAATATATAAAATTTTAAGTTCTTAAGATTAAATTTCCTTTTTTGGTAGAAAATAAAAACAGCAAACATTTAGTTAACTACTTTGTAGTGCGTTGATGAAAAATCTTACTTATTTTACACGTAATTTGTTTTTGTTTTTAATATAAAAATACAATTTAATTTGGATTCTTCTTTGTGTTCTTGCTTTATTTCATATCTTTGTGTCTTTTATTTGGAGATTAAAAGTTTTTTTTCGTAGGGATATTCCTTTAAGTTATTTGCACCTAATCGAATTAAACATTGTAGACCTTGTCTAAAGTAAGTAAAATAAGTTATACATATGTACATATAATGCGAAAAAACAAAATTAAATTTCTTTAAAAGAAATTTTTAAACATAAAAAAATAGTTCAATTTCTTGAGAAATTTCTTTTTCCATTGTTCTGTAATCCAAATTGATATTTAAAAACTTTTCTTAGCATGCTTCTTGATTGTAGCAACTGAAGGGCGTAAAAATAAGAGTGCTGAATTTAAATTTCACGGCATGATTTCCTATTAGGTTGGCTCTCAAAACGTAATAGGTCCGTTCCTGTTCTTTTTGAACTAAACCCTGTAAGACTTTCTAACATGAGAGTGTACAATTTGACATGGCTGATAGTTTGACAATTTTCATTACTTTACCCGCAAATAATCTTTTGACAAAATCCTGTAACTTTGGATTAAGAGAAAAGCTCTCATTTGCGCTTTAAATTTACAGGTTTTTCGAGTAAAGGAACGCGTTTTTGACTACACTCGTACCTAACAAAATCTTGTAAATATCACTAATACCAACTAGTTCAGGAACGGACCTTATGTATGACATCGGACAATGTTGCACTTAGTTAAAACTCACTCCGAAAGTGTTGGAAAGCCTTACTAAAACAATATTTACTTGGTAGAATCAATCGCAATAATGCTCAAAATGAGTCATAAGTTCGAATAATGATCAACAAATTTGAGGAAACTTATTCTCTTGTGGAACAGTAGGTCACCAATTCGTCCTCGAAGTGGACATTCAATCGAAAACATAACGCAGTGAGTTAAAGTGCTACTGGAAACTCAGATACATTAATTCGTCATCGTCAAGAAAAATATGGCAAATTCTCATGAAAGATCCGCTCCAACTGACCGAATAACTCAAGCCAGTAGACCAATCTAAGCGAAGATAACATATTATTCTGGTTGATGGAGGAGCAGCTATCGAACGACTGTTTTGATAAGAAGTCAAAACTATTTTTTTTTATCAGAATCAAATGATTTGAATCTTGAAGACATCAAGTGCAACATTTTACTTCATTGTCCTCAAAACAACTGAGTTGCTGGAAGAAAACGAATGTATCAATTGGCCACAAAACTCGTGAGATTTGTATTTTTTCTTTTGCAGTTTCTTGAGTCACAAGTGTATACCAATAAACGACAAACAATTCCTGGACTTAATAATTATTGAACGATGTCATTTTGTTTCATACTTAAGGGCAACATTTCTAATAGATAATTTATTTTACTAAAAAATTAATGACGGCACTCTTATTGGCACACCTTTTATGTAAATCTATTGTGTCCACATGGTAAAGCAAACAAGAAGTACCCAAGGAAAGTTGAGATTTAATTGGGAGGTAGGCGTGCTTCTGAGAAACAAAGGGAGACATATCTCATATATATGCCTGGGTTGGTAACATTAGTTGAGTTTTTGCAAACAAATTTTTTTCCAATGTGCCAAAATCCCAAAACTCTACTAAAATGGAGGTGAATATAAGGCCATGTCTTAAGCTATCTTATGATTGAGAGTTTCCCTCCGAAAAATTATTAAATTTACAAATTCCCTACATTTATCACTTGGTTGGAACACAGTTTGTTAAGGACTTAAGGAATTACTACTTGAGTGCTTTACCATTATATGCAGATATCTGTACAAACTTAAAATATACAATTATTTCTTTTTTCCGAAGCGTCATTCTGTTTTAAGTCATTCTGTTATAAAAAACTGTTTCCAAATTTGTGTTATTTTAAAATGAAATGGTATGAGAACAGTAAGGAAATGAAAAGTATCTTATTATAAATATTAAATCATGGTTGTTAGGAGCATAGGGGTGGATGTGATAATTTTTCATAGTTGAGATCAGTACGCGAATAAATTGTGCGAGCAATAATCTAAATCAAAAACATTTCTCATATCAGAACAAAAATGTCAGACGTCCAACCAATAGATCAGACTAAGTAGACCTCATAGATTTTTGTGCGCTAAATATAACCAAATTTTTCTCTGTCTTTTCAAATATGCATCATTGCTTAAATATACAGAAACCGACATTTTGGTATGAATTCGAAGTTATCTTACATTCAGAAATCATTTTTCTTTATATGCCACGTTATATCCGGTTAAATATTTGAAACATCTGTGGTCTGTGAGCAATTTATTTTTCTAGTCTGGGCTCTTGTCCTTAGACTCAAACATTGATCTCACTGAATCTAAGAATGTGGCTTTCGAAATATTTTTCTCAATAGAAATGCTGATTCAAAAGGATTTTGCGTTAATGCAAGAAGTTAATGCAGCGTATAAAGATTGTTCACGAACTTAATATGAATGAAAAGAGATTGAAGACTCAATCTTAATAAATGAACGACCACTAGACTTGTTGATCTTTTGGCATCTATCTTTGAAAAAAATTCAGCTCTTGTAGATAGCAATCAGCCACTGTCATTCCTCAGAAATAAATCTTTGATAATGCTGACTATTTATTTTTGGAGTAGGGATGCGATAGGATAGTGATTGCCAATAGGATTCGCGTAGTTGCCTGCGGGCGGCCTGTCACTGAACTGGAGGCATAATTTTATCTTATTATTGCATATTCTTAGGCTAGAAAATTAGAAAAGAATCCAGCTACATAAAGGAACCCTTATTTTTAGTTTAGTTCATATGGCGCGATATATTCCTTACTACGCCTAAAGACCCACTAAAATACTTAATTTCAGAGAAAATTTCATTTCCATTCTGTCTCATTACCATTAGTACGTATGTATTTTTGTGTGTATTACTCCTATAATTTTGAATTTTAACTGACTTTACAGATGTCGCCGCCGCTTGGCTAATTAAGCATTTGTGACTGTTGTTGGTGTTGCTGCTGTTGTTGCTGCTGCTGCTGTTGTTGTGTGACAACAACATGATGCTGTTGCAATTGTTGCTGGTGTATTTGAAGTTGTTGCACTTGTTGCTGTCCACTCTGTTGCTGTTGTTGTTGCTGTTGCTGCTGCTGCTGCGTATGTTGCTGCAACGCTGTTATTGCCGTCACCACCGGTTGCAACATACTCGTTCCATTCTCACTCTGGTTCTGCATGCTCAGCTCTGCTTTAACACGTCGTGCAATATGCGAACGTGTATGTTTCCTCAGATGATCTTTGCGATAGAAACCCTTGCCACATTCCTGACACAAATGTCTTTTTTCACCCGAATGTATGACAAAGTGCAAACTCAACTGCTCTTTCCGTTTAAATGCTTTCAAACAAACGGTGCAGATGAATGGTCGCTCTGGATTGTGCGATTGCTTGTGCCGCGTCAGATGATCTTTGCGCTTTAGTGCCGCCTGACAGATGTCACAGATGTAACGTCGTTCCAAATTATGACCGATTAAATGAATTTCAAGTAAATCGGGCTCTGGATAGGCTACCTGGCATTCAGGGCACATGTATAATGGACTACCGTCGAGTGCTGTCGTCAGACGAATTTCACCAGGACGCAGTTTTGGTTTTTGATTGCGCGGACGCTTTTTACGTTTTCTTTTCTTAGTAGTCGTTGTTGTTGTAGTCGTAGTAACAGTATTGCTTGCAGAACCAGTAGTGCTTGCTGCCGCTGCCGCCGCCGCTGCTGCAGCTGCGCTACTAGTGGAAGCTATTGGTTGCTGCTGTTGTTGTTGTTGCTGTTGTATTTGTGCTGTCTGTTGCTGTTGCTGCTGAGGTATTGTTATAGTGGTAGTAGTGGTGCCGATGGTATTTAAGCCTATGGATGGTCCCGTTTGTACCTGCAAAACATGTTAAACGCAAAGCGCATTTTATCAGAGACAGATCTTTTAACATTAGTTTCATAGATAACAAATGTTGTATATGATGTTACGTATATAACATAACAGCTATATAACAATGTTAACTAGGCTGGCATTCTAGGCAATCTTCTTGAAACTTCTCTATGAAGAACTTTTCTTGATTAAATAAAAAGTAATTAGACTCTATCTAGCAGTCAATTTCCAGCTGCCTGTCACTTTCGTCCTCATAGTTCAGTTGACAATATCGGTCTTACTATAAATCACTCTCTCTAATCTAGGAGACACCGCGAAAACTGAAGTAATATCAAGATGGGTGCCTTGCTCAAATTTCAATATTTAAGACGAAAAATCTTTATAAACCTCTGAACGATACTAAATACTTCAAATAATTGCATTGTATTTTGAAGATAAGGTTCTTCTGTATTACACAGATGATGACGTGAAGCATTATATAGTCTCACGAGGTGTATTCGAGCCTACATTATGGAAATCTTCGCTCGACAGCGCACAGTGTAACGAGCTGGACAATAACACCAAGACTTAAAATCAAAATATTTTATTAATATTAGTACTAAGCTCTGATTTGCAATATTCAAAATCTCTCATCCCCTCATTAGGTATTTTGGTAGTCACACCAATACGCAGATATCCTTTAAGGACTAATCTGGCCTACTTAGGTTGCCAGAGTTCTATTGCGTATCATGGTGAACGTATGTGACCCACACGCTCACCGATGGAATCTGTTGCCGAGAGTCGCAAAATATAATGTTTGCTACGCTACGCTGGATTGGGCTGATACAACAGTGAAAGCGACAAATATCTCAGCGACATACTGTAGCATACATTGGTGCTATTGCGGCATTGTCAGCAACAGACATGCTGGCACGAGAAGTGCAGCGTAATATAAAGCAAGAACAGGCACCTCCAAGGAAACGAAGGAATGAACAGCTTTCAGAAATGAAAGCAAAGATGCAATGCTTCGGATAATGGTACATAGAATTTTGCACAGATCTCTTCTTTGGAGAAGTCCACTTCATGTGACACATGTTCAAAGTAAACATAAGTGTTTCAAACAATAGCTCCACAGGCATAAGCACCACCAAGAATACCCTTTCCGTCCTGAACATTTAATTTCTGTTAAAAAAAGCCCATATTTCATATTTCGTAATATCTCGTGAACCTCAGTTTAAGAACACTGTTTTAGAGAGTCATCTCTCTGCTTACTTTTCTCAAACATTCGATTATACTTACTACATTTTGGTTTTCCTTTTTTATTGTCTCTGCGGAGTATTTAAGAAAATGATGCAATGACAATGGTAACGTGTTGGCTGGTAAATGTGATAGATAGTCAGCCACCGTCGTACCGGGTGTCAAAGATTGCCAGGAAGTATTCTGAAGTACCGCTAAAAATCGTTGAGGACGAGAGACAAGAAAAAACAAGTCAACAGCCAATCAAGTTAATAATAAACGACGCTTACTACGTTTTGTGTCCACGTTCTGTTGCTGCAGAATAGCATTGCATAAGTCTTGCGTTAGCTCCTGTGGTACAGCTTGTTGCAATTGCGTCGCTGTTGCCGCTGCAGTTAAAGTTGATGCTGATCCGGTTGCAGTGATTGTATTTTGCGGATAAGCGATAGCTGCTGCCACCAGCCGTTTATCCTCTGTTTGTTGTGTATAGGCGCTAACGGGTATCGTTGTATACTGTTGCTGTTGTTGCTGCTGCTGCTGCTGCTGATGCTGATGCTGCTGTTGAGTGGCAACACTGCTACTACTTGCACCACCACTGCCACCACTAACTGTTGCAACCGCTGTTGCTGTGCCAATAGATACCAGATGACCATTATATTTATCACCTTGTTGATCGTCGGTCGTTTGTCGAAACTTAGCAGGAAGTGTTGTGACTGTCGTAGCACCCACTGGTATCGTAGGCTGATTAAAGTGTGTCATTGTAACGGTGTTGGTGTTTTGCTGATAACGGGCAGTTGCTGTGTTCGTATCCTGTGTTGTTTGCTGCTGCTGTTGTTGTTGCTGCTGATTATTGGCCGCTACTGTTGCAGCGGTCACCGTTGAGACCAATGGTGCCGCTGTAGTGGTAAACTGCGGTATACCGGGTAAAGTTCCAGGGAATGGATTTCCAAAAGGTGTAAAATTCATTATGTCTGAAGAGTATTTGTTGATATCGCTTGGGAAAGGTAATTTGGGTGCTTATGTCGTAAATCGATTTGATAGCGTGTTGAAGGATGAGTTTTCGTTTTTGTTGCAAATTACGACTTTAACGTCAGTGCAGTGCCTTGGTATTCCTACAAGAGAAAAAACATATTTCTGTAATAAAATGAGTCACATTTAAATGTCTAAGCTAGAGTTAACTAATTAAAGATTAGAGAATAAATGCAATGTAACTTTGATTTTAATATCTCCCTTGGAGAAACTGAACTAGGAAGAGATTACTAGATCGTAAGCTAAAGTTGTAGATTATAACATTCTCAAGCAAACATAGTCCTCAAACCAGTTTTTTCAACTTGATAATGTGATTAAATTGATATCAAGTCGAATTCTTATTAATTTGCACATAAATTCTTAAATTATATTAAATATATATAATTCATTAAGAATAATATGATATCCTGCTTAGACCCATGGGTTTCACTAGCGGAATCGTATTTAGAAAAAAAAAAATTTTTCGAATTCGATAAAACAAAAAGAAATATGACACTTTTAAATTTTTAAATTTAACTGAGCCTATTTATTTCTTAAACTCGGTTTTTTCAGCGCATATCCACAGTAAAGGATTTTCTTGATTGATTTTCACGATGATAGGAAATTGAAGCGAGGTAATGTGTTAAAATTCGGCGTACTGGCTACATCTTCATTTAAAGCGCTAATCTGAGACAGCTATTTAGGTAATACAAGTAATTGGGATGCCTCAAACAAGCACTCAACATAAAGTACAGATTTTGACCAAAGGACTTATAGTTCCCACAGAGGTAAAAAACCCAAAACTGTTACATATATTTTTACATATATTAGAAACAAGTTGGCATGTGTGAAATCGTTGATATGCCACTTCTTATACAAGCAATATTACGTATTCCGGGAGCAAGTAATATTCGGTAAACTATTGAATAAATTAAGGCATTTAGTTGTACAAACAAGTGAGTAACTCTAACGCGCCAATCCCACGAAACCGCGGGAAAATACAAATTTAAAACTTTTACGTGCGGCTTTACTTTTAATGCAGTGTAGGGTATTTGATTTTTGGCAAGGCCAAAGATAACACCCTTGCTTGTTTTGTTTTCGTGTTGGTCAATAAGAAAGCATAAACAGAGAGATGCAACAGAAAATAAATTAAGAGAGTAATGATTGAGAGTTAAGGGTTGCCAACTCAATCTTTTAAATAATGTTTTTAACTTTTAAATAAGTCATATAGTCAGTGTTAGTCATATATGGCTGATATAGGGGTTGTGAATTAAATTTTGGTTTCATTTTAAAATAGTGGTTAAAAGTGTTTCGAAAATGTTACTAATTTAATTTAGTAATTGTTGAAAATGTTTTTCACTATAATTTCACCACGTTAAAAATTTATTTAGTCGTATATCTTAATATTTTGGAAAGCTGTGTCAGTGGAAAAATTTAGAAATAAAAGACTTAAGACTTAAAGGATTAAAACTTTCCAATAAACTTAAACGGATCTACATAAATCTAAATATTCTCCATATATTTTTCTGCGGGAAACAAAATGGGCCAACAGAAACACCTTCTCATGGGTATGAAATTCTAGTTCAATGAAATAGTTTTTGTAATCTGTCAGATTTCGACCCTAATATATTCGTATATTATATGCAAAAGATACTTTTCAAGTTTTATTGATTTTTCCGACATTTTCTTAGAAAACGCTGAATGAATTTGGATCCGTTGAAAATCAATTGAATGCTGATTCTTTATATTTTTTTTGACCTAGGATTTGAATATCTGTCACGTTCCGTTGCTCTGTGACAGCTTAAAAAATTAAGTCTTTTTTAGGGAATTTACAATCGCTCAGTGGCTCCATATACCCACCCTGTTCTAACTGAATCAAAGTTTTGCGCACATTATTTATTTTGTCACCTTAATTAAATTTAGATGGGAGTTTTCAAGAAATTCGAAAATCGGGCAGCCATATTATTATTATAAGTATTTTACTTTTCCCCCAGGGTCGCACTGTTATATTCTGAAGAGCTAATACCATCACTGCTATTTATTTATACCTCCACTTTTATTCAAGCATATATACCTCTAAAATATTATGATTTTCCAAGTGCTGGCAGCTCTATGAGCATTTACAAGCAATATCAGCTAAGCAAAAAAAGGAGTAGAAAAAAGTAGTAGTAGCAGCAGCAGATGATGAAAAGTGAAAACTTAACGGTATTGTAGCAAAAAGAAACACAAATTCACACATACTGCCATGTACAGCTATTGTTGGGAGAGGAGTAACATTCCTTGGATCCTGCGCGCAAAAAACAAAGAGATTGCATACAAAAGGATAACAAAAACGAGAGAGAGAAAAACCCATATAATATAAAAGAGTAGCATAAAAATTTAACTGTGCAAAAATATAATGGAAAACGATTGAATGTAGCCTATTAAGTCACACACACATGCATATCCTCAAAAAGTTACGGATTTAGAAATTTCGTTTTTTATGATGAACTTCTGAGAAACGTCAAAGTTTAACGAAATAATAATTATATTTTTGTAATGTTGACTGCTTTTCGGAAGAAAGTTACTTCTGCTAATAGTTTATAAATTTGTATGATATTAAATTGCAAATTACTGGCCAACGTCGTCATTGTCATCTCTAACTATACTACGGCAAATCAAAAATTATCGATTTTAAACAAAAATGTTGCTACCCTCAAGACCTTAGTTACTTGCAGCGCCATCACAACACCACCACCACCATCACAGCGAAGACAGCAAATTTTCATCATTGTGATGTAAGTAATTCTATCAAACTTCCACTTCTGCTCAGGAATGAATTTAAATTCCTTCACAATAAAATTGAAAATGTTTTCTTCTGTTTGTAATTTTGATGTTGATGTTCTTTTATTTTCTTTAAACTCTGAATGCATTGGAAAGTTGCTTTTTGTGTTTTTTTTTTTTTGTACTTTTCTTTTGCTCATATGATAAAGTGAATTTTCATTTCGCCGACTTTCGTTGTAAAAAAATGAAATCACCGAAAAACATCACCAATGCCACCAACAAGCAACAACAACCACAGCAAGAAAGAAAAAAACATCAAGATAAATGCACTTTTCCGCTGCACAAATGTGCACCAAAAACTTTTCACTACGCGCCCACCTACGGGTCGAATTGTCGGGTCGGGTCGCCACTTCTTTGTGGCATTACGTTACGTTACATTACGCTACAAAAACAAACGTACAACATCAGCAGCACGACGACGAAAAAAAAGCCAAAAGAACGCGTTCTTTGTATTGCAACACCGCAACACCAACGACGAAGCACCCGTTTTTTGGGGAAAAAAGGGTCGCGTTGTCGTAGCGTATGGCGGCTGTTTGCTGGACTGGCTACGCTTTTTTTACTTTTGCTCCACCGGTACCCAAAAACAGCACCACCTTACGGTGTGCGGCGTAACTTTGGAACTGGCAATATTTAGTGTTGCTTGGAAAATTGACAAAGTGAAATGAGTTCTTCGTGTGTACCGTACGTATACCTTTGGTTGCCGATGTTATGAGAGTCGTTGTTCTCTTTTTTCAGTTATTGTTGTTGTCATACACATTGCTTTTGCTTAGTTGGGCTAAATTGTACAAAAATAAGTAGTAGAATAGTAGTAGGTCTTGTAAAACAAAACAAAAAAATATTTAAAAATGGGAACACTAGAGAAAAATGAGAGAGAGCTGAAAGAACTAATTTTATTTAACACATTGCATGGATCTAAAAATGTCGAGTTGAACGCTCACTTCTAAAAGTTTTTAAATCACTAACTTATGAAAGTAGCATTTTTCTCGATCAACAATCAGTAAAAGTGTTTAGCAACAATATATATCATCAGTCACAGCCAACATTTAAAAGTTTGTTGAGTACTTCAACTTGATGATTTAATTCAAAGTTCCCTGTGCGCATCGCTTCACCTCAACCGTGGTTTATTTTCAATGTGCAGTCTGCTTGAATATTCTATTTTAAAAATACTTTTGTATGAGGACCACCCTTAGTATGCACCCAAGTTAAAATTTTTACAACCTTAGCAGTGCCTCTTAATATAAAAACCACATGGTGTAAATTCCATGATTCCATTAATATTAATTTAATTAATTGTCAAATTTAGGGGAACACATAAGAATGCGAGACAGTAATGGCTGGAGCCAGGGCGACAAGCATCGACAGCTATGACATTCATTTTGTAGTCACATATCTGCAATATATTTATAAAATATTAAAATTGGGTAAACTCTAAGTTAACAATCAACTTACAACCATAGCATTTAGGCGTCCATCGTCAGACATATTCAACTTTATCCACTTCGGACAAAGTTTCATTTTCATCACTTTTATCATTTTAGTCAACACTTTCGAAACAGTGCTTCCGCCAAGTACCTAAGTGCTGCGCTTAATTGAAGCATTAAAGGAATTGAAAATTGTTGAACAAAAGATCTGATTTCCTCCAATATCATTTTGAAAGCATCTTTATTTAGCCGATAATACGCTATAAAACTGCAAAGGAATGTTTATTTCTATTTGTATGGATTTATTTACATAATTTAATAAGTAAGCGATAAGTACTTACGCAGCATCTGGAATGGCAAATGGATTAGAATGGTCTCTTAAAGTTTTCCTTTTTATCCTTTCATTCGTAAGATTTTCACGATTCAATAAAAAAACAGCAATCAAAACGCTGCACACTTTTTTTTTGAAATAATATTCAATTTTTCGCTATTCCAAAAATGTGTACGTTATGGAAAAAAAGGAAAACTGTCAAACTTTCAAAATATTTACCAAAAACAAACATTTTTCGATGCTAAACACATCTTTTTCAATGTTGATCGCAGCTCATTACAACTAAACAGTTTTTCGAACACTTTCACCAAATCGATTTAATTTCTACTCGAAATTGCCAAATCGATCGATTTCTAGAACAAGTCAAACCATTTCGATCGATTTGAGAATTCGATTTCGATTCAATTTCGATCGATTTGCAGAACATGGCTGATAAAAATATTTTTGTGTGAGTGCCATCCTAAATAAAAGTTTTGAATACTAAGTTATGCCTATTAACATAAGAGCTGCGTGGTGTAAATTCGGTGTGAATATATATTTTATATTTTATTTCGGGTGCATATTTAGGGTGGTCCTCATACACGAATATTTTAAAATTAGCGACTTCTCAAAGACGGGCAAATCGATTCTCATGAAATTTACACAGTATGGCTTTTATGTTAAGGGGCTAAGATTGGATGGTAAAAATTTTATTTAGTGTGCATACTTAGGGTGGCTCTCATACAAATATATTTTTAGATATCATTTTCACGAAGACAAATAAATCGATTCACACCTAATTTACACTACGTTAAGAACCATAGCTTAGGCTACAAAACTTTTATTTAGGGTGGCTCTCACACAAAAATATTTTTTAAATGCTATCATTTTCTCGAAGTCCGCTAAATCGATTCTCATGTAATTTACAATACATGGCTTTTATGTGAAGAGACAGAGATTGTAAAAACTTAATTTAGAGTGCATACTTAGGGTGACCCTCATACAAAAATATTTTTAAATATCATTTTCTCAAAGACTGCTAAATCGATTCTCATGGAATTTACACCACATGGATTTCATATTAAGAGGCACAGATAAGGTCGTAAAAATTTTATTTAGGGTACATACTTAGGATGACCCTCATACAAAAATTATTTTTTTCACACCAAATTTACATCACGTAGCTCTTACGTTAAGATTCATAGCTTAGGCTACAAATTTCTAATTTAGGGTGGCCCTCACACAAATATATTTTTAAATATCATTTTCTTGAAGACCGCTTAATCGATTCTCATGGAATTTACATCATGTGGTTTTTATATTAAGAGGAACTCCTTAGGTTGTAAAAATTTTATTTTGGGTGCATACTAAGGGTGGTCCTCATACAAAAGTATTTTTTAAATAGAACTTTCACGCAGACCGCACATCGAATGTACTCCACGATTGAGGTGAAGCGATGCGCACCGGGTAATGGTAGTAAGCAATAAAACGTCACAAAATATAAATTACTACATAATATCCTCATAAGTTAGTGTCGAGTCTGATAATGTAATCTATACTATTACTAGCATTACCCTGTGCGCATCGCTTCACTTAACCGTGGTGTACATTCGATGTGCGGTCTGCGTAGAAATTCTATTTAAAAAATACTTTTGTATGAAGACCACCCATAGTATGTACCCAAAATCAAATTTTTATAACCTAAGCAGTGCCACTTGATATAAAAACCACGTGATGTAAGTTCCATGAGAATCAATTAAGCGGTCTTCGAGGAAATGATATTTAAAAATATTTTTGTGTGAGGGCCACCCTAAATAAAAGTTTTGTAGCCTAAGCTATGCCTCTTAACATAAGAGCTACGTGGTATAAGTGCGGAGTGAATCGACTAACCTGTCTTCGTGAAAATGATATTTAAAAATATTTTTGTATGAGGGTCACCCTAAGTATGCACCCTAAATAAAGCTTTTTTAATATTATCAGTGCCTCTGTAGCTTTTATACTACGTGGTGTGAATTCCATGAGAACCGATTAAGCGATATTCGAGAAAATTATGTTTAAAAAATATATTTGTATGAAGGCCACCCTAAATAAAAGTATTGAAGCCTTAGCTACGCCTCTTAATATAAAAGTTACTTGTAAATTCGAGCTCTACGCTGACATTGACATAGTCAAGCGCATCACTATACAACGTCTGCGCTGGCTGGGACATGTTGTGCGTATGGACGAAGAAGCTCCGGCGAAAAAGGTGTTTGATGCGGAAGCCGCTGGGCGACGACGAAGAGGAAGACCATGCCTCCGATGGAAAGACCAAGCCGAGGAAACCCTATCCACGCTTGGTGTGAATGATTGGAGAAGGCGCGCGCAAAGTAGAGGCGCCTGGAGAGAGCTTTTGAGGTCGGCCGTAACCCGGTAACGGGTTGTTATGGCCACCCAAGTAAGTAAGTAAGTACTTGTAAATTCGGTATGAATCGATTAACATGTCTTCGTGAAAAGATATTTAAAAATATTTTTGTATGAGAACCACCCAAAGTGTGAACCCTAAGTAAAATGTTTACTATCTAATGCATGCCCCTTCACATAAAAGCCATGTAGTGTCAAGACCATGAGAATCCATTAAATGGTTTTTGAGAAAATGATATTTAAAAAATTATTTTTGTGTGAGGGGCACCCTAGTGTTTTAGTTTTTTAGCCTAAGCTATGCTTCTTAACATAAGAGATACGTGGCGTAATTTCGGTGTGAATCGTCTAACCTATCTCCGCGAAAATTATTTTTAAAAATATTTTTGTGACCCTCACCCTAAGTATGCACCCTAAGCAAAAGTTTTACAGCCTTATCTGTGCCTATTAATATAAAAGCCATGTGGAGTAAATTCCATGAGAATCGATTAAGCCGTCTTCGAGAAAATTATATTTATAAATATTTTTGTATCAGGACCACCCTAAGTATGAACTGGGAGTAAAATTTTTACTATCTTACCTGTGCTTTTTAATTTAAAAGTCATGTGGTGTAAATTCCATAAGAATCGATTTAGCGGTCTTCGAGAAAATGATATATGGTATAAAAAATATTTCTGAGTTAAGGCCAAACTAACACTCTGAAATATGTTTTTTTTCGCCGAGTTATCGGGTGAGCTTTCGGGCTGCCACTGTAAATGGTATGCTTATACATAACATATGGGTATTTCATGTCAAATGTCCTAAGCCAAAAATCGAACATAACCGATTGACCTTGTCCTATTGGATGGCAATCATATCTCAAAATAGTTTTCCGTTTCTTCAAAAAACTGGCGGAAGTGGGGAGATGATAACTTGAGATTTTTGGTTGACAACCTCTGTTTTGTGTAGATAATTATTTTCCTCAACTATCTGTAAAAATTTAAGTTTAAGTGCTTTCGATAGAGTTTTTGATGTCCTTTCGAATAATCGCAATCATTTTTCGAAAATTTTAAAATTAGACCTTGATTTTTCAAAATCAAAAATAAATTTACCTATTTTTGGAGGTGATTACTTTGATTGCTTACGTTTTACTCATTAAACATTTTGGCAATACTTTTTGCAGCAGCGACAAAAGAAGTCCGTTGATCGATTTTGTCTATTTTCAATCCCATGAATTATGTTTAACGTAACCGTGTTTTTCACAGAAAAATAGACGAAAAAGACAGTGAGACGGACATGACTAAATCGACTCAAGCAATGACGTTGATAAAGTATATTAGAATACTTTTTATACTTGCCACGCCCCATTCTTCGTTTTACAAACGGAATGTAAAAATGAATACAATAAGTGTAGAGTAGAAGAATCAACCTTTATATATCCAAAGTAATTTCATATATACTAAGAGACCATTTATAATTTTGTAGTTACCAATGAACCTGCTCGATCTGAACGAATATTGCTTGTTAAAAATTATTAAAAATCTCGACGTGCTTGCTCAAATAACATTGACTGAAGTCTGCAATCAATTAAAGCAAATGGTCTACAATCTTTGGCAACATAGCTACAATATCATAACATTAGATGGCTTTAAAACAGACCTTTATAAGAATGATGCACAATTTCTAAAGATACTTACATATTTGAGGAGTTTCATAGTCGAACTAAAAGTAGAACATCTTGAAGCACGAAAACTACGTCTACTTAGCAATATACATTTTGAGAACTGCCTCAAGTTAACTTTAATCGATTGGTATCATGACTTTCGTGATGTTGATATCGACATGATATCTAAAATATTTCCACACTTGCAAATCTTTCAACCTAAATGCACACACATAACAGGGGCCTACATTAATCGTTGCATCAATCTAGAACAGTTGGACTTGAGTCACTGCACAGCATTGAAAAGCAAATATTTACCAGCAATTTTTCATGAAATTAAATTGAAGTTTTTCAAAATGCGTTTCAATAGCTACGACTATCAGCGATTGCGAGAGATTGCCCAATATGAGCAGCACATTTGCAGCATACTATGCTGTACAACGTTACAAGAGCTAGAATTGGACGATTACCAATTGGCCATGTTAACAGCTAATATGCAGTTGAAGCAATTACGGCACTTAACAAGCGTTAAGTGTTACGTGCGCGATTTTATGGCATACATTTTGCATGATTTGGAAAACTACTACGCTTTGGAAATTGTGGAGTTCATAGCGATGGAGGATAATTCTACGTTGCAGTTGCTCTTGTGCTTATCTAGAGGTAGTTTTCGGAATCTCAATAAGCTGACCATTGTTAATAGCTACTTAATAGATTTGCCTATCGCTTTGGCAGATGGTCTGCTGGAACTACATCTTGTGGGATGTAATCTGAACCAAGCTATACTGCTCAGTTGCATAAGTAATTTTAAGCGTTTAAGAGTACTTAATGTTACTAAAAGCAAAGGTATAAAAGCACAATTTCTGTGGGAGTTAATGGCTATGCTGCGACAAAATTTTGAAATCAGAAACTTTCTACCACTGAAGTTTATAATCAGAGATTCTAGTCTGGAAAAGTTTTTACTTAATGTAAGTTATTTCTTTTTTTACCAAAATAAGTTTGGTGCCTAAAATTAACTTTGCTTGCAGCACCGAGATGTTGTAAGGAACATGGATATACTGAAATTAAGCTGGGAATCACTGTTTATGAACTTGGAATTAAATCATTTTGAATTCACTTTGAGGCATAAGGATGACATTATAAAATAAATAAAGATCTAAGAGACTTATCACCAATTCTTTTACTTTAATTCCCTGCATATTTATAAAAGCATAAAAAAGTCTCATGATGGAAATCAATGGTCGCGGAGCCAGTATTTCATTCGCCAATGTTAGTGCTCTACTTGAAAAATAAGGACATCAGCTGGCGCACAAGCTTAAATTTTCCGTACGACAAGATTTCATCCACCTTTCATTGTTTTTAAATTTTCAATAGAAACTGCAAAAATAAATCAAATCAGGTTTCAAGGCCGAAGATTTCAAACGATAAGTGGCAAATAGTTGACAGATGCCACATTTTATACAGCTGAAGGTCAAGAACCCAATAGCTCAAATGTATTTTCGAATAATACCGCAGGATACTCGCAAAGTGTATATTATTTGAAATGCTTTCTCACACATACGTTTAATGAAAATAATACTAACAACAAAATATTCATGATAATGATAATTATGATGAGAACGAATAAAGATGATTATGATGCTGACTACGATAATGACATCGTTGCCATTTACATTTCATACAGCATAAGCGACCTAAGGATGTTGTTCCTTCATGGCAGTCGAGCTTCCGAGCCATTCGTGGGGTGCAATTGCAGTTTCACTGATTTTGGCAGAACAACAACACGTCGTGGTGTCAAGGCTAAAAGGATGTTGCTACTACTGTCCTTTGCGTTGCTGTTGCCTTTGAAATATATAGAGAAGTTGCTGCAATTGCTAACACTAGTGGACACTGAAAAAGCTGCAATATATTCGTTAAAGTTTATATGTACATAGAAGTATGTTTGATGTTAAATCCTTAACCAATCCCACAAAAAAAAGTTTTTCACTTGAGTCTTTTTGAAACATACCTGAGTGTTATACAAAATTTTTCATTTTGATGCAATTTTGTTGGAATTTAATTATTCGACAGTATATTTTTGAGGGTGAATATGTTTTTTTTTTTTTTGAATCTAAAACAAGTGGCAAACAATCAAAATAGAAAGAGTGTTATTGGAATATTAAACAGAAGTGAAACTTGATTGTAAGCTATAATATAATCAAAAATCAAAGTAAAATCTCAAATTATTCGAAAAAAATTGAGAAATGGTTGAATAGCGTGGAAGATAATCATAACTGTCGAATAACATTGAACTATATTGAAAAAAACACCACAAAAGTTGAAAGTATCGCAAGTCATCGAAAAGTATCGAAAAACATCGAATGAGTCGATAAAAGTTGAAAGGATTCAAAAACGTCGGGAAATGTAAAAAGTATTGCATAGTATCGAAAAACATGTATGTAAATCGAAAAACATCGATAATGCCGTATATATTGAACAAGTCAATGAAACTCAAAAATAATCATAAACGTCGATTATAGTTGAATAATATCGAAATATTCGATAATGCCGTGCACATCGGAAAAGTCGAGAGATTCCGAAAATATGATAAAACGAAAAAGTACATATAATCTAAATTATAATCGAATAGTAGAACATTAGAAAAATATAAAGAATTCAGACAGCATGGACAATTCGAAAAGTATTGAAATATATAGAAAAGTAAAGAAGAGTTGCAAAAAGCTTAGTATGTATTGAAAAACATCGAAACATTTGAAAAGTATCACAAAAAACATTTCAAAATAAATAAGACACGATAGTATTGTAATGATCCCAAAAAAGTCCGAAAAGTATCTAAAACCGTCAAACGAGTATCGAAACATTGATAAAGCAAATATTAATCTAGAATTACCGAATAGACGAAAAGCGTCGGAAACTTCAAATAGAAAGTAAAGTATCGAGTAACAAAATTGTCGATAAGAGTCGAAACTGTGAAATATCGAATACTATTAAAACGCGTCGGATATGAGGATAACAGTTGAGAAGTATCGAATAGTATTTAAGACGTTAAGATATTATCAAAGAAGAGCCAGTATAAATCTAAGGATAATTTTGAAAAATAACGGAAAGTAGCAATAGCATCGAAAAGGAAACTCTCGTAATTTATTTCAGTAAAATTCAATGCTAAAATTTCTAGATTTGACATAGGAAAAATTTTTTCCCACAGCATCACAAGTGATCAAATTTTATAAGCTCTAATATCTCTGTAATAATGTTCTAAATACTGTCAAATCTGTGTAAGTGGGACCTGAAAAACTGAGATAACTTTATTACTGGAAATATTTTTGCGGTCCCGTCATTTTTGCGTCCCAAAACTTCTTCATGTGGGAAAATTTTACACCACAGCTGAGGTTCAATTTGACGAAATCATTGTCTCGATAACCCACTACTCATATGTGGAAATCACCAGACTACAAAAAAAAAAATGGAAATTCTTTGTCGAACAGTGTATTCTTTCGCTATTTGCGCCTGAAAGTTATGGTTCGGTCGTTTATTTGGTTGGTGGTGGTATTTTTGCTTCAATGCAGCTCCTGTTGCTGCAGCTTTTATCCTTACGAGATTGAGTGCATTTACCTCAGGGTTGGTCATGACGATGGCGCTGACGAGATGTGGAAATGCGTTTGCAGATGTAGACCACAGTTATTATTGACTATGCAAATTTCAATGCGCTGGATTTTTATGTTTTTGTTTTTGTTATTGTTGCTTTTACTGTTGCCTTTGTTGCTGAAGTGGTTGCACTTTTCGCTTTATGTGTCTGTGTGTCTTTTGTCCGTCAGACATTGAGTTGGTCCAAATGTAGGTAGATGGTAGTTAGCGTGATGATAGCGCCAAAAAATTTTATACATATCGCAGTTGTATCGTCGTGTAATGGAGAAAGTGAAATGACCTCTAAATAAAGTCAAGGTAACCTTGAACTCAATGAGCTTTCAAAAGCGCATAAAGACTTGTGAATTGTTGAGCATGTTGGCGCTGTTATTATGATGATCAAATCTTAAAAATAAATTAATTCAATGGGAGAGTTTCGCATTAAATTAAAGGACAAAAATTTTGCAACGCAGAAATGTTTGTGCCCTGGAGGAAAAAGTGATAAAATCAATATTTTATTGAGAAAAAATTGCCCGCGAAATGACTTTCCACCCTCTAACTTAATGCGGAACTTTGGTATTGTATCTCCGGTACAAATTTTTTAAATTTCATATAGTTTTTTGAGATAACCAGGACCAGGATGGTGGAGGTTCAGAGCCAAACATTGGTGCCAAAAAAAAAATTTATTTTACATGCATTACATGTGAACCAGTAAAAGATGTTGCTCTGGTATCACCAATTGCGTCGCCATGTCGTATGAGTAATGTGAAATTTATCAAAAATTATTTAAGTCAGAGGCTTTTAGGCGCAATTTGGCAACTTTTTTCAATTTACAGGAAAGTAATAATTATTAATTATTAAATTAAAAGCTAAAAATGTGAACAAAAAGTGTTGCTCAGTTTCTGTTTTCACCATATTTACATTACGAACGTTTAATTTATTTTCTTAAAGATGATGCCTTTCATGTTGTTACTTTATTTACCAAAAGAAACTTCAAACACGAAACAATTCGTTGAATGAATTAAAATTCACTTAATGTGTGACCATCTTTACTGGCGGGTATAAAGGAAAATCATTACTGCAGTGAATAGGCGGACTTATTCAACATTTTTGCAATTTTCAAACCTGGACCAACTTTTTAAACTTTTTTCGATTTAATCAATTTTTCTTGACACTTTCAACTGTATTCAATTTTCTGAAGCTAGCTCAACTTATGTACAAATATTTTTTCAACTTATTTCGACTTTTTCAACCTTTTTTCATTATTTCATGCTTTGTCAACTTATATTGACTTATTCAACCTTGTTCAATTTTGTTCGACTTTTGCATCTTTTTCGATTTTTTAAGCCATGATCAACTTCATCAACCTTGTTTGAATTTTCATCATATGAATTTTGCTAAAATAAATATTTGAACATGCATAAAGAAGTAGAGTGGCCTACAAAGTTAGTATCGAGCGCACTCTGTATCATTCGAAGTGTTACCAGATTCAAATCGTGAAAATATCAAGGATAGCACTCTACAAAATTGACAGATTATAGTTCAGTATAATGCAGTATTTGGTTGGAAAGTCGCAACCGGTTATTGTTCCTGAACTTGGGAACAAAATATTTTTCTACCGTACGAAATTGGGTTATAATGCGTTTGAAGCATTGCAAATAGCACGGTTGTGATCGAAAAGAAGTTAATAATGGGCCCTCAATGGATTAGAAAGTGCGGTGAACACGAAAATTGGCAAAAGAGCTGGTTTCCTGCATTCGGTGCGAACTAAAAAATTTACTTCAATTAAGGCAATTACTTCATATTAATACAAGAAACAAAAAGTGCGTGATCTCAGTGGTAAGCAGAAAAAAAACTAGGGGAAAGTGGGGTACCTTTGACACTGGGGCACATTTGACTTTGCCAATTTCAGTATGAAAACGACAAAGGCGCCAAAAAGTTTAAATGCAGAAAGCAACCTACTTTTACTTAAAAAAACTTTATGAACTTTGACACTTCTTCTTCAACTCCCTTCGGAGTAGCACGAGATTTTCTGTTTTCACGATCCCTGATGTAATTTTCGATACCAAGTACGTAGGCGTTTTGTGAATTATATGTGGTTGTTTTTGTATTTTGAATGGCAAAATATGTTAGCATTACGTTTAAGTAATAACACAATTAAAGTGTGCTTTGTGAAAATAAAACAGTAAAAATAAAAAAAAAGGAAAACGCCTATTGATCGTCTGGGGCACATTTGACTTCTGCCAAAGGGGTACATTTGACATCCGAATATACACCACCATACAGAGAATTTAGTTGAATATGTCAAAAAGTGTGATTTAAGTGAACACAGTTGAAATGCTTTAAAGTTAACTGATAGCTTTTATGTTTTGAACTCATTTATGATGTTTCTTAATTAAATTGAACGAATTAATATGTATTTTTCGTTATTTCTTTTGTAATAAATCATTTTACAAAAAGTTAACTAAGTAGTTTCCAAATTAACCAATAGTAAATTCTATAGCCCCATATTTTTTGAATAAAACGCATTTGCTTGTAAGACCGAATATGAATTGTAAAAAGTGAACCGAAGTCAAATGTGCCCCTCAAAAAGTCAAAAGTGCCCCGTGCTGGGGTACTTTTGACAAAAATGACTTTTAAGTAGTTTTTTTAAATCTTTTTCGAGGTTTGATGCCAAGTAGTCAATGTATAAAAAATAGCAACAATTTTTAAAATCAATTATTTGTTTAAGGAAATATAGGCCTTTGAAAATTAAGTGTCAAAGGTACCCCACTTTCCCCTACGTCTGGCCGCAAGTGACGCGTTTTCAAACTTTGTCTTCTCTGACGAGAAATTATTCACGATTCAGCAAGGTGTGAACCAACAAAACGATTGTATTTGGTTTTTGGAGAGGTTGCACGAGAATTCGAGGTCAAGATTGGTGACCCGATCGACAAAGCCAGCTTCTAGTCACCAGATGGAAATACGATGAATTTCTGCGTTTACATTATCTTAGAGGCAAAGGACAACACTAAAAGATACGAAATTTTGAAAGCTCTAAGTGCAACACTTCAATGAAAATGGACCAAGTTACCACAATCTTATCTGCAGTCAGCGTGCAACTTTTTCATTGACCGTCTCAATAGTATAATTCCATCTACATTTTATTGAACTTAAAATAAAAAATTTAATTGGTAACACATCGAAACACGTAGGGTGTACTTATGTGTTTTTGGTAAAAATTTCAAACAACCTCTCCCCATCCGAAATTCGTTTAGCAAACATAGCACTAAATTTTTTTCTACTTTCGTGCTTTATTTAATTCACTTTTTAATATCTAACTCACGATTTAAATTTTTAATTTCTAATGCTCAGAAGAGATAACAGAACCATCTACCATCAAAATTTCTTGAATGCGAAGACTTAAAAGTTGACAAGAACTTGTAATTCCTCTGGTACAATAACGGCTCTGAGATAGAATAATTATGGACCGATTTTTACAAATAATGCTTTTGAAAAAATGTATAATAACCATAACATATACCTTCAAGGCATTTCTTAATGATTGACTCTGTTATCTTAGGTAAAGTAAAATGCATACAGAATCTTTTTTAATTCAATTTCAGCTTACGAGATATTTTGTTGGAAAATTATTACGAAAAATTAAGAAAAATAATACTTTAAGCCATATTACTAATAAAAACTCTTACAAAAGTCTTAAAAATCCACTGACACAAAAATATTATATGAATTATTTATCTTACTTTAAAATTTAAAAGCTGAAAAATTTCCAGTCTGAACACTCAATATTCGCATACAATTTAAATTTACAAATACATACGCCGGCCGCCTAAAAGTGGGCCATTGTTGGGTAGTGCTATGTCTGTGTAAATACATACATACATGTTTATGTATACTTTAATCAGTATTCGTGTGTGCAGATATTTTTGTTAAGGTGGTTCTAAGAATAAGCTTTTTCCAAGCGATAGGAAAACACAATTTGGTTAGGTATAGTCAAAACTGCCCAAAGCAACATCGTCTAAGGGAAAAGTAGAAAAAAGGATTTAAAAAATCTGCTGTAAAAGTAAAATCGGCTTTTGGATGATATTTTCTTATAAAAAAGAATCTTTGCTCTTATTTTTCGGTCAAAATCGTAAAAATTTGTTAAGGCAAATGTAGAAATTGTACTGTCACAGTGTACACAGCTCGTGAGTTATTAGATCTAATTTTGACCTAAGTTTTCAAGATCAAATAGCAAGTTTAAGGTTTTTTCGTGTCCACGAGTAGGTAAACCATTGTTTTTTCTTGTAATCAATATATTTTTATTGTATTTGAGTTATGAAATTAAAGGATTCTTCAATGGTTTTTGATCAAATAGCTTTTGAGAAAAATGCATTACTCAGTGATTTTTATTTTAAGCTTTAATCCTTAACCATTTCCGTATTTTTTGAGTTAAGCTAAATACTCTAAAATTTTAGAGTTTTTTCTTTAAAACGATGCTAACAGTATTAATTCATCATAATTTTTAAAAAAGTTATATCCCTTTTAAAAACTTTTTTTCCATGAAGTTAATGATTGACTTCTGTTATAAATGTTACTCATACCACATGTATTCCAAAAATTTCTTACGAAATAATTTTTAAATATTTAGCTTCTGTAAAAAAATGCTAAATCAATATTTTATGTAAAGTTTAAAAAAGAAAATTTCATGCACTCTCGTCCTGTAGTCAGATATTAAATAATTTTTTCCCAAAATCCTAATTTATCTTCTAAAACCCGATATTTTCAAGCCTTGGAAATTTTTAAAAGTTTTTCAATGATTTTAAAAATGAAAAATAGCTTAAAGTATGCATATTATACATGGCAAAGCTTTTAATGGGTGTAACAGATGAAACAGTAGAAAATTTAAAAATTTGCAAATTATTTCAAGATGTCAAAAATGTCTTTTGAAAATTAAATCCTCATATCTTTAAAGCTTCTTTAAGCATATTGCCAACCTAGTATAATTAAGTTGAAAAACTTCAAAGTCCTTAGAAAAAATATTTTGCATTTAGTTTTTCGGTTCAAGATCGTTTCAGATAGCCAATAAACTATATTTAGACATTATTTTGCCCAAATATTTTTGCCAAAAGTCGTGTTCAAGAGACCTTTAAAGTATATATAGCAGCTGTTTCCTATAATTCGCCAGCCTGACACCCAAATCAATCACATATTGCCAATATTCCCTACAAACTTGCTATTGCCATTTGACTTTAAGAAAAGTCTCTAGATGTTTAAGCATTTTGTTTTGGGCCACCTTAGTGTACATACACAAAATAAACTACATTTTTTGCCGGCTTTTTCTTAACGTTGTTTCCAAAGCGAGGGAAAATTTTCACTATTTTTGTTAAACTTAAAAAATGAAAATAAAAATATTTTACTGTTTTTATGCCACAATAAAATAATTTACTTACAGATCAAAATAAAAAAATTCACTCACCTTAGAGCTGAAGTCTTTTATAAGCTTTTCCTAAAAATCATGAAAGTGCTATCACATTATTTCTGTCATATTTTTTACGTTCAGCGTAATAACTGAATTATTTAATTTTTTGTTTTTTTTTTTTCACAAAGTAAGAACCTACAAAACGGTGTCAGTTCTGTTAATGTGGGTGCATGCGACAGCTTTTTGCATAAGAAGAGGCGCTTAATTTGTATGTAATGCACAAGAATAAGCGCACATTAATCCTTTCAATGCAACGTCCTTGCCAACCAACTTGAGGCAAATTATGTTACGCGGGGCGAAACGACGCGACGAGATGCGATGCAATGTGACTCACACGTTAAGCGCTAACGCCTGAAGATACGCGCAGAATTTAAACGACTTTTTTGGCCAAAAATAAAAACTAAAAAAAAAAAATAGAAAACAAAACAGAACAGAATACCAGCCGTAACAAATTGAGAAAGAAAAATGAAAAGAATTCCGAAACTGAATGTGGACCGATATAAGGCAACAAAACGAAACAGCGCCAAGTTTCGGCCAACAACGGCAACGACAACGACAACGACGACGATGGCGATGACGATGACGATGATGAAGTTGGTCGCAAAGTGGAAAGTAACGATGTTGGCAATGGTGATGGCGATATTCTGTAGACAACAACTTCTCTCAGTTAAACTCGGCCGGTCGGTCCGTAACACAGTAAGTATTCGAATGTGTTTTTGTTGTGGTTTGAGTTCGTCGTCGTCGTCACCGTGGTGTACAGCGAAAATTTAAGTGGCACCTCTCAGTATTTGGGTAAGGATTGGCGAAAGGACTACACGAGCACGTACCCGCACACGACAGAATTCAACTCGACTGCTGCGACTGCAACTACGACAACGATTGTGTGTCGACTACCACTACGAATATTTGTCTACCACTACGTTTGCGTTTACGGTATTGTAAGCGAGAGCGTCGTTTGTACTACACGATATGCACGAACAAAATGCCAGCAAGGATATTGTTTGTTGTCACAAATACCGATATACAATCAGCCAACAGACAGACATGCAGGCAGACAGAAAGTCGGACGGACAGGCATAGGGCCATGCAGCCACCCAGTCAGACTAATACACAAAATGCTCTCACGCTCGTTATCTAAAGTTTCTTGTTCTCTTTGGAAATTTTTGTACGTTTTGTTCGCTCATTTTGTGTGAGAAATACCCAAGCTCTGTTGGGCTGAAAGTTAATTTAACCAGTCAGCTTTCTAGTATGCAGGCAACTTTTTCCCTTGGCTATCTTGCCATATGTGGGCCTGTCGCATAGGGGGCCGAACCTAAAATTTAAATTTGATCTGTCTGTTGCTGTTCTCAAAACTAGTGTTGTTTTTGTTGTTTTGAGAACTAGCCTCAATGGCTTGCATTCTTGTGTCTGTGAATGTTTTGCTTGTACGCTTGTGAAATACCCAATGAAAAATTTTTCGAATGGAACATTAATAAAAATTTGAATTCTAAAATCTAATTTTACGTTTTAAAGGAAACAAAAAATTTACTCCAAAAAATGAAAGTATTATATTGATCAAGTTTGGTAATATGTAGTTAAAAAGTGGCACATTTGAAATGTAAAGAAGTTCCATCTACCTCCTTAAATAAATACCATTCGCTGCTAGTTATTTTTAGCTAGCAACAATAATTGTGTGAGAAAACAAAAACAATATCACAAACTTAACGAATTTAACAAGTAAAACTATAGTAGTTGCGTTCCAGCCAGAAAAAATAGGTAAATATTTATAAATATTTATAAAGTTTTACCACAAAAAGTGTTCCAGCCAGAAAAAATGTGGTGTTCTAGAGAGAAAAAATGAGAGTAAGAAACAGTTGATCACTTCTTCTCCCAAAAATAAGTTTCAATTTTCACCCAGATAAATTTATTGTGGCTAAAAATTGAAGACTGTCAAAATCGGAGGTAACGAGACTGGATACTCACTTTTTACCAGCGAGGGAAATGAAATTTCCTGTCTGAATATACCTGTCCAATACTTTCCTTATAAAATAATTTTCAGCGTTGATTTTTTTGTTGACTTCTTATAAGGTTGTGTTAAGAAGGAGCAACATAACAAAAAGCTTGAAATCAAAACATTTTTTGGTAAATGCTCATTTATTTAATTAAAAAGCTGAGTGATGTTTTATTGAAAAGGAATCGTAAAGCTGAATGTCACCTAAATGGTTGTACAGTAGTCAACCAGGTAATTATTTCTAAAATATTGTTTTTCGAAGCACGCAGTTTTAACATAAGGAATTGGAAGTGTTGCTAAATCAAAGTTGTTCCAATTTTTTTTTTTTTTACAATTCCATCGAACATAACTCTTTGTTTGAACAAAAAAATTTGGTGCAGAGCTTTTGTGGACTAACTAGCTGTTAAAAATAACGTGAATTCCGTAATAACGTATGCGAAATGTAAAATTTTTGCCTATCTTAACATTTTAAGCAGTCTCGAAAGTGTTTTTTTTTTATATTGAATTCAAAATTATATTAACTCATAATGTAAAATAATTTTGCCTAAGATTTACTTCACGCCAAACCTTTTATTCTTATACTAAGCATTTTTTTAAAATGGACTTTATGCATTTAAATTAAATCAAAATTTCAAGATAATTTATGAATCTATAAAAATCAGGTAGAAAACTTTAAAATCGGTCATTTACTTTTTGAGTTATTTCAATAATATTCTCGAAAATGCTTTACTTGCCTTGCATTCAGAAGGTGTTAACCAAGTGGTTCTGCAACTACGACGCTAGCTTTAGCTCCTGAACTCTGCCATTGTTTGTTTACTAAAATACGCGCCACTTTTTCACAGTCTTCAATTTTTACCCATTTTTCCTTTCCAGCCAGAATTGTGGTGATTCGAGTAGTCAGAGAAATTTTAGTTTTTACTCTCTCGAAAATCGCGATTTGACACTTTTCAATTTTTACCACAAAATCTGGCTGGAACGCAACTAGTATATAGCTGTGCATACATAGCAAGTTGCTTAAATGCCAGGGCTACCCAGCAGTTTGTATTTTGTATATTGTGCATTTTGGAAAAAAAAGATGAAGAGCTATTTCGCGGAAAAACTATTGTCTAAAACAGTGGTGGGCATGGAAATCTAAGAAAAGGGCTAAACAACAACATCAAGCAAGAACAAACAAAACTTCAAATTTTTTTTGCTGTCATTTAGAACTCCGCCAACAGCACAAAAAAAAACCCAAATTACACTACAAACAAAAACAATTGCTTTTGTTTTTGTTTTCATTTGAATTCAAGTCAACGCTGTGCCTCGACAGCTTTGAAATTTTGCGAATATTTTTTCGCTTGCTTGCTTGTGCGTCGAATAACGGTGCGGACAATGAGGGCGGATAGAGACACTACGTGGCCGCCACTGGTCTGCAACGGCAGGCGACAAAAATAAGCAATTTGAATTTAAAAAATGTATAAAAAACAACAAACGAGTACTCATATAAACAACGAGTAGGAAACGTAGCTATTGTTATATTTGCTTTTAAAATTAACATTTTTTTGAAATTTGAACTTAAATGCATTTATTTGAGCCAATTATACATTTTCCTAAGTGAACTTACCAATTTGTTTTTGAAATCCCTAATCGTAATTCAAATCTATAAGCATGTTCCTTATTCAAACAGTTTACATAACTTAACTCATTTATATGGCTTTTCTTCTATTTCTTTTTTGCAAAAAAAAATCTTTAAGGCAAGTTTTTTAAATTAATGAAAATGACCACCTCAATTTTGGAAAAATACTGTTTCTATTGAAAGTCTTTAATTAACATTAATCGTTCAAATCTGAAAATCGCATATTTCGCCCAAAATAACTTTTTTGATAAAAATTACAGTATTTATTGAAAACTTTAAAATCATGAAAGATAGGTCAAAGCTTGTCGTATGGAGATTTTTCAGTGTTCTCATCTCCTCTGCAACATTGGTGTCAATATATTTTTCTACTTGTGGCTTACTTTCCGAGTTATTGAATGAAACTTTTTTCGTCAACCGCTCATAACCAGGCTCACCATGATTCTGGTGACTGACGCTTATTCCGATTACCAACTATACTTAAGCTATCAATTGCCAAAACAAAAAATGACACGTGAGGAAATAACTTTGAAAAATGCAAGGCTACCTCCCGAACTAAGAGTACTGTAAGGTATTTCACTATCACATGCACCCCTCTTACGTATAATGGCAGCACTAATTGGAAATTAAGTTTCCATTCCTCAATTATTTAAGATTGCAATATTTTTTTCTCAGGAAAAAAAAAATTTCCGAAATAGTCGTTTTCCTCTGAATATTGGGGTGATGATGTTCTGATATCATCAAAAACTTTCACCACTGCAGTGGAACAACTATGTATATCATGGACGGAATCCAAACTACAAGGGTAAGATAAGATTGTTTCTACTTATGTTCGCAAGATTCTGATCAGCCATCAAAGGCTTATAGACTTATGAGATGGATGACAGTGTGCTTATGGGTCTAAGGACATTGGGTTGCAATGCTGCTGGGTTTTTTAAAAATAGAAATAATTTTTGTCGTTTTCCACAATTTTGAAAATATAGCCCAAAAGCTATAACAACTCGTTACCGGGTTATGGCCGACCTCAAATGCTTTCCCCATGCGCCTATGTTTCATGTGCGCCTTCACCAATCAGTCACACCAAATATGGATAGGGTTTCTTCAGTCTGGTCTTTCTACCGGAGTTATAGTCTTCATCTTCGTCGTCCAGCGGCTTTCGCTTCAATCAGATTTTAAGAATCGAAACATATGTCTATATTCTAGAGCTGTTGTTGTTTTTTTCCTTTGTTGTCAAAGTTTGTTTAATACATAAAGTATTGTATCAACTTGCAAAATTTTACATAAAATGTTGATCGCTGCGAAAAATGGCTTAAGTTCAATAATCATTTAATTATTAAAATAAAAATAAATTCGCGATCATTTTTTGATCCAACTGCGCGTTTTAATCATAGAATGCAAAGAATGTAGACATCAAATATCCGCTTTTTTTTTGCTTGTTCGCGACATTTAACCTTAAATAAATCACATGCAGTCACAATATTGCTGGTGTATACAAAAATTCAGCTTGTGACAACTTTTCAGTGAAAACTTACCCCACTTTTGATTTTGAGAAAACCGCATTTCGATGAAAAATTTTGAACACATTAAAACTGACTGAAAAAATATAAGATCGGTCAATTTTTCTGTTTTCATATTTGGATTTTATAATTGTTTTTTTTTTTTGTTTTTCAAAAATACCCATATTGCCCAACATCTTATGAGTTTGTTGATGAGATTTATTCTATCATTCGAATACTTGGAACAATTTTCTTTTAAAGGTTAGCAAAACAAAATTCCATTACTAGCTAAATTACTATTTGGTAATTGAATTCCTTTAGGAGAAAAAACTTTAAAATCATAAGATATTGTAGATAATTTTAGCTTTTTACTGCTGTATTTATGTAAATTTTATTCATTTATTTCTGTATTGAAATAGGACATAAATATGTAAAAATGTTCATACAACTGTTTTCAAATGCGTTTTTCTCACAAGGTATTTTCAATTGTTTATACATATAAAGAGCTTTATATCATTGCAAATGCGTGTATATGATACTTTTTTCGATTTAATGACTTTTTGGTTTAGAATCCATATTAATCTTATAACTTGTCCCAATCATTTCATTTAAAGGGAACTAAAAGAATGTCGATGAGCTCTCAAATTAGTTATTTAGACATACTTTTTTAGTAGGAATATTAGAAATAATTTGGTTTTTTCATAAGGCTGCAAGCCATGTTTCATAATTTCTTAAGTTCATGACTCAAAATTATATTAAGTACCAAATTTTTGTGTTAAAAAAATTAAATCAATTAAATGCCGAATGCCCATTTGTTAAGACAAATAAAACTTAATTTTTGTGAAAAAGCAAAATTCTTAGTTACTGTTGATTTTCAGAAGAAAAACTTCCATTAAAACAAAAAAATTGTGAAACTGTGGAAAAATATATCGATTTCTGCTATATGATGATATATGATGGTACATTATTATAAGAAAAGAAAATTAAGATATTAATTCGAATTGCAGATATATGAACTGCGGCCAATATATAAGGAAAACTCTTTTCTGAGTTTTATTTAAAAGGGGAAATCAGTTTGTTAACCATGTCGTATGAGTAATATTAATACAAACTGCATTCTTTATGCAAAAATTATTCAATTTTTATTTATTTCATCTAGAAAACTCTATAATATAATACATATACAGATACACACATACATATTTGCTTAAGTTCATTGATTGTTTTTATTTCAATTAAAAAATTGTTTTAACGTATATAGAAATAGTATGTATGTATTTAATGGCATTAAAATGTTGGATGTTATATAGAGTTATTTTTCGTCAAAGATGAGCAAATAATATTGACCTGCACCTCTCTCTTTCAGTTATTTGTTTTTGTATATATTAATAGCAATTGATTTGATTTTAAGTAACAAAAACAATTCTCTACTCATTGCACGGTGGTATAAATTGCAATTATCAAATTAAGAAAAAATATCGTTGCTCTACTATATATTATTTCTTGCTATCCGTACAAGTGCCTTGCATACAAGCGTTTACATCACAATCGAAATAGTTTCCATCTTGACAGCTCTGTTCTAACAACTGACGATCATCACAGATGTAAAAACTATTACAATCGGTTGGATGTGGTATCATTTGTCCCTCCTCATAGCCACCAGGACAGGTGCATGACTCAGTTGGGCATTCACCTTCTACGCATGCTAATGTAATTTTATCAAAATAATTTCCCTCCAGACATGTTTCCGGTACAGCCGTTTGGCCTTGACACTCATAGTAGCTATTGCAGTCGTCAGCATTTGCTACGTTATCAGCTTGGCTAAGGCAAAAGTTTTCCCAACAATTAGAATATCCGACGTCGGGTGCACAATTTTTAGCTGCTACATCAAAATAACTGCCTGAATCACAAGTTTGCACGGTAACATCGTTAGCATAACATAAGTAAAAGCTTAGACAAGAAGTATCGGAAGGTATATAGCTAGAATCTGGCAAACCGTTACATGCATTTTGCCAACAAGAGTTTGTAGTGTCTGGCACACATGTTGCCGATGCTGTGCTATATATGCTGCCTATTTGACAAATTTGTGGATACGCAACATCACTGTCGCAAATATAGTAGTTGCGGCAGTAGCCTGCTTGAGGCTTAAATGTTCCTGATGTTTCACCCATGCAAATGTTGTCATCCTGGAAATAAAAGATAAGCTTTATCAATAGGGAATATTTTGGGCATTACCTAAGGACTGACACATAAAGTGACATTGTGATACACAAACAAACACAAGTAGGCGTGATATGTTCGTAGCACCTTAAAAAATCATGTGTGCAGATCACACGTTTAGTTTCATAAAACTAAAAGTTTCCAGACTACAGTTTGATATATCATTTATTGCTGTAGCTATTCTAGATTCCGCCTTACCTTCAAGGAAAATAATGGGTTAAAGAAATAGTGACGCTTTTTGCGTTTCAGTATACACATCTAATTTCAAATCACACCCGCTAAAGAAGTTTCACTCCAAAAAATTTTAAGCAGCTATTCTTTTGGAAAAGGGTGCGTTATAGGCATACGAAATGATTTTTATGTCTGTAAATTGGCAAGGGAAATTAACAAAATGTGGCTACAACCATTTTATTTTTGAACAAAAATTGCAATAGCCAATTTAATCAGAAAACAGTGTAATACAAAGAGTTTTCAATATAAGTTAAAAAACACAAATAAATTAATAATACCCAAAATGAAACAGATACTCGATTATGGCATATTAAATTTGGTTATCTATAAAATGTTGAGTGAAAGCACTTCTTGTTCTAATAAATAAACATTTTTTCGAAAAATATGCCCATAACACTATCTTATAGAAGCTTGAGTGCGTTCCCTGTGCTTTTAATATTTTATATTTAATTTGTTCCGTTAAGCTTATATACAAAATAGCCAGTTGAAGTTCAAAATTCAAGCTTTCTCTTTGATTGTCGCGATAAAGGTTTTTTAAAAACATATTCCTAAATAACTCTTAGTTAGTTCGGTACTTACTCTGGTCATGTATTCAACTCAGATATTTTCTAATCAAATGCTAAAACTATCAGCCTAATGCAAGGGGTTGTATAGTAGATGAAATGAAATTATGAATCTGTTTTCGCCCGGCTCACTCCAAAGCTAACTAACTAAAATTTTCCCATATATTCATACAATCCAATAATTTTCCTACTGAGGCTGACATTCACGTGCACGGCTACCATTGAATTTTTACCTTACATTAGAAATAATCTTAGCAACTACTGAGCCGAGTATATATTCAATTTAAATTATTTGAGACTGCATTATATATTGACTAATTAAAGAATATATAGGGTTGCCTTGTCGAATCCGAACCTTATGGTTTTGGCATTATTGAATTATTTTGATTGAATTTAAGTTGCAATTAAATATATTTTGACCTGAAGAGGTCTTTCACAGACAACTTATAGAATCGGCTACTTAATGTAAATAGTTTAATGCCACAACAGGCTTTTTTAACGATATGCATAACTGGGGCTTATCACTTGAATTTGGCAACAATCATGGATTTCAGATTGTACGGGACAATATTTAAGATAGGGTTAATTATCAATCAACTCTTCTATAGAACTTTTAAATTAAGTTGCGAAATAAAAATTGTAGCGCTAATTATTTGTATTCTTTTTTTTTAATGTTTTGCTTTTTCAAAATTTTTTCGAAAAGAAAACCTTTTTTACTTACCCTCACTTTCTCTCGGTATTAAAATTAAAGTTTGAAAAAGTTTTTTTTGTGCCAACTCAATATAATATATACATATGTATATAGGATAAACTAGTTTTTCGAAAACCACACTAGTTCATATGAAACGTGTTAGGATGAATTAGTTTCGCCTAGGGTTAGTAATTTAGGGTACGGCCACGGCTCAAGGCTTATATCCTCAAATATGTCCAACACTGGTATCGTGGCGGCCTTCGAAAGCTGTTCACTATTGTATATCAAGCGCCGGTGTGTTAGCGAAGCCTATCTTGGACATTGTATAGATAACCGCAGTCGAAATCCGCTGCGAAGCCAGCATTAGACATATTCGAGGATGTAAAAACTGAGACGCGGCCGAAGATCGCTCCCTTATCCTAACATAACAAAATTTCAAGAAAATCACGAGTGTTAAAGCAAATAATGAACCTGGATGAACATCAACTGGTTCATTCTAATATGCTTCAAATGTACTAGTTTGGCCTAGGAAAACCTAACTTATTCTAAAAACTAGTTTGGCTGGTAACATATATATATAAGCACGCATTTTACTTACATCAGCCAACGGGGCAATCAAGCTTAAGCTACACACTCCTTTGCCACGTAGCGCACACTTGCCAGTTTTTTGATTGTATTCTCTTTCTGGTGGGCAACTGACTTCACGTTTAATGTTTTTTGCAGTGCAGCGATAAAAACGTCCACAATCACTTGGATTTGGCCAATGTAGAGGTAAACCTTTTTTACTGCGTTGCTTACATTCAGGATCAGCAGCGGAGCAAAAGACGATAGCTGCAGTTAGCGTAACTACAGTTACAAGAAGAACTATTGGTAAAACAAAGAACCAAATTAAATAGGAAATCACAATTTTATTTAATTAAATTATTTCACTTGCATCACAACACTATGAACACTACCTTTCATTTTGTGGAGAAATTCTTATTTTTTGTCTTTAAAATTGAGTTCTTAACTGGTATCCTTTTTATGAATACAATTTATTTTTCGTTGTTGAATATCAGTTCTCAACCAGCGCTGAGTATGAACACCACATATTTAACATTATTTTTGGCACTTTTATAGCAAAATATTTAGAAGAAACTTTTACAACTATCATTATGTATTCCTTAATTGTCTATTTTAAATGTTATCTAATTGAACAACATGTTGGAACATGCTATTTTAATTGCAGAACACAAAATTTAGTTTCCGCAAAACTTTGCCAAAAAATAGCAGACTCTATTGAGACAATAGAGAAGAGACCAACCAAAGTGAAAATGTGGTCACCACACAAAGATCGCTGATAAGGAAATTTTTAAACTTTATCTCAGTTACGATTATATATAACATATATTATCATATCATACAAACCATAGTACATAACATAGTACACACCTACATCTAGTAACATTTTCTATATTTTATGGAAAATTTGTACATCTTTTTTAAAAATTTTTAACACTTAACATATTTCTTTTTCTACTTTTTCAACCTTTTTCAACTCTATACGAGTTTCTTAACCTCTTTCAACTTTTTGCAATATTTTAACTTTTTTTTTTTCATCTTTTACAAATTTATTCAGCATTTTCCATATTTTTTCAACTTCTTTCGATTTTCTATGTTAGTTTTCATATTTTTTCGACGTTTTCAGCGAATTTTTAACATTTTTCAAAAACATTCAACTTTTTTCAACATTTCGATAAAATGACTTTTTCAGCCATTTCCAACTGTTCCAACATTTTTCATTTTCTATCAACTTTTTTGAGTTTTTTAACCCTTTTCAACATTTTCCATATATTATCGATTTTTCCGCCCTTTTCAACTGTTTCAACATTTTTTAACCTCTTTCAACGTTTTTCAACATTATCCATTTTTTTCGACTTTTCAATGTTTTTCTTGGCTTTTTCAACCTTACTCAACTTTTTTCGAAGATTTCGAAATTTTGTCAAGATTTTTTAATATTTTTTTTTTTTTTGACTTTTCAGCCTTATTAAACTGTTTCAATATTTTTCAACCTCGTTCAACTTTTTTTTACCCTTTATCACTTTTTTTAACCTCTTTCAACTTTTTTTTCAACATTTCCTTACTAGTTCAACTTTGTCAATATCAGAACGAAAAACCGGTCCTTCTTCTGGTACTGCAATTAGAAAAAAAGTGAGCTCATACAAACTTTTCCCAATTCATGCAGTTTTAATCAAAAGAAAACTTTGAAAAATATTTAATTTCAGAGATGCAACTCCTACTAAAGTAAACAAGGGTAGCCCTAGTTATGGCTTGGTTCATTTTCAGCTTTTCCTTATAAATTTTACTATCCTACTCCTTTAGGAGTAGAGGTTCTGAACTATAACTTCTATAACTGTTTCGGTCCATGGCTCATTATTTAATATCAGTTTCTTCCGAATTTTGACATATAATTTTCTATATTCCTTTTTTTTTCTCTGATGCCCCCTGTTCCCAATGTCACTTTTGTGCATGTAACCCTAGTAGCATAAAAAGGTCTTATAGCTTCTTTTACAGGCCTTTTAAAAACAAGTAGAAAGACAACATATTATATTTATAAATTCTTCATAGGGGCTTATAAGAGCCATTTGGCGTATGAAGTATAAAGGCACTTTCCCCTCATTGTTATCTTTCTAGAGACTCGGTAAAGTATCTTTCAGAGCTGTTTAAAATACACCATTTATTTGTTTTTTTCTATGATATTTACCGTTAGGTTTGCTAAAACTTTTTTTGTTTACTTTACATACTGCAAAGAATGCAACAACAAAAAATTTCTTTGCAAATTATTTCCAAGAAGCTGTTTCTTTAAAATACATGAAAATATTTGCAATGTGTAAATAATTTTGACTATGGTTGTATTGCATTATATGCCAAAGGAGAATCATATCTTTCTCTCATTTGTTTTAGTAAAGCGACAAAAAAATAAACAGTAACCCTATCTTGTGTGTCTCTAAAAACATGAGACGTCATATTTTTCAAGTGACTTATATGGCTACAGTATTAAGACATAAGAGACATGCGGTCTCTTTATCATGATTTTATATCTTGTTGGAAGATATTATAAGACCAAATTTTGCTAAAAAGGTGAAGTATCTTATTAATTTTGATACACAGCTATTTAAAAGACATCACTGTTTTGTTAGATGGATGTATGTCTTCCTAGCTTCCCCTGATGCTACTAGGGTAAAGCTTTTCCTGAATCACATGTGTGCCATGAGTTATAGAAGAAGCCAAGAGGACTTTTTACGAAAACTCAACAACAATTTTTAATCTGCGTAAGATCTACATTTTATACAGCTCTGTAGTTTAGAATACGTCAGAGGATGCCAAAAGAATTGCCCAAGCGCAGCGAATGCCAATGAATCGATAATTTTGGATCCTCGCCCTCACTTTTATTAACAGCAGTAATATTTTGTGCTATACGAGCACTAAGATGCCTTATCCATTCAAATTTACTCACTATTTTGATAAATTTTTAGCACGGTAGGAATCATGAAACTAACCATAATCAATCCTTTCATTACTATATATATCACAGTCAAACGAACAAAATTCTGTGGCTAAAACGAAAAACATCTTACAAGGTATAGTGTTGAAAAGTACAGCACGCCACACACTTTATTTTTTTTTTTTTTTTTTTTGTTAACTCATTTACACTTTTTGTCCTACTGTCTTCAAAGTAATAAATAAAAGTTTTTAGTGAAAATTATTTGAATTTTGTTGTGAGCAAAGTTTTTGTGCAAATATATAAGGGTGGCAAATGAGGCGCATGCACCAATAAAATTAAACGCAAACAACAACATTATTATAAGAGCGAGTATCTATTTATGCCTCTTGCTATACTTTTTGATACAATACCCCATATGATTGCCATGGCAATGGAAACAAATGAATTACAAGGCAGAACTCATATAATTTTTTTGTAAAACATATAATTCTAAATGATTCTAGTAGCTTTTCAACTATGAAAAGAGGAAAATCCTGAAAATGCTCGAATTCTAAAATTAGAGCTCATTAACAGAGCATCGAAAGATTCGCCTTTGATTTTGGTACAGATGAGATGAATTTCATTAGTAGCAATAGAAATCTTCCTGCCTGAGGACATGGTATCTGGGTTTGTACATTAAACATCGTACACTTTTAGGCAGCTTTTATTTCTCTTTGAGCGTTTTTTAACTAGAAACGCCACTACATTGCTATGATTCAGCATCCATTGCATTTTGAGAGCTAAGTCATATTAGTTGCTGGAGTCATTTAGCATTTTAGGGCTGGCACCTCTTAAGCCCTAAATATTTTTATTTACTACTAAGCACGAGTTCCTTGTTAACTTTTCCCTCAAGTAAGGACTGAGAACAATTACTTTTGCTTAGAAAATTTTTTTTAAGAAAAAGTTTTTTTTTACTTAACTACAAAAAATAGCGATTTTTCTTTTTGCATTTCTGTGAAATATTTTTTCTTAAATTCTTTTTTAACTTAAATTTGAATATGTTCAAAATGTTCAAATCTTTCAATTTAATTGTTAAAAGTCGCAAGTAAAAATTTTTTTAACTTTTATCTTAAAAAATTGTGTGAAGCAAAAAAAAAAAATTGAAGAAAATTATTTTACATTTTTCACAATAAAGTTCAAGTAAAATAACTAAGTACCTTCCTTATCTGATATGATGCAAGCAATTTTTTACAAAAATGGATCCATACGGGTCTGAGGGGTCGATGAGCAATATATTAGAAACAAAATGAAAAGTCAAGATTGGCTGTCAGCTGCCTAATTATGATTAACAGAATTGTGCTAAATTCTGTGAAAAAAAAAATTATTTATAAAGGGTGACTTTTTTGGAGATTGCAACTTAAATTTTATATAAAATTCTTTGAATTTTGATTAAGTCTTAATATTTTTTTATTGCAAATAATATCGATAAAATAATCGGGTACATTTAAAGCTTCGCGTTCTTAATGAAATTTTTCATTTCTTTTCCTGAAATGCCATAAGCGGCAGCTGTGCAAAGTTTCTGCTTCCTGCACTGAGATAACGATTTGTTTGAATGTAATCAATGCATATTTCGTATTGAACAATCAAATATTTATTTGAGTCAAACATATTGTATTTGGATCAAATAGTGGTAAGTGTTGGCTGAAGCTTTTTTGTTTGACTCAATCAAATGTTTAACTGCTCTATATGAAATCTAATTTCTTATATTCAAACAAATTGTTTTCTAAATGTGTAGTTAAGACCACGATTTCTACAAGAAGCGCAGAATTCTTCGTAGAGGAAGGATGAAAGCTGAAAATTACTAGAGTATTTTTCAGACCTCGCAGTTATGTGATATTTCAAAATTATATGCTCTGAAGCTTTTGACATTATTTTATTAAACTCTACTAGTTTGTTGCACTCAAAAACTAATGATTTCATACATAACCGAATAAAGTTTCATTGACCTTGCTGTCAAAAATAGTTTTCGCATTGTGTGAAAAAAATACATAAGCCTTGAACTAAATATTTTCACTTTCATTTTATTACTCAACGCAAACACTATGTAGGTCGTAACTAAACTACTACTAAATATTTTACTAAAACAACAATAGTGGTAGGAACAACAACAACTAAATCCAAAATACAACGGTTACAACCAACCGACCAGTGGGCACATTTCAATATACCATACGCCCGGACAAAAACTTTCTATCTCCAATGGAAATTTCTAAAAAACTACTATAAAACTAGACAAATTCTAAACACACTCATGCTGCTCTCATACGAGCATGCTATCCAATGGCAAGGTCAACTTATATGCCAAATACAGTTCGGCGTAGGTTACCCCATGCTGCATCGCCTAACGAAAAAAGAAACGAACAACACCCATCATAAATTTTGCATTCATAAAAACATGCACCGAAAATTCATTCACAAAATTCACGCTAAAATCTAAAACTCTAAACAAAAATTTGCAACGTTAGGTAGGAGCAGCTGCAGCAGCAGTCATTGGGTCCATGTTGCAAGCAGCAGTAGGTTGCAATATGGCCAGCAACATGACGGTGTTACACGCAGGCATTGGTACAAAAAAAAAACACAAAAACAAAAATACTCCTACATTTGTGTGTGTGCGTACTGTAACCGGAAGAGCAAAACTATTAAATTTTGGAATATTTAGAGAGTTTTGTGCCAGATTGCAATATAAAATGTTGCTGCCCAAGTTAGTAATATTTGGAATTAATACAGAACGTTGTGAAATAAAGTTCAGTGCGTTTGAAAAGATATTATCGATAAAGAATTTATCTCCAGCGATGAATTTGAGTTCTCGCCAATTTTTTCCGAATTTTCCGAATCTTCGCTTTTGTTACTCCAATGGACTGTTTTTTGATCTGCCACGTTTTCAGCTGCCTTATGAATTCCACTCAATGGCTTGGCGGCAAACTTTGTTTGACAGTATCCGCAGAGTCAGTCTAATGCACCACCATCTGGCTAAATGTTTCATGTAAATCGGCGTTTGAGGAAATGCTCGGCCACTAGATTTTAATATGCGTCTAAAGTACTTGTTGATAAATATTTGAAGCTTTTTCATCAAGTTTTCGGTGACACTTTTCGCACCCAAGCAACAAAAATACTTATACATTCCAATTAAAAATTCCATATTCGTTATGCTGGAAAAAACCGAAGATTTTCAGCATTTCCCTATTATCGCCTTTGAAACTTTATGGTATCCACTTTTGCTCCACCATCCATAAAAATTATACTTCCAAAGTAAGTAAAGCTGTAAAGGTTTTTGTTATAATGAATAGACAGCGTTTAAAGTGGTATCAAGCCTGTATGGATTCAATTTCATGCTTATGATTTTGAATGCATTGGGTTTTGAACCTACCTTTTACCTTAATCACAATCTGCGTTCGCATGGAACCCTCAGCGTAGCAAAAAATGATGCCGTTCTAATTCATCTTGAAAATAGTCACTGGAACACAAACTCCACGATTCGGTGTATAATGTTTGATATTGAAACAAAATAAAACTAAGAGGGTGCTATCTTTGGCCAAGCCAATAAATAAATCTGCCATACTGCATCAACAGTGAAATCGTGGGAAAAGTCATATATTTCCGGATCTGTGGATAGAGGAACCAGCGCGCTTGGATAGTATTAGCTAAGTTAAAAGTTAACTATTTGATCTATATGGTTTTTTCTCATTCAAATTTCATCCAATGCTTCATTATACCATAAATTTTAGACTACCGCGCCCTTTTTTAATGAAAGGATTTCTGGTGTGACGAAATATATCCGTACTAAGTTTATTTTTTGAATACCTTTCTCCAAAAAGTATTTCAAAGTTTTTACTTGTTTCAGAGGTGCCACGACCACGACTCTCACTTTTTGGCCAGAGCTTGCTTGTCAGATTCTCACAAATTCTCACGGTTAAAATATTCTTGAATAATTTGCATTTTGACATAAATCTAAATCTGCATATCGCCATTTAAAGCTATTGAAGATACCACGCCTTCTTGTCTAATCCCATTCACTTGTTGCCTCTGGCAGTACACGTCCCCTACAAAGTTAACTTAAATTTTTCTAAAAAAGTTTTTGTAGCATAGTGTTTCATAGGTCTCCCTTATACGGGAGGTGCTACACCCTATTTTCAAAATCATGCAACTTTTTGTATATTTCCTAGAACTAATGATTGCATTTTTTCAAAATAAATATACATATAAAACTATGTAAATATGTTTGCTTGTTTCCAAACCATAACATTTTTATTCTTTTTTTTTTAATTTGCAAACTCTCACAACCCATTTACAAATTTTTTTAACTTGTCGATGTTTTGAGCTAAACTGTACTTTCACACATACACTCGTGCGTGTGTGTGTGTATTAAATGTTATCCTGCCGGTGAACAAAAAAAAAAATATATTTCAAATTAAAATATATTTAGTTTTTTGTATACTCTCTATAAAATTGCACATAAATATAAATTCTATTTCTCTTACACAAACATACGGTCTACTATCTTTCTATCTCGTTCACACTCAGACAATAATCTCTGCAAAAATAACTAATGAAATAAATGCAACCCACAAAATTCCAAACCCATGGCATAAGACCAACAAAAAACCAAATACAACAAACAGAACCTAAAACAAATACAACAAACAAAAATTTAAAGCTTTGCAACAGCTGCAGTTATGCAGTTTACGGCACTACTGTACTTTTTAAATGTATAGCCGTAGCCTACCCTAACATACCTTACCAACTAAATAGCAGTAAAGGCTCTTTTTTTTAAGGCATATAGTCTGTGACATGTCCTTTTTGACAGCATCCAACAGTTGCAGACAAAAAGCAATTGCTATCAATAGCTGAGCGTATAAAACACCTTCTTACTTGATTAAATTCGTTTTTTATTTCAAATACAATGTTTTTATTTTAAAGTATTAAAGTCATAAAATACTTATGGTATTTTTCCATAAAGAAAACAGAAATTAAATAGGACAACCAGCCAATAGCTCCATGATAATGTTGTTGTCAAATCTTTGTTTTGTAAGTTTCTATTTAAATTGATCTTTAAATGATACCTATGTATGTACAAATTTGATAGTGTCATAAGCAATTGCAATTTTAATCACCTTTAGCAAATGATCCCTTTCAAATGTCAGGAACTTTGCTTTTTTTTTCATTTGCTTTCATAACCTATTCATAATCATCGCTCTTCTTAAAGACTTTATCTCCGTACTGTCCTTTAATCTTCTCAAAATTTCGGTCGATCTTACACTCAAAATAAACAACAGATATTAAAAAAATAAGAAACAGATATTAAAAGTGAGAAAAATAGTTATAGCTTTGATCTTAAAGTACGAAATTTGTTTTACTCACTTTTTTTCGATAAAAAAAATCTCACCTGATGGGAAACATTTCTACTTTTCCTGAATTGTGAATAATTTTTATATAGCTTCGAGATAAATATTCCTAGAAAATAGTTCAATTTAATTCATAAATACTAGCATGCAATCACAATGTATACGCTCTGCGTTTTTTTCGGAGTTAACTCATCCTCCTAAAATCTATCAAAATCATAGTATCGACTCTTAAGTTTCTATATCGCAGACAAATTCATACTGCAAGGCTCAGATCCCCGAAATTTGTTTACCATACGCCTATGTTATATTAATTTCTGCATATACACATATTGAAATAGTTAAAAGTTTTGCTGAAACTGCGTGCAAGCTTCGCAAAATTTTCGGTCGAAATATTGCTCCGAATGAGTCTTTAGTTCGAAGAACAAACAAAAAATTTGAGGAAACCGGTTCAATCGAATACATAGCCGCAGTGAGCCAAAGTATAACTGAAAACTCGAAGACATCAATCCATCAGTTTTAACAAACTTTAGAGAGAGAGAAATATTTAAAAGCGAATTCTCACAAAACAACTGCATTAGCATGATCATTTTAAGTCAGCAAACCAGCATCTACTTTAAACGAAGAGAGTTTTTTTATTAGTTGATGGAACATCAGTTGATGAACAGCAATTCACGATCTGCCTTGCATCCACCCCGCTTCACTGTTTGGTTGGTTTTTAGGCTGGAGGTGTGATTGGGTCATACTTTTTAGAAAATGCTGTAACAGTGCAAGACATTCATTAAAGAACGATGATAACAAAATTTTCCAGCCGAAATTGATCGAATTAAATCTTGAAGACATGTGCTTTCAGCCCAATACACAAAGTTACCAGAACGTGCAATATCAAGAAATGAGGCGCCCGGTTTCAAAACCGGCCAAGTCCAAAAAAATAAAATTTTGAGATATTCTCATATATAAAAATCTAGACCATGCTTTATCTTTCTACAATGGTTTTAGATTAAAAAAAAAATTTTGGACACAAATATTACACTTTTTAATTTATTATTGATTCATGGGTTTCAAAACCGGCCAAGTCCATGAACTTGCATTCAAAACCAATCCAACGCCTTGGAATCAAAACCGGCCAAGTCCAGTACATTGGTATCAAAACCGGCCAAGTCCACTTTTTTTCCAACGCCTTGGAATCAAAACAGGCCAAGTCCAGTTCATTGGAATCAAAACCGGCAAAGTCCAAAATTGTTTTCTCAAAAACATTCGCAAATAAAACTTTAAATATCTGATCTGACGTACCTTGAGTAAGCAATTTTATAAGCTATCATGTGTGAAATACTTTTTAATTTTTCAATGAACATAGATGAAAACAAAAGTTTTTCGTTGTTTTCCCAAAAGTATGAAATATGGACTTGGCCGGTTTTGAACCCGGGCGCCTCAAATACTGATAAGATTTGGTCACCAAAATCATGCAATTTGACACCATGAAAATATTTTTCGAGCTTATACCAATGAGCTATAAACAATCTCTGAGCTTAAGGTGGAGATGCAACGTTTTATTGCTACAATCGTACTAAAGTTATTCGACGAAAATGCCATAAAATATGTAATCGTTTTCCAGCAGAATTTTTCCTATACAACAATAAAAATTTTGCTACTTTTCGAATAAATTTTGTGTTTGATTCAAAAAGAAATCAAGTTTAATCTTCGATTATTTAGTTTATGCTGCAAAATGTGAGCTTTCTAAGTTTGCTTCCATTCAAACTACCTCATTACAAAAAATACATAACATTACAAAAGCGGTAGATCTTTCCAATGATGACAAAATCAAACTACAAAATCAAGTCGCCTAAGTTTGCTTATGTTGCATTTGAAATGAAGAAAATCAAAGATTTCAACACCACGCAACGCAAAAATTTATCTGCACATATATAAAAAGTTCACAGTCGCAGCATATCATAGAAAATAAAGTCACCTTGAGACCCATACTTCCGTTTAAGAAGCGACCTATTTTCAACTCATATGATTGCATCATTATGAAGGGAAAAAATATCAACTCTTAGCAATACCGAAGCAAGGATACTGCAATGTGCTCTGTTGGCGCAACCTAATTCCGCTGATTTTAACCATATTCAAGACATCCAAATGCGAGTGCGAGTATTAACACAAACTTGCTTACAAGTGCATACACAAACACATACAAGGCAACAAACCGAAACTGCATTAAAGTGGCATCACCTCGAAAGCCAGAAATAAATACACACACATACTGATATGAGACACTACTACACGATGGCATTGCCAAACACCCAACAACGAAAATGTCGACAACAGCGACTTCCGTTAAAACTCGACAACAGGCGGCAGACGGTAGACAAGTCTACTACAAGTCGTTGACGGTTATTCGCTACGGTGTTACAGTGAATGGCTACGATACGTATAAACGTCCTCGACCTAGTTCAATGTCAATGTCATTGTGCCGTCGTCGTAGTCGTCGCCATCGTGCTCAATAGTCTCATCGCCATCGTTGACTCATCGCCGTCGTCGTCGTCATCGTCGTCGTCGTTGTTGTACTTGTTGTCGTTGTACCCATGAATGATGATGGCCTGGTTTGCACTGGTCCTGCCACCAACGATTGCAATACAATGGTAACACAACGACCCAACGCTAAAGAGCAAACGCATAGCGAAAGAAGAGGACATCAACCATGAGGGAGTAGAATAATATGGATGAACATGAGTAGGTGTAGGAGTAGCAGTAGGAACACACGTTGATAACACGACAAAATATAACGATGAAGTCGGTGGCGGCGACAATGTCCTTGTCCTTGTTCTCATTCATTTGTGCACATTCACATGCAAAGGGTGTTTGAGACGTCAGCGGATCGCACACGAATTGAGTTCAGCATATAGGAATAAGTGGGCCTGTGGGCTTTTCAGCTGGAAATGAAGTTGTTGCGTACAACCAACAATACAAACGAACAAGCCGAAGTGGCAGAAAGGTTGCTGTAGTAGGCTTAATGCAATAAACAGCAGTCGACTACCTTAATGGCGGCGGCAATCAACCAAGCATGGGAATATGAAAACAAAATAGAGAGTCAACCAGCCAGCCAGCCATCCGACCAGTGTCGGGAAATATATCAGCATCTGCCTTGGTGGCGGTGCATATAAGTATCCTCGCAGTATAGTGCCGTTGAAGGCGTTTGTAGTCAGTATGATGTAGTGAGCCAAGGCAAGAGCATAACCCAAAACAAGTCAAACGAAACCACCAACAATTTTCCAACTCACACGCAAAATTTATTCTTCACCCACACTTGGCCAAAGGCAAGATTCACGATGCAAATGGTGTTGGCAAACGTAAGTAAAAAATACTCCACTAGCAATGCCTGAGAAGCTGCACAGCCATGTTTCTAACTTAAATGTAGTAAGTTTGCAAAACCTAAAGTTGCACATATGTTGCAACTCCGCTAAGCAACGGTGCAAAGCAAAACAGTAGAACCATTGGATAGGATTGTACTTTTACATATAAGTACAAACACATGTGGTATTCACCCAGTAGGAATTTTCGTAAAGTAAGTATGGCAACTTTTTGATAAACATTTTGGTTTTGATCCAATACATTTTTGGACTGAATGATTGAAAATTATGTGTCATAAATCGTACGAAGTAGTACAGCATAAGACAAATAGCCAGAAATCGAAATAGCTATAGATATGTGTACCGGCCCTATACTCATAACGGAGTCATAGGATAGTGATAGTAATATAGTCAAGTTAATCTCTAATGATTCTTTCAAGCCTTCAACTTTAAATTGTGACTTAAAACATGATATACTTGAAAATACTCAATTAGATATGAACTACATTCTCAGTACTCCAACGTTTGATGTCAACTTAACTTAAAATTTCAGTTTAAGGCATTCTTAGTTGAATCTAATTATTAATAAAAGCACCAAAATATTGAAGCTTTTTAAGAATGGAAAACAATATCCTTTATTGATCGTCGTTTTATCATTCACAGACATAACTTCAATCTTTTGATGAAATTAGCTTTTAAGAAATTTAGGAATAAAATGGAAATTACTGACATCGGAACCATTTAAAGCTGGAAGTGATGTTATTGTAAAGTGTGTGCATCAAGTCATCATTCAAATCTAGAGAAACGAATGATCGTCTATAAAAAAAGTAATCCTGTGGCAAATCTGCATGAAGTGTAGCATGCTACAACCTTTTCAACGTACCGTGAGATCGTATAATGAAGCCCTTATATACCATACGGATCGGGTCCTACCTTACCTGCTTGAATACAGATCATACACATATTTTTACTAAAGCCATAAGAATAAATGCTAAAAGCAAATCAACATCAGTCCATCGTCAATTCCAAAAAGGAAGGTGTTTTTTCGCTATCTGTTTTTGCTGCGAATTTGCTAGTAAGTACTTCGAGTAGTGGATGGATTTAGTTTGTGAGATTCTAGAATATCGGAATATGTTCATAATAATAACAATCCTAAGCACATTTTCATGACAAGTCGTTTGCATTGCATTAATTTTCCACACCATTTTCTAATGGAACTTCCTTGCTTCTTGTCACTTGCAACTGATTTTCCTGTCTGGACACATAAATGCAGTTAGTTGCCCAACAGTACCTACAGCTTCAGCTATATCATATCAACCACAGTTGCAACAATTTTGTCGGTGATGGCTTGGTAACACCCGAAACTCAAACTCGGTATGGTAGGCAACTCACATATGCACAATGTTTTTGGTTGGGAGACTCAAACTCATCAGCGAATGTACACATTTTATGGAATAAGGATGAGAGTTTCAGCATTGGCTTTGTCGAAGCGTTGTTGCTTTTCGTTGGATATATTGAATTGGATGGGGTTGAGTTTGAGTTGATTTAAACTGATGTTGGAATTGGGTTGAGGTTTTTGATTTTAGCTATGTGATTGCCCCAGCCCAGCGTGAACAGTTGTGGTTTGGCTTGCTTTATATAGTATGTAAATATGAGTTTGTGTGTGTATTTATGTATTATAACTAATATGTAGTGGACATTGTCACAGGTATGAGTTAATTTTGTATACAGATTTAGTGAAATTGTATTCAGTTTCATCTTTGTTTTGTATACATTATATATAAAGTTTGTGTATATACATTTGACTAGTCTAGTCATAAAAGTGTGAGCATTTTTATGTTATGAATGTATGAGCATTTATGTGTGAAATATATAAAAATGCATACAAATATGTCAACGACATTTGAATCGATAAAAACTTAACATATCTAAATCATCTTTTTTAAAACTTTTGGTGTAGTAGAATATTTTAAGCCATGGATCTTATCTTATATCATTTGTTCATTTAAGCACGGATTAATTTTTAAAGATTTTTTCACATATGTGCATATCCATCAGATTGGGCCTTTTAGCTGGCCTCATTTTTTTTTTTTTTTTTTTTTTTTGAGTACATCTTCCAGCCATAGTTTTTCTTGAAGCTAAGGCTATCTTGAACTCATAATAAAGGTTGTTCAATTGAAATTCAAATAGCTATTTTTTTATTTAACTTTGTATGTAACTTTCCATGTTTTTTTATAACTTAAATGCAATTTTAACTATGTCTCCCTTGGAATTTTAATTGTTCCTCCTTGAATATTAATTAAAGATAGTCTTAACTTCAAGAAAAACCATGTTTGAAGAGTCTGCTCCAAAAAAAAAATAAAAAAAAAAATTGAAGCCATGGTCGAGGTAAGATGACAATTTCGACCTTTATTATGAGTTCAAGATAGCCTTAGCTTCAAGAAAAACTATGGCTGGAAGATGTACTCCAAAAAAAAAAAAAAAAAAAAAACGAGGCCAGCTAAAAGGCCCAATCTGATGAATATGCACATATGTAATTAGAGTCGCTCATTTTGTAAATATCTTTTGCCTTTTCAGTAATTTTACGCTATTTGATTTTTGACCTTAATCGTTTTCTCCGAAACTTTTTATTTTTCGACCTTTTGAATATTACTCGATACTTTCTGATATCGAAAACTATTCGATGCTTAGTAAAAGTTTATCGAACTGTTCAATACATTTTGAATTCAATCGTCTTTTTTTGGATAATATTCGACACTTTTCGACCATTTTAATACTTTCATTTAAATCGACTTTTTCAATATTTTTCGATATTTATTATTCTAAACGTTTCAATGTTTCTCTTAACTCCTCAATTTGTAGCAAATGTTTCAATATTATTCGACACCTTTTCAATTTTAGTTGCTTTTCATAGTTATGGAACACTATCGATACTCTTCGACTTTTCCGATGCTCACCTTTTTCTTGTTTTTAATACTCACCTATTTTTTGAGCTATTCGATAACTTTCGACATTTTCGGTGTTCAAACAGCTTTGATGTTCTCGATACTATGCGAAAATTATCGAACTTGATGACCCTTAGCGATACTATCCGATATACTTTTCACTTATTATCGATTTTTTATTTTCTTCGATACAATTTGATTGTTTTGGACATTAATCAGCTTCTTCGATGCTTCCGATACTAATCAAAATCTTTCGACTTTAACTTTTTCGGGGTAATGCACATATTAAAACTGCAAATGTCACCACAAAATGTTAACAAAAAGTAAACTTTTAGTTGGGGGTTACACATAGTGCGTACAAAAACACTAGCCTGCAATTCGCTTGCACATTTGAAAGCGAAATGTAAAATCGAACGACTTCTATCCATTTTTTCAATGTTTTTCGATACTATTCAACTTACATCGATTACATCATGTTATTCGATGCTCAACGATTTCTATGTATGGGTAATTTTTTGTCGAGTGGACCACTTCACTCAAACATCACAGTTTTTCAAATAAAAAAAGCCTAAGCGGGCTTAAAATGTTCGTTGAAACAATTACTTAACAATGCCGTGAGGTTTTGCAAATTTCAAAATGGTGTTCACAACGAAAAATTTTTGCAAAACATTGAAAAAAAAACTTTAAAAAAAATCAAACAATTTTTTTTGTATGGTTTGAATGCATAATTTGGATAATTTAGAAATATTTTTACTTTTAAAAACTTTAAGAAAGTTTTTAGTTTTTGCGTTTACAATGAATGTTTTTTTGTCAGAGTTTTTGGAAGGTTTTATCAACGAAACCCTTTCTTGTCATACCATAAAACGTTGATCGATGGGGGGAATAACACGTCTTTTAGTCACTGAAATCTTTATTTATTTAATTTTCAACACCTACCTTTGAAAATAATAAATATTTATGATAACAACTACATTTACCTACACGGGGTACAATTTTAATAAACGTCTCTCTTTTCCCACAGTGTAACTAATTAAATAACAAGTTCATTAACTTTGACTTAATCGGCAGCTGCAAAAAATACCGAATTTTAGCTAAAGAGTTTGAGAGCAACCACAGAGATTGAGGTAAAGAAAACATCTCTAAAAGAAATTTTTTACGAACAATCATTTTAAGTTAATACGAGTACCATAGCTAACTGAGTAATTGCAAAAATATGCAGTGGCAAGAGAGAGCAAATTTTGAAGAGATACTTGAGCGTAATAAAAGTTTGGAGTAGGCAATAACAAAAAAAAGTGTTAAGATGAAAAGAAACCACAACAGCAACAACATTAGTCGAGCAATAGACTAAAGAACAAGATTGCTGCATACCAGCAATGGACATACAGCAAGAAACAACAAAATCAGGTAAATTTTTTGATTCTTAAGACTGTCTTAAAGCTCTTTAGCGCTTAGTCTGCGATGGCGCTCTCTCTGGAGTGTAACGCGCACAGCTTTCATTTAACAAATTAAAAAGTCATACTTTTCGTTTGCTCTTCAAGTTTTTTTTTTTTTTTTGTTTTTCCTGGCTAAATTAATAAGAAATTCCATTCGCTTACAGTTTGTGACGGAGAATACGTGGCGAAGGTTGTGTGCTGTAGCAAAAAGAAAAGGCGAGTAGCGCTATACAAATGAATTCGGTTGCGCATGCGCAAAAACATTAATGAATTTTTTTTTTTTATTAAAACAAGAAAAAAATGCATAAAATTATGAATTGTGAGAAAATTGTAAATAAAGGTGCTTAAGAAATGTCGGAAAATACGAAAAGAAAATGAAAAATTACGTAAAATGAAACAAAGTAATCAGCGAAAATACAATTAAAACGGAAAATTTAATAATTAAATAACTAAAGTATTATCTCACATAAATTTAAAGTGAAAGTCGACAGTTTTTGTATTTACTTTTGCATGCAATATCATAAAAAAACGCGAGAATTAAAGTACAAACAAAATTGAAAAGAAAAAAGTTCTCTAAGTATGTCAGCCTCATATACGAGCACCTTACAAAAACGTAAGACTTGTAAGACAAAATCTAAGCACACTGGCGAACAACAACATGCAGACAATGCCAACACCAACGCCAATAGCAGCAGCGCTGCGCAAAACGAAAGACTTCAACGCAACGCAGCAAACGATAAACTCGATGCGATACGGAAACAGCATTTATTGATACAACAAAAACAACAAATTGATGCACGCAACTTATGCAATGGCATCGCTGCACTAAGTGCTGTCGCTGCTGCTGCAAAAAGTGTTACCTGCTGTCGTGACGTCAACTGCCGCTTAAATGCCCCACTCGCACAAGCAAGTTCTTGCCACCAACTGCAACAACCAGCAGCAATTAATACAGCAGCAGCAATTGTTGGACTTTTACGTTCCAGTTTTCCAGCCAACTCCAGCTCTAGTTCTAGCCTGCAGCAGCAGCAACAGCTAAGAGCAGCCTCAACATTCTCTCATCTAAGCGGCAGCAGTGATGGCAGTGGTCGTAGCGCTAGTAAGCGTTTTTCACCAGCGCTAACCGCGACAGCATCACATCGTGATGGCTCACCAGATTCTGGTGTGGACAGTGATGATGAAGATTTTGTTACTTTTGGCGCTGGCAGTGGTGTCGTTACAGCCTTAGACAGTAGCAAGTTTACCGTTAATTTGCGTCTGGATTTATTCACCTGGTTGCTATTTTTGCTCGGCTTGTGTACGCGTTTCTATCGGCTCGCAACGCCGCATAATGTTGTGTGAGTATGCAAAAAGAAAATGTTTAATCTTTAAGTGAATAATATTATAGACCGCGAGCCTATGCACTTTTTTGGGTATAAAAGCAATGCCATCTAGTTAGTAAGCTGCTAATTCGCGAGATATGATCGCCAGAGTGGCTTACAGGTTTTGCTCATTTACTTGAAAAGTAAGCGAAAAAACAATAAGTATGAATATATAAAACAGATAAAGATGCATCAACTTCCTACTCAAAAGACCATAATACAGTAAGATTTGGCGCACCTCATATGGTTCTAAAAAGATCATTTAAAAGTGAATTTTTCTAACAAAAAATAGTGTTTTTTTTTTTAGTTTAGTAGCATAGAGAATTCATCCTATTCATCCATCAATCCTAGATTTGCCATTGGAGCTTATACAGTAAAAATAATCCTCAACAAAATCGTTCGCCTCTGTAATTTTGACCCAAAAAATTAAATTAGAACGGAGTCCAAAATAATGTATTCAATTACTTTAAGTGAACTTTGACATTTTTGATATTCATTGTCTGACACACGGTTTTATAACATAATTCTTGTATCGATATAAATTATCAGTAACAAAATAATGACAACCTCATTTTTTTTTTAAGTTGCTTGTAAACATTTGGCACTGCTCATAGCATTCGCACTATAGATTTAAGATAAAGTTTCTATCTTGTGTCTTTTGTTAAATATTCTCATTACTCTACTTCATCTGAGTAGCCAAAATTTGCTATTAAAATTTGTTATATTTGAATTTTTAATTTGTATCAATGAACCCATTTATTTTATCTTTAAAATTTTTAAAATTTTCAATAAAAAATTTAATTACGTTGGAAATTTACATGTGTATGTACATATGTATGTATGAAAGAAATGATGTTGAAATCGGTAGCATAGACAAAATATGTTAAGTAGCCGGCGAGTGCTTTTAGAAAAAAGTCAATAACAACGAATAAAATCTTCATTTCAACAAATTTCACAAAATGGTTTTTTTATATGTGCATGCATTATGGTGTTTCTTAGATTACTGTTTTTTTTTTTTTTGAGAAAAATATTTATTTTTTTCTGAAATTTACTTAAAAATTTGTAAATTTACTTAAAAATTTGTAAATTTTTTTACCTTATAATTTATTAAATTAATTTTTTTGATGTTATTGTGCACCAACAAAAATGTTTTTTCATATATTTTGTACCCTAATATCTACTGAATTATGCGCTATCGAAAATTTATTGTGGTAAAAATTTGAATGCTCATAAGATTTGCAAAAAAAAGAACTAATTATACACTTTTTATCAACTTTTCAAATTGCTTAAAAACAGTGGATAGTCAGCTATTGTTCTCTACTCCATAAATTTCTAAGCCGAAGCAACAGTTTATGAACAACTGTCCAGTCGACAGTCGACTATTGCTGTCTGCTGCGTAAAATTTAATAGTCAAAGCTACAGTTCACGAAGATCTGTCACAGTCAAATGTTGGCTATTACTATAACTGTCCAAGCAGTTGATGTCACAGTCGGCTGTAGACAGCAGTTTTATCATAAAAATCTTAAAAATAAAAAAAAACAGTTCATTTGCAAAATATAACACAAAAAATCAACGACTGCTATAACAATAGCTGATAGTCGATAGCAATAGCCCACAGACGACTGCGTAAGCATTTTGGAAACTGTTACTGCAGTAATTGAACTTTACGTAACTGACTAACGTATGCGACAGCTTAGTATATGATGCTACTCTAGCTGTTTATAGCTTTTACTACTTATTACTGCACAGTCACAACACAATTTTCGGTGCTTTTACTAATTTTTGTGCATCAATTAAAGCACTTACTCACACTAACGAAAATTTACACTTTTTTAACATTTTATAAAAATATAAGCAGGGCGTAATTCTGTGCATTAAAATATCATTTTCCACTACGATATCATCTGTTGATCATTTATAAATATTTTCTAGCTCTTTAACTAGACCAGAGACAACTACACTTTCACACTACATCTCAATAATTAATTTACCAGATAAGCCACCAAAGTCACTTCGTCAAATCATTTACATTTTATAAGACAGATTTTGTGCGGAAGTCTGATTTTTCCGCAGGCTAAGCTTATGGCGGAAAATTTGCATGTCTCTAAAATATAGTTATACCTAAGCCTACGCAACTAGGAAATTTATGAAAAGTCAGACTCACCACTAATGATATATTGATAAAATATATTTTATAAACATTAGAAACGTAAAGTTCACGCTATGCATTGCAAGCCATTTTATTTTTATTTTGTTATTTCCGCTATTTGTCCATATTATAAATTTATGTTTTCAAAATTTAAACTATTAAATTTAAATTATCGAGAAGTTTTTAAGATATAAGACTATGTTGTGTAGTAAATGAAGAATGTAGAAACAAAATCGATAAATTAGTGTCATTTTTGTGTACCTAGTTACTAAAAGCTTCAATTTCAAATTCTTGAAAGAAACGTCTTCAAATTCTTCTTTTATAGTTATGAAGTGTTAAGTTGCAGCCATTAAAACAAAAACAACAATATCAAAAGGAAATAGTCTGCTTCGTTTCAAGCACGTATTTTAGAAATAAAAATGCATAGTCCTGTAGACTTTTCAATGCTGAATCCAAATATGAATGTAGATTTTTCTAGCACTTTACAATGTTGTTACAAATGAGAAAATTACATTTTTGATACATATGGCTTAAATATCTCAAAGCCCTGAAGCATCTTTAAAATATATTTTCTTATAATTTTTAATGTTAGCGATATTTAAGTAATTTACTTGATTCCTCCAACTAATTTTAAATTTTCTTTCAGTTTTGATGAGCTCCACTATGGTAAATATATTTCGCTATATATACGGAATACTTTTTTCTTTGACCAACATCCGCCACTCGGGAAGCAATTAATTGCTGGAGTTTCGTGGCTGGCAGGCTACGATGGCAACTACACATTTCCACATATTGGAGCCGAGTATAACTCAAGTGTACCTCTATTTTGGTTGCGTTTTGTACCTGCGCTCTGTGGCAGCCTGCTTGCGCCTGCTGTTTACAAACTTCTACTCGAAGTGCGTCTGCATCGTTGGACATCGTTGCTTGGTGGCTTAATAATCATTTTCGATAATGCGTTGCTGACACAATCACGCTTTATTTTAATGGAATCTATGCTGCTTCTATTTTGCACAATCGGAATACACTTTTTATTGAAATTTCAACGTTGTCGTTTTGGTGGTCCAATTTGGTTAGTGTGTGGTCTTGGGGCCACATCATTTCTGACCTTTGCAGCAAGTATCAAGTATATTGGTATTCTAACCGGTTTCCTGGCGGTCTATTTGATGTGTCGCTATTTGTGGCAATTACTCTACGATCCAACAGTATCGGGTAAGTTATGTTGCGACAATGTATAATGGATATTTTAAGAGAGCACCTGATTTGTCTGCAGCGGTCTAGCATGATATAAGCTACAAATAAGATTAGTTTATAAAAGGAGATTAAAGCCCTTTAAGATATACTCACAGTTAAAAGCATTCATGGAGTTAAGCTCAAAGCTGAAAAAAGTTTTGTTTTTTGATACCTTATGACGAAACTTTCCTGAAGATGGTCAAGCAGAACTTAGGTGACGAAATCTGATCCTTGCCAACATGAGAAAGTGACAAAAGTGCTCTGCCGTCCTTAATTATTCAACACATGCTAAACGCTGTTGGGCAGGAACGCAACCAATAACAAAACCCTATATCTTTGCACTAAACTAACAAAATCATTTTTCTAATATATTTCTTCGTTTTAGACTTTCAGCTTATACTGCAGACATTAACGCGTATTATACTATTTAGCGTAGTTCCGTTGGCGATATATCTGGGAATTTTCTACATACATTTGCTAACGGTCTATCGCGCTGGGCCGCATGACAGTGTCATGACAAGCGCATTTCAGGCTTCACTAGAAGGTGGTCTCGCCTCCATCACCAAAGGGCAACCGTTAAAAGTAGTACACGGCTCTCAAGTTACGCTGCGACACACACATGGACGCACCTGCTGGCTTCATTCGCACGCACATGTTTATCCGGTGCGTTATCCGGATAAGCGTGGCTCATCGCATCAGCAACAAGTTACTTGTTATTCTTTTAAGGATGTTAACAACTGGTGGATTATTAAACGTCCGGAACGTGATGATCTGGTAGTTGATAATAATTTGGACGTGATACGAGATGGCGATGTCATACAACTTGTGCATGGTATAACAAGTCGTGCACTCAATTCACATGATGTAGCTGGACCAATGACACCACAGTGTCAAGAAGTGACTTGCTACATTGACTATGAAATTGATATGGACTCGCAATTGTTGTGGCGTGTACAAATATTAAACAAGGATACAGTAAGTTGTAAGATTAAGGGTGCAATATTGTAGTTATTCACAAAAGATTTAGCATCTAGTTAATATATTTTTGTTTTGTAATTTTTAGGAAGGAGCAGTTTGGCAAGCAATCAAATCGCAAGTTCGCCTGATTCACGTAGGCACTGGCTCTGCTTTACGTTTTAGTGGTCGCCAGTTACCCGATTGGGGTTTTAATCAACACGAAGTTGTTGCGGATCGTAATATCGACCAAATTGATACAATTTGGAATGTTGAAGAGCACCGGTATACGAAAAGTAAGTTTACGCGATATTAAGACCTCCGTACAGTTAACCCCAATCTGGTAGTCAAGCAAATAATTGTGTAGTGGACGGTCTAGACTCTTTTGTGTTCTGGCGTATCTTAATTATACCCCAAAAGTTGATATATTTCTTTGAGATTCAAACTTAGCCATCAAGCTTTTTTCATTCAAGTTTATATCACTATCTCTATGGAGTTATTGAAGTGGAATTCATACACTGAATGCTGCCAGTCGCATAGCTAAGTATTTCTTATCCCATTCATCTGCTGTCTCGTTTCCATCAACTTCACGGTGACCTGGTAGCTAAAATGCCAATACATTTTTCGATTTATTATGTTGGGAGTTGGGAACTTATATCACTGAAAGAATGCCGAAAAAAAGTTGGATTAGATATAGGAAGCTGCTGCAGTCTGACTGGTCACAGGACTGATCAGGAAGCTCAAACAATTCGCGTAGCATATTTCTCCTTCCGATCAATGTGTGCCTCGTCTTGTAAGTTATAATCTTGCAGAACTTTTTGCTGCCAAGCACCTTATGTTAATGTCTATTTGTGCGATGCGTTGGACCATTTCCAAAGTGATATGCATTTTCTCAGTTACTCCAAATACGCATAGTTTTGTACCTTTTTAAGATTTTTATGATCGCATTTGCTTTGCACTGCTTTCCACCATACAAATGGTGCATATTCTTTATATATGCATATGTATATCCTTCTACTTCTCACATACCATAGGGTTTCCAAAAAATTATTACAACGTGTACGGCCATTAGCGAATATCTCTAATTACTTTCAAAATTTCTACACAGCCGTGAATTTCTTGTTCCAGTGATCATTAATTTGGGATCTAACCTAAGAGTTCCGATGCAAAGATTGCCGAAAAGGCTCAGTGGGTTATTAATCCTAAGATAGCACACTCCCAAGACGGCAGCAAAAACATCTTACAGTTTTCCACTGTGTTATATTCATCAGTTGAATTCTATTTAGATTCATAATCTTCAATCCTAAAACGGTACTGTAGTCGTCAAAATTTGAAAGTAAAGGGGCATGCCCCCTGATAATAATTATTTTGGAGGGTATTTATTTATAAGACTTAATATCATGAAGAGCATTTGAACCTTTGTACGTGATAAATGCACTTTTTTATGGAAAATTGTCAGGTCTATTACGCTGCCACAATGTTGTTATATCCTTTAAAAAAAATAGTTTAAATATAAAAATTTAAATCTTATGCATTTTTTTTTTCTCTCTTTTGGCAGCTCAAGATCAACGCGAGCGCGAACTGCAACTACTCAATGCAGAAATGATACCGACTAAAAAGACACGCCTATCATTCTTTGAAAAATTCTTTGAACTACAAGCTAAAATGATATGGCACTCTAAGCACACCGAAAGCCACATGTACAGCTCGGAACCACTTGAATGGCCTTTACTGGATAAAGGCATCGCTTATTGGGTGGATAATAAGTCAAATGGTCAAATCCATTTGCTCGGAAATATGTTAATCTGGTATGCTGGCACACTATCGCTGTTTATATATGCCGCATTATATGTGTTCTATCTATTACGTCGCCGTCGTTTATGTTATGATCTACCACCGCGTGTTTGGCAACGATTTATCGAAGCGGGAGATATATTCTTTGTGGGCTATCTCATACACTATATTCCATATTTCTTCGTAGATCGTACATTATTCTTACACAATTACTTTCCAGCTTTATTGTTTAAGCAGCTTTTGATGTGTTATGTAATAGAACATATTGATTATTTACTGCGACGACACTGTGGACCTGCCCTATGGTGGGTGCGTACTTATCGATTGACTATAATACTCTGGCTATTTGCGGTTATAGTGGTATACACAAGATTTTTGGCCTTAAGTTATGGCATTAGGAAATTATCGTCCAAAGATGTGGTCGATTTACGTTGGAAAGACACGTGGGATTTTATACTGCGCCAAGGAAATATTGAAGGTTAAATAGTAAGAAAATAAATAAATAAATAAGGCCTGGTTGCAAAAGTGCAAAATTATTCATTTCAATAAGCGAATACTTTATTTCTGTTGTTCAAAAAAATCAAAGCTTTTACTCTTTGAAACCATTTAGCGAATAACCTAAGAAGATGTGGTATTCGAAAATAAAAAATAAAGTTTTTCGAAACTTTTACCACTCGTCACAAGTTCAAGTGTTTTTAATTATTTACATATATAGTATTGCTGGCACATCAAGTATTCCCTAGTTAACTTGTAGGTCCATGTCTGCAATGAAATGTTAATGCTATAGGATGAATAAAGCCTATGCGGCCGAAGGAAGCCACTTACCCCAGTTTATATGCATAATTACTGTGACTAGCGGTGATACTATAGGATGTGCATATTTCTTGAGCCGCAGCCGAATTCTGCCCATTTAACACAAGTTTTATGCAGAAGTGCTTTGGCAAGCAAAGTTAGACAATAAATTCTTCAATTTTATTTCACGCTTCTTTGCATGCAAGAGTCCGTTTTCACTAAAAACTAAGTAATTTACTGTAGCTCACATGTGCACATATAGTATATATGTATACTAGGGTGATTCAAATTTTTTTTTTTTTTTTTTGCTTGAAGTGTTGAAGTGCTTCCTTCCTTCACGAAAGAAATGCAAGGAGTTTTTATGATCTTTTCAATGGGCTAGATCCCGTTTATGTAACATTTTTTTTACGAGATATAGAGACAAATGTCTTGTAAAGCATTTTTCTCCATATACAAATCGTATGGAAAACAAAAAAGCTCGATGTGCCACCAGTATATATTAATATTATGAGCTATAATTTCACCAGCATTTTCCTTTCGTGTGCCTGCAACTTTTGAACCTGTTTCAACAAAAAACAAAAAATTTTGAATCATCCTAATGTATTCTAAGGCGGGTAAAATTTTTTTGTCGATCTGGCTCAGTGAAAATCATAAAGTTTGGATGATTTTAAGAAACTTTGTCGACGAAATCATATATTTTTAGTGCAGTTTTGAATTGAAACTTCTTCAGGTATACATATATGTATAATGAACTGTATGTATGTATGTATACTGTCACTTAGTAAAGTTTTTTCTTCGAAGGCAAAACTTGGTTGACGGGATCTATGTAGAATAGCTCTAGTAATAAATGATGTATCAAATTAAAGTACTTATCTAGCAAAGTGGCCGAAAATTATGAGCGTGGAAAGATTTCCTATTTTTTTAAGCATTGCACTGATCAACTATCAAATCCTTGTCATAGCGAGGAGAGAAAAATCTACTACGCTCTGTCATTGTAATTTGCTATTGCTTTTGATATTTTAATAAAAACAACAATTGATGGGTAAACAATAACAATTACATTGAGAGAGGGAGTAGAGGATGTTTTCCTCCTTTCTATGGCAAGGCTTCGGTGGCTAAGTAGCACATTGCTCGAAAAATTCGAAAAAATAGTAAATCTTTCCGCGATTATATCTCAGCTTTTGGTTAACCGATCTCGATGATAATAGTTTTCGGGCACTTTACTCGCTGAGTACCTTAATTTGGTATAGAATTTATTGCTGTAGCTATTATAGATCCCGTCAACCTTTATCGTCTCATTCTATAGAAGTTTAGTTTTCTAAAGGTTTTACTTCTACCACGTGTGAACTGCACACATTATTTTATTTTATTTTTATTTATATATATTTACACATATATTTTTTAACTCTTATATTTAAATTTTGTTTTTAACTCACTTATAATTAATATCTTATGTAAGTGCCAGAGTTATTGTTTAAATAATTAATTCGAATAGTTTAAGTATTTATAGGCTTAATTCTGAAATTCACTTTCAAGTAAAACTTGCGTCGCAACACTGTGTTGATTTCAACATCACTTGAATGATAAAGTTCAGAAAATAGCTATTTATAATTTATTTATGTAAATAATGTTGCATAATTAATAAAGCACTTAGAACTTCATTAAAGAACAAATTATTTTCGTACTCATGCCATATAACCAGATCGTTCAGAAGACGGAAATCGGAAAATTTAAATTATATCATTCGAAGAAAGCAAGCGGAGGTTTGGCACTGCGACTTAGCATTGAACTCGCAGGGAATTAAAGGAAGAGGCCGACCCAAAAAAAAAGTGCTGGTGATTGTAAGCATATTAATCCATGAGCCTCTACACTGTAGATTCCACAGACTTCAATTATCAAGAGACTTTCAAATTCGTTTACACATAATCGGTATTTGTAATTATCTACACTGATAAATAAAAGGGGGTTTTTTTTAATTTATAATTTTTCTTTTTTTTACAATGAAAAAAATTAAATTTTTGGTTCATATGGGTTAAATATATCAAAGTCCTGACGTTGTACAAAAATTCTACCGGATTTAGATTCAGCACATCCAAAAACATCATATTAAAGCTTTTTTTATCTTCAATTCAAGAATGTTTTTTTTTTGTTCACTTAACTTAAGAACCGTGGCAACTTTTTCCCATTGAAAAATAAAATTCGAGCATTTCAAATTAAAGCTTCTCTTGAGACTTTGGAAACAAATCGCGAATTAGCGGACTGTGCGTTGTTTCCAATGTGAGTGCGGTACCTGTAATTCGCGAAAACAACGGCAGCGCACACCACATGAAAATCAAACAACCTGCATCGATTATTTTGTGTCAGCTTGATTTTGCTACACGATACCAAAAGTAAAGACCAAAGCAAGGCGATTGCTTAAATTGACCCTCGCTACCATAGACATTTCTGCAATAAGAACACATGAAACTTTATGTTAAGAACTGGCATATTTTTATTTTCCTTAATCAAAATTAAATTCAAATCCTCGTTGAACAAAACTTAGTCCTCGATCAGAATTTGGAGGCAGATGAATTGAGAGTTTAATTAAACTTTTCCACTCAATATAAGCAGGATGCTAGAAAATTTAATAATACCAAAGTAAATAATATAGCATACATTTCAATACCAACCTTTTCGATGCTACCAGTATCTATGCCGCTCATATAATAATATATACTTAAAACATGTTTGCGTTTGGGCTGCATACGCTTTAGTGCATCAAAAACATCCTGCACAAAAGCAACATCAACGCGACTACAGTAAGTTATATCTAAATGTTCCAACTTTGTGCAGGCTTCGGCAATTTTAAGAAGGGTTTCATTCGACAACTGCGGCCAATTGCGACAACACAGCAAACGCAGCTCTTTCATTGAGGTATATTTTTCCAACATTTCATCTGAATATTCATAGTTAGAGTAAGCGAATTTTGTCAGTTTATTATGTTTAAAAATTTGTAAATTATCATCCCAATTAGATTTCAATGGCATATAGTAGTTGTCTACAGCAATGCCTGTAATACGATCACTCATATGTTGGAGTATATAGTAAAATTCTTGAGTTTCATATATTTTGTAATCATATGTATCAACGTTAATAATGCGACTCACATCGATAACATTATCCAGCAGCACAGTTAATGTTTTTAATTTTGGCAATGCCAAAACTTTAACCAGTACTGGTTTCAATACATTAAGATTCAGCTTTAACACTTCCAGCTGCTGACATTTATCAATATTACATAAATCGAGATTACTCATCTCGTAGCTGCGTATGTCTAGCACGCGTAGCTCTGGCAAGCTTTCACAGATTTCATGTAAGTACTGATTTTTCAACTCGTAATCCTTTTCGTAATCATGATACAAATGCAATTCCTGCAATTGTTGGAACTCTTTTAAATGACGCCCTGTTAGCGCTTGCGTCAGCTTCAGTACCTTTACATTCGGCAGTAGTGTGGCCAAAACAAAAATGTCAACACTTGAGGCAAATACGTCCATAAAATTTTCAGTTTTGAAACATTGTACATTGGGAAAGCTTTCGATGTTCAGTGTGTCTTGCACTTCTTTAAGGAAATCAGGTAAGTTGTATGATATCAATTTGATCTCTCGTATAACATCGCGTAATATATTTACGAAATATGCAAAGTCCGTCGAGCTTAAATCGTACTCCTCCCTCCAGTCTTCAAAGCAAAGACAAAGGTAGGATGTATTGCGTCGCCACAAACGCGCATAGATATCTCGAAAACGTCGGCAGACACGTGAAATTTGTATTTGTGTTTTTAGATCCGTTATGCGACAGAAGATGCATTCCAGACAGTCATCGTGCAGTGCATCTAGGGTTAGTTGTTCAGCTGTTTCATTGTACATGCAAATGTTCAACTTTTATTTAGTTAACGCAATTAATGTGAAAACTTACTTTTTTCTTCCATTATCGTTGTAACTTTCTTCTCTTATTTTTTTAGTAGACACACGATTTCGTGTTTTGATTATGAAATAAACAAGAATGACAGTTAATTTAGCTAAACAGCTGATTTTATTTAGAAACAAAATGGAAAATTTATGTTCTTATATTCTCTTTTGTTGGCTGTCCTTAAGTATTTGTACGAAATTTAATTTTTGGTTTTGCAACAAAATCACTAATGTCATGTTGCAGGTAATTCCACAAAAGTCAAATAAGGAAAACCAAAATTCAATGTCTAAACAAAATTGGATGTGCAATATCGTCCCCAGATTTTTTTTATACGTTTGTAGTGAATAGAACAAATTCTGTTTTTTGGTGGGATTTGACACAGAAGACAAACCGCACGTCCCAATTCTGTTTAGACATTCAGTACTGGTAATAGCAATTATGTCGAATGAATAACGAAACAACTAACTGTTCAACCTAAATTAGAGCGCCAGCGTCGTTTAGCTGTCAAAATTCTCTCATGCACATACATTTTATATGAAGCCAACCGAAATAAGCAACACTCTAACGCCAGCGTATTCGATATTCCAATTTTGACAAAGCGTTGGCAGCTAATTTTTTATTTTATTGTGTATATTTTTTTTTCTGTCACAAACAGTAAACAAATAAACTCTACATGACACTTAACGCTACGCTCTTATTTAGGTTCAGCGCTCAACTCCAAAGCGTAGCGCTGGCAAAGTCAACGCCCAACGCTCTAATTTATGTTGAACAGTAATGAAAGTGAAATTAATAGTGATCTGTTTTCTAATATCAATCGTTCAGCAAAAAAGTTGGAAGCGATGACAAATCCTTGAACTTTTTTTACCCATCAAATGGCAACAACGGTCATAACATAAATGTCTAAGCAGAATTGGCACGTGTGCGACTTATACTTTGTGTCAAAACGCACCGAAAAACAATTTATTCTATTTCTCTGCGATAAATTTTGTAGTGTCCATTTTGTACTCACTACAAACGAATAGCAAAAATCTGGACGATATTGCACGTTCCAATTCTGTTCAAACATTAAATGTGATAATTCTAACATTTGATGGCCAAAAAAATTTACTATCAGGAAAGTGTTCGACAGCTTGCTGGATGTAATGATTGGAGCGAAGCCACATGGTGCCCATGATGGTGCCTCTTTATTTAGTATTTGCTTCTCGCGAATTGTCAAAGTCGAACTAGACAAAAAGTGATGCTTAAAAAGAAAACTAAAGTCACAAATATATTTTTTTGTCTGCCTTGGTTATGATATTGACAATTTATGAAGAAGTCTTCTGTGATCTCCCATGGTTGCATTTCCAAATTTTGACAACATGCTTAACCTATATAATTAATTCATGATGGTGTTGCTGAACATTCTTGAATGTTGCTAGTTGACATTGAACAAATACTTCAATAATACATAAGTATTATTATATAAAGATTTTAAGAATGTTGATGAAATACCGCCATCGAAAGTAGGTATCTTGGATACTTTTAATCAGCTTCTATGTCCACAAATATTTTCCTTTCGGCAACTTAATTAAAAATGTCAAAATTTGTAAAATCATATACAGAGTAGTACTTTACTCCACGGCACTTCACATTTATGTTTTGAGTAAGCCCTTAGACAATGTATAGAATGACCTATCCGCCGAGTTTCACGTTGTCTGCCGCAATTATATTTCAGACGCAAATGATTATTCTCTAGTGAAATTCGATTCTCAGTAAAGTTTTACGAAACTTCACTGTTCCAAATATGATTTTGAAGCAAAAGAAAAATATTTGCGGAATAAAAACATGAAAAGTTTATTTAAAATAAAAACTCCTTATGATAAAAAATAAGAAAAACATGATCCCCTGCAAATGATTTACATATTTGATACTCCCCGTACAGATAATTATATCCAAATCAATTACCTTACACCACAATCCTATACGTCACTATCTTATACATCCTATACATCACATAGCAAACGCATAGTCGTGCATTAAATATAGTGACAGTACGCGATCGTTGACTGAACTTTTCATTACTGTAGTGTATTTGTGAATTTGCAAGGCATTCATATTAGTTACATAAAAATTATAAAAAAAATAACCACTTAAATAATTAAATAAAAAATGTAAGACGGTCACTACATTTTTTTTTTTTGATTTTTTGAATTTAAATTAAACTATGTGGGAAGTGTAAAAGCAACATTCGCCTTTTTTTTGTGATTATCTAAGCTTCAAAAAAAGTTAATTTTCTTATAAATTTTTTGACATTTTCCTTTCTCAAATTTGACATAATCAGAGCGCTCTCATAAAATTTGGTTGGTTTCTGCAATTTCACCACGATATTGCACTCTGTTTTTGTAATTTTTTCCTTTGTCAGTTTTTGGAGAACTTTTCAAAGTGGCGGTTGACAGTTCAGGATTTTACGATATGCTGAAATTTTTGGTAAGTTCGCAGTTTGCATAAAATTGAAACTAAATTAAAATAAAGCAGAAAATTAGAATATCTTACAACAAAAGAAGCTTAAACCTTATGGGATATTATTTGGTGCACATAGCAGAAATTATTTTACATACATACACATATGTATTTAAATTGTTGGTTTCTTTTTAAGTTCCGTAGATGGCTTAGTGTTACTGCAATTTCCTTAAATTAATTTTTGATTATTTATTGCCTAATTATGTAATAAATAGTATTGACAAACAATTACAGTTCCACACAAAAATTTAATGTAATGGAGTATAGAAATCAATAAGTGGAATATATAACGCTATCAACAAAAAAGTGGTATATAACTCCGAATAACTTGAGAGCCGTGAATGCTTCTGCCTAGAAATTTTCCGATTCAACAAGAACCAAAAAATAATTAAAAACGCCAAAAGTTGTCTTCGATTTGCATGATATGAGAAGACTACCAATTTTTTTTGGGTTGGCAAGAGAAGGCATACTAGTACCCGTCTTATTTTAAGGTAACGCGTTTTTAAACAAAACCGAAACATCCTTTGTACCCAGTTTCGGATCTATGATCAACTATAGTCGGCGGAAGTTAGAAGAAGCTGTGCGTATTTCATTCAGTATTTATTATAATATATAGTGTAAAATTACTGGTTTTAGCCACAATATGGTCCTAGGCAGTGCGTACCTTTTGAATAAAAAGTCTGCCAAAATATTAACTTCAGTTTTTGTCGACTTGTGGTAAAGTTATAGCTAGGATTTTGCCAGGTCCAAGAACATTGCTAACAATCGTCAGCAATTATCTCGTATCCGTTTTAAAACTCTAGATAAAACGGATAAAAGCAGACAAGCAGGGTGGTCTAGGCCTGTTCAGACGTTCACTTTTTCGTTTTTTTTTTTTTTTTGTTCATAAGGAACGGTTAAACACTAAAACAAAAAATGAAAAGTAAGGCCGGTAGCATAATCCTTTGTCGACGTCCTTAAGGGAGAGAAGTAATAAAATAGGACAACCAGGATTTCTGCTGCCGTCTTTTATGGACGACCTCTTAGGGATATTTTGCCATAAGAAACTGGGTCATGCAAATAAAATAATATTTAGGCTTTAATATATAAAACTGTTTCAGATTGTTTTTTTATGCAGCTTATCTTTCCAACTCTACCCAAAAACTGAAAATATGTATGCAGGAAATAACTTTCAGCATTTAGCCCTATGCGTATTTGTTTAGTATCTCTTTTATACTCATCAACTTTTTATAAATATATGTGTACATATCGCAAGATTCCGTTATCTAGATTAAGTTCTTCCTCAACCAAATCACCTAATGGTCTCCACTCTCATTATGTTATCGTTCTTTTACAAAGAGACGCTTTAATTCAATACTTATAAAAGATCACATTAAATTACAAACGCCATCACAACTCTTCTTTTTAAATATTTTTTTTTTTACTATTTTTAAGAAATACATAATCTTGATAGGCATTACAAATGTTGATCTATTTTAACATTACTAAATTTAACATGAAAAAATTCAGCTAATATTTGTAAGATTCAAATGAGTCAAAAATGTACTGTTTTTGTAGCTGAAATGTCAAATTTTGTCTAGCAAGCTTTATCTTTTGAACGTGAGTATTACTAATCTAATTTATACCAAAATGCCCCACAAAAAATAAAGGCTATTTTTTCATCTTCATTAAAATTAATTTTTAAGTTTGCTTCAAAAAAGAATTTTTTTTTGACCAGTGAGTTGCGATTAAATCGAAAATTTTCTCGACGTTTCGTAGTTTGTTGCTGTCTTCTTCAGACGATGTTTATTAAATCAATTTTGACTTAAAATAATACGAACTAAAGCATTGTTTCCATATAATAACATTAAAAGTAAAAATCAAACGTTTTAAAAACATTTAAACAATTGTAGCACGGTTTTAAGTTTATACCGATCTAATCTTAACATATTTAACTAAGTACTGGAAAATCTACCTGACATCCAAAATTATTACATGTTAATTAACAATTTTTTAAATAACACTAAAATTTGTTTTTTTTTTGTATTTTCAGCTAACTTTTAGTGTTGGTATATACACTGGTATGTACATCAGTCAAAATTATGAGGTAAGGAAATTTATACTAAATATTGTTATTGCAAAAGCTCTGAACAAAAACAAATCTTTTTCACATAACAAAGAATTGATATAAAAGTTACATTTTATTTTCAGATACCGCGTGTCGATGAACCATCTAAAATAATTGATAAAATTAAGGAATATGCTGATGAACATCGCAAAAAGTAATTTAAGGCTTCTCTTGCTTAAATTGATTTATTAACTTATATTCTATTATATCTATAAGTTGTTTCTTTTTTTGAGCTTGATTTACACTTTATTTCCGGTTACATATTATTTATAAAACCATTTATTATTCCTTTAATTTTGAATGTATTTTTTATCTTAAAATATTAAAGCGACAATAATACAAACAATAAAAAGCCACCAAAATGTGATAAAGACTAAACTCGAAAAAGGACAAAATTACATGTCGCATCATGCAACACAGTGAATATGAAACTCACAAAATACAAATTTAAATAACTTCAAATTTCGATTATCTACCACAATTGCAAGAAAACTAAAGCATGTATTTTGTAAATTTTTAAGTGAGTAAAATAGCTAACATGTATTATTGTCATTTATTTAAAAGAAAGGATATGCAAAATAAAATGTATATGAAATAATTATACAAACTGTCCAAACATTGCAAATACAGGCCTGCTATATTACGATTACTAGTCAGTACTAAAAATAGCAAGAAATGATCTTTTTAAAGCTGTTTATGCAAAATGATTAGTCTTAGGATTTCATTATAACATTAGCTATTTTTATGAGTAAAGTATAATTAGTTCAAACTAAACAGTAGGGGGCAGTGCGACAAAATATTTAGTGCGTTGATTTTATTAGCTGCGTTTTATTCGCCAAGTCGCTAAGTATGCCAATAAAACGACCATGTTGGTAAGTTTCCTACTCGTTTATACGAGTACTCGTTTGTTGTTCTTTCTACTTTTTTTATTTTAAATTGCTTTTTGTGGCCTGATCTTTTAAATAATTGTTTTTCCGTGAAATATGTCTTCTCTTTTCATTTCAAAATGCAAAATTGACAAAATACAAATCCGCTGGGTAGCACTGGCACTTAAGCAACTTGCTATGTATTCATAGTAACTTTAATTTTGCTCGTTAATATTGCGATTTTGTTTTTGATTTCTCATACAATTATCGATGCTAGCTACGTATAAACAGATAATTCTTATAAATAAGGTTTTCGCCACTTGCTTCGATTCGATTTTACTGTCCTTAAGTCTCCTGGAATAGTTCTCTCATTAAAATAAAGCCCTGCTCTGTATAGATGATTTTAGTAATAATTTATGATGGCGAATGAAAAAATCTTATTCGGTTTGTAGTAAATAAAAGATCGATATTGTAAATATACCTATAAAGTTAGGAATAAATCAAATTACATATTTTTTTGTTTTTGAGAGGATAAACCCTCCGCAGATAGGCTCTTGGAAACGAGTCAACAGTTATATGACACAGTATTCCTGAATTTTAAATAAAATTTTTTAGCGACAAAAATTAATTTACAAACGAAAGGTAGGTAAAAATAGAGCCATGAGTTTTTCGTATAGTGAAATTAGACAAAACAGACAAGTAAAAATATTTCATAAAGTATGGAATATATTGAGCAGATTTACAGAACTTTGAGACTTATAAGACTAATGATCAAATATTTGCCTTTTTCATACAGCTATTTGTCCAAAATTCGAATCCTCAATGTACCGAAAACGTTTCTAATTCTTTAACTGAATATTATTTAAGAAAAAAGTTGTTTAAGCTTTTTTTGATTGTTTCTTCTGATCTTTTAGACAAAAGTAGACTGCATTGAAATAATTTCTTCCTTCCACTATTTAAAACTCCTTTTTTTGTTTTTTCAAATATAATTTTTTCCCAAATTCTAAACCAAATTGCAAAAATATTGATGTCAAAACAATGTTATGAAGATTTCTTACTAGTTGCAATTCAAATTTGAAACTAAATAAATTCAAAAACAGAACTGAATTGAAATAAAGATTCAGGTATGAAAATTGACGATAATAGCTATAATATTTTTTAATCTTTTTACATTTTTTTTTTTCAATACATCAGAAAAGTTTTACGTGACCTTTTTCGTTGTGGACGCTATATTGTTATTTTCAGATTTGCCCAGCGAGAAGTTTATGTTCTAAAAAATATTTTTTTTGACTTTTTTGAATCGAAATATCTCAAAAACTGTGGTGAATATGATAAAAAACATGTATGTAATTATATTTGTTTAGAAATGCTTTAGTTTTATAAAAAAACTAAAACAATTTAAATAAATTTGCTTAAAAATTAATTTTTTTATTTATATAAATCTTTCCCAAAATATATCATCGACATGTTTTTTTTATATATAAAGGGAGTTTCAATTTAAGGTATCTTTAAATTTTAAATAAAAGATAAATCTTTATTTATATTTATTGAAAATTAAAGTACATTGGTTCCGGTTAATAATGAAAAATAATGTTTAAGTGACCTCCTCTGCTAGCTCGGCAGGCTTTCAATCTTTTATTAAAATTTTGAATAACTTTTTCGCTTACTGATTGTTCAGTTACTGTTATTTGCGCGATGATGTTGCCTTTGAGGTGTTGAACAGTTTGAAGATTATCCGCATAAACTTTATTCTTCAAGACATCCAATGGTCTTAAATCTCATAATCTTGGTGGCTAGTTCACGTCTGTTCTTCGACAAATTGTTCGAGTATTAAACTTCTCTTTCAGAAGATCGATTGATTCCGTTGCTGTGTGGCGTGTTGCACAGTCCTGTTGAAACCACATATTTTGCACATCTACTATATCTTCCAATTGACTCCACAAAAAGTTTCTAATCATCTCTCGATACCGAGCTCCATTCACAGCTATTGCATTGCCATTTTGATTTTTGAAAAAATATGAACCAATTAAGCCACCACATCGCAGAGCCTTAAAAATAATCTCATTTTCTTGTTTTTCTATGACCCAATTAACGAATTACCAACGCAATGCGTGGTCAGTTGGCTTTAATTCTTGTGCTTACTGTATTTTGTAACCCTTAACATGAAGATCTTTATGTAAAATATTGAACAAAATTGTTGGTTTTAGGTGAATGACAACGAATTGATATCATTGGCTCTTCAGCAACAGTTGTCTAACAGCTGCAATATTTTCCCTTAAAGGACCACCACGTTGATAAATTCTGCTTCTCTGATCTTGAACTGAACCAGTTTCTTCAAATTTATCTATGATAAGTTTAATAGCACGGTTTGTAGGACCATTTTCTCTAACGCATTTTGAACGAAATTTTCTTCCAACTTCTGAATAACTTTCAACATATTTAAAACAAAGTTTTAGTAAAGAAAACACGTTGTTCACACGTTTAGCGGTCCATTTTAACTAACCGGAATGTATTTACTAGGGTATTTTCTTAAAATATCTTAAACAGAGCATCTTTGTTTTATTTTTTTTATGTTATTCTTCAATAAATCCTATGAATGCATTTGCATTCAAATCGAAATCTTGACATAACTTGAGAAAATATAGAGTTAAACTGGAGCGCACGTTCAATAAAAAATCCATATTTTCCAAAGTTATGTCGAAAATTTCAATTTGAAAACAGATACATTCTTAGGATTGATTAAAGAATAACATAAAAAATAAATAAAAAAAAGATGTTGGCCCGTGTACGTGTGCATAAATCTGAGTAAAATCTTTTATTCAAACTATTTGAAGATGTTGAAGATAGTTTGAGAAACATTTTTATAAATAAAAAAATTTATGATTAAACTAATTTATTTAAAGTTGTTTATTTTTTTGTAAAACTAAAGCATTTCTAATCAAAAATTATCCTAGATTTTTTATCATGTTCCCCATAGTTTTTGAGATATTTCGCCATGAATGAACGACAAATATATTATATAGTGAGATATAAAAAAGTGTTGACTATGGCGCAAAAGGAAAATATACCAAATTGTTGAAAATAAAAGGTTGTCATTAACATATAAAATTTTTAAGAACTTCAAACTTCCAGGTCTAAGTTCAGAAATCTTTAGTTACGCCAATGATCACCTATCTGGTCCTTGGTAATAATTGCAAAGGATTCCGTAAACCACTCGTACGTTTTATATAGTTATCCTCCGTATTAATCTAGAGAAAATATGCGAATGGCAAACGCACTTGTATGTATGTTTCGTTGATTTAGAAAACTGCCTTCGATAGCATATTTATTTAGTCAATTTGGAAAGCATTGAAAAAAGTAAATGTGGTTATCAAATCATTTAAATCTCACCGTCAATCGAACCAAACACAGTGGTCAAGTGCGGCTACTAGTTATTTCTAATTGTGCTGGAGAATGTGCTGAGCCCGACTCTTGCTGGGAATCATGGAAACTTTGGGGTAATCTGGAAGAGTTGGTTTATGCCAACGATATCGCCCTGTTGTCATCAAAATGTCATTGAATAACAGAAAATAATTTGTTCCAAGTCGGATCGAACTGGCGCAGCACAAAACATCAAGAGGGTAACATAGTAGTAGTATGTTTCATATAATGTTGTTATTAACGAACGGTAAAAAACCCATAATGACAAAATTGAAATCCAACTGCTCTGTTGAATGTCAACAAAATTTAGTAATTGTTTTGATTTAACGCTAGAAATTGATTGTCGATAATCACTTAACTTTTAAAATTTTCGCATTAAGGCGAGTTTAAATTGTAAATCAAGCTTAATAAATCAAAACACTTAGGCACCAAATTTAAGTTTCTTCTGAATGCAGTTTATAAAAATTTTCATATCGGCTATAAATATTTCTATTTTCTTTCAGATCACCTGCTGAAGAACTTATACATGGCGTAAGAAAGAATGTTAATAAAATTATCGATTAAAATACATGAAAGCAATTTTCGAAAATCTTTTTATCCAATATTAAATGTTAAAAATTTGTTATTCTAATAAGTAAATCTATTCAACTTAAAGAGTTTTAAAATTTTTGAAATAATTTTATATTTGAATTTAATTTTTCTTTTTCTATTTTATTAAAATGCTTTAGCTATTTATTTTAATTTATTTTGTTTAAATAAATGATACTCCACCGCCATAGTATTCCAAACGCGTTTGTGGCTCAACAAACGCCAGCCAATCAGATGCATGCGTTGGCAGCAAGCCCATGCTATGACATTTATAAAGCGCCAAACCAACATTTGCCAAATTGCCTAAAAAGTATACCAATTTTTGACCACTGCCTTGTGCACCTTCGGCCATTTTTGATGTGACTTGCGTTGAGAACATCGCCTTAATGGGACGTATAAGCATCATTCCGACCATCATAATGGGAAATATAGAAATGGAACTGCCGGACATATACATTATGAAAAGATTCATGGGAATCTGTAAGCAAAAAAACAGTAAATAATGTTGAGTCTTTGATGTAGGGTAGAGATTCCGAATTTAAAGTTATTTAGATTATAAGTGCTTAAAGTCTCATTAGACATTTGTAAATGGGTTTATTATTTCTGTGAAGCATTAAACTTTTTATACAAATATTTTAAAGGTATTTTTCTAAAGGCGAAAACTCGAAAAGCGTGAAAAAGTCAAAAGTTTTCGAGCTTGCTTACGGGAACACTCCTATAAATGCAAACGTGCAACCGAATGAGGAATGGCACAGTTTGATCAGTGTTGCCGCAGACATGAAAAAAATGTATCGCACAAAAAAAAAATTTATGTAGAGTTTAGTTAATAAATATCAAAACACAAAAAATAAAACACCAAAAATTCTGTGCAAAAAAATGTGTGTGCAAATTTCTAAATAAATTTCAAACTGGCAGCAAATTATTTGGACAAACAGCAACACTGAATCACTTTCCTTCTTTTCGAGGTTGCTTTCGCATAAAATTTGCCTCGAAAATTTTCGACGGTTGCGTAAAATTTTCTTCATACAAATTTTTTTCGAGGCTCGAAAATGTTCTCAGTTTACACAGCTTTCGAAGCTTCTTCCTCATTATATTTTGTTTATCATTATATTTATATTTTACTTAAATTATGTTTATCACCACCTGATCCAAACCCAACGAGCAAGCGTCGATGTTTGGGTTCAAGGTGTAAAATTTATAGAGCCTCGCTTTCATCAGAGTCGGTTTCCCGTCTTCAGGCATTTAGAAAGTTGAATATTTTTTTATTACTCGGCGATTGTGTTTTTTTGAATTCAACTTTATTATTCAGAAGTATGCAGCGAAATGATTTCACAAGTTTTATGATTGCCCTTTCTTCGAAAGTAATAATATACATTTTCGAAAATTACAATAATAAAAATACATGGTCAAAATTTCGAATCAAACAATAACAAAATATGAAAAATCAAAAGAGAGTGCAATTAAGATCTTTAAGCAAAAATTTGAATAAGTAGACGTCCAATGTAAGAAACTAATTGAAGCACGGGTCAGTCATAATAAAAGAAAATCTTTAGTAAAGACGCAAATACTCGAATAAAAGTTAAGTTAGATTTTTGAAGGCCATATTTTCTTGTGATCACTTTTAATGGCATTCCTGCGTTCAAGCAAGTACCTTAGTCATGTTAGATTATTAAGGAAAGTAAAATAACTGATGATATGGGAATACATACAATATAAATAAATAAAAATTAAAATAAAGTGTTTTAGTTTCCTTACGTTACGACCCAAATTTGTTTAACCATTTTAATTTAAAAACTTGACAAATATTTTTTCCCCACTTTAGTTAGAGGCGTCACACAAATCGACACACTTTGATTACTTCTAATTAATTTTAAAGCTTAATTAATTTATGGATTTGTACTGTACAACTCTGCGAACCGTCTACTTTGTAACCTTAAAAGGTAAAAGCTAGCAACCAAAAATTTTGGATATGCTAAGGATAAGTTTGCTTGTGTGACAAATTAACAATACATATACTAATTCAACTCCTTGTACTAGATCTCGTTTTTCGAATACAAGAACTACTCATTTGAAACAAAACATTAATAGCCGAAGTAATCTAATTTTGGACATACATACATGCTTTGCTCTGTTATTTACTTATTTATAATTTATTTCCTTATTAGATCCCGAGATTTACAGGACTGAATATAATGCAAAAACTAGTTGGCAAACTGAGCATTCCTTATTCAACAGATACTAAAGACATTATCTCTGCTGATTTTCATGTCTTTTTTCCTTTGCTTATACTCTTATCAAAAGTCCACAATATTTACCTGCTTTAGTGGTCCCAATGCCAGGTCCCAAGATTTTTTTATAACCAAGCGATGATCGCGTACGACTTCTGACTGATTAACCAATGCTGACGGATTGTAACCAGGCGGTGAGGGTAAATCGGCACTTTTACTGCAAATATACATAAATGCAATAAAAAAGAAAAGTCACACTTCCATTGATGAGAAAATGTGTTTTTGCACATCCACTTACCTTGTATTAAAGTCCAACGACCATTTGCATTTTTTTGATGCTTGCTTTAACGACATTTTCTATATTTTTTGTAAAGTTATTAATCTTTGATTCAGAAAAACTTTGGTTTTAATTAAAATATTAATGGATTAAAAAGTTCAGAAGAAAATTATTCCAGTAGTCAATCGAAATTTGTAGGTGACAGCTATTAGTCTCTGCTGACGGCTGTCAGACTCAAATTTATATGTGGTGAATTCATGTGCTAAGGTGACGTCAAAAGTAATTCTGCATTCACCACCATAAAAAGGCTGCCAGACTTGAGCATTTTTTTCAAATGAGCACTTTTTTGAGCTGTGGCGTTGTCTATTAGTCACGGTATTTAATTCCAATGTCCTAATTTCAAGAAACATAACGAGGCTTTTTTCTTTCAACCCCCAACAACGCTTCGTGTTTTTTTTCAACCAAATTTGACTACAAATCAAGAACAGGCCCCTATTGAGGTTGTCGATTTATAATAGATAAATGCTTTTTTTCTATTAGCGATTTTGTTTGGTATTGTGTTTATCGATCACAATCGCTGGCTGTTCTATCATTTTGTTTTGATAGATAAGATTTTTTTTATTTTAGTAGATATTTCTCTATTTTTTAAATTTATCATACGAAATATTTTAAACTGAATGAAACTAAACGGCTGCCTCAAGAAAAATAATAATATTTCAAGTCACAATGACGCAATTTTTTCTATTGAGTTTCGTTATTCCAAAATGACATCGTTTCTATTAAATCGATGGCTATCGATTTTATCGCAAATCGACAACCGCAATAGTGGCCTCATATTTGCTCAATGTTGCGATTTAACTTTTATATGAATCTTATACTAGGATTTCTGCAAGTCTCATTTAATTCAGTGATTTCAAATTATTTGCTTGTCGATAAGAGCGATAATTTATAACAGTATAGAATCACAATTAAATATTGGACTTTAATCTTTGAAACTCGTTATTTTTAGTACTTAACATATCTGTCGAAAAAATTGATTTTCATTTTTTTGCGATTCTTATAGAAGATGCTACGTTCTTTTCAATGCAACAAACCGCAGCTTTCTAGCTGCATTAGTTTTTTCACAAATTCACATCAAACATGGACATTGACAAAAAAAAAAAAGGAAAAAAAATCCAATGTGACAAACTTCTCTGAAATTGATCAAATTCGCTTGAAACTTGTTACTCGGGAGTTTTTGAGGTCGCTGATTGCGAATCTGGTATCAGAAATCAAAAATTCAAAAATGCGGATCCAATACGGTGATTCAAAAACCGATCATATTTTAAATTACTCGACTGCCATATTGGATCCGCCATTTTGAATTTTGAGAAATTGATACTATTTTCGTAATCAGCGACTCCAAAAATCCCCGAGTAACAAGTTTCAAGCGAATCCGATAAGTTTTTAAAAAATTCGTCCGCCATATTGGATCCGCCATTTTGAAATTTTTAGAATCTGATACCAGATTCATAATCAAAAACACTCGCGTAAGGGGTTTCAAGCCAAAAGCGTTCAGGCGTATCAAAACCCACTTCTTAACTTCAAAGTCGTTTTTCTCAAAAACTTATTTTCGGACCGTAGGTCCCTTTTAACTTTCCCAGTCACATATGTATATGCTACGTTTATGATACGCTTCTACTCGGTTATATTCTACATGGGTAGAGTTAACCATATAGCGACCAGTGGCAGCTTCTGATGCGGCTAAGCCGTTAATTGCATCTTAAAGTCGTGTACTTTTTTCTGAAATTCGGTGACGAAAAAAAGATGGTCTAGTTTTTTATATGAACTATTTAAAAAATGGTTATCAACTTTTTCCAAAAATAAATTGGTACCTTTTTCAGGAAAAATTATTTTATTTTTAGCTTTTTTTTTATGTGCATTTACTTGTAGAGAGCGAAGCGTCCCATGTAAAAATTCAATGATTTCTATCATTGCTGAAATACCCGAAGTTCGTTCTCAAAATCCACGTTTTTAAACAAGCGATTTACATACATATGTGCATATCCATTTTAGTAGATTTCATTTTTTTTAACACATCCATCAGAAATAGTTTTTCTTGAAGCTAAGGCTGTCTTGATTTAAAATTTAAGGTTGTTCAATTAAAATTCAGATAGCTATTTTTTTATTTAACTATATATGTAACTTTTTATGTTTTATTTTTGTAACTTAAGTGCAATTATAACTATGTCTCCCTTTGAATTTTAATTGTTCCTCCTTGAATATCAATTCAAGATAGTCTCAACTTTAAGAAAAACCATGTTTGAAGAGGGTGCTCCAAAAAAAAAAAATCGAAACCATGGTCGAGCTAAGATGAAAATTTCGAATTTTTTTTTGACTGTTTTAAAATGAGTATAATTTTTATAAAAAAACAAGATATCACTTTGAAACTTTACACATATATTTTGGCATAAGACAATATTCTAAAAAAAAATTGTTTTTTATTTTTTTTGTGAAATTTATGACCACTAAAATTTTTTGAAAAAAAAACACCAAAAAATCACAGCGAGCATGATTGGAGCTCACTGAAATGTCTGAAAAAAAGAGGTTTTAATCAGCATCAAAGCCGCCAGGGAATGAACTATAGGCAAAAATTTTGGTCCGAAAATAACAATATGGCGTAATTTCTTCGAAAATTACCAATTTTTCGGGCCAAAATCGTGCTAAAAATCGAAAAACAATAACACCAATCTTTCTGTCCGTAGTTCATTCCCTGCATTTATATGTGCACAGAAGCATATTGAAATTTCAGAAAGATCGGTCCAGTAGTTTTTTTTTATCATGCCCGCCAACTCGAAAAACGTTGTTTCGAGAAAAACGCGTTTAAAGTTTCTTAACTATAGCTTTTCAAGTACTAAAACTTTGACACGATGTTACTAAAATGCTCGCTATATATTTTATAAGCCGAGTTTGAGGTTTATTTTATTAAAAACGTAGTTTTCAATATTTTTTAAACAAGTCAGTCAAAAAAAAATTTTTTTAATTCTTGAAAATTTGAATGTGTCATGTCCCCTTAAAGTTAAGACTATCTTTCTCGGCTCATAATAACCCGATTTTAACAAAGGGGTGTCATTTTTTTTGTAGGTAATCAAGTTTTCAGTATTAAAAAAATAATACATATTGTAGCGAAATTTGGTTTATGCTAGAAAACTCTTGAAATAAATACCAACGAAAGAAAACTAAACGATACTAGCTAGCATAAACATACTAGCACCATCTAGCGGCAAAATAATAAACTGAACAGACGAAAGAAATTATCGCCGTCGTACAACGTACAACGCCATCTAACATCTAGCATAATAGCTAGCTCAACGTCAGTGCGCCATGCGCACCATTCACCCTTGTGGTGAATTGTGGATAGTAGTAGAATGCACGCTACAAAGTAGCACTGGTGGGTTGTAGAAAATGGTAGAATATACGCCACTTAGAAGGTACTGGATTATTCGAGAGAGTGATGACTGCAGTATAAAAAGGGTTGTCATCTGAGCTGAACACACAGTAGAATTAAACCAGCGAAGCAGTAAGCAATAAAGTGAATACAGTGTGATCCGTAGTAGAACAAAACAGTTTTCTATACAGTGTTAAATTAATATTAGAATTTGAACGTTAATAAAATAAACCATTTTATAACTAAATAAGTTTGTGTGTTTTTAATTGTTACACAATCCAGTGATCGAACTCAGAAAAGTGTGAGAGATCGAAATTATCGTCAAAGGGACAGAAATTTCGTAACAATTGGTGTCAGAAGTGGGATTGTGTAAAAAGAATTAACAATCAATTTTAGAAAAAAAAAAAAAAAAAATAAATAAATAAAAATGGTCAAGTTTGAAGATCTGAAAGTGGATCAACTGAAGAAGGAGTTGCAGCAGCTGAATCTGCAATCTACTGGCGGAAAGGTGGAGTTACAGAAACGCTTACGGCAGGCTCTTGAGGATCAAGGTGTAAACCTAGAAGAGCATGAATTTTACAGTGATGTATCAGAATCAGCAGCGAAAGTGGAAGAAGCTTCTGGATCAGCGGCAAGTGGTGAAGTTGTGGATATGTCAAAGTTCGAGAAAATGTTAATGGCGATGACGCAGACAATGAGTCAAAATGCACTACAGATGAATAAAATAGACGAGAAGTTAAGTCAAAATGCACTGCAAATAGACGAAAAGTTAAGTCAAAATGCACTGCAAATAGACGAAAAGTTAAGTCAAAATGCACTGCAAATAGACCAAAAATTAAGTCAAAATGCGACGCAGATCCACGCAATGAATCAAAACATTGAAGCTGTTCGAACGGAGGTTGCCAAAATGGTAGATGGCCTCGATGCAAAAGTGACTGAGTTACGAGATGACGTTGAATCATTCAAGGAAGAAGTTCAAAATAATCTTGAAAAAGTTCAAAATAATTTTGAAGACGTTAATAAAAGGATTCAACAGTTGGAAATAAGTGAACCAACCACTCAAGTGATAAGAGAAATCAGCGCAGAGAGGCTTAAGGCACCCTCGTACGATGGAACAACGCCATTTAGTGTTTTTAAGCTCCAGTTCGAAACAACATCTGGTCACAATCGTTGGGATAACGAAAGCGCAGCTGCAGCGCTAATTGTGGCATTAAAAGGCGCAGCTGCAGAAGTATTGCAAACGGTTCCAGTGGCGGAGCAGAAAAATTACAAGGCGGTGATGGATGCCTTACAGCGAAAATATGGCAGTGACCACATGAAGCAGATTCACAGATTGGAGTTGAAAAGTCGTATCCAAAAATCTGGTGAGTCCTTGCAGGAGTATGCTGCGGATATTGAGCGATTGGCACACCTTTCCTATCCTGACGAGTTAAGTGTCGTAGCTGAAATATTCAAAATAGAGGCGTTTATTGACGGCATACGTGACTTAGATACAAAACGCGAAACAATGCGGAGCCCGAAGACAACATTTAACGAAACAGTAATGGTTGCCCTCACTGAAGAGATGATTGCGTTGACATGCCGCCCATCACTGAAAACTCGTCGGATAGAGGTGGAGGCTGAAAAGAAAAATTCATCGTTCGCCAGCGGTAGCTTCAGCAGAAAATGCTACAACGGTGGTAAGCAGGGACACATGGCACGTGACTGCAAATCACGATCTGCATCACGTTCACCAAGAAGAAAAATTGAAAATCGGATGGAGGTGGATTTTAAAAAGAAAAGTTCATCGTTCGCCAGCAGTAGCTTCAGCGGAAAATGCTACAACTGTGGTAAGCACGGACACATGGCACGTGACTGCGAATCACGTCGTAAACGATCTGCATCACATTCACCAAAAAGGAAGAATTGGAAATAGGGTGAACGATGGCGAAAATGTTAGCGATCAGCAGTCGTTAAACTAAAGAGAGTCAGTACAGCGGGGCGTGAGCTGACTCTTACAGATGATTGCCCCATAGTCTTGGTTTCGAAGCTCTGCCGAAATTCCAACAGCCTTACCATCGGTGGAAAAATCAACGGAAGACCATGTGAGCTTACTTTGGATACAGGCGCATCGCATTCAATTGTGAGGAAAGACTTATTTGATAGACGACGAGTAACGCCATTAAATGGGATCCAATTGAGAACAGCGACAGGAGAAATTGCGCAAATAGTAGGAAAAGTTACAGCGAGTATTCTTATCGGCAACAAAACTGTGGAACATGATTTTATTGTTGCAAACATCACCGATGAGGTTATCATTGGCGTGGACTTCATGATTCGACACGGGTTCACTTTGGATCTTAAAAAAAAAACGTTAAGGTATGCCAATGTAGAGTTACCTTTAGACATTGGCTGTGGACAAAAATTAACAATTGCAAGAGTCTACATAAGTGAGCGCTGTCGAATCGAACCCAACACCGAAGAAATTATTTGGGCCACAACAAATGAAGACTGTGGGACAAGCCATCTGTGGGTAGTGGAAGCAGATAAGAAAAATTTTAAGAAAGACCTGATTATTGGAAAGACCCTAGTAAACACAAGAATAGACAGAAAAATACCGGTGCGAATTTTGAATCCAACAAATAAGCCGAAATGGATGCAAAAAGGTGAACTTATAGCGCAATGTGAGAAAGTTACGGCTGTGATAAATTGTGAAAATAACCAGCAGAACACACAAGGCCCAACTTTAACGAAATCGTCGGCCATGGAAGTATTGACGAAAGAATGGACGAAGGAGTTATCTGCCCAGAACAAAAATAAAGCAAAAAGGTTTCTGCAAAAACATTGGCGGATATTTGCGTCCAAAGGAGAAAATAATGGCCGAACATCAGTTGTCAAACATCGTATTGATACAGGTGATTTTCAGCCGATTCGTCAACCTCCAAGGAGGCTAGCACTCGCTAAGAGAGAAGAAGTGACGGGCCTTATAGAAGATATGGCGCGAGAAAATGTCATTGCACCATCAGAAAGCCCATGGAGTTCACCGGTCGTACTTGTGAAGAAAAAGGATGGAAGTATGCGATTCTGTGTGGATTACAGAAAACTGAATGACGTCACCAAAAAAGACAGCTACCCGTTACCCAGAATCGATGATACACTGGATACGTTATCTGGAGCAACATGGTTTTCCACCCTGGACTTACAAAGTGGATATTGGCAGGTGGAAATAGATGAAAAAGACAAAGAGAAAACTGCCTTTAGTATTGGGAATGGTCTATGGCAGTTCAACGTCATGCCGTTTGGTCTTTGTAACGCTCCAGCTACGTTTGAACGGTTAATGGAACGAGTTCTCAAAGGACTACATTGGAAGACTTGTCTAGTGTATCTCGATGACATAATCATCATGGGTAAAGATTTTGATGACCACTTGAAAAATCTGGAGGAAGTGTTTGAGCGCTTGGAGGCAGCTGGACTAAAATTAAGTGCGAAAAAGTGCTCACTTTTCCAGCGTGAAGTCAAATATCTGGGGCACAAGGTTACGTCAGAAGGAATACACACAGATGAAGATAAAATAAAAGCTGTGAAAAATTGGCCACGTCCATCTAATCTTCATGAGTTGCGAAGTTTTCTGGGTCTATGCACTTATTACAGACGCTTTGTTCCTGGTTTCGCAAATGTTGCAGGCAGTCTACATGAGCTGACACAGAAAAATCGAAAATTTGAATGGAGTGGGGCACAGGAAACTGCATTCCAAAAGCTGAAAGAATTACTGTCTACAGCGCCAATACTCGCGTACCCAATACCCGGCAAAGAATTTGTATTGGACACCGATGCGAGTGGCCATGGTATTGGAGGAGTTTTGTCCCAAATCATCAATGGCCAAGAAAAAGTCGTCGCATATTTCAGCAAAATTCTGTCGAAACCTGAGAGGAATTATTGCGTAACTCGGAGAGAGTTACTGGCAGTAATGGAATGCGTGAAACACTTCCATAAGTACTTATATGGACAGCACTTTCTCCTGAGGACAGACCATGCGGCATTAAGGTGGCTACTTCAATTCAAGGATCCTGAAGGTCAAATCGCACGGTGGATAGAACGCTTGCAGAGCTATGATTTCACCATAGAGCATCGCAAAGGAAGCCAGCATGGAAATGCGGATGCACTTTCCCGTCGTCCATGTAAAATTGAATGCGGTCATTGTTCGCGAACAGAAAATAAAGCTGGAACAATTGATGTGCGCCTTTTGAACGTTTTGCCTGAAGAAAAGTGGACAAAAGAGGAGGTAAAACGGGACCAGCGCAATGATACAGATTTGGCAATTATAATTAAGTTTAAGGAGCTGGGTAGGAAACCGGCGTGGCAAGAAATTTCAAATGAAAGCCAAATCTGTAAAGCATACTGGGCGCAATGGCAAAGCTTGGAGTTGCATGATGGTTGTCTCTACCGAATCTGGGAAAGCGAGGATGGTAAAACTCGCTCAAAACTGCTGGTTATTCCAAAGGCCAAATTTAAGGAAATAATCGAGGATTATCACAATGGATCGAGTGGTGGACATCTGGGCATAACGAAAACCACAGAGAAAATAAAGAAACGGTTTTATTGGGTAGGATGCCAAGAATCAGTTGCTGACTGGATCCGCCGTTGTGACCAATGTGCAATTGCTAAAGGACCAAGGCAACGCACTCGGGGAAAAATGCATCAGTATAACGTTGGAGCTCCCTTTGAGAGGATAGCCATGGATATAGCGGGACCTTTTCCAATCAGCAATGCAGGAAATAAATACATCCTTGTGGTAATTGATTATTTCAGTAAGTGGCCAGAAGTATATCCCATTCCCAATCAAGAAGCAAAAACAGTGGCAGACATTTTCATCAAAAATTGGATTTGCCGATATGGAGCTCCACTTGAGTTGCATTCCGACCAAGGACGAAATTTTGAGTCGACACTTTTTAAGGAGGTTTGTGACATGCTTGGAATACAGAAGACACGCACCACAGCTTTGCATCCTCAGTCCGATGGCATGGTCGAAAGGTTCAACCGTACTCTAGAGGAACATTTAAAAAAGGTTGTCGATAAAGGGCAAAAAGATTGGGATGAGCATCTACCAATATTTCTGATGGCTTATCGGTCGGCAATACACGATACCACTACAGTTACGCCAGCAAAAGCCATTTTTGGTACGGACTTAAGGCTTCCAGCAGATTTGAAGTACGGAGTAAGCGTTGTCCCAGAAACGACCCATGCTGACGATTACATGTCGCGGAAAAGAGAAGAATTAGCAGATATACACGAGCTTATTAGAAGACGTACTCAATTGGCTAGCGACAAGATGAAAGCTCGGTATGACCTGCGAGCAAATACTGAAGGGTTCAAAGAAGGTCAACTAGTGCTGCTACATAACCCACAACGAAAACGAGGCTTGTCTCCTAAATTACAGACTCATTGGGAGGGACCTTACCGGATCGTCACAAGGATTAATGATGTTGTGTATCGAATCCAAAAATACCCCGGGAACAAAAGCAAATTAAAGGTAGTCCACATCGAAAGGCTGGCACCTTATACTAGGGACGGAGAGACTCTTGTTCGGGACGAACAAGTTTAAGCGGAGGGCAGTGTAGCGAAATTTGGTTTATGCTAGAAAACTCTTGAAATAAATACCAACGAAAGAAAACTAAACGATACTAGCTAGCATAAACATACTAGCACCATCTAGCGGCAAAATAATAAACTGAACAGACGAAAGAAATTATCGCCGTCGTACAACGTACAACGCCATCTAACATCTAGCATAATAGCTAGCTCAACGTCAGTGCGCCATGCGCACCATTCACCCTTGTGGTGAATTGTGGATAGTAGTAGAATGCACGCTACAAAGTAGCACTGGTGGGTTGTAGAAAATGGTAGAATATACGCCACTTAGAAGGTACTGGATTATTCGAGAGAGTGATGACTGCAGTATAAAAAGGGTTGTCATCTGAGCTGAACACACAGTAGAATTAAACCAGCGAAGCAGTAAGCAATAAAGTGAATACAGTGTGATCCGTAGTAGAACAAAACAGTTTTCTATACAGTGTTAAATTAATATTAGAATTTGAACGTTAATAAAATAAACCATTTTATAACTAAATAAGTTTGTGTGTTTTTAATTGTTACACAATCCAGTGATCGAACTCAGAAAAGTGTGAGAGATCGAAATTATCGTCAAAGGGACAGAAATTTCGTAACAATATCATCAATTGCACATAGAGGGTGCTGTAGTCAAAACAGTTTTTTTTAATGACTAACTTGATAACGGGTAAACCAATTTTAATGAAATTCGACAAACTATGATTGCGGGACGTATTCTATTATACATATAAAAGTGTGTTAAACATCAGGTGATTCGAAACTAGTAGAAAGTAACACGAATTGGTTGCTTTCCTTTAAAATGATATTGCTCAACTATCACCAAACCGATTTTCAAAAATTAGGTGTCATTTTTTGCGATGTTTTCTAGTTTGTGGTTCTAGCAAATGTAATTTTTTTGTCTATATTAAGAGGATGATTTAGTCAAATAGTTTTCAAATGCTAATTACGACTGCGAAAATGGGTACTCGTAATCCGGCTTTTCATTTTCAGATACATAAGCAGACTCTAAGGTTAAAATTCGTAGCTTTTATAAATGCAATTTTTTACAAATTGAACATGTAGCTTAGGTTTACTTTAGCGAAAATCCTTTTTTCTTTTTAAAACTACTTTTTCTTACGTGTTTCTTAATTCTGAGGATGAATATGTATGCCATCGAAAGTTGGAGAAATAGCTTTTATAAAAAGCTGTATAAGTTGGGAACCCCTGAATAGATTTCCAAAATTAGAAATTCGTTGTATAGTTTTCGAGATATGACGAAATTTTAGACAACTCAACTGGTTCGCTAGCTACAGTAATTTTACATAAGAGTAAGGGTAAGTGGGCGGTCTTCGATCAGGGTTTCCAACTCCTAGAAATCCAACACAGGCTTCGCGGTTCAGTCTATAATATATCCAACACCTGGATCGCTAGCAACAGTAATTTTACATAAGAATAAGTTGACTATCCATACAAAAATGTGAAAAAATCGAATTTTGGGACTGAGTATAATCTATAATCGAAAAAAATATTAAAAATTTTTTAACGTCAAGTTTTTTGCAAGAACGCAATCTTTATTTTTCAACTAAATTCGGGTATCCATTCTGTGAAGGAATAAAAGTTACGAGTAAAAAACACCTTCAGGAGAATCAAAATGCTCCACTGGTTTTTCTCGGAACGAAAAAAAACGACGCTGATATCATTTTCAAGGGTCCTTTTAACTTTTGAGTCGGTGTCTGGATGAATCTAAATTTCGACATGTTTCGATAACATGTTTCATCTTTTGGAAAAATTTTGCTGATCTACATATAAGTAAGAAAGTACCTCTACCGCACCCCTCCAACAAAACCGTATAAGTAACTCTTCTTATTAAAATTTTGGGACATTTCTACTGATAATGCAGTGCAGGGTATTAAATTATTGGTGGGACCAAATATAACGCCATTAGTTTTTTTTTAAATCGCTAGTTCGAATGATTAGCTAATAAGATTAGATTTTTAAAACTTTTTTAACACCCTAGCCAACACAGCAATCAACAACTTCGTAATCAATTCTTATACGCAATTTTTTATTTTTATGTCTGCATTTTTACATAATGATTTTATATATTTTACATATATTATAATCGTGGTGCCGTATTGGATTTGCGTTTATATATATTTATAATTATTGAATGAGCTTAAAGAGGAATTATTCTCAACTGCAGCTAAAAAAACAATCAGCTCGATTATATTTATAGATTACACAAAAATTATATTTGAATATAGCAAATAAAAAAAAAGTATAAACTTATTTAATCCATACAACATCGAATACACTCGTAACTACCATTGAAATTATATAGAATTGATTAGGCTGTATCTCTACATACTTCGGGGTCTTTTATGAAATTAAGTTTTATGTATGTTTTTTTAGTAAGAATGATGAGTTTCGATTTTTATTATTTAATAGTTTCCCTTTTATTATAAAGTGTAAGTTGCAGTTGTTGTTGTTGTTCATTTGACAAACAAACCAACAAACAAATAATAATTAAATTATAGAAATAGAAATTACAATTAAAATTAAAAGAGAAAAATTATGCTTAGAAAATGATTCCTTTCTTTTTTGTTTTTTCTTTAACATACAATATATATTATATAAATTTAAAAGTTTCTTATCTGCGGCTGTTAATGTTTCTTGTTTTAAAGTTAAATTTAATTTTTTTCTTTATACTGTTTGTTTTAAGTTTTATTTTAAATAAATTTAAATGAATTTTATTTTTTGTGTTTGTTTTGGGGTGTTGTTGATTTCTTCTTGTTGTATTTAATTAATGTTATAATTATTATTTTCTTTAACTTTATGTTTAAATCAAAAAAGTTTTAGCGGTTAGCGTTTTTAAGTTGATTGGACAACCAATCGAGACCCTCGTAAAGACCATCTCCGCTGGTTGCACACGTCGCCTGAATATACCAGTTGCGATTTCTGAGTGAGTGCAAACCAAGCTTGTCGGTGATTTCGGCCGCATTCATAGCATTTGGCAGATCCTGAAAAAGAAAAAAAAATTAGCAATTTTCTAGGGATAGAGAAAAAAAAACACATTTGCGCCACAAATAAAGCACTTATTCAAAAACTTTTGTGTTGTAAAAAATGTTTAATTTTGCTAAAATAGATTTACTATGCTTGTGTAAAATAATATTCTTCATGTTAGTTGACTGAAGCAGAATATTTCTTGAGACTTTTTTGATTTTGAACAGCAGCATCAACTGTAAAAGATCGCTATAGGGTAATATATGATTTCGTTTCACGTTTCTTATTTGAACTGTATGGCCTTTTAAGGGTGTCCCAGACATGGATGGTCATCAACAGTCTTACTTGCAGTCTAAAGTTGTAATACAATACATACTTAAAATATAAACGCTTGTTTTGTTTATTGCGCACCGACAATTGTTTGGCATGAACAAAATCAGTTGTATGTTGATTTTTTTATGGTGTTCCGATTTACTTGCAAGTAAAACGGTGTGTGTACCTTGTGCGTTCAGTCTTACATTGTTTCGAAGTAATTTATTCAGGAGATTAATCTGTGTAACTCTTCTCTCACAAGTAACCAATTTTTTACCCATTTTTCTGGTTGGCAGCAATTACTAATTTTTGCGAGTGGCTATAATTTTTCCAAAATGAAGAGAAGAGTGAATTGAAAACGTCTGAGTGCTTTACTGAGTTCACTTTTGCATTGCAACTCAAGACTGTTCAAGTATATGATTGATAAGTATTAATGCTAGGCTTTTATATTTATAACTTGGGACTGTACTGCAAAAAATGGTATTTGAAAATTTAATTAAGAAACGTTGAAGGTTTTGAAACTACTAGCTCTAACATATTTAAAATACATACTAGCTAAGTGTTCTACAATTTATTTTACAAAACTTAATGAACTCGTCACATTTTTCATATTTATTTGTTTATTATATTACTTTGCATGACGCATCTTGTGTCAGAATATCAAAGATCTACCTATAACAGATAGTCTGAAATCAATAGTCAATTTATATCAATTTATCAAATTTACAGTAATTTACTACGTTCAAATATTAAATACTTATATGAGTTTGAATAAAGTCAGGAATATACTCAAAACAACTAAACAGAAAAAATGATCTTATTTACTCGCGTAAAAAACCAATTACTTGAAAATTGCAAGTCTAGCAATACTTTAATAGTTTATTCTTTCAGAAATGAAAAACTTTTACACAGATTGTGATTATTAATCATTAAATAAGAAGGTTAAAATAGATATCCTTAGTAGGATTGAATTAATTGAACTTAACCTCACATTTCACCGGGAACGGGTGAGGCTAAGGCCCACGCGAACGATTACACCCGAAATCACGTCTGTAATCGCTAACGGACAAAACGAAAGACCTCAAGGTACAATTATAAAGGTAGAATTATCTTGTCAAACTCAAATTAAATGCAATCGCTGTAAAGAATAAACCAAATAAGCTAATTTTGACAGGTAAATTAGTCCTGAAAATGAAGAAGCTGCTATCTTCACAGCTAAGCTAATGTTGAATACGCTATGTCATAGCTTCATTATTGGCTGATTAGAAGTAGGTGGAAATATTTTGGTAGGCTTGACAGGTTTCCATTCCTCCATAATTTACGATTGCAGTTTTGTCTCTAGGAAAAGAAAAATCCAGGAGGATGATTTCCTCCGAATATTTATGATAGGGGTGATGGTTATCATATAGTTTTATGTTACGTCACATTAAGGGTACATGATATATGCAAGTTTCTTGCGGTACTTCTAATTTTTTATGTTATACAAAATTTGTGATGCAATCGAGTTTTGCCGTGGAAAATCCTAGCTTAATATTCAAAGGTATAGTTTAACTTTATTTTTTACGTCATTCTTCCGTATCATTTGTTCAATTTTTACAAGATTTTCATAAATATATTCAAAATTTCAAATAAACAGGCTAGACAGCTGATTTACTCTTTAAAATAAGTTAAAAGAAATGTTTAAGGCCATGACGCCTAACATGAAATTTGAATATGAATATGGGCCTTCTATGACATATCTATCATGAGGAAATTTATGTCTCGGGATTTTGCAAAGCATTGGTTAAAAAATCGAACTTATGGAAAATTCAAGGCCCACTTCAGAAAGCCTTCTCCATACGACACATCACTGTGGTGTTTCCTCTGGATGTTCAGTATAGTATGAAATCAGTATTTCTATATATTTTTCGTGTCAATTTAAAATCAAAGGCGGAAATCTCAATAGTAGGTACGTATAAACTTTAAATAATAATTACAATATTGGAAAAACGTGTTAGCCAACATTACTGTAGCACGAGCATGGTTTTTTATATAAAAGTAGTACAAAAAATTCTTATCTTTAATGCTGTTATCAGCGAAAATATTCGAGGTAGTACAACATGCTTATGTATAGCACAGTAGAGATACACAGTACAACAGTTATAAAATGAAGAAAGTATATTCATAAGCTAAACGCAATGTTTAAAACAAAGCTAAAATATATATGGGCTAAATTGTGTATATTTTTACCTGTTTGTTAGCGAATATAAGTAAAACAGCATCTCTGAGTTCATCTTCAGCTAACATTCGCATCAATTCTTCTCTCGCTTCACCGATTCGCTCTCTATCATTGCTATCAACGACAAAAATGAGACCCTATATATAAAAAAAAAAGTTTTCATCAATTTAATTTTGGAAATTTTTGAAAAATAAAAACAATTATACAATAAAATCAGTCCCGTCTTGAAACAATATATAAACATATTTAATCACATAAAATCATTCAAGTTAAATCATCATATTACAAAAATTAATTTAACAAACAAATATGAATTTCAAATGTTACATACTTGTGTATTTTGGAAGTAATGCCTCCATAATGGACGAATTTTATCTTGACCGCCCACATCCCACACTGTAAAGCTAATGTTCTTGTATTCTACAGTCTCAACGTTGAAACCTTTATTTAAATGGGGGAAAGTGTTAAATTAAATTTGCTCAATTGAATAATGTTCATTGTTGTGCTTACCAATAGTAGGTATCGTTGTAACAATTTCGCCTAATTTGAGTTTGTACAAAATTGTGGTTTTACCAGCGGCATCTAATCCGACCATTAATATTCTCATTTCTTTTTTGCCGAAGAGTCCTTTAAAGAGATTTGCAAATACGTTTCCCATTTTGCGCTAGTTTTTCTTCGTGTTTATAGTTGTTTTAAATTAGTTTTAGGCTGCAGCGAATATACTAACGACGCGTTGTCGAGTTTTGTGATTTTTTTTTCTATTTAAATTTAAGTTTATTGGAATTTTAAATATTCAATCCGAGTATCGAAAGAAAATCTTAACGATCGGATGATACCTATGAGAATCTGTAAGAAAAATAGAAATATATATTTTAAATCCTGTTGTGTATATACATATATGGTTTCTATTTTTTATAAAAGTTTATGTAAATTTTAAACATAAATGAAAGAGCAACAAGTATAGTAAAAATATAATTTACATAAAATTTGAATTTTTTTTAATGTTAGTGGCACAACTTTTTGGCCAATAACTAATGCTAAGAAGCAACGTGTAAAAGCAAACAAGATTAGCATAGAAACAAGAACTCATTGTTTCAACGGTGTTATTCTAGTGTTAGTGATTCACTAGTCGTAAAATAGTTTAAAAAAAAAGTTCCGAAACCAATCACTAGAATTTTTTTCAATTCTGAAATTTATGTGGAAGGGCTCACTCGAAAGTTAATTTGAGTAAGAAAGTAAGACCCTTAAGACCCTTTTCGTAATTAATAAATGATTTGGATCTTATACACACCATGAAGAATTTTTTTCCTAAAAATATGCATATTAAGCGCACGTCCTTTACGTAAAATAACAGTGCTTTGAATTTGTGCGCATCCACATTTATTTAATTGTATTAAGATTTGTAGGTTTTTTTTAACCACATATCTGGTAGTACGTCGACATATCTGGTAGCGTGAGACTACGATTTTCTGTGTTTTGTATCTCGTGCGCTATGTATTCGTCATTGCTATTGTTATGCTTTGGTTTTCGTTTTCTCTGTAGTTATATTTTGTAGACGATTTCTGACACGACAACAATAATTTTCCCTTATACTGTTAAAATATATTTGATTGTCATTTCACTTCAGAGGAAAAGACGACCAGGCCCACTATGCGTGATTTTCGATAAGTATTGCTTTAGGGACAGAACATTTTCTTGGTAAATTTATTTGCGTGCTTTTAAAAAAATTAAACTTCTTTGCCTCTTGAACAACTCTTGAACTTTAGTGTTTGACAGCTTATGGTACTGGTACAATTCTTTCACATTTTATATTTTGTATCTAAATAGCCCATTTTAATACCTTTCCAAAGATATGTAATCTCCTTCTTAACCATACCCGACCAATGTAAATGTACTTTGATTGCTAGTACAAAATTGAACTCGATTTGGACCTATTGAACACTATTCAATAATGTTGTTGGCTTGGCGAAATTCATGCTCAGTACATAGTCATAACCTTCGAGTAGCTGAACTCGCCATAGCTCAGGCGTTGGCAAGGGGTAAGTATATAGATGGAAAGGGATTGAAGTAGGCTATTTAAATAAAAACAAAACTAATATGTGAAAAATTGTACCTAACAATGTTCCAAAAGTCGTCGAAATCTGAAGTTTAAATTTCGACTGACTTTTTGTTGAATGGGGTCAAAGTTCGTTTTCAAATTGTAAAGCGCAATCATAATTTCGGTCAAGTATTTCTGAATATTGAAAGCATACATGTTTGTATTTATCTGTGTTAAGTTAACTATAATCTAAATTAATTAAATAAGACATTATTGTAAGGTGAGATAATATAGTCATTATCTACATACGTAGTATGTGCATATACAGTGATTCTCAACAACAAAATACAGCAAGTAATAAAAAGATTTTCACCAATATATATTTCTTTCGTATAGTCCCCATTCAGATGCCTCATACAATTTTGTACGAATCAGATTACTAAAACATACTCAAATTCTTGTTTAATTTTTTTGGTGACTAATCTTGGATTCATATGAGAAAACAATGCGTTTTTGCTGACGACTCAACCCTTTCTGGAGTATCGCGCAAGTAATATCTTTTCAGAGTCGTCATCTTATGGTGATTGGGATCACTTCTTAATTTAATTTTCAATAAATATGTTTTGCAGACTAGGTAAAATTATTTCTTTATATCTTTGTGTTCCAGAGGCTTTTCACTTATTTAGGTAGTTTCTAGATTTTATTTGCATTTGAAGGCATTGACACAGGTCAACAAAATTAAAGGATAAAAAAAGTGCTGACCAACCAATAAGCGTTTCTTATGACAGAATAGAGTTCGAATAACATGAAAACAATTTTTAGTAAATATAAATATGTAGTTTTTTAAGAAATGTTTCCAATCAGTTGATTGCAAAAAATTGTATACCACAAAATTAATGATTGAAGTGTATAAATCCATCAACTATTTTGGATATGGCTTTATGTCTTCAATCACAAATAAATTCCTTTAGTCACAAATTATTGTATTTATTCACAAATTAAATTAAAAAATGGCTAATTTTAAGAACAAGATTAAAAAACTTCTGCACAAGAGAGTCTACCAATACAAAATACACAAAAATAATTACGCAATTCACAAGGTGTTCTAACGTGTCATGTTTTAAAATTTTATGAGTCTTAAAAATTATGATGTTGTCTTCCATATGAAAATGAAATAAGACAATACAACTCTGTGACCTATGTATTTTGAAAGTTGTATTCGTTTTCTATTTTGGAAACAATAAATGTTTGCTGAGAGAAGACATAAAAGACAACAATAAAATTTTAAAGACAGTCGTAAAATGTTAAAACATTCTGAAACGTTCAAGCACCTTCTGAATTGCTCATATAAGCATTTCTTTCTTTTTGAAATCCTAATACGAAAGTAATTGAACTTTAATTAATTTTAGCTAATTTATTACTTGTATTCGTGGTTAAAACCATTCATAAATCACTACATGCTCATTTGTTCAGCTTGTACTCATGTGCTTGATAATTTCAATCTATAGATTTGTGGAAATTTGAACAAAGGAAGATTTCGTGCACAAGTGTGTAAGGCCATTTTTCAGAAATTCGAAATTGACACAAAAAAATAGTTTCAGTTAGTTTTTTCCATACGATTTCTTGTGTACTTTTAACCAATAAAAATTAGTATGCAAAGTGTCGGCCGAATCTAATTTCGGAAAAACCATCGCAAATTACAGATTGAGCATTTCTAAAAATCGGTATAAGTTGGGAATCCCTGAATCGATTTCCAAATATTGGAGTCATATGAAAGATAAATTAATAAATCAATGTTTCTGGAACAACGGTCTCACCTTGAGATCTGAAAAATTAATCGCACAGTCCTTACCAAATATTTTCAACAAGCTAGCGATTATTGGATGAAATGCGACCAACAGCACGTCATAAAAAAGTTAATCCAAAAATTAACTACGCCGAATTTTTATTGATAAGATATCGATTTTGTTGGACGCTGGAGAAAGCAAGACAAAAATAGCAAATACTGCACACAACGCAAAGGCGCCAGGAATAAAATTAATGAATTTTAAAAGAAATAAGCCATAACTTGCAGAAGATTGCAAAAGCCAATGAAATTCTATCGACACCAGAGTAGACTCCAATTTGCGTAGAGCTTAAGGGGAGCGGAGCTGCGCGACGTTTGTGTGAGTCAGCATGTCGACGGTGGCACGGGCAGGTATTCAAGCAGGTTTAATGCATTTTACGCACAAACATTAATTAAAATATTCCCTATTTCAAACTTTACCAATTGACGACGAAAAAATAAAATTAAGTTTTACAATGGAAACTGTTGGCCAAAATTTTTGAAAAATTCCAGACTTGCTTGCGTCGGCCGTGTGACAAATCGTTGTCGTTGTCGACAACGTTGCGGAAATAGTTTTCGTTTTTTCTTCGTGTACTTAAGTTTTTGCAAAACTTTTTCTTTCACTAAACACAAATAAATCTTTATTATAAATCATTTTATAAACTTCTTTAAATATATCTTACATGTTTTTTATTTAATTTTATTTGTAATTATTTTTTTTGCTAAGCACCACCCTATGTGAAATAAAAAAATTTAAGAAACTTCACGCAAAATACACGAAACATGAAAACGTACGTAGAAAAGAACGAAATAAGAGATAGTAAAGTATGAAAATTTCACCACGGCAATGATGATGACGGCGGCGAAAGTCAACGGAACGGTGGTGAGAAAGACACAAAGGGAAAACACACCTTTTCGCTTCTTTACAGCGTACGAGAAAAAAATGAGAAATAGGGAATAGTAAAAAAAATAAAAACTGAAGCAAGAATGAAAGGGAGTTTTTCCTACATCAAGCAATGGCTGCTTCTACAACAAAATGCAGACGAATAATTTTTGAACAAGATTACTTTTTCTTGTGGCGAATACAAAAATCGGCGGTTTTAACGTGAAAATGTCCTATTCTTTAGTTTTAAAACTCGAAACTAAAAAGCTTCAAAAACATAAAATTTAAGAAACAAATTTGCTCATTTTAGTTGACAAAATTGATTATCTTCAGATGTAATAAGCTGTTGCAGTATTTATTGAATTAACGTTTTTTTTCGCTTAACAGTTTTTGTCGCAATAAACATTAGTTCCAATTATATAATTTTAGAATACACAATCTTTTACTTTTTTATTTTAATACTTTTTGTAATTAAAACCGTTTTGTTCTGCGACAATATTTCCACTTTAATATTCAATAGATTTAAGAAATTAAAATTTTCACGGCGACACGGAAAAAGCAGCGAAATAAACTAAAGGCGACATCAACATATCAATTTGGATGACTGACAACAGTAATGCCAGTCTATGAAGAAATAATGGGGAATTATATTAAGTCTAAGCACTGAAACTGAAAGCATCGAAACACTGAAACTATTTTTAAAAAATGTGTAAATTTAAATAACACATAAAATTGTTAAATTTTATTTGCGACAGAGCACGTAAATATACAACTGTGTTCGATAAACATCAAAACCTTTTTAAATCCAGTTTGACTTTTTGCTCCAACGTACACTTTTGTCGCTCACTGTATATAAATATATGTGATATACAGAATAAGCCAAAACTTAAGCACCGCTTTAGTACTTACATTTTATTTTTATTTATTTATACCTTCAATATTAACAAACAAAAATTAAAGATTCTGCGTCTCATAAATAAAAAGCTAATATCAAAGTAACATTTTGAGCCAGAACACTTATCGGACAAAACTAAAGCACCCCCTTTTTATCGTGAACAAAAACTTTATAAATAAGTTCTTAGTTACGGATCCTTTATTCTGGACGATACACGGACATCTCTTAAGTTTAGAGGATACTAAATTATTAATGATATCCTGCGATATCCCTTCCCAGGCTACTTTCAAGGATTGAAACGGATCTACCATGATTTTGAAGTTTTTTTTGTTGCTATTCATGATAACAATATACCACAAGATCTCAAAAGGATTCAGGTTGGGCCAGGCCAATCAAAAACTTCTATCCCATTGCTCTCAACCCAGGCCTTACAAGCTTAGAGGTATATTTTGGATCGTTGTCCTGATGCAAACTCAATTTAAGTGGCATTTCTACATGGGCATATGGCAGTATCACATCTTTTAGTATGTCGTCGTACATGAAGCGATCCGTAGTTTTGAATCCTGTGAATTGGCCCAATATCTTGACCAGAGAAGCAACCTCAGACAATAACACTAACTACTCCGTACGACGCTGGTTCACCTCCTGAACCAGTTTCCATTTCTTACCCACTTTTGCGTTCCAGCAGAAATTGTGGTGATTCGACTTGTTAGAGAAATTTCAGCTTTTATTCTGCCAAAAATCGCTATTTGACTGTTTCACAAAATCCGTCTGGAACAGACCTAATGGCCCATAATTATAGTCGCAATATTAAGTTACAACCTGGTTTATACCCAAAATTTAAAATACAGAGTGACCCCACTAAAAAAAGAAAAACTTGTATTAAATTATGAGAAAATTTTAAAATTGACACAATTGTTATTGACACAAAATATTATAGACACAGTGAACAAAATGAATAATAAAAAAACTCGAAAATACAAGGCAACGTGGCGAAGTGGTTAGGACTGTGTCCTCATAGCTCTCAGTACGTGAGTTCAATACTCGTAAATGTACGTTTTTCTTATTTATATCAATGAAAATATATGTTACTTTAGAACCTGGTTGTAAATATTTAAAAGCACGTCGTCCTGCTTTTAAATTTAAAACGTGCTTATAGAAAAAAAGAATATTTTTTGACGAGAATCGAACCCACGTACTGTGAGCTATGCGTTCACAGTACTAACCATTTCGCCACGCTGCCTTGTATATTCGAGTTTTTTATTATTCCTTTTGTTGAGGCACATAACAGATTTTTTTTTTTAGACTTGGTATTTATTCTACTTACTACTCTTTTTCCCATATTTTTGAGGGATAGACATAAAAAACGGTGTGGTGAGTAAGTGTTAAAATAAGAACCCACTCGATCATTTGAAATAGAACAGAGCTGCGGTGGATGACGGGAAACCCATCGACGTCGAGCGGCAACAGGACAGTGTTGCATTTCTGATCAGCTTGAGTCAATTTATTAATTTAAGTTTAAAATGTCAATGTGAATTCTATGAAAAGTAATTCTAATATAAATGATATGAATAGAAGTACGTACTCATAAAAAATATATTTAACTTTGTCAGTCACAAATATTATTTCAATACAAAAATTATGTTCTAATAAACACAATATTGCTGATGAATTTTCCGTCGCAATTTTGTTTTTTTCGTACGGATTTTACAGCTGTTCAATAGCCGTTGACAAATTTTCCGTTGTCCATCCGATTTTGATTAAGCCAAAACTGCTTCCCTATTTACTACGACAATGTTTCGACAGAATTTTTGAACGTCGGTTTCTAAATTAAATAATTTTTAGATAGGTATTTAGAAAAAAAAAAAAATTTTTGAAGTGGTCCTCTCTAAAGTCCACCCTTTAAAGTATGGTATTTTTTTTATGGTAGCATTTTAAATAAAGTTTCAAGTGTATGTAGGTATATAATAAGCTATTCAATATTCTTAATGGCTTCAACTTCTTGCGTTATTTTCCACAATCTTTGAATGAAATAGATTTCTATTAGCATAGAAGAAAAAAAAAAGACACCTTACCGAGCACTAGTTTTCCTTTCTTGCCTTGAAGATATTTCTGTCTAAAGTGTCTCATCCACTGGCAGCAAGAATGCACAAAATGCAGAATGCACATTTAGCTAAAGAGGAACAACTCAAAATTTTGGAATTTTCAGAAATCGCAAAAAAATGTTTTGAGCTTTGAACTATTTTTCATAAATAAAGTGTGGATTATTTAGACGAAGGTACTAACAGAATATGGTTGGAAGCCACGTCGCGATCACAACAGCTTGAACTCTCCGACTGAACTGATCTGTTCTGTGCTGATAGATATGTGTATGATGAACAGTTTTAACAAGTAAACTCGAAAATGGCAAATTTTGAGTTGTGCTCTTTAACTAAATGTGTGCGATATGCAAAAATCCTAGTGGATGGCAAAATTCTCTCAAACGCGCATTCATGAATGTGTGATTTCCAAAAATTTCGAATACCCCTGGAAGTTTGCTCAATATCTTAAGCGTGCGCATGCAAGACCGTAGATGGCTAAGCATGTGTAAAATTTCATTTTGTCAGTGTTGCCGTAAAATGTAAGAAACGTAATCTTGTGGCAAGCCTGGGTTGTGTGCGGATAATGGCAAAATGTGGATAGAATTTAACGAAATTCATGTATTTGTCAAAACAATGGCAAATAGCTGTAGTAGCTAAACTCTATTATTATTAAATTAAGAGTGAAGTATATAAAACAGGAACCTTAATGTGAAGGCTTATAGAAATGTTGGTTGCATAATTGACGCCAATTCAGATTTATTTCTTTTACTTGATCGTTTTTTTTTTTAAATAATTATTACTGCTGCTATTTCAGCCATTGTTTAAACAACCTTCCACCACTTAACTAAAATTGAAATGATTTACTCGTTAAGTTTGTGATTTTGTTTTTGTTTCCCATACAATTAAGCCCAATTTCCATGTGATCTTATCTTATCCCATATCAGGGATATCAAATCAAATTTTTGTAAGAAAGAAAAAGCATGCGAACAGAACCTAATGCGCTTGGAGAATGCGAGAGTGAATAGCATACATTTGCCATCTTAATAGCATGTGATGTCCTCCCTGATATTTGATAAAATAAGATAAGATAAGATCACATGGAAATTGGGCTTTACCGTTGCTAGCTAAAGATATCTAGCAGCGAATGGCGAATAAAACGCAACTATTGTTGTAATCGTATTTTTATGATATAAATCAGGGTTGCCATGACCAGAATTTTCTGTCGAAGACGGGGTTCGGTGGGATTTGAAAAAATTCTGAAAGGGCCCGGAATCGGACAAATATTTTTTTTACGATTAAATTATGTATTTTTTAATATTGCTGACCAAACAAATAAAAAAAAAAAAAGCTTTTGCGACACGAAAACTAAATTTTTTAATATTCAACAGAAACAAAACTCGATAAACAGACAATGGGCATTTTTTTAGTTCGGAGTTACGTAAGCGTTATTCGATGCTTAATCAGATAAAATTTGTTTATGTGTAGGATCAAAGAGTTATCGGATGGTACTTTATATGCTAAGGATAAATTGAGCGAAGCACATTTAAAGCCTAAACCAAAATAGACGTGACGAGACGGTAGCAATTGAACGAACGTTTGCACTCGTTTAGTCTGTTTTGACATTTAACCCAAAATGTTACGCTAGCCAACGAACCGAAAAAGCTGTTATGACGAGTAGCAACGTTTTGAAATTCGGTTCTTACGGAACTCTTAAGCCTAAACCAAAATAGACGAGACATAACGAGTAAGTTCGAGTGTATGTAAACCAATGTTGATAGCCAAAATGAATGTATGTAATTGATCGAAAGTGAACGAAAAATTTTGACGAGACGTGTTATACCGTAAAAACCGAACTTCAAAACGTTGCTACTCGTCATAACAGCTTTTTCGGTTCGTTGGCTAGCGTAACATTTTGGGTTAAATCTCAAAACAGACGAAACGAGTGCAAACGTTCGTTCAATTGTTATCGTCTCGTCACGTCTATTTTGGTTAAGGCTTTAAGTCTCGTCAAAATTTTTCGTTCACTTTCGATCAATTACGTAGGTTCATTTTGGCTATCAACATTGGTTTACATACACTCGAACTTACTCGTATGTCTCGTCAATTTTGGTTTAGGCTTAAGGTGTGTCAAAAGGCTAACATGGAATAATAAGAGCGGGCTGTGCTCGGGATCCACTCTGCAATAAAAAATTTAATAAGTGGGCTACTTTCAAGGAAGAGTTCAATAGCTTGCGGGACCCTTTGTATAGGTTCAAGAAAATCTCTGTTCACGTGAAAAAATAAGTACGTACGACAGTGAACAGAATCAATTTTCATTCTTAATCGATTTTGATATCATGTACGATCTTAAACAAGTCAAAGGTAAACATTTGTGAGAGATTTTTTAAGCATAATATTCAAAAAGCAGCAACACTGATTGCGGCGAAAGTGTTTATACATGCTAGAGCTAGCCGGCACTACTTTCAACTGAAGAGCACCGATGCACCCACATAATTTCTTCAAAATCGTAACCATTTTTTATAGGTTCACATCTATGCAATTAGCATTGCTTACACTTAACACCAATATATAAGTTACTTAAACTAGGAGTATTAAGCATATAAGTGAAAAACTAATACTCACCAATTAAATATGTAAAAATTACACAAAATTCGCAGAAATTTTTAAAAATTCTGCGTGGAAATGTCGAAAATCACAGAGCAACACAAAACTCGACCTAACGAGCCGCCGACGAAATTAATGGAAATTCACCATGAGAAAAATGAAAGCGAAATATGACCAAGGCTGTAAAGTTATCTGTTAGAAAGAAGTAGCTATAAATGGTGACAGCGCCGCTAAAGTTGCCACGTAGAGTGATTCAACGAATGTGCAAATGAAATAACAAGACAACTGGTATCAGCTTAATGAGAAAATTTAGAGCCGGCGATGGAATTTAATTTCATAGATGGCGTTACTGTGTACAGAAAGATATGAAATGTGCGAAGTACAAAAAAATTGACAAGCAAAATATACAAATTAAAATTTATAACAGAAATCCTCGCGTTATATTAAACACGTTCAACTCCACCAATTCATATTTAACAAAAACTTGCTGCAATACAATGTTTTATCCAAAATCACCTTTTCTGACAAATCGTATTATTGAATCGCACTTGATCAAAGGGAATGTAAGTAGTACTTCTAATAAACGTTTTTGTGTATTTGCACTTGATTAATTTTATTAAACATTTACGAAGTCTAATCAAAAATCTAATCACTTGAATTCAGCAAGCACGAATAATGTGAAATGAAGAAATAGCTGAAATGTCAATTGTACAACTTGTAGTAGATTTTTAATCTTAAACATATGATAAGAGTTGCCATAAACGTTTAAGGCTTTAGACAGAGTAAATAAATATCGTTTCCAAATAAAAAAATAACGGAAATCGAAAAATTTTGAAAAAGTTACACATATTGATAAATCGAAAAATAAGTTAATTTAGTGACATTAAAATTTATAATAGCTTAAGTTTACTTTAGCTGACATTCTCTAAATCAATTTTTGTTTTAAGGGGTAATGGAGGGTTAAAAGTAAAAAAAATATTGTAATCGCGCGATTTTTAAAAAACATTTTCAAAAATTATTAATTTATATGACAACCTTATTATTTTATAATGAGCATCGTCTTATAATAATTGTCGTTGTTGTTGTTGTTGTTGTTGTTTTTCATTGTTTTTATTCATAAAAACATAGCGGGCATTTCACGCGAAGCGGACAGGGAAAGTGGGGTCATGTTTCCAATTTCAGATATATTTGAATATGTTGTACCTGTACATGACCTCGACACACTGGTTTACAAAATATGGGTCTTTGAAAATTTAAGAAACCGTAAGGCATGTACTGCTTCAAATGCCATTATTCAGCTTAAAAAAGTCTGGTAAAATGAATTAACTTCTGGATTTTATACTTCACTTATTGGCCTTTTCAACCTCATAATTGGATTTTAAAAATAAATAAAAAATACACTGAAAAAAATGAGAAATATTTTTCTTTATCGTTTTTTTCAATGTTCGCCTAGCAAAAAATTTTTTTTAGTGCATCAAAAAAAATCTTATATTATGCTTATACTTCGTGCCAAGTTTGATAGTGGTCCGCCCAGCCGTTTTGGAGCTATATGCATTGCAATGCCGAAACAGTTGATATTCATAAAAAAAACTTGTTATTTTTATAAATATCTTGAAATTTTTATAAATATCTTGATATTTTTATGAATAACATGTTATTTTTATGAATATCAACTGATTCGACTCGGGTTTCAGCATTCCAATGCATATAGTTCCAAAACGGCTGGGCGGAACACTATCAAACTTGGCAAGAAGTATAAACATAACATAAGCTTTTTTTTAATAAACTAAAAAAAAAAATTTTGTTAGGCGAACATTGAAAAAAAAACGATAAAGAAAAATATTTCTCATTTTTTAGTGTATTTTTTATTTATTTTTAAAATCCAATTATGAGGTTAAAAAAGGCCAATAAATGAACTATAAAATCCAGTAGTTAATTCATTTTACCAGACTTTTTTAAGTAGTTAATTAATTTTACCAGTAGCATTTGAAGTAGTACAGTGAAATTCCCCATTACGGACAGCCCCCATAACCGGACATATCCCATAACCGGACATATCCCATAACCGGACATATCCCATAACCGGACATATTTCAGCGACACTCACTAACTTTTCCATACAAAATACATTCCGATAGCCGGACGCTCCAATAATCAGACAAAAATACTGCGACGGTGGGTGTCCGGTTATGGGGAATTTCACTGTACATACATACCTTACGATTTATTAAATTTTCAAAGATCCATATTTTGTAAACCAGTGTTGCCATTCTAAAAATATTTTGTTTCTGTGTCGAAGTCATGTACAGGTACAACATATTCAAATATATCTGAAATTGGAAACATGACCCCATTTCCCCTGTCCGCTTCGCGTGAAATGCCCGATAGTTTTTATAAGAATTCATTGAATAAATTTTTGTTTTACTTTAAAAAGGGTGTAAATACATAAAAATTTACAACAAACCATATACTATTTTAAAGTGAATAAAATAAGCTTTCTTAACATGCTAAAAAAGTTTTAGGTTATAAACACATTTTTTTGAAAAAGTAAGGTTTTTTTTTTAAAAAAATTGGTCAAAATTTCAGGAAAATCGTAATTTCTCCAAAATTATAGGTCAAATTTAAAAACTTTGCGTACTATTATCGTAGCCCAATAAATTATCTTTCTTATGACATCAATATTTTCCATTTTCTATTGAGGGGTTCCCAGCTTACAACCATTTTTACAAAAGCTATGACCACAACTTTTGATTTCTATATCTCCGAAACTAGATCCGAGCGACTTTTTTTTATATTTTTTTGTTTTTAACCCCCTATTTCCTCTAAAAAAAAAAAATGGACAATGTCAGCTAAAGTAAACCTGTTCCTTTTTAATAGTGAGATTTTGATTTTTGGGCTGTAAAAAAAATAATCTTTTGAATTTATTTTATTTTGTCCAATATTTCGACATTCATTGGATGTCATTTTCAGGGACTCTGTAAAAAAATTACATATAGCTTATAAATAAGCATAATTACTTAACAAATAAATAAAAACTTGTATATTTTAATAAATTATTTAGACAGCATGGAAACAAAACATTTTATTCACAAAACTTAAACAAAAATACAATGACTGAAAACAAAAAGCACTAAACTACAAAAGGGACATACAATTAATTCACGAAGATTCTTTCATTTCCATACCATTATAACCATAGTTCTCGTGAGTTTTTGTCTAGTTTTGTAGTCACTAACAGGGTTGTCAAGTGGCCGCTTTTGATGCGGCCAATCCTATAATTGCATGCCAAAGCCGGGGGCCCATTAATTCCTTGTTTTCAACTTGACCAACCTGTTCATTAATTATTCTGGAGAAATGAGTAATTGCCTCAGGTCTCTTAGTACAGTAGGGTGGATTTTAATAGACAGTTTAAAACAGTTTTTAGGGCTCCGTGCAGGCCTCGATCCAAGTATTTCACCTAATTATATTGTAACCTCTTTCCGAAAGAGATGTTTCGGAAATATTTGAGTACTCCATTAACCTTTCTGAATTGGTTATAAGTAGCATATTGTTTTTTATGAAATTACAGCGTGCTGTTGTCGATGAGCTTCTTCCATGGCTGTGTTATGCCCCAAAGATTACCACATACCGTGTAAATTTGTTGAAGACTACTGTAAACGCTTTTATAGACCGTGTAAAAAAACTACTTGTTGAAAAGTATCCACAAAATACACCATTGGTTTTTGTTATTGCGCAAATTCCTGAAATCGTCTGCATTGGAACAGTTGATGACAATACAATGAAAACAAACCTTAATCCAACAGCGCTTAAGCAGGTCATAGTTGATAGTTGCTGTGGAGCAGCGTTACTACGTGGCGCTCATATTTACGCACCTGGTGTACTCGCAATGGAAACAGGCACACGTCTCCATGAAAATGTGGCAATCTACGCTGACTTGGAAGGAAAATGCAAAAAGGGAACAAACACACGCTATGAGTCCGCACAAAAATTATTTATTGGCTGTGGTGTAGTGCGTATGCAACGTTATCAAATTTACGGTGAAGATCCATTACGCACGGGTGTGGCAGTAGAAATGCAGACAAATGTATCTGGTGTGCCGCCTATCGGTGATTTGTCCAGCTCAGAAGCGTTGCTACAAAATTTACCTTCAATTGTGTGTGTGCGTGTTTTGGATCCAAAACCAGGTGAAACTGTACTAGATATGTGCGCAGCGCCGGGTAACAAAACCACTCATATAGCGGAATTAATGCAGGATGAGGGAATCTTAGTAGCACTAGACAAGACTGAATCAAAAATCAGGCATGTGCGTGATAAAGTACTGCAGTATGGATTTCATAGCATAAGACCATTTGCTTATGATGCTACCAAGGCTTTTAAAGAGGACAACACCACGCTGACTGATGACTATATAGGGCCGCCATTTCCGGCTGCAACATTTGATCGAGTTTTACTAGATGCTCCGTGTAGTGCCTTGGGTAATCGACCGCTGTTATCGACGCGTGGACTAACACCTAAAATGTTGCAATCATACCCGCATGTCCAGCGCAAATTATTGACAACTGCGGTACGGCTTTTAAAGCCGGGTGGTGTATTAGTCTACAGCACATGTACAATAACCGATGCAGAAAATGAGGGTATGGTAAAGTGGGCATTGGACGAATATCCACAACTACAGTTAGTTAAAGCAACACCTAGATTTGGAAGCTCTGGCCTCCCAGAATTAGGTCTAAATGAACAGCAGCGGTATGAATTTTTTATGTCATTATATCATAATTTTAATTACTTTTTTTTCTTTTCGTACAGTGGTCTAGTACAGCGCTTTAGTTATTCCAACGAAAATTCAAATTCAGGATTTGAACTTAATACTACTGGGTTTTTTATAGCTAAGTTTAAAAAATTGTTTTAATGAAAATAAAAAAAGTTCTTCAGAATTCAGAAGTTAAATATTTTGTTAAATATGATTCCATTGAACTTATCTTATATGGTTGTTAAAAGATCGCTATTTTTTTAAATGTACAAGTCGTTGATTGCTTTAGCAACAGTCAACCAGGTATTATAATCAATTGTATTTTATAAGTTATTTGAATTCCTTGGTACCCTCACATTTTGTAAATTAGGAAACCGAGTGCAAACATTCTGAAAATATAATTGTTGCAAATCACTTCTGCGAAGGCAAACAAACGTTTAATAAAAGTGTAATGAAAGAGAAGAAATCCTTAGAGCTTTTTTTTTAATTCCGTATTTACTGTTTTTTAATAATATTATATATTATTCTACACACATCCCCTACCCATTTCTCGACCCATAATTCCCTAACACACGTCGACCTTACAGTGGTTTCTCCTATCTTGGCCACATATTCTAAATGGAAGATCCTCGATGACCTTTATGGAAGTGATCATCACCCGATTATGACCGATATTCTTACTCGTAATAATCCCGAAACCAATTTCAAAATTTAAAACTGATAATGCCGATTGGGGACTGTATCAATCAGAGTGTATAAAACATTTCCACAACTGGACTGACAAAAATATACATTTTCAAGCTGCTAAGATGTGTAAAGCAATAAGATCCGCTGCGGCTATATCCATCCCCCAAGCCAAACCTGGGAACCACAAATGCTACACTCCTTGGTGGAATAGTAATTTGAATATCTTACGGGAAAATAAACAAAATTGTTGGCGGGAATATAAAACTAATAGATCTGTTCCAAATTTAATAGCTTATAAAAAGGCAAATGCCATATTTAAAAAAAACGGTTTAAGATGCTAAAAGATTGAGCTTGGAAGAGTTCACAAAAAAAAATTAAGCCTTCAACTACAACAAAAAAAATATGGGCTGATATAAAAACTCTGACTGGTGTTGTGTCTTACTTACTTACTTAGATGGCCTTAACAACCCGTTGTCAGGTTACGGCCGACCTCATTAGCTCTCGCCAGGCGCCTCTGTTTTGCGCGCGCCTTCTCCAATCGTTAATGCCAAGCGCGGTTAGGGCTTCCTCAGCTTGGTCTATCCATCAGAGGCATGGTCTCCCTCTTCGTCGTTGACCGGGGACCTTCCCTTCGAATACCTTTTTCGCTGGAGCTTCTTTATCCATACGATGGACATGACCTAGCCAGCGTAGTCGCTGTATTGTTATACGCTTAACTATGTCAATGTCGGCGTAGAGCTCATACAGCTCGTGGTTCATTCGAATGCGATAGTCGTCGCCAACTCGAACAGGACCAGAGATTTTGCGGAGAACTTTCCTCTCGAACACCCCAAGAGCGGCTGCGTCTGTTGTCGAAACCACCCATGCCTCAGCGCCATAAAGAAGCACAGGTAGAATGAGCGTCTTGTAGAGTGTTAGCTTTGTCGATCGATAGAGAGCTCTGCAACGTAATTGCTTACTGAGACCGTAGTAGCACCTATTAGCAATTGTTATTCTCCGCTTAATCTCCAGACTGACATCGTTATTGCTGGTTACGGCAGTGCCAAGGTAAATGAATTCCTTGACAACTTCTAATTTACAGTTGCCCGCTGTAACATGAGAGTCTAGATCCCGTGCTCTCTTGTTGTTGTTAGTAGACATCATGTATTTCGTCTTGCCCTCGTTTACCGTCAAACCCACTTTGGCTGATTCCTTTTCAATAGCAGTGAAAGCAGCAGTTACATCTCTCTTACTCCGACCGATAATATCAATATCATCAGCGTACGCAAGGAGCTGAACACCTTTGAAGAAAATGGTGCCATTATGATGCACACCGGCTTTTCGTACGATCCCCTCCATAATGAAATTGAAGAGATCGCACGAGAGCGGGTCGCCTTGTCTGAAACCTCGCTCGGTATTAAAAGTTCCGGAGAGGTCATTCCCTACCTTGACGGAGCTACACGTATTGCTCAACGTCATCCTGCAGAGCCTTATCAACTTTGCAGGTATACCGAACTCAGACATTGTTGCGTATAGGCAATCCCGCACTGGGCTATCGAACTCAGCTTTATAATCGACGAAGAGATGGTGAGTGTCGATTTGATATTCATGGGTTTTCTCCAGGATTTGGCGTAGTGTAAAAATCTGGTCTATGGTGGACTTACCAGGTCTAAAGCCACACTGATAGGATCCGATCAGTGTTTCTGTATACGGCTTCAATCTTTCACACAATACGCTCGAGAGGATCTTATATGCGATGGAAATAAGACTGATACCCCTGTAGTTGGCGCAGATTGTCGGGTCTCCTTTCTTTATTACAGGACAAAGCACGCTGAGATTCCAATCGTCGGGCATGCTTTCCGCTAGCCATATTTTGCTGATGAGTTGATGCATGCACCTTATCAATTCATCGCCACCAGCTTTAAACAACTCAGCTGGCAGGCCGTCAGCACCCGCTGCTTTGTTGTTTTTGAGTCGCTGGATAGCAACTCGAACCTCTTCATGGCTAGGTGATGGTACTTCCACTGCGTTATCATCGATTGGTGGTATCGTACTGCATTCTCTCTGGGCGGAATTGGTGGAATCATCGCCTGTAAGCAAGTTGGAGAAATGCTGCCTCCATAACCTCAGTACACTCTATGTATCTGTAACCAGATTTCCATTTTCGTCTCTACAAGTGGATGCTCCGGGCTTGAAACCTTGAGTTAGACGCTTAACTTGTTGATAGAATTTTCGTGCATCCTTCTCCCTGGTACACCTCAAGTTCCTCACGCTCACGCTTTTCCTGCTCCCTTTTTTTACGTCTGAAAATGCGCCTCTCTTCCTTCCTCTTTTCGCGGTAGTTTTCTCGCACGGCTCGCGTTGCGGCTGACTGCAGCATCTTCTTGTATGCGGCGTTTTTTTCAGCAGTCGCATCGCGACACTCCTGGTCATACCATTGGTTTCGAGGTTGTGGGCGTCGAAAACCAATGACTTCCTCGGCAGCAGCGCGAGATGTGTGTCCAAAGTCCACCGGCGTCGTCGGTTCCAGAGGTTGGTTGGTTGAGCTTAACCGAGAGTTGAGCGGAGTACGCCTCGGCAGTCCGTTGTTATTGCAGCTTGGTAACGTCCAGCTTTCGTTGCATGCCCGTGCGTACATTCTTCGCATTGCATAGCCGCATGCGGATCTTAGCTGCAACAAGATAGTGGTCGGAGTCAGTGTTGACCCCCCGAAATGTACGCACATCCAGAACGCTTGAAGCGTGCCTTCCGTCGATCACAACATGATCAATTTGATTTTTCGTTTTTTGATCCGGGGATAGCCAGGTGGCCTTGTGAATGTCGAGGTGTTGAAATCTGGTACTACTAACTACCATGTTTCGCGCCGCGGCGAAGTCGATCAGTCTCAGACCGTTGTTTGAAGTGGTCTCGTGGAGACTGAACTGACCGACTGTAGCGCCAAAGATGCCTTCTCTTCCGACCTTCGCGTTAAAATCGCCGAGGACTATTTTTACATCGTGGGTCGGACAACGGTCATACACGTCCTCTAGGCTCGCGTAGAAATCATCCTTGGTGGCATCGTCCTTTTCCTCCGTCGGGGCGTGCGCGCAAATTAGGCTTATGTTGAAGAATTTTGCCTTGATACGGATCGTAGCCAACCTTTCGTTTATTGGCGTGAACCGGGAAACTAGGTGGCGTAATTTTCGACTTACAACGAATCCGCAACCAAATTCGCGCCTCTCCGCATGGCCGCTGTAGTAGATATCACAGTTCGTCCATTTAGAGCAGCCTTGTCCTTTCCATCGCATCTCCTGGATGGCGGTGATGTCAGCCTTTATTTTTACGAGGGCTTCCGCCAGTTGGATAGTTGCACCTTCCCTATGGAGGGTCCGGACATTCCAGGTGCATATCCGTAAATCATTGTCCGTTTTTCGTTTGCAGTGGTCGTCATCGTAGTGGGGGCTATTATCCGTTTTCATTGGAAATGATGATAATGTGTGGTGGGACCCAAACCCTACGCACACATTCCAAGTTTTAAGTCTAGGAGAGACTCGCCTTCTCATAACTAGCTCACCCCCGGACGGGTGTCCAAGGGATCTCCAGAGGATACTTGGCCAAAAAGGCCGGAAGTTTGTGAGCTGCTTGAACTGCTTGCAAAAGAATCATCCCTGGCCACTCCCAAGTGAGTGGCAATCAGGAACTTTTCCCACTTACGTGGACTTCTACAAGCAGCTCCATCCTCCTGCTGTTGGTGTTGTGTTTCCAACCATAAAAACAATCTGTTTTAATAATTCAATTTTATCTTCTTCAGTTGAAATAGCTAATGCTTTCGCATCACCTTGGTCCAACTATTCAGACGACTCCAATTTTCATAGCCAATATAAGTACCACTCATAAAAGGAAAATTGTAATTACCGCCCATTAAATGTATTTAATGACGCCTTTAACTTAGAAATAGATTTCACTTTAATCGAACTGAAGATTGCTTTAAGTCATGCTAAGGGTAAGACCCCTGGTCGGGATCGAATATCCTACCCAATGCTAAGAAACCTACCCGAATCTGGAAAAGCTGCCCTGTTATCTCTTTATAATAAGATACTCAACATTGGACAGTACTCCCACACATGGCTTTCAGCTATCATTCTTCCAATCCTGAAACCAAACAAATCCAGAGAGTTAGTTTCTAACTTTAGACCAATATCGCTTCTTTCGTGCCTCAGTAAAATTTTGGAAAAAATCATTGCAAAAAAGTTAATGTGGTACATAACTAAAAACAATTTTGTGAGTGATAATCAGGTGAGTTTTAAAAAAGGGCACGACACGTTAGATGCTCTGTTCCGTTTTCAGCATTATACATCTGACGCTATTCCTACTAAGAACCATGTTTCTGTTTTAGCTACCGATTTTTAAAAAGCTTTCGATCGAGTTGGTATACATGTAGTCCTAAAACAACTCCAATCATGGGGCATTGGTCCGAAAATGTTTAATATAGTTAAATCTTTCATGACCAACCGTAAGTTCCAAGTTAGGGTAAACGGATCTCACTCTGAAAGCTACTCACTCAGTAATGGTATCCCACAGGGCTCTCCCCTTTCCGTTGTCTTATTCATAATCGCTTTTGAACAATTAAATAAAGTCACCATGAATTTCAAAGATCTCAATTTGAATATATACGCTGATGATGCAATATTTTACACTAAAATAAAAAATTAAGAAAAAGTTAGAGATTTTCTCAAAAATTTTGTTTGAATTAAATAAATGAGGCCTGCATTCAGGAGCATCATTATCATATGAAAAATGTAAAGTATTACATACATGTAGAAAACACTCATCTGTTGCATTGAACATAACTTTAAGTATATGTAATATTGAAACTGTCATTCATCTTAAAATTCTTGGAATAATTTTTGATATCAAGTTTACTTTTAGAAAAAATTGTTTAGATTTAAGAAAAAACTGACTGCTTAACATAGTTAAGTATCTTACCTTCTAAGTATTCATGCATACACAATAATACTTTGGTTAATGTGGCTAGAGCAATTTTGTTATCAAAGATTGACTACGGCCTACCGGTTTTTGGATGGTGCGCAAAATCAAATTTAAACTTACTGAGCTCCCCTACCACACAGCAGTCAGACGCAGTATTAATGCCTTTTCAACATCTCCTATTAAAACAGTATTGGTAGAAGCTGGACTTCCCTCGATAGCAGACAGAGTTCTTAAAACCACTTGGTTGTTAATACCAAAACTTATGAACACAAGAAACATAACACTTTTGAAAATCCTGTCCGATGCTAGCAAAAACAAACGTAATTTTAGAGTTAACTCTACGATATGTACGTCTCTGCATTAATTGTATGAAAGATATTGACATTAAGATTCCTGCATCTTCTGCCAAAACCAATAAATTTGCTTCATGGTTGCTCCCATCTCGCAATATTATAACAACGTTACACACTCACAAAAAAAAACGACACAAGCTGCGACATCTTTCAACAACTTTTCCAAGAAGAAATACACAAAAACTAGATAGATACTTGGACATTTCTATTTTCCGATGGCTCTAAATCAGATAGCTCTACAACTTTTGCAGTGGTACAAGAATCGGGAGCATTGGTAGTTGGTGGTCTTCTTCCATCTTTCTGCTCTATTTTTTCAGCAGAAGCCTTAGCCATTAAAAAAGCCATTGACTATGCAATAATAAACAAAGGAAATTTCATAATCTGTACTGACAGCCTGTCAGTAGCTGAAGCAATAAAAAATATACATAATTACATCATGATTGTAAGCCAAATAAGAGACAGCCTCATAAGATATCGATATAAATTGAAGTTCCTTTGGGTTTCCAGCCACAAAGGAATTGCTGGAAATGAATTCGCAGACCGTCCAGCTAAAGATATGAGTTTATCTCCGTGCTTTTATTTTCCTGCAACCAGCAAAAATGATTTGCGACAGTACATTGCATCACATCTAACTAGTAAAAAAAAAGCAATTGGTCCGAATTTGACCATTAGTACTCTTCCATAAATACACTTGGAGAAAAAGCATGTTTTCCACGCGACTTAACGCAAAAACAGACAACAATATTTGTTCGACTACGTCTGGGTCACACAAAATTGTCACATGTTCATCTCTTACAAGGGGATCCTCCCAAATCCTGTCAGTACTGCTCCGATACTATGGGGGCGTTCAAGTATTACGTAACGCAATTAGGGGGGAGGGGGGGTCTTGCAAAACGTTACGATGCGTTACGGGGGAGAGGGGGGGTGGTTCGAACAACGCGTTACATAACATTGTTTTTGAAGTGAAACTACTTTAGTGTGTATAATGAAACTCTTTCTTAATGTGTATGTTTATTGAATAGCTACAGCCAAAACATTTTATTAAAATGATAAAAGTTGACAGGATCTAGATAAGCTACAGCAATAAATGATACATCACATTAAAGCACTCAACGAGCAGAATGTCCTTAAACTATCATCTTCGAGATTGGTTAACCAAAACCTGAGATATAAGCGTGGAAAGATTTCCTATTTTTATCATTTATTGCTGTAGCTGTTCTAGATCCCATCAACTTTTATCATTTTAATAAAATATTTTCGTCTTATTTTTCGCCATTTTAACCTTAAGCAGATGTTTATTACATTATGTTTGATTTTTTTATTAAATAACAATATTGTTCATAAGTTAAGGTATTATCTTCAGCCAGGCCGAAACTCACATACCCTACGCTGCACTGAAAGAACATGCATTTCAATAAATGTTAAAAAGACGTTGAAGAGGTTGCATAATTTGAAAAAAGTGTGAAGTGTTTAAAAGGTTAACAGAGGTTAAAAAATGTTGAAAAAGTCGTAAATATATGCAAAATGTCAAAAAATGTTGAGAGAGGTTGAAAAAACTCCAAGTCGATCAAAAAGTCGAAAAAATAAAGGACAAAGAAATTTCATCACAATATCCATCATTCATTCATCCATTTTTAACAGCAAGATGCCTGCAAGACGCTGATCAAGAATATATGTACTTTTCCATAACTCCCACGCCCCCTTCTATATGTTACAAACGAAATGACAAAATGAATATACCCTCGGTGTAGGGTATAATAAAGAAAATAAACATCGCATGTATTAGGTAAATATGGTCACTTGGGTGTTATGTAACGTTTAAGAGGGGGGGTAAAGGAAAACGTTACGGTGCGTTACATGGGGGAGGGGGGGGGTCAAAAATCTTCAAAAATTGCGTTACGTAATACTTGAACGCCCCCTATGTCAGTTAGCCACTTACTCGACATATGTCCACCGCTTAATGACATCAGAAAAAAATTCTTTGGATCCGTTAAGCCCTCCAGCTTGCTTGGTGAAGTGAGTGTTGAGAACGTCATTTTATTTGTCAACTTTCTCGTAGCAACCGGAGTCCATAACCAAATTTAATAATCTATTTTTAACTTTTCTATTTATTATACAACAGTTATCACACTTTCATTCTTTCATTCATTTCAATTTATAAATATAATTAACATGTACATACATATATAAATATATCTTTGTAAGTAGCCTCTAGCAAAATATAGTAACTTTTAAAATGGTGCCCCAAATCGAGGTTTTATTCAGAATACTTAATATGTATATTAGGGTGATTCAAATTTTTTATTTTTTGTTTTTTTTAAGGTGCTGTTGCTTAAAAAGTAAGTTTATGATATGAAGAAAAAGCTCACGAAAATTCAGCTCTGTAACTCAATTTTATAAGGTGGCGCCGGAGCCTGTTAGTTTTACATGTAAATTGTATGGAAAAATTATTTTTTTTCAAAAAAGGTGTCTAAATGAATAGGTGATTAGTGCTGTTGAGCTGAATAGGGTCGTTTTTCGATGTAATTTTTTACGCTGAATCCGAATCTGGCCTCAGAATTGACGCATCATGTCGGAATCCTGAAATATTTGAGGCTAAGTACCTAAAACATGATGTTTTTTTGTCTACTTTCGAGGCCATGTATAGGATTTAAAGAAAGTTGATCAGCTTATTTTTAACAAAAGCATCATTTAGTACCATCCTTGCCCTTTAAAATGAGCTTTCAAGTGGTGATCTGTGATGCTTCCTTGCAAAGTTGCAGCCATTTCAAGGTGACATGAATTTGAAACCCGTTGGTTAATATTGTTGGGTTGCAACCCATTGTAGGGGATCTAATTCATGTCACTTTAAAATGGCTATAACTTTGCAAGGAAACATCACAGATCACCACTTGAAAGCTCATTTTAAAGGGCAAGGATGGTACTAAATTATGCTTTTGTTAAAAATAAGCTGATCAACTTTCTTTGAATCCTATACATGGCCTCGAAAGTAGACAAAAAACATCATGTTTTAGGTACTTAGCCTCAAATATTTCAGGATTCAGACATGATGGGTCAATTCTGAGGCCAGATTCGGATTCAGCGTAAAAAATTACATCGAAAAACGACCCTTTTCAGCTCAACAGCACTAATCACCTATTCATTTAGACACCTTTTTTGAAAAAAATAATTTTTCCATACAATTTACATGTAAAACTAACAGGCTCCGGCGCCACCTTATAAAATTGAGTTACAGAGCTGAATTTTCGTGAGCTTTTTCTTCATATCATAAACTTACTTTTTAAGCAACAGCACCTTAAAAAAAACAAAAAATAAAAAATTTGAATCACCCTAATGTATATACTTTATGTTGAAATTTTTTTACCCTTAAAAATGAGATATCACGCAGCGAAAATGGTCGGTCAGGTTCAGAGATATTAGACATCGAATTCGGCTTTTTCTAACAGCACATACGATCCCGTTTAGAGGCCGTTCAAGTATTACGTAACGCAATTAGGGGGGAGGGGGGTTCTTGTGAAACGTTACGATGCGTTACAGGAGAGGGGGGGGGGGGGGGTTCGAACAACGCGTTACGTAACATTGTTTTAGAAGTGAAACTACTTTAGCGGGTGGTGATTTGAAATGAGGTATGTATAATGAAACGCTTTTTTTATGTGTATGCTTATTGAATAGCTACAGCCAAAAAATTTTATTATAATGATAAAAGTTGATGGGATCTAGACAATTTGCAGCAATAAATGATATGTTAAATTAAAGCACTTATCAAGCAGAATGTTCTAAAACTATCATCTTCGAGATTGGTTAACCAAAACCAGAGATGTACGCGTGGAAAGACTTCCTATTTTTCTCATTTATTGCTGTAGCTGTTATAGATCCCATCAACTTTTATCATTTTAATAAAATATGTTCGTCTCATTTTTCGCCATTTTAACATATTTTAAGCTTAAGCAAATGTTTATTACATTATGTGTGATTTTTATTAAATAACAATATGAACAAGTTAAGGTGTTATCTTCAGTCAGGCCGAAACTCACATACCCTACACTGCACTCAAAGTAGGTACATATATTTCAGTAAAAAAAGACGTTGAAGAGGTTAAATAATTCGAAAAAAGTGTGAAATGTTTAAGAGGTTGAAAACTGTTGAAAAAGTCGTAAATATATGCAAAATGATAATGTTGAGAGAGGTTGAAAAAGTCTAAACAATTTAAAATCGATGAAAAAGTCGAAAAAATAAAGAAATTTCATCACAATATCTTGCACGGCTTACGAGATATGGTGGTATAGAGGTTAAAATTTAGGACCGTGCCACGCGAATCTTTGGAAACTTGAAACCTAGCCTAATCTTAATTTAGTTCAAATGTATACCTAATCACCAAGTTTCATCAAAATCGCTGCATTTTTTTTCAAAATGGGATTGGGCAAATATACATAGAGTATGGGCGGTAGGCGTGTCCATGAACCGATTACGTCCGTTTTGAATAGCAAGATGCCTGCAAGAAGGTCTGACCTGAGTGTGCTAATTTCATTCAATTAGCTTTTTTGGTTTTTCCGTAAACCTGATTTGAACAGACAGACAGACGGACATAGCTAAATCAACTCAGGTGGTGACGCTGATCAAGAATATATCTATATACTTTTTCATGCCTACCACCGCCCTCTTCTATGCGTTACAAACAAAATGACAAAGTGAATATACCCTCGGTGTAGGGTATAATAAAGAAAATAAACAACATACGCATGTATTTCCGGTACTTTTCGCAACATAATTGTGACTTTTAGGTAAATATGGTCACTTGGGTGTTACGTAACGTTTAAGGGGGGGGGGGGGGGCGGTTTAGAGGAAAACGTTACGGCGCGTTACATAGGGGGGAGGGGGGGTCAAAAATCTTCGAAATTTGCGTTACGTAATACTTGAACGGCCCCTTACCTAGAGATCTGAAATTAGGTCTGTGGTGCTATCCTCTTCTTTAGCGTGTCAAAATTTCAGCAAAATGCGATGTTTCTTAAATTTCACTCGTACGTATTCAATATATGTAGTATTAAATAGTAAATATGTAACTAAAAAATAGTTCTGACAGCTATAAATTACATCCCAAATCATACCCCATTCATGTTTTTGTTGTAACTCAACTTCGCATTTAAACTTGGTCAAAGCCATAAACTAATCACCTACTGTAATTCTTGATCACTCTTCACAAATTCAGCGTTGTTGTTGTTTGCAATGTAAATAAACAAATTTAGAATGAGAGAATTTTTGAATATTCCGTTGTTTCTCTTCCATAAATATTACAGTGTATTGCCACGTAAAAAACAAAACGTACACACACTAACTTCGCATTAAACGATTTATGTTTGTATATGTGAAATTAATTTTTTAGCAATTTTAAAACTTTAATATTTTGATATTTCACAGGAATATCGTGATAATTTTATTTGGACTTTGAGACAAAGCGTCTAAGGTATAATAATATACAAATTTAATAAAAATTGGTCCAGCAGTTTTTGCGTTATTTGTGAACATCGAAAACGGCTAATCATTTTATTTATATAGATAATATCTCACAAAAAGTATTAACCTCGTGTTTCGTCTATAACTATAATGGCTCATTGAAACGCTTTAAATAATGCAGAAATACGAGTTTGATAAAAAAAAAACACTAGATTTTTTTCATTTCGTGGTCTGTATAAGCAGTGACTAGCAGGGTCTTTAATAATAAAAAACGTTACCAAACGCAGCCACACCAATTTTGACAGAGCCTCGTGAAGTGAACTGTTATATATACGTAGGAAAAACTTTATCGTAAGAAATGTCCTTGGTTAGAAGTAGAAAAAAAAGTGATTTCGAGGCATATTGGAAGATATCTAACACTAACAAAAAATTGTTTAACTGATTTCTGTTTACCACATGAGATTGAAGTAATCCGAGTGGAATCGTGCTTATCGGGTCGATATAAATTCTAGCAATAGAGCCAAAATTGTCTGTTGCCTCCCAATTATTTCCCGCCATCCTTTAACAAGCACATAGAAAGGGTTGCCATGATTTCGGATAAGAACAAACACAGGCATTTTTTAAGATATTGAAATTATTTTGTTTTATTTTAACCTTTTTAAATGTATGTTTATAATTCAATGTCCAAATATTCCTTACATTTATGTATATCGAGCATTAAAATGTGTTCATTATTCATACATATATTTTTTATTTCATATATGTTCAAATGTTAAAATAGTTTATTGTATATTGTATTGAACGTAAAATTATGCAAAAATAATGATAAAACAATTTGACAAAACTTTACAAAAGCAATGAAGATATATAATCGTATAGAGAGAATTAAGTTAAAATGAAAATATTACATTTAACGTTTTCTTTTTTTTTTTTTTTTTTGTTAATTATGCGAGATTTATCCAATTTTTTTGGATAATTTAAATTAATCGAAACAAAGCGATCATTATTTAAATTTACAAACTATATCTCAAATATGAAATTCTATTCATACGTGTGCAGTTTTAAATAAATTTCTTATTATTAACGTTTAGTGTTTTATTATATTTGATTTTTAATTAGATATTTCTTTTCCATCTTGAGTAAGCATTTTCCTTGTTTTTATTAATCTTTACTAAAATCTAAGCCAACCATATCATTATCTTCTTGCTACCCACACAACGAAGTGCTTAAATGTTCTTGCTGCTTAATTAAAATTTATAAATAACCACCATAGCTTAAAAAACATAGTTTTATATTTTTGCTATCCAAAACTTACGCTGCGATATTTAGAGCCTTAAACTCATCGTCGTGCATTTCTGTCATCATAAAGGTGCCATCCTGTAATAGCAAAACTACGCGTCTTGTTCCTCCTAAAACAAACAAAAGATTTTATATTATTTTTGTTTAATGGGAAAAAAATCAATTCTATTAATTTTTTACCGGGTGATGGCAAATCGGCTTGAACTACTTCAGCTGGTATATTCGCTTCCTGTCCATCACTTCCATCACCTGTCTGTATACATAATTGTCCAGTTGCTGCTGTAGCGGATGCTTGCTGCTGTTGTTGCTGAGCCAAAGCTGTAGCTTGATGTTGTGCCAATTCAGCTTCACTCATGGTCACTACTTGTGTTGTACCATCTTCTTGTGTCGTTTTAACTAGATACTGTCCTCCTTCACCTGCTGCAGCCGCCAGCGCTTCAGCCTGTTGTTCTGGTGGCATTTGTGATACCGCTTCTGCTACTGCAGTATCCAAAGTAAGTACAGAGTTGTCTTCACCTTCAGCGGCTGCAACATAGGCAAATTGTTGTTCGCCATCTGGACCTTGTGTGACGAGTATTGTTTGTCCTTCAGCATTTTTACCAGCTACTTGATAAACAGTGCCATCTTCGCCGGTGACTAATAGCGGCGTACCATCTTCATTGGTAAGCATTTGTTGATCATTAGTGAGGAGAAGGGTAGGATCTATTTCATGTAAATCTTGTTGATGCTGCTGTTGTTGTAGTGCGGCTTGTTGATCTGTTAGCAGCTGAGTTTGAAGCACACCAGACTGTAGATGCTGTTGTTGAACCAGCAGCTGTTCATTGTGATCATCTTGGCCGAGAATTTTTCCTGTGTTTTATAATATTCAATTCAGTTATATAATAAATGAAAAAGATATGTATAAGCGTCAAAACAATGCTTAAATAATTTCTTTATGTGATTAAATTTTATTATTATTGTAAATTCTAAAAGTTTAATTGAAAAAAAAAAACGTTTTATTACGTGTAAGGTTTTTTAACAAATTTTATTAAGTTTATGTATTTAAAAGTTGTTAGGAAAAGTTTTCAAATATAGTAAGCCGCATTCCTACAGTATAAACTATTACAGTCTAACTAGTCTTAGCCGTGATCTTGTCAGTTTAGTCAACTTTAGTCAAGTGTGTTTTATTTTGTCGCAGTAAACAAATAATGAATATTTTTGTAATAACCTTAGGAATACAAAGAAAATAACACTTCACTTGTCAATATCGATTCAGTAGTTTAATCGAAATAAAGTACAATTCAAGATCAGTAGAGTATGCTTTAATGGCCTAACGTATACATTAACTTTAAAATATGCAAAAGCTGTTGCCAAACCAGTTAAGTTTTTTAGTCAAAGAAAATTTTAAAAAATTCGCATATTATCAGTTTATTTAATGTAAATTTTTGCTCTAAACAGTCGATACTACGAAGAAGCGGTAATTGTATAATTAAATTAGGCTCTATCTTTTTAGTAATCGGTAAATAAAGTCGCCTTTTAAGAGGGACCTGTGCCAGTGACTCAATAAGTAAAATAAATTGTGTTTTTTTTTTTCTTTAACGCTTTTTATGAATAAATAAACTTCAACATCTCTGAATTAATTTCTTTAGTGAAACAGCAACTCTGACTCTTCATCTATCAAAATTTGTTTAGTTGTTACTTCTATGGCTGCGAGGTTTTGACAGCAAGAGGAAAATGTTTTCAAAAGGAAAAACTGATTTTTTGGTTTTGATACAAATTAAGTACACCCAACTCTTTTTTACACGGTATTTTTTACACGCAAGGAGAATATTCGAATTTTATTATAAATTTTTTCTTTATCTCGTACTTCAACTTGAACACAGCATTTCGTTATTCAGTATTAATTTTGAGTTAAAGCGTTTAGTTCGTAGGATACAGTAAATAATTTCAATAAAATTCTAAAAGTTGATATTTAAAAGATATTTTTTTTTTAATTCGATGATGAAATTTCCAGTATATTGAAAAAAGATTGCAAAATAACGCTATTCTACAACTTTTTTTATTTCAAGTCTAAGAGGTTTGGTGTCGGGGCACGTTCCATTTACACTACCTCTCCAAAACCACTCAGCGGAGCATATGGGAATATTTTTTGACTAACAATGTATGAAAATATTCACAGCTACTTCAATACTAATAAGTCTGTCTTCCAATTTACTGTTGGTTTCTTTTTTTTTTTAGTTTTGACCCTGTATATTAAGGGGGTCCGGGAGTTTTTAAAAAAATAAAGACATTTTTTTTAAAATTTTTTTTTGAAGCTGCATTATATCTTAGACCAACATTTTTTTTATATAATTGAAGTATAACTATTCAATATTCCAAAAATATTCGTCAATAACTTAAAAAAGTGCAGTGCCGTGAACGACCTCAAAATTTGCGGTGAGCAAGAAATCTGGAGACTGGGTCTTCCGAAAAAAGAAAATTAAATTTTTTTCGGTTAAGCAAATAGTTAGGGGGCGTTTGATCGTTCGATTTTATTTTTTTTGACACATATTTTTTGATTTATAGCCTAAAACGACCTCAAGTTTGTTCACAAAAAATAAAAATTTTCTTTGTACGCCCGCCATTTTGTTAAAAATTAAATCAACGATCAAACGCCCTTTAACTATTTGCTTAACCGAAAAAAATTTAGTTTTCTTTTTTCGGATGAACCAGTCTCCAGATTTCTTGCTCACCGCAAATTTTGAGGTCGTTCACGGCATTGCACTTTTTTAACTTATTGACGAATATTTTTGGACCAAAATTTCAGAGATAAATCTCGAATACTTATACTTCAATTATATAAAAAAAATTTGGTCTAAGATAAAATGCAGCTTCAGAAAAAAATTTTAAATAAATGTCTTTTTTTTTCGAAAAACTCCCGGACGCTCTTAATGAAATTTTTACTGAAATTTATTGAACTAAAACCTTTTTTGTTATTTTATTATGTTAATTCGTGTTTAATATGATCTTCTTTTCGACCAATAGAAAACGAGTTTTTTTATTTTTATAAAAAACTTTTTTACCTTTAACATCGAATGTTTTGTGTTCTGAACTGATTTGTTTTGTTCCCTCTTGTGGCCAAAAAAAAACTAGCGTGTATAATATGTTCGTTAAATATCTTTTATAACTCTGACCATAAAGTTCCTTGCCTTCTTGCAAAACATGGTTTTGGGTATATTAAATGAAAATTTATTTGTCGTTCTGAAAACTTTAGTACCACAATTACTGAACTGACCCATGCGTATAAAAACCCTGTAAAATGTCGTGTCGTACATATTATACATGTAAATATCTTATAAATTCAATCGCAATTACCTGTTATTGGACACAATGTGGCCTGAGATGATTCATTGTCCTCATAATCGGATTGTGATTTACGCACACTTAAACTAGTTGAACGCGATGCTGGTGGGGCTATTTGCTGCACTTTTTGTATTTGCACTTGAGATTGTTGCTGTTGACGTTGCAACTGTTGCTGTCGTGCTTGTTGTGAACGATGTGCTGCCGCATCCTCACGTGTCATTACCTTCTTAGTAACTTTTAAGTCGCCTGACTTTGAAAGTTGCAAAATTTTCTGCTCGGGTGTTACATTTTTCGACGATACTGATGATGTTGGACGAGATACAGCTGACGAACCAGCACCAGTGCGCGGAATAATCATACGCCCGGATGATGGTGAAGTTTGGTTACTGCCGCCGCCAGTTGAAGAAATTGTCGTGCGCTGTTGCAAACTAGTGGTGCGTGCTTGCGATTGGAGAGAATTACGCTGTTGTTGCTGTTGCATAGCCGCAGCGCTCGGCTTCCTTTGTATGGTGGTGCCACTTGGAGTACGCTGTGGTCCAGACAGTTGTGCGCGCTGGGATATTGTAGTTATTTGTGTGCTACCAATACTGGTTGTATGTTGTGTTGGACGTCCTGCTGATTGCCCAACGGTTGCAGTTGCGCTACCAACTCGTATTTGTTGCGGTCGTGTGGTTATCGCAGTTTTTGTTTGTGGTGTTGCTGCAAGCTCTGTCGAAATACTGCTACTGCTACTATTGGTATCGGTGTTTGATCCTCCGCTAAGGCGTACAATACCACTATTCGAGGCAGCCTCACCCTTGGAAAGAACGCGAATTTGAGCTTCAGTTTTTTGTGAATTCTATAAATATACATACATAATACAAATGGTTTTTTTTTGTATGTACACATACAGGGTAAAAATCTAACATTTTGTATTTAATTTCATTTTGAAATAAACAATTAATTAAACTTCAACATTGTGGAAGTTTAAGCTACACCATCGTTTTGTACATTTTTTTATTATAAATTTATGATAATACTTACGGAATTAGTGTTGGCATTATGCCCCGGTTTTTTAACGACACCTGATGCACTCGTGTCCTGAGTTATGATAACTTCAGCTGAGTTAGGACCAACTGCTACAGATTCACCGCTTACTGAACTAGAGCTCGTTGCAGTGCCATTTACTTTGATAACCTTCGACTGTGACAAAAATTTTATTTTTTTATATTATTGTGAAAGTTATGATATTGTACAATACCTCCACATTCTTTTCAATCCCTTTAGTCTTCACCTCTACAGATACAGCGTTGCCGTTCTTCATGCGTTTGACCGTATGTGATGGAATTAGGTCCTCTTCTAAATCTTCCATGGTCGCTGTTATCGACGGCACATCACTTGCCGCCGAATCGTTAAAATCCGAATCATCTAGTTTGCGTTTTATGCCCCCAACTACTCCACCGGTGACACCAAGCGAGCTGCTGCTTGTATTCATTGACCAATCTTTTTCTTCTTGAAAGGAAGCATTGTTTGTCATGTTATCACCGGCTGCAGATCCTGGTGAACTGGCACCCGTGGAGCCAGTACACCATTGTTTAAAGTGATCCATAGCCTTTGTTTTAGAGCTGCGTGCTAGACGAGAAGAATCACTACCGGCAGGTGAAGCAAGATTTGATTTATTAGCGGCATCAGATGACTCCGTATTAATTGTTGGCAATTTGTTTATAAGAGCGCCAGTTTTCGTAGCCGCTGAAAAAGTTTCTTTTTTATTTATATCAGCTGCTTTTACAGCAGATGCAAGATTGGCAGCTTGCTGCTTTGCTTGTAAGGCAGCTCGCGTTTCTTTCTGACGTGCCAATTGTTTTTCGAAAGTTTCTAATATTTGCGGTACATTATCCAAGTGCATAGCTGGCTCCCATGTATTTTGCTCATGTAAGCGTCCGTCCCATTTGACGAGATATTCGTGCATTTTACGGCGTGGGTTAAATCGTTTTGCCACAATCTTCTCTACAGATTCTTCTGTCATCTCATTTGAATTCGGTACAGTACGCTTTGCACGTCGACTGCAAAAATATGAGTAATTTATGAGTAAAGTATCTCGAATTTATTAATTTTGTTTTTCTTAACAGGTTGGTGAATGGGAGTGTGTTTAACAATCATTTCTAGTGAAAGCCGTTTCACTTCGTATGTACATACATATATGAGTATTGCGTGAGCTACTTATGCATATCTCCCTTACATAGGCTTGCCACAGACAAACACTGTATCAAAAAAAACTTTGGATACACGCGTGGAACATTTTGTGAAATTTTTAAAAAAAAAAAGATTTCGACACAGTTAAAATTTTTTTTGCACCAATCGATGGAGGTAGGTTGAAAATGATGAAGAAAACAGTTTTCAACCCATGTTCGGAACAAAATTTTTTGTTCCAATCTATAGAGAAAGGTTGAATAAAGATTTTGGACATCACTTGGAGTGTCCCAATACCATGGGATGGACGATTTTTGTTCCATTTTCGGAAAAGTTTTTGTTTGTTCCAAGAGAGAATGGTAGATAAAGAGTTTTGAATACGACTTAGGCTGGCTCCAGACCCTGAAAGGGACCGTTAAGACCCATTTTCGACAATTTTTTTTTTTCAATCATCAGAGTGAGGTCGATGCAAAACGGACATCACTTGAGGTGTCCCCGGACTATGAAAGAACCGCTTTCGATCCATATCATGGCTCGTTATCACTCCAAGTGGTATCCAAAATCCATTTTTGACCTTTTCCCTACGAATGAAGCAAAATAATTTTTTTCCGAAAATGGGTCAAAAACGTACTTTTCTAGGGTCCGTAGCTGACCTAAGTGATGTCCAAAATCCTTGTTGGACCTTACTCTATCGATTGGAATAAGAAGCAAATATTCCGTAAATGGATCAACAGCGGTCTCTTCAGGGTCTGATACCATCCTAAGTGTGTCCAAAATCCTTTTTCGAGCTTTATTTATCGATTGGAAAACAAAATTTCCCCGAAAATGGGTATGCCGGTCCTGTCCATGGAACTGTGACACTCCAAGTGACGAAAAAACCAATTTTCGATCTTTCCCCATCGATTGGAAGAAAAAATCTTTTCCAAAAATGGGTCGAAAACGGATCTTTTGTTTTACCATATTTTGAAATTTTCTTTTTCGATATAAAATTAAGCAAGCAATTTACTATTATTTTGTTTTCGTCTTTTCAGTATCTACTATTGGGTGTATTTTGTAATGAGCAATTAAATTAAATTAAAGAAACAAATTTTTTTTACTTTTTTTCAACATTAGTGACATGAGCCATTCACTGGTTCTATGGTACATTTATCTTAAAATTGTTTTTTAATGACTTACTTTAATGGCGCAGTTTTTAGTATTGGAGTGCTGGTGGCGATTTTATTTGTGGCACCGACTGTTGCAGCCACAGGTTTTTTTACTACTTTTGCTATAGCTGCATTTACTGCAGCATTTCCAACTGTTTTCACTGGCGAAGTCTCATTTTCAGAGTCCTGGGCTTTAGCAGCAACTGGCAATTTGACTGGAGGCTTGAGATTGGCTACAAGTGGTTTAGATTGCGCCAATGGTTCTTAAAAGAGAAAAATTTTATAAGTTTTCTTTTTTTACATTATATAATATGGTAAGTTTTAAAGTTTTTATATAGGCGGAGTCTCATTTCAGCCATTAAACTCAAATACGCAAGAAAACCAGCTCCTAAGTAGTTCATATACCTGTAGTAAGAGCTCAAATAAATTACTGAAACTTCTGATCCGCTATGCTTAGACAGAAGATAAAGGACTCAGGAGAATACTTACTTCTACCAGGTGAAGTAGCAATACCATCAGGATTATTGTTTACAACTGTTTTCGTTATTTTTACTGGCATCTCCTGTAATCCACCCTGTCCTAGTTTTGCAAACGATTGTATTGTTTTACCAGCCACAATCCAAGTTTCACGAATGCTTTCATCCATTTTAACCCATGTCTGATAAAGAGACCATGAATTTGGACTTGCGCTATTTGTTTCCTTGTTGTTATTAAGCTGAGTAGCTTTCCACAGTAGAAATGCCCATATTTTAGGCTTTGTATCATTACACTCGCGCACATTATTTGTTTCCTTGTGACATGGTTTCTGTTTGTGCTGTTTGAATTCTTCGATGAAATGAAAGACTGTCAAGCAGCGACCACAAACCAATACATCCATCAAAGCCATTTCGTCTTGGGCAGCTAATCATAAGAAATTGGAAGAATTGAAAAAGAAATATAAGGATTTGAGGAGATTGAGTCAACTCATATACCTTTAATTAGTTTTGAATGTTTCCCGATATCGGTTGGAGTTACTTCTCGGCCAACCATTGTTACTGCTGTATGTAACTTCTTAAGTAGTAAGCTACAGAAATGAAAGTGAAATTGAAATAGATTATAACACAAATTTGTTTTTGAATTTGCAATGTGGCACATTTTAAGCCTTAGATTTAACTATGCTTTAGGTGAAAAAAAGTTTAATATCGACTTTAATTCCTAAAAAGAAATGAAATATGTAATTTTGCAGTTATACGTACATAGTTCTATTTGGTTTCAATTAATACACCAAATATTGCGTATCTATCATGATTAGTTTCAGAGATACAATTTCTTAACATAATGTAATTTCAAATACTCATAACGCCTGTACATGTATGTAACAAGTTTATTTTCATAATGATCAAAAACATCGCAGTTTATAATAATAAATACATAAATTAACGAAAGTGGTTCACAAATTTGTGCATTCCTACCAGGCCCCCGGCTTCGGACACAAAATTCCCGGGTTAATCCTAGTCAAGAAGTATGCGATTTAAAAATTTTTCAAATGCTTTCAAAATTAATTTTCTTAGCATTTTTAATAAATCTAGCATCAAAAAAAAATTCACTGTTTATTTGTAATATTTATTTTTTGTAAAATTTATTGAAGTAAGCATATTTAAAGAGATACAGCATATTTTGACAACGCTTGCCTCTAAAATCAAGCAAAACTGATTCAAACGGAAGAATGGCGACCACTGACACTACACAAATTGTTCCATTTGAAATTTTTCAATGTAGTGAGAAAAAAAAAATTATTTTTTAAACACGATCAATAAATAAATGCATAAAATTTCATGTAAAGACTGTCCCAGAAAAATTTGTCACTTTTATTTAGTTTGATTACAGTCTACCTGATAATTTTATAGAACTAAAAAGACGTAATATTTGTTCTACTTAAAGTGACGTTTAATATGATGTAGTATAACACTTGGTGATAGCACTTTTAACAACAAAGATGTCGAGCAAGGAGCAAAAAGTCCGCGAACTCATTTTGTACACATACCTGCAAAATCCAGAATTAAAATATTCAGCTATAGGAAAAATAGTTGGTGGTTATTAGGGTTATTTCTAATTACAAGAAGCGTCTAACTGTTTCACGAAAAAAAGGTTCAGGCAGAAAGTTAGAATTTTCAAACTCTAGGGTAGTGGCGAAGGTGAAGAGTCTTTTTAAGCAGAATCCAAACACCTCAGTACGAGATATGGCGAATAGAGCAGGTACATCAAAATCAACTGTGCAAAGGATAAAGGAAAAAAGTAAGCTGAAGACATATAGAGTTCAAAAAGTACCAGACCGTTCTGATGAAAAGCAGTTGGTTGCTCAGATCCGAGCCCGAAAATTGTATGAAAGGTGCATGGCTAAATTTGATTGCTGCGTTATGGACGACGAAACTAAATTCTCTGAACGCAGAGAATAAAATGGAAAATAAAAATAATCAAAATAAACTTAATGTTTACAATTCAGCTTGAACAACACAGAACAGCTGATACTTTGACACTTTTCATGATTTCTTCTGACTTGTCAAACTTCAACGTTGCGTTGACGCATAAGTATTGATTTGGCCGCGCTTAATAGAAATGTATGAATTTCCATATAAGCTGTCAGTTGTATACTCTGACGCAATGGACTCTATGGGTTGAAGTCTTAAATCCTCTTCGTACGAACAGAAAACATAAATTACTCTTTAGTTGTTTTTTTTTTTTCTCACAGGAATACAGAAACGGTTTTTTGTAAATTTTTCTAATGCATTATTGTACAGGAACGCAGCTAATATGTTGTATGTATACTGGAGAAAATAATGAGCCTTACTTTCCAAACAGAAATAAAATTAAAATGTTTCGATTTTGCAAAAAGTTTATTTCTTGTTATAGAATACAAGTGGTAATTTTGTTTTACTTTTACTAAAAATACCAATAGGCGGAGAGCCGGCTGTAGAAAAGTCGAGTGTATAAGATTACAGGATGAGATGTGTGCCAAATGATAGAGCTCGATGAGCCTAAATAGAATATCAGGGGTTGCCTTACCAAAGCCTGTCCCGATGGCCGAAAATGCCCGAATTACAGCCAATTTTGTTGTTCTACTTAAAACTGTAGTACATAACAGTTACTGATATAACTAGTAAGGGAATACAAGCAAAGTTTTTTATGAAAAATATTAAAAAAAAAAAAACAAAATTATTAACAATGATAACTTGATACTTACTGAGAGGGAACAGGTTTACTTTAGCTGACATTGTCCAATTTTATTAATTTTTTTGTAAAAGGGGGTTAAAAACAAAAAAATATAAAATTATCAAAAAAAGTCGCCCGGATATAGTATCGGAGATATAGACATCGGAAGTTCCGGATATAGTTTTTATAAAAATGGTTATAAGTTGGGAACCCCTAAATGGAAAATAGGAAATATGGATATCATAAGAAGGATAATTTAACGGCCTACAATAATGGTAAGTAAAGTTTGTGAAATTCGACCTAAAATTTTGGAGATATTACGAATTTTCTGAAAGTTTGACCAATATTTTTTTTTTGTTGGTTTTTTATTGTTTTTGTCCATAAATAGAGACTTTTCATAAGAATTTTTTGAATATTTTTTTTATTTTCCGGCAAAAAAAGTGGGTAAGTACGCAAAAATTTAGAACAAGCTATATATCATTTTAAAGGGAAAAGATTAAGCTATCTTAATATGCTAAAATAATTATAGGTCATTAACACATTTTTTGGGAAAAATAAGGTTTTTTCAAAAAAAAATTGGTCGAAATTTCCCAAAAATCGTAATATCTCCAAAAATATGGGTCAAAATTCAAAACTTTGCTTACCATTATTGTCGGCCATTAAATTATCCTTCTTATGACACCCATATTTTCCATTTTCCATTCAGGGGTTCCCAACTTATAATCATTTTTCCAAAAGCTATATCTGCAACTTCCGATGTCTATTTCTCCGAAACTAGATCCGAGCGACTTTTTTGAAATTTTCATATTTTTTTATTTTGTACCCTCTATTACTCCTAAAAAAATAAATTGATTTGGAGAATGTCAGCTAAAGTAAACTTAAGCCACTGAGAGTTGTAGACCTGAAAAAAAATGACATTTATGCCACATGATCTGTTTACAACCTTTCCATAATTATTATTTTTAAATAATTTAACACTTGAATGTAAAAAATGCAGTTGGAAATAAGAAATCGTGTCAATTTATTTTAAACGACAGATAATAAAAAAAAAACGAAGGTCAAACGAATATTATTTCATTCGAATTTTATTGCTGACTTGTTTGGTTTTAACAAAAACGTTTGTATTGTAATTGGCAATCCTGTTAACTTTACTAAAAATATTTGACAGACAGTTTCAGTTCCGCTTATTTAAAATATTAAAAGTGGGTCGAATCAATCGAACCATCGCCTCAATCAACCCACTGAGCCAATTCGAATACTCAGTTGGGTGGCCACGCCAATTTTCATATTTTTTTTTTAAGAGGAACTTTGTAGGCCCAAATATATTGGAACGATGATAATGCTGCACACACATACAAAATTATCGCCCGACGAAGTCCCACTAAAGATTGAACTATTAGGCTAGAGCCACACCAGCGTTTTTTCAACGCGCGTTAGCTAACCATGGGCTATGGTACAATTAAGCCCAATTTTCATGTGATCTTATCTTATCCCATATCAGGGATATCAAATCAAATTTTTGTAAGAAAGAAAAAACATGCGAAGAGAACCTAATGCGATTGGAGAATGCGAGAGTGAATAGCCATACATTTGCTATCTTAATAGCATGTGATGTCCTCCCTGATATTTGATAAGATAAGATCACATGGAAATTGGGCTTTATCATGGTAGCAGCAGTGACAGTTCTTCATTTTTTATGCCTACCTTTTCTGTCAAAATCAGGTAAGATAAAGTAGCGATTTAATGTTCTTCCTTGATCCCATATCAGAAAGATCAAATCAAATTTTTGTAAGAATGAACCTAAAGCAGCGTCTAATGCACTTGACGAACGTGAGTGAAAGGGCATACATTTGCTATTTTTATAGCATGTGTATCCTCCCTGATATGGGATAGTAGATCGACATAGATAACATGAAAACTAGGCATAACTGTTCAACCTAAATTAGAGTTGGGAGTTGACTTTGCCAGCGCAACGCTTTGGAGTTGAGCGCTGAACCTAAATAAGAGCGTAGCGTTAAATGTCATGTAGAGTTTTTTTGTTTACTGTTTGTGACAGTAAACAAAAATCAACATATGAAAATAAAAAATTAGCTGCCAACGTTCTGTCAAAATTGGAAAATCGAATACGCTGGCGTTAGAACGTTGCTTATTTCGATTGGCTTCATACAAAATGTATGTGCATGAGAGAATTTTGACAGCAAAACGACGCTGGCGCACCAATTTAGGTTGAACAGTAAGGCACCGACATTTCCAAATTACCTACTCATAGCTAAAGCCCAATTTCCATGTGATCTTATCTTATCAAATATCAGGGAGGACATCACATGCTATTAAGATAGCAAATGTATGCTATTCACTCTCGCCTTCTTCAAGCGCATTAGGTTCTGTTCGCATGCTTTTTCTTTCTTACAAAAATTTGAGTTGATATCCCTGATATGGGATAAGATAAGATCACATGGAAATTGGGCTTAAAGCGCGCGTTGTCAGATTTCTTTTCTTTATTCTTGACATATATGGTAAGCAATTTTACGGTTGCATTATTCGAGTTTGAGAAGATAGTTATACCAAGTATAAATGTCTAAACAGAATTGGGACGTCCAATATCGTCCAGATTTTTCCTATATCCTATACGTTTGTAGTGAGTAGTAAATTGAAACTACAAAATTTATCGCAGAGAAATAGAACAAATTTTGATTTTTGATGCTATTTGACACAAGATAAATTGCACGTCCCAATTCTGTTTAGACATTAATTGTACCATGTCCAAGGGCAAAAAAAGGTAAATGGTAAAAGGCAATACACAGAACAATTTACTTTCCAATTTATAAGTTGGGCGATAAGTCGTTGTGTATAGGCCACATAATTACATCCGAAGTACAGCTTCGCGGCGGTGTGTACAGTTCACTATCTCTTTCTATTCAAACTGGTCTTGCTGCTTATGCAAATGAATTATCGCTTCACGAAATTGTAATACTTGTCAACGCTATGAAAACGAAGGGATTCAGTAGCAAATGAAAGCTGGAGTGCGTAAAAAAGCAGCTATGTTTTTTTTTTTATATTGCAAAATATCACAGCAAAACTGATGCCGCCAAATTTTATAGAATTAAAATACAAGCCTAGTTATTTAAGACACAATATATGGATGAATTAAATGTTTATATTTTAATGTCTTCATAAAAGTGAAATTGTACACATAAACAAAATACTGACTCAATGTGCTCTGTCGGACAATAAGGATATTTTCTAATGCGGGAAGAAAACATTTTCACATATACAATTGCTGCTCACCTTTGTTTATTTGTAATGTTTATTCCAATTTAAATTTCACTTGTTATATTGCACCAAACCTATTTTCTTTGAGAACGAAGTCAAATTTTTTCCACTTAAACTTTCGTACTTTTTCTCACCATTTATTATTTCATTTTAACATTTATTAATATTTTCCAACACAAATGTTTAGCACATATATTGCTTTATTTATTTAAATATCATTTTACACTTCTTTTTCAGATTAAAATTAGTTTTGTCTGAATTCTGCAACAGAAAAGCGATTTGTTCCCAAAAAGCGAAGCAGCTAAAACAAATTGAAGATTCCGTTCGCTTGTAAAACGAAGCACTTTACTCACCAACCATTCGTGGTGGTGAATTTTTGGTTAAGCACAGACGCAATTTTCCTCAAATCAAAATGGCTGGTGAAGCAGTTGGTTGATATTCTAGCGAACGGATGTTTTGTTGTTGCTTTGTGTGGCGGGGTACGTTCAATGTGTTTGATGTTTTGTGTATGTGAAATAAAATTTTTATCTGGTTCTTATTTTCTTTTTCATCGAATAACAGCGATATCACAACAAAATAAACTTATTAAAAAGTTTAGTTGGCCTAAAACCGCTCGACATTTAAATAATTGGCAATCAATATGGTAAATGTCTAAACAGAATTGAGACGTGCGATTTTTCTTCTGTTTTTCCTATACGTTTGTAGTGAGTACAAAATTGACACTAGAAAATTTATCGCAGAGAAATAGAGAAAATTCTATTTTTTGGTGAGATTTGACACTGAAACTAGAATTTCTTTCTGCTTAGTCAAGGTTTACACGAGGAAAGTTTTTCGGCAAAGTTTCCTTGTTTGTTGTAAGGAGGGGAAAAACGAAAGGGAGAGACACACTACCCTTTCGTTTTTCTCCTATTGCCAACAAACAAGGAAACTTTTCGGCAAGAGTTTCCTCGTGTAAGCACTGAGTCAAGGTTTAAACGAGGATACTTTTTCGGCAAAGTTTCCTTGTTTGTTGGCAAGAGGGGAAAAGCGAAAGGGACGAGGTAAAAAATTTATCATATGTGGCAAACGCGAAACGAAAATCACAAAAGAGAATGGACAAGAATTTGTCTCTCAGACTTTCCTAGTGTAAACGTCGACTGACAAAGAATTCCGAGAACGACAAATTCTGCACTCGAAAATTTCGTTTTACCCACATGCTAAGTCGACGTTTATACGAGGAAAGTCTGACAGACAAATTCTTGTCCATTCTCTTTTGCGATTTTCGTTTCGCGTTTGCAACATATGACAAATTTTTTACCTCGCCCCTTTCGCTTTGCCCCTCTTGCCAACAAACAAACTTTGCCGAAAAAGTTTTCTCGTGTAAACTTTGACTAAGTTAGCGTTTACAAACAGAAACAAGACAAGAGGTGAAAAACGAAAAAATCGAGACACAGAATTTGTCGCAAACGCAAAACAAAAAAGAATAGACAAGAATTTCTTTCAGAAAATTTGCTAGTGTAAACATTGACTAACAAGAAGAATTTTTGCAAAAATATTCCTGTGTGTTAACGAGGAAAGAGTTCGTAAATACATACATATTAATTCAAGAGTACATATTCAATTAAAATTTTTTTCATTTATGATAGAAATGTAAAGAGTGCTCGTTCGTTTATTATTTTGATTGAATAAAAATTATTTTTTCTATTTTCTATTTACTGAATATGATCTTCAAAAGAACTCTATGTGGGAGCAAATTTTCAAGTGTAAAATAATTAATGAAACATATTAAATCTGTTCCAGCCGGAAAAAAGAGGTAAATATTTATAAAGTTTTACCACATAAAGAGTTTCAGCCAGAAAAAATGTGGTGATTTAGAGAGTACTATGACTTTGGTTTGGTTTTTTCTTCTTAAACAAATTATCACGTTTAGTCTTGTTCGATTTTGACAATTCGCGAAGAAGCATATAATAGAGAAAGAGAATTTATTTGACATCGCTCCAACCATGTAATTAAATCATGCTTTTAGTAAATTACTAAAATGCGACAATAAACACAACTATCCAAGTATTTCCATTCTTCGTTTTCTTAGATCACTGTTCGACTAAACACAGCCCTTCAGAACATACCTCTTTTATACTTTGACAGTTAAATTTTTCATTGTGGTGCATTATCATTTTGCGAAATCGTAGTCATTGCCGGTGTCTTGTGATATTTGTGTAAGAGTTATCTATAAAATAAAAGTAAAAATGGCTGATTTGGATGGTGAGGATCCAAAAGAATATCGCTGGGAAACAGGATACGAAAAAACATGGTATGTACGTACGTACAAGTATTAATGCAGTTTTATTTTCATGTGCCCATTTTTTTCAGGGAAGCTATCAAGGAAGATGACGATGGATTGCTGGATAGCGCTATTGCTGAGATAATACAAAAGGCAAAGCGCAAACGCCAGGCAGAAAAAACGCAACAAAATCGTTTGGGTATGATGAGGCACCTATACGTTATACTGGATTGCTCAGAATCCATGACGGTGCCGGACTTAAAACCAACACGTTTGCTGTGCACATTGAAGGTGTGTGTATATTTAAAATCTCGAATGAACGGGTGATTTTGTTAAAAAAGACATTGAATTTTTCTTTTCAGTTGCTGGAAATTTTCATACAAGAGTTTTTCGATCAAAATCCTATTAGTCAATTAGGACTTATTGTATTAAAAAGTAAACGTGCTGAAAAAATCACCGAGTTGACTGGAACATCAAAATTGCATATTAAAGCGTTAGAAGGGTAATTTTAATTATGTAATGTTAAAAACATTTAAATAAAAAATATGAATTCTTTTAGTTTGGCCAAAATAAACCTTACGGGTGAGCCTTCGCTGCAAAATGGACTTGACCTAGCTATGAAGACGCTTAAAGTAGTGCCAACGCATGCGAGTCGCGAAATTCTAGTAATCATGGGAAGTCTTACTACCTGTGATCCCATAGACATCAATATAACCATCGATGGTCTAAAGCATGAGGGTATACGCTGTTCAGTTATCTCAATTTCAGCAGAGATACACGTTTGCCGACATTTGACACAACAAACTAATGGCACGTACGGTGCTGTACTTGATGATTCGCATTTTCGTGATCAGCTATTATCGTATGTCGATCCACCGCCTGCTGCACAGACGCAAGAAAATTCACTTATTAAAATGGGTTTTCCACATGCACGCACTGATGAGGGAAAAGATCCACCACTTTCAATGTGCATGTGTCATATCGAAAGTAGTGAGGAACCAAGTAAACTGAGCTCCAATGGTTATCATTGTCCGCAATGCTTTAGCAAATATTGTGAGCTACCAGTAGAGTGTCAATCATGTGGCTTAACTTTGGTATCAGCACCACATTTGGCACGTTCCTATCATCATCTCTTTCCAGTGCAACATTTTACGGAATTGCATTTAAGTGGACAAGCAGCAGTATGTTATGCTTGCCAGAGAGCTTTTAACGAGACAATGGATAAGCAAATTTATAAATGCGAATCGTGTGCTCAATTTTACTGCATTGATTGTGATATCTTTATACATGATACACTGCATACATGTGTTGGTTGCAATACTATTCCAGGCGTAGCAGCACAGGTGCATTCTAGAAAGCCAACGGTACCATCAAGCGCAATGATGGGGAGCCATAGATTTTAAGAATTTGGGAAGTGAAGATATAAAATAAAATATTTAAAATATCTTACGGAAATTTTCAACTTTGCCATTAGCATAAATCGAAATAGTAATACAACGGTGGCGTCATCATTAGCCAAGGCTGCCAAATCTGTAGGTGCGCCGTTGCTTAGAGCTTCAACTTTCTGCATTCACGTCGTTAGCTCTGGGTAAAAAATGCCGTTATAGATCTATGTACATCTGATAAATATATATTTAGTTTGACTTACTACTAAAAAAAAATTTTATAGTTTACAACAACATAAAAAAAAGAAAACAATTTCTTGCACAGCAAAAATCAAACTCAAATTTAGTAAAGTACTAATAGAACGCAATCGAGCAATAATAACAAAAATTAAATTTTGGGTCAAATTTTCTCAGTCCAATCTTGCTATGTTAGTTTTTAATTTTTACAGGAATGACATATGTATGTATCTATGCTTTGATGACGGATATGAGAGTGAAAGTTAAAAAGTTTTATTTCGTAACTTATAGGGGTACCTGACGCAGATTTAACCGGATTGGATTTGACTTTCTGGATTAACGATACATTTAATTAAAACTTCTGAATCCAGATAATGATCAAGAAAATTGAGCCAATTGAGTTCATCGCTAAAAGTTTAAGGTTAATCATACGTCATGGTAAACTAAATGAACTAAACCAAAGTGTGGGCATTGTATTTGAAATGACAAAGATAAAATATATGCACATTTACTGAAGGGTAATTTGCAAATCAACAATCTCAAACAATATTTATGTTCATCCCGTCTCAATTTTTTCTTGAAAGATCTCAAAGTTTAATACAAAAAAAAAAACAAAATAAGAAGATCAACATTTGATTGTAAAAAGTTAAATATTAAAAAAGTCTAAAAATTGAGTATGTATTGTGCATTTCTTAAGGATTTTGATGTATTTAATTCTGGAAACTTGTATAGTTTTCAAGAAATAGAATTTTTTTTTCATAATTCGAATGTATAATTTGTTAATAATATACTGCAAAAAGGACAAAGCAAAACATTGAATATTTATGGAGCTATTTTTATTGACCGATCAGGTGGAAAGGTTTCTTGGTATATTATTTTCGGAAAGACATACATAAAAGTTTGATATCGCGTAGATAAATATTTTTTTTTTGGATCAAAACTTGAAGAAATAGTCAAAAATCTGGACTTTTGATTAAACAGGCGATATAAATTTTAATTTTTACGTTTTTTATAATTTTTAGGTTTGTCCTTCCCTTCAATATATCAGTAATCGAAAAAAGAAAACCTTTTTTTTTATAGATAAATAGAAAATATTTTCAGCTGCAGTTTTCGATGCCTCTGAAAAGATATACTGAAGAGATAATCTGCTGATCTGCCATTTTGTTAAAAAAAAAGATTTATGTTTTCTTATACTTAATACTGTAATAAAAAGGTGTTAAAATTTAAAAATGATCCAATTATTTTATAACCTTGAAAAAAAAAATTATAAAAAATGACTGCTGATTTTACCCTGTCTAAAGGAATCGCCCCCTTAATTAATAAATACATAATAACAGCATACCTTAATACAGCATAATATCTGTATCCCAAAGATAAGATAGAAGACAAGATAAGTCACGCTACAAACTTCGAGCCCCCAAGCAGTGACGTACCGTGGTCATTCAGCGCCCAGGGCAAGGAGGTAATTTTCCGCCCCTACCAACAGTAAATATTTTTTTTTAATTTTAAAAACTTTCTTACTTAAAAAAAATCATAAAAAAGGTCCTACTTTTGGTACCCAAAATCCCTATACATTTACTAAAAAAAAGAAAAAGGTTCACAACATTCACAACAAAAAAATTGTACTTTTGATAAAAACAAAATTTTAAATTTCGAGGACCATTTTGCCGCGCACCAAGTGGTTGCTCCCGCGACGGCCGCACCTCGGTCCCCTAGGTACGCTACTGACCCAAAGCCTTCGCAAAAAAAAAAAACCAAAACGAGGAGCACTTAAGGGTAGTTCGAAAAAGGTACGATATCTGAAAATGTACGCATCGTATTTATTGCCCATGAAAATAGACTGTGATTGGAATGTCTTGAAGTGGATTCTCAACATTGTTAGGGTTGTTTACAGAACATTTCTGCTGTTACTGTACTCATTTTTATTTATTTTGGATATTCAAAAATTAAAATTAAGAGATAACATACTAAAACCAGGCTTTAATTTTTTTTTTTCTTACCACAAAATTAACGTATTTCCGTATTTGCTTGAAGTCAATCCGATATTTTTTATAAATAACATGCATAACACGCTTTAATTTCTCGTTTATTTGCTTTGTCCAGAGGGTTATTTAATTAATGTAATTTGCGAGAGTCGATAAGTTTTGTTTAAGTTGTTACTTCAAATTCAATTCTCGCCACTTAGTTTCTTTCATGCCTACTAACAGCGAATGTTTTTTTGTCAATACTTTCTTTATTTTTTTTTTTTGGCAACTTAACGATTGTGTTTTAATGCGTTATATTCTTTGGTTTAGTTTCGATTTCAAAAATGTATAGAACTTAATATCAGTAGTAAGTTGGTTACCTCTTTGTGTTAACAAGCTCAAATAACTTTTTAAGCGGCAAAACAACATATAATTTACCTTAAAGCTAAGCATTTGACGGTAAAACTTTGCTTGCGAAATAATACACGTAAAATAAAATAAAAACATTTTAACAAGTATTTCTAAAAAGCTTAAAAACATCAAAAAAAAGTATGATATTAAAACGATGCGGTTAATAATGTTTCATTGCACAGTGAAATAGAATAAAAATGTCTTTCTTCCAAATTTGAAACCAGCAATTGTACAGTTCATCACATCGTAAGTCCTTTAATTTATAACAATTTTCGGAAAGTATTATAGTAAGAGATCTACAGATTTGTTAAAATTTCATGACTAAAAAATTAAACATAAAACAATGTGTACTTTATTTTACTTGTTCCAGCATAAGTGCGATTTAGAGATTTTAGGTTGGTAAATCCTAATCCTACAGTGCTAAGATCAAATTTTTTTCGTGCCTTAAAACATTGAATTTTTTATCTCGTTTTGTTTTATTTCCCCTGTGCTAAAAACGAATCGATCGATTTTTTACTCACGAATTTTCAATATTCGGAATATGTACTAATATCCAAAATATTTACTGCTCTCTCACTAAGAAAAAAGTGTTCTTTGAAACAAAATATGTAAGTGGTTCAAGTCGTTTCGACCAAAAACTTGGAGCATCCGATTCGAAAGTGGTTCGGCTCAGAATTAGTTCACAGCCCTGATTTAAACTACTTATGTCAATGTTTTTTTGAAAGCGTGTGCGAACTAAATGAATATATGAATTTTTGAATAAGTCGAAAATGTTGAAAAATATTGGAAAGCCTAAAAAATATTGAAAAATGTTGCAAGACTAGAAAAATGTTGAAAGAGTTGGAAAATGTTCCGAAAGTCGTAAAATAATGAATAAGTCGAGCAAATGTTGAAACGTCAATAAATGTTGATAAAGTCGAAAAATGTTGACAACATTTCTATAAAAGTCAATAGCGTTGTGTCCGCGTAAGCACTATTTTACGCCAATTAACTACAGTATATTTTGTCTTCTATAACCGCCAGTAAGTATGTGCACTAGACATGTTGAAACAAATGTCATGTTCTAGAATACTTCAAGAACACTCGATTTTCGAAAATTTATTCATATTCGAGTATATCCTCATATAAAAAAATATAAAAAAATAGTCCTAGAGTTGCTACCAGAGCTGCAAAATTTCAATTTTTCGGAATTTGGTAAAAAAAAATGAAGAAAATTTGAGTTTTTTCATATTTATAATACTTTTTTTTTTAAATTAATTCATGATTTCTGTTACTCCTACTGTTCATTTAAAATCCCTTTTTAATAAATAAACATTTTCAATCACTTGAATAATTCAAAAACATTGAATTTATATATTTAAGCAACTAAATGTGGTTGTGTTACCACAAAAATATGAGTGCTCGGAAACACACATGTTTATGCATTGGAAGGGAGTCACTTCGGAAGCATCTGCGCTCAGAAAACTTTCGTGTTTCTACACAGAACATATTCTTTCTGGAAGCCTAGAAAGTGTGTTTTGAAAATTCGCATATTTACGACGCCTTTCGGATTAATCATTTTGAAGGCTTAAAGAGGGGTATGCAAATATTTTCGATGTTTTATTTATGTGCGTTCATAAAGTACTCATATTTATGACTATTTTATGACTCATATTTTTAAGAGCCATATAAAATTTTGCTGACGTTCATTACAGAATCAATTTAATATGTGTGTTGGTGTTATAGCCACCTTGAGGCATGGTTCAAGCTGTCCGAAAATTTCTTACACGTACTCGTATATTTTGAGCAATGATAGGTAAACAGCTTATAGTACTTCGACTCATGTGTTGTATTCATTCTTTTAAGACTTTGCTGCCTATTATTTCATATGTTCATATGTTTATAATTTTTGCATTTTTTTTGACAAGTTTTATTTTAAGTATTATTACTTTTCTTATAAATTTGAACAGTTGTGAATTTTGTTTTTCATCCGTTTGAAATATAACTTTATTAACTTGCAAGAAAACGAGTTTTTTTTTTGTCGATTATTACGCTGTCGCATCTCATCAATCAAAGCTAATACTCTAAATGCACTTAACTTGTTAAGCCCGGTACATAGTATATACATACATATATAAGTTATATTTGAGTTGAGTTCTATTTGCTGCAAAATGTTACAAATCAAAATTTATTTTAGCATCAATCGTTGGTTTATTTTTGGACTTGTTAAAGTTTTAATTTGACTTCTAATTGAAAAGCTGTTAACAAGGTTGTTCTAAAACGCACTTCAAACTTGTCTACTTAAAAATAAACAGAAAAGATATTACCCTATTTTGAAAATATTTACAGCATACCTCTACTATGACGTATATGTCGATTTTACATTTAATTATTTATTATATTTTATTTTGAGGAATGCAAATCTCTCTTTACATTAGCATCATCATTGGCGTCATTACTTTATAATTTAAAATTTTATTTACGTCAATGTGGTTTTTATCCTGTAAAAGTTAGTTTATATTTTATAGAAATGGATCGTTCTGATATTTTTTTTAAGTTTTTGTTTTAAGTGGATTCTTTTACAAATAATATACGTTAATGTTTTCGTTAAGTCAGGATATCATACCCAATAACAGCGCTTCAGATGACCTTAGGTCCGAAGTTTAACCTTTTGATAATAAAAATTGATCGTAGTCTTAACAAGTTTCTTGCATTCTTTTTTAATCACCAATTTTAGAAAATTAAGTATCTTCTGATCTGAAATTTGATATGTCATAATCAATCAATTTCAATTTAACCCATTAAAGTGTAATGGGTGGATTTTTACCCAAAAGAAGACCAGGATCAGTGTTGAATGTGCAAAGAGCAGTGGGTGCAAAGCAAAGAGTATGCGAATGACTCCAAAGTGATTTAATCGTTGACTAGCGCAGTGCAAGGTAATGAAAAAATTTATTAAAAGGGCGGAAGCTTGGAATGCTACTTATGGCGGTCATTTGGTCGATATCATTTTTCATATTACCATGTCAATATTTCAAAACCATAGCTAAATAAAAATATCAAAAGTTTATCAAAATCCAATGCGTTTTATTTCACATTGTAACCTCTCAGAGAAAATCCCTATATATTTATTTTGTTTGAGAGACCGTTGTGGCTTTAATATAGTTTAGGTACAATTATTGTTTTGTTAAGTCAAAATATTCTAGTGTATGTACATACTTTTCAATTCTAAGAAAAAAGTGTCGTTCGGAACTTGTTTTGCAGATATAGCTATCAGAAGTTGCGGTATTAAGTAGATTAACCAATAATCGTTTTAATAATAATAATAGAGTTTAGCTACTTCACCTACTAGCCTTCTTAGCTATTAAGCTTAAAGATTTAAATAAAGTAAAAAAGCTTTAAGTTTGAAACCACTAACTCGATTTAAATAAAATGAATGTTACTGCAAATGCAACCTTCAATTGAATTACCCTTTAGAATGTTGCTTTTTACATAAATTTAGCAGTAAAATCCCCTTTACAAAATGTAAATTAAAATGTTAGTAAGTAAGTAGTTTCAGAGCTAAACTTATCTAATCCAATTGATTTTAACGTCGCCATAAGCTAGTTTTTTTTTTTGGTTGTAAAATCATGATATCAGCATATGTGTCATTTAAATACATTTCACCGACTGAACTAAAAATGTTGGATGAATCACGTGCTTTCAAAAGTCATTACTAATTGCAGTTAGACAAAGAATGCATTAACAAAAACTACACAAGCACAATTTTTTTAAAAATTGCAACCGTCTGAATAATTTTCAATTGAAATGAAAATAATAACAATAAAACTATCACGTTTGATAAAAATATATCATTTTCAACTTATCACTATTTCAAGGATTTTAAACTGCAATTAGAAGGGAATTGTTAAAATATGCATTCCGGAATTTGGCAATATGTAGCGCACTCGTTTCTTTGTTTTTATGGGTTTAACATTTTTTCCGCAAAAATCGATTTTTCGACTAGTTTTGTCGGAAGTCCAACAGAAAACCCGAGTTTTTGTACCACGAATGAATTCACATAAATTTTTAACATGTGAAATTTTCGGCACATTATCTTAAGAGTATACTATAATATAAATATTTCGTGCTGTTTCAAAGGATTTCAATCTTGAAACCCCCAAATACTACAATATAGTACATTAAACAGTAGGACAATAACAATTGACAGAGATATTATATATATTTTTGGAAAGGTAATTTTGTGCTGATTAACTGTACTCCAACAAGTAACATTTGCTTATAAAATGCATTCAAATGCGGATACCTCAAAGACATAACGCAACAAATCGGACCCCAGATTTGAATTTAGCGTATCAAAATACTTTTGAAACGCGTACTGCTGTATATTTCAAAACATTTTTTTTTCAATTTTTTACAATCAATTTTTTTGCATCAGGAAAATGTTGACTTTTTAGATTTCTATTTGAATAATCCAAAAATTTCAGTACATTTAAGTAAAATTTTGAAATTTGTCCTACTCAAAATCTTCTAGAAAATATATGTTTTATTGTTATTTATCAAATTTTTTTGAAATTTATTCTACAGTGTAATTATGGTCTATGGTCGGTAGGTATGATGCCGTGCTTCGCCAAAATTGAATCCGTTGACGAATGCATACAAAATTTAATGTTTCCAGTAATATTTTTAAGTGTTTTCTCATGTTGATTAGCACAAGAAATTTTTTAAAATATTGAGGTATAGAGTCATTAGATGAAATTATTATTTTTTCAAAGCTTTCAAAGCAAAAAAAAAAGTTACACTTTTCCCTATCAACACTACTAAGGGTGCCTTACCTCTGCCTGTGCCGAAAACGTCATTATTCCATATTTAATAATAAAATGATTGAATAACACTTATGTAGCCATATTACAATTTTTAGCAATATACATAAGTGTTGTTATATGGTATTTGCCTCAATTGGTCTAACAATATGGCACATCACTGTATCTTCAATTTTGTAAATAATTTTCACAGTCATGGTACCGAAACTGTCATCTTCATATATAAAACCAAAACATCTTTAATTTCAAAATCGTAATATTTCAGGACTTTTCAGGACTAAGTAATACAAATTTTTTCTGGCTTATTAAAAAAGTATGTCACATAACTGCCTTGTTTTAAAACGGTTGAACTAGTGTTTGCCATTATTTAAAAATTGTCAATTATTCTTTTTCGACGAAGTTCAATTAAGTAAATTTCAAAGTAAACATTAATAGTTTGAGGTAATTCTCTTCTATAGGAAAAACATAATTTTGTAGCTTCAACCTTTGTGCTGTATTGACCTTTGATCTTTGCTATTTGAAATATCCTTTATTATATAAATGAGCTCCTTATTTGCAATATGTTTGCACATCCATCTAATGAAGCTGTGACTGTTGACCACAACGCCAATTAGTTGATAGTTTGATTATTTATTTCACTTTTAATTATAAATAACATATCGTTACGCTGATTTGATTATTTTAAATGTTTTGTCAAAATGTATAGCACAATAATTCAAACAAAAAATTAAATGAATGAGTGAAACGTTGATTAGTATCGGCACCAAAATTAAACAATAAGTTGGTAAAAATTTTGCTGGTTTATTTAGCGGTTTCAACACGTGACTTTTTTTTCTATAGGTACCTTGTTTGAGTATGTATGTACATTAGGATGGACCAAAAAACCATTTCTTTTGAAATTTAGTTTTTAAAGTGTTGTAATAAACAGTGTGTATTGGCCATAGATTGATTGATTTGAATATTGCGGCATTACTTTCAAAATTTTTAGAGCATTAGCTTAAATTTTATCAGAAAACATTCCTTTCAGCTCTAATTATACTATGTAACTCATTTGAACAACTGAAAGTATATAACGAGTGATTTTTTTGCTATTTGTTTTTTCAGTGCAAGTTTTTTGACACCTCACGCATGATTTGTAACAGGCGTTAACGCCATAAATGCTCAATAAGGTTTCCCATTTTACTATGAATAGACTAACAAACGAACAGCGCTTCTAAATCATTGAATTTTATTATCAAAATTTGTGCTCTGTGATAAATATGTTTTTTTTTCAATCTTCTTTCATTTCATTTCTTGAGAGACGAAGCAGATTTTTGGCTCAATGCAAAAATTTGGCTCATAATTGCCGAATTTGCTCTAAAGAGCAGCCAGAGGCAGTTCAAGAACTGCCAATGCACCCACAAAAATTAACTGTTTGGTGCAGTTTGTGAGCGTCGGCATCATTGGACCGCAACGTTACAGTCAATGGAGAAAGGTACCGTGCGATGATTACTAACTTTTTTTTGCCCAAAATGAAAGAATTGAACTTGGTTGACATGTGGTTTCAACAAGACGGTGCCACATGCCACACGGCATGCGATACCATGGACCTATTGAGAGCCGATTTTGGTGAGCAATTAATCTCACGTTTTGGAGCAGTCCATTGGCCGCCAAGATCATGCGATTTGACCCCATAAGACTATTTGTTGTGGAGTTACGTGAAGTCTCTCGTGCACAGAGGCAAGCTAGCCACAATTGCAGCTCTGGAAGACAACATTACAGCTACCATTGGTAAGATACCAACCGAAATGCTGAAAAAGGTATGCTAAAATTAGAGCTTACGGTTGGACCACCACAGGCAAATTTACAAATTTTTCATTCTTTTTTTAATTTTCAAAAACCAAACACTTAAGAAATCACCCAGTATGTTCATATATTACGAGCAGACACATTGTATTGTCCCCCTAAGTTGCTTTTTGAGTTTTGGCACATCGTTTGTGCAAAATTGCAGGTAAGAACTTAGGTTTTCTTATAAATTTAGGCACTGTCGAGAAACACATTCTAAATGATTTTGCTTGTAATTTTACAACAAACGAATTTTGTCCCATAAATACAAGTTTTTATTATAAAATGAGATACATCCAACACTCAATGGGTTGTAAAATTATGACGCTTAAAGTCACAGTACATTTGATCTCGTAGTTAAGCCACCATGGAACTAGAAAATGCGAATTATTGCAAAATTATTGCATTGTTAAATTAACACACAAGATACAAGGATAATGTGAACTGCTCTAATAACATTATAAGGTATAATTGACATAATACATGGAATAATTTTACAACTGGTAATAGTTTCATTTCGTAGTTTCGCTATTTTTGTTTGATTCTCAACATTGAGGAACTTGTGCTATCCTATGGCATTGCTTAAAAAGTTGGACATGCATTTTGTTTATATGATGTACATAGAATAATATTTTTGCTATTATTAATATCGTTCCGGTAAAGTGGTTTTTCGACACACTCTAACATTTATTTCAAAAATATCATTTGGCTACATTTTTGTGGCTACTACGATTGATATTAAAAAATGTTTTTTTGTTTCATCCTAATGTATATGCATTGCATGTCGTGTATTTAGTAAATTTACCTGGTATTTCGCAATTTTATTTAAAATCTGTGGTTTGCAGCTTATTTGCGCCTATTTAATTAAAATTCTTTGTAGATTTTGTTGCGGTTAAGGTTTACTTAATTGTTTTATTTTTAGATTTTAAAAATATGAAATTTATCAATAATAAATTTTATATTACATATATGCAAATATGACATTGTTTATGATAGACTATTGCTATGAATTTTTAATATGCATCAAGAAATACTTATGCAAACATAAGTGGCATATGTTTGTGAAGGAGAATGGCGTTATGTATAGGATGCTTAACCTAGATATATAAACAAATAAAAATCGAGGATTCATTGAAAATTAAGTTTTAGACAAAATTTTAAAGTTATAGCAGAGACAATATACTTAGGAGACTTTGCCCATCTCAATAAAAATGTTCATTCCGCGGAAACAACAGACTCGAAATTTTACTCTTAAAATATATGTGATTTGACGGAGGGGAACGGGATCTAATATTTCCATGGAATGAATTTTGAGATTGTAAAGTCTCGTAAACTTAACGTTTCTAATATTACTCTAAGACTGGTGTATTTTTGATAAACTCGAACTAGTAGATCTAGTTCGTCACAATTTACAGCATTGGTCTCTTTGTATTTATATATGTACTCAAAAATAACTTTACATCGCTGTATACACTTCCTGAAGTTTAAGGCAAAAAATAAAACAACAAAAATTTTGTTTGAATTTTATAATAAGCATGGCGTAGCTTTAAATATTTTTTAAAAAAGTTTTTTTTTGAATTTTATGTTAACCCAAAATTCGCACACAAAATTGACACGTTGTAGAATTATTTGTTTCTTAACAATATGCACCTCATGGATTTTCTGAACCACAAATTCGACAATTGAGACGATTGACGAAGCCATTAAGATGAAAATGAACCTCATCGCTGAAGATGATTTTGTTCGAAAAGTGAGCATCCACTTGTTGTTGTTCCGTAATACATTAAATGATCTCTCTTTGCTGTCCGTGGCCAGTAGGATTCAGTTCTTGATTCAAATATGCAAATATAGGGTGTTTTTTTTAGAGGTTTGTTTTTCGAATAGAGATAAAACTGGCATTTTATGGTCAAATCTGGCAACCCTAATGTCATTTATGTTCAGTTTGGTTTGCCATTTCATCATGAACAGGTTGACAAAAGAACAACGCTTGCAAATCGTGCAAATTTATTTCGAAAATAATGGTTCAGTTCGCGAAGTTTACCGCAAGCTCCGTCCATTTTATGGTCGACATAATCGTCCATCAGAGCAATTAATTCGGTTAACCATGGGTCGTTTTCGCACTACGTTTACTCTATGTGATAATACGCATCCGCAGAGACGTCGCACAGTGCGCACCGAAGAAACAATTGCCGCTGTAGAGCAAAATGTTGAAGAGGACCCGAATGAATCGATTCGCCACCGTGCACAGCAATTGGAGCTTTGTCCATCAACTTCATGGAAGATTTTGCGCAAAGATCTTGGCTTGCGACCTTACAAGATCCAGCTTGTGCAAGAATTAAAGCCGCGAGACCATGCAATGCGTCGTGATTTTGGTGTATGGGCCGAAAATGAGATTGATCTCGATGCTGATTTTCATCGCAAAATTTTGTTCAGTGATGAGGCTCATTTTTGGTTGAATGGCTACGTCAACAAGCAAAATTGCCGCATTTGGAGTGAAGAGAATCCACATGAGACCCTTGAGACGCCATTACATCCACAAAAACTGACTGTTTGGTGTGCTCTATGGGCTGGTGGAGTCATTGGGCCATACTTCTTCCGAAATAATGCTGGAGAGTCAGTTACCGTTAGTGGAGACCGGTATAGAGCCATGATAACCGACTATTTTGTTAACGAATTGGATGGCATGAATGTGGATGAGTTGTGGTTCCAACAAGACGGCGCTACATGCCACACAGCGCACGTCACAATCAATTTATTGAAGGAAACATTCGATGAGCGCATAATTTCGCGGAATGGACCTGTCAATTGGCCACCAAGATCGTGTGATTTGACACCATTGGATTATTTTCTTTGGGGATATGTGAAGTCGCTCGTCTACGCCAACAAACCAGAAACGTTAGGGGACTTGGAAGCCAACATTCGTGGCGTTATTGCCGACATACGGCCCCATATGCTCCAAAAAGTGGTTCAAAATTGGACCTGTAGAATTGGCTTTATTCGAGCCAGCCGCGGCGGCCACATGCCCGAAATCATATTTAAACATTAATGGCATAAAATTATCCTTCCAATAAAGCCAAATTGATGGACATTAAAACGATTTTCTTGTGTTTTATTTCAATTCGAAGCTCTATACCTCTAAAAAAAAACACCCTGTAGTTCGTGAGAATTCGCTGCAAAGAGCTTCTCAAAATACCCAATACATAACCACGATGTCGAATTGATGTTCCTGGACTCTCAGCAAAATTCTAAATGACTTTTTTAAGGACTTTTTCACAGTTGATGAGGTTAAATCACTATTCCGACCATTTTGTGTACGAAATTTACGAATCGTAGCTGCTAAACCTTCATTATTTTTAAAATATTGCTCAACAATGTACATAAATGCGTTGTAGTGTTTCATTTTTAATAACCATGAACCGTAACGCTGCCTTTTATTTCAACAACAATTTACCGCACAAATGGCGTGAAATTTAAATCTTGCATGAATTTTGGGACACCCTTATAATTCTATTAGCGCTCTTACGAGTTCTTGAAAATCATAGAATTTAAATGAAAACAAATTTTTTTAAATCATCAATTAACATTACGTATTAAATGTTTTTGAAGCGCAATAATGATTCATTAACAATAAAAATATCAATCTTACCGACCACAATAATCTGAAATTGAACAACTTTTACTTGAGACTGGTTAATTTTCAAAGCATGCAAATTCTTGTGGTCATTCATGTTTGTGGGATTTTGCAATAAAAGAAAGCAAATTATTGAAGTTTTTGTATTCAATCAAATTATTAGCACGTTCTTAGCAAATAAATTGTTTTCGTTATTATAAATGCTAATATGTAATAATAAATGCGAAGCTTTCTGCTTCCCTAATCCGGAAGCGATTTAGCAAATTTTAAGGGATTTTTGGAGTACAGTGGAAAAGCTTTATCAAAAACGGAAGCATTCGAGTTCAAAGAAAACCGATGAGAAATTAAGAACATGACGTTCAACAGCGATCTTTCTGAGGAAGCAACTCATTTGATTTATCTAGTTAGTGTAAGTCGAAATATTTGGGAGGGGAGGGGGGTTGGCATCCGCTGGAAACTTTGGCTAAAATATTGTTTTTATGTATATATTATATCATTTACAGTTTTTGAGCATGCACAAAATTTTATGTTGAGACTTCTAAATATACATATGAGTTATAAGGCTAACACGATGACATTAAAATCAGCACAATTTGAAAAATCCTTTTCACACTGGTATCATTAAGTTTTGGCTGACTTTAGCTTTTTATTTAACATTAGCTGACTCCTGTATTTTTTGTCATTTAGCAAAATGGACTTAATAGCAAAGGTTGCTGTTGTGAAATATGGGCGGAACAGTACAATATTAGTAAAATTTGTGCTTCTTTAGTAAGTAAGTGAAAAAAATAGCCTGACAATTCATTGATAGTTTTATGCAAAAAAATAATGGTTTTTGTAAGAGCCGCGGTTCGAGATGATTCTTTTTGAAGTTTGATTAATGAAAATCGAGCTGTCTTTGATGCCACTTTCGATTGGTTGTGTTTTTGATAAAGCCATTTTCATTGTGTGGCAAAAAATCTCTCTACAAACCATTTAAGCTGGTTTTCTAATAATTTCGGATTTTTTATTTGCGAACTTGTAAAGTTCACTTAAATTGTCTTTTGTACAATTTGAAACGTTTCCTGATTTCAATTTAGGGAAACAGAGAATTTTGTGTTTGCCATTGCAAGCAATTAATTTGTTAATGAGGTGTTAATATTATGATTGAATACAAAAATTTCAATAATTTGTTTCTTCTTTTTATTATTGTAAAATCCAATTTACAATAATTTGTACGCTTCAATCCGGTTTCAAGCAAAATTTGTGAGATTTTAGGCTTTTGTGGTCGGCAGGATTGATGTTTGAGCTGTTAATGAATTGTACTTGCGCTTCAGAATCGTTTAGTATAACGTGATGTTAACTGATGATTTATAAAAATATTAGTATATTTCAGTTCCGTGTCTTTAAGACATTCATAAGTGCGCTAATTTAATTAAAATTTTTCAATAAATCCGGCATAACATTGTAATTCCTGACGTTTCCGATTTTTGTATAATTTTGATATAGTATTCTATACCTAAAAATAAAATATAAAAAATATGACATAATCTTATAGTTTTCTAAGACTTTGAAAGCTTTAAATGTTATTTATATTATTATGTTTATATGTATAAAGTGGTGTGCCATATTATTAGACCCATTGCGGCAAATACCATATAACAACATTTATATTTCTAAGAATTGTAATATGGCTACATAAAAGGTATTCAATTCAATCAATCGCACGAAAAATAAATTTTGTAGTGTTACTTACAAAAGTTTGACATTTCTGGTCAAAAAAAGCTCTAAGTCGTATCTTGCTCTAACGTATAGGAAAAACCATGTTGTCTCATATTGTTTTTTGACACCATCGCTCTCGTCCCAGTTGTGTTTAGCTCTTAAGCGTTGTTGTATTTTCAAATTTCCAGAAAAAAATAAAAATGTATAAAAAAAAGGTCATTCGGATTTTTGAATTGTCTTTATATTAAATATTTATCATTAAAATGGCACAGACAAAATATTTTTAAGATAAAATTCAAATTTCAGTAAAGCCATTCGATGAAACATCTGTTTTTTGTTTTGCAATTTTATCATAGAAAAATAAAAAAATTATTAATTGCACAAGAACTTTTTTTCTTCAGTAAATAAATTTAAAAAAAGATATGTTTCGTTTTGATCATTGTTTTCGCAATATGTTCTCTGGACCAATGAAATTTTTTTTTTCATTGAAATAAAATAAATTATAAGTGAGCATTATATCATTGAACTTACACAGTCATTAGCAAACACCGATACCCATGTGAACTTACACAAATCAAGACTGTGTAAGTTCGTTGAAATAATGTACAATTATAATTAAAACTGTGTACAGTGAAGTTCAAGGAAAATCGACTGATCTCGACACAGGTTTATTTGCGGTCATTGAGTTCGAATCTACCATTAGATTTTGGTCTACGCGTCAGCGTATCGAGATAAGGGTAAATTATCTGGTAATTAACAGGGATACGAACGCTTTTCTACGACTTTTTTATTTCACATCCGAGAGGTTTGGTGCCTGAGGAAAAGTTGTTTCTTCACTCACAATACCTCTCTAGCTCCACTCCATCACATCTTTATGGAGCATATTTAAACTTTACAAATTCTTTCAAAAAGACTTAAGGACTTAACTAGTACACTTAGAAAGTGTAAGTAAGTTGGAAAAATGCTTTTATTTTCATGAGAAACAACTTTGCATTAAAACACCAAGCCTCTCAGTGTTGAAATAAAAAAGTCGTAGAAGAGCGTTTGTAGCCGTGTTAATCACCACCTAATTTACTTTTATCTCGAAACGCTGACGCGTAGACCAAAATCTATAGGCAGATTCGAACTCAGTGACAAAAATTTCCACAACGTTGATTTCAGACTTTCCTCCAAAATTTAAAAACAAATACTTACATAAATAGAAATAAAATAAAAAAAAGGCTAGACTAGTTTCTATACTTAACATGCAGAAATTGAAATGAAAAAGATTTGGGTTTTAAAAAAAGTTACTAACAATTTGAACAATAAATTCCAAATGTCATTGACGCAAAATCAAAAAGTGAATAAACTTTTTGAAAAAGAGAAATATGTACATATGTATTTTATTAACGTTTTTTTGCTTTGTCAGACTTTGTATCTTGGAGTGCAATTTGAAAAAAGATAAAAAAATTTTACTGTCAGATAAATAAAATAAATTTTTTTTTAAATGTCACAAATTAGTTAATGTGTATTATAAACAAAAAATTATTTCATTGTTACTTTTTGTGTATTTATTTAATTGGTTAATTGGTTTACGCTACATGAATTTTGATTCAATTTTTAACATTATACATGATAATAGTACATAGTTATAAATACCTGTAAACAATTCTAAATTACTAGTCTCTCCCTTTACCTTTGCCGATATCATTTTTTTCACGCAAATAATGTGTAATATAAAATCTATCGCACGCTATCCTATAATGGTCATATTTTTTCAAACGAACTAACAAAACTACGATCATTAGCTCAAAAATATTAGCTTAAGCATTGATGTCTCTTAAATAAATGAATAAAGTTGACCAAAAGCAAAATTTGTTCGTTGTCTCACGGCAAATATATGTATATTAGGGCGGATTAAATTTTTAAGTGGTCCGGAAACTCTATTTTTCTGAAAGTTCGTCAAATTTTAAGCAAAAAAGTCCAATACACCATGTGGCTACAATGAATTTCGAGCCCGCGAGTTTTTATTTGAAGTAGTTAAGACTATTCAAACTGCTTATAGCGCCATCTGGTGGCAGTTTTCAGAACTTTACAGTTTACAGTTTATTCTCTTCTTCAACTCGTAAGCAATAAAATTACGTTTTCCTCATTCAAATCAGTCTCTTAGTTTCGGAGTTATTCAAGTTTAATCAAAACTGTCAAACAATTCATCCCTTGCCAAATCCAATCCTAAACAAGTGCTGCCATCATAAAGTTTTTTAGAAAAAAGTTTACGGTTTAAGATTACAGATTAAAATGTATGTCAATTGATAGAACTCGCAGAGCAAAAATAGAATATATAGAGTTGCCTTCCGAACAACATTGGGCCAACATTTTCTAGAAAAAAGTTTATGAATTAAGATTCCAGCTTAAAATGTAAGTCAAATGATAGAGTTCGATGCGCCTAAATAGAATATATAGGATTGCCTTGTTGAATTCTGTCTCAACCATGGGTTGCCATTCGATGTTTGGTAATTTCTGACAATAAATTATATATAGTACAGTATATAAGGTCTAATTTTCTTAAGCCACAAGATTTTTAAGAGCTTTAATTAAATGCAGAGGGTTGCCTTACAACTTTTTGTCGGAACCTAGAGATGGCACATTTACAAATATATTATTTTGTTTCGTAAAAAGACTCGTAAATAAATTTATCTTACAAGTATACTACTTTTAATGCCTAAATGTGGGTGGTTTTAGCCGTGGATTGACACATATTAAAAACAAAATTTTTACAAAAGCCTTAGTTATTTAATTAAACTAAATTCTATAATCTACACAAAATTATAGATTTTTTGGGCTTAGACTAAACATAAATGGTTGGCCTATTAAATTATGTCGAAAAGTTTTTAATTTTTTTAATTAGCATATAGGTATATCATCTTTTAAGCTCACTTACTGTAAAAATGTGAAACTATGTATATTATTACGTAATTTTTAATTCAATGAAATTAGCATTTTTCGATATAATTTAATAAGCCAATTCAAATAATTTAATAAGCCAACCGTTTATGTTTAGACCACGGCTAAAATTAGTGACATTTAAGTATTAAAAGTAGTATACTTGTAAGAGACTTTTCGTTGAAATGGCAATAGAAACCCCCAGTTTATTGAAAAAAAAAAGAAGATTTTTCTGTTTTGTTTCCCATAAGACAAGCACAAATTCATACAATATCTTGCCATGTTAGAGCCCAATGTGAGCTAGTTTATCAATCCTGCGCTGCCTGGAGTCCTCTTGAGCTTGGGGCCCGGGTTTGTGGCCCCCACTAGCCCTATCTTAATCCAGAAGATTTAGAACAACACTACAATCTCAGTTGGTTATGGTGCACTCCTACTGTCAATAGCAATATTTGTATCAATATTTGTGTCAATTGGTACGGTACACGATATGGAATGACATAAATGGAAGTAATTCAGTTGGTATCGCCAGTAAAGATCAAATCGTTTACAATTGCGAATACTGAGCCATATCGTCGAGTGATATGCACTTTTTTTCTATACGAACCTGAAGTTTGTTATATTGTAATATTATTTATTTGTTATATTATTTTGTTGATGAATTTTTGAAAACGCTTTGCTGGCCATTATAACAAACTCTCGTAAATACATACATATGTATGGTATGTTGAAGTATTTCTGCAATTTAATTAAGTTTTGATTTATGCAACAAAAATTATTTATTCATAAATTTATCCTTCACGCCAAACGAAATGCTACAATTTGGTAAAAATTGTTTGTTCAGCATAGGCCTACGCAGTTTTGCCAATTTAACGTTAACATTGTTGGTCATCAATTTTTCAAATAAAATTAACGGCCAGCAAAAATGATTGCAACAAAACAATGACAACAGCAATAACAACAAATTCATACTAAAATTCTCTTTCAAGTTTGTTTGTTTTTTCTATTTATTTTCATTTCTATTTCTATTTGAATTACTATTTAAATTTATTATTTATGATATTCATTTCATTTGCAATTTTTCATTTTGTAGGCAAAACAACAATTTTGTGCGTTCTGCCTACAATAAAATGTTGGTGGTTTTTTGAATTGTTGACGCGTAAATTTTAAATTGTTCACACCCAGCAGCAGCAGGAGCAGCATCATCAGCATACACCATGTTGTTGGTAATGGTTTAACTGCTATTGGTCTTAACTAGTCAAGATAAACAGGAGCATATTTAACCCTCAAATGCCTATCACGGCAATTACTGTATGGGAATTGCTTTATGTTATATCATCTGCCCGTCACGACCTCGCATGGATGGTAATTGTTGAGTGAATAGCTTAGTAGCTCTATGAGATATTTTCTTGTATGGGAGGTGTTGCGAAAAATACTTGTCCAATGCTAGTCTGTATCGCCAAAAGTTTTCTTGTCGAGTTTGCAAAGACTGCATCGATAGTTAGTCATTATAGCGTTTCAAGGCTTATGCTTGTATGAGAGGTGCCATGCCCTCTTGTCTAATATCAACAAATTTTCATCCAATATTTTTCTCTGACACCAAATTTTCTTGGGCTGCAATTGGTAAAATTTGCTTGATTAGTTTTCTCAGTGCATCAAAGTTTTTGTTTGCATGGGCTGTATCATACCCACTTAACCAATTTACCAAATGTTGATGTACCAAAATTGGCTAAAATAATTTTCTTAACATAGCGTTGCCAAGTTTTGTTTTATATGGAATATGCTATGCACAATTGTCTAACCACGCCTACATTTTTTCTGGAGCTTGTTTCCTTAAGAAGTTTGATAAAAAATACTACGTCCACTTGTCCATATTCCATCCAGTTGTTGCTAATATCATCGAATATTCCCGATCTTTAGCTTAACATTTAAAAATGTTTGCTTGCATTGGAGAATCTTGAATACTTTTTGGCTAACAAATGCTTTTGTCACAAGACTTTCCCATAGTAAGTTTGGTTAAATGTGGGATGCCATGCCAACTTTTATAAACATGCCCACTTTTATAAACATGCCCACTTTTTTATCCAGGTGATTAATAAATAAATATTTTACTACAGAATTTGGTAAAACTTACATAAATAGTTTTCAACCCAGAGAGAGAGAAAGAGAGAGAGAAAGAGAGAGAGAGAGAGTCGAGCAGCTGATGCATCCTCACGCATCAAGGTCACTTTTTGGTGTGTGTTTTAGGTTAGCGGAGTCATTTGCAAAAGTTTGTTTTTGAAAATTAGACCGAAAATTCTATTACGGTGAGCGCTATCGTGCCATGATAACAATCTGCTTATGATCCGAATTGGAAGATATGGATGAGAACGTTTCAACAGGATGGTACGCAATTTTCATCGCACGTCAATTGGCCGTTAATATTATTCGATTTGATATTTTCGAAATATCTTTAGAGTTATCACAAAAGTATGGCCTCAGCCAAGTAGCCAGCAACGATTTCAACTTTAAAGGACGAGATAATGTGACGTATTCGAGCGATAGAGAACTAATAAGTATATCGAAATGTCAACGAAAAGTTCGGTGTGCCGCAGTAGCTATGGTGAACTTTTAGGCGGTATTATTTTTACATATAATTGCCATACACCAAATAATAATGAGCTCACAAACTTTTCATATACTCTTAATATCTTAAAGTATGTTTGGTGATACATAAGTACTTTATAATACACTATCAGACCTGACAAACGTTGTCCTGGCCAGCAGGTGGGGCGATTTATATGCATATCCCAGCGGCAAATCGATGAAGTACTCTAATGTTTCATGTCTGAAAAGCTATACTCTTTGTGTTGTATGTTTTACAAATGAAATTGTTACTGTGACATTTTGTTTATTTGCTTGCGAGCTGCCTGTTTTGTATATGGAGCTGTAGGCAGTTTGCTTACTGGCTGCCTGCATTGTATATAGAGCTGTACGCAGTCTGATTACCGGCTGCTTGCTTTGTGTGTGGAGGTGTAAGGGGCCTTACCTGTTGGCTGTATGCATTATATGTGGAGATGTAGGCAACTTGCTAAACTATACAGGCACTTGGTAAGCCATGTTTTTAGGCAATATGCCTTTGGTTTGTTACAAATTGTATATAGAGATGTAGGCAAGCTGCCTACAAAGCGGCAATCTCTTTGTGAAAAGAATTTACAGTTGTGGCTGCAGTTGTGAGCATTACTACCTACAATCTGTGAAACTATTCATCGATGTTGCTTATAACATATTTGCCACTGGGATGTGCCAAGCCTCATTCATCTGCGTCAAATAGTTGCTGAGATATGATGAAATTGATTTTTTTATTATATAGGAAGCGGGTCATGGCCTATTTTTTTTTTTAAACCAAACTATGCTAAGAACCTTTTGCAGACCATAAGAAAGAATAAGAATTTAAAAAGATATAACTTCAATCGGTCAAGTCGTTCAAAAGTTACACTATAACTAACAGACGCACCAACGATTATATGTATATATGTATATATATATATGTATATAAAGATAGTATAGATAGTTGGCTTAAATAAATTGTGCATGTTCAAAAATCTCCATGGATCGTATTTACGCAATTGAGTCCTGGAGTGTTAATGTTTTCGCTTTGAGGATGCTAAGTAATTTCCCTACAATTATTATGTGTCCTAATGAAGGCAACGACAGCAGCACAACAAAATGTTGCAACTACAACTTCCCTAGAAAATAAATTATTGGTCTAATAACTTGACTTCAAAGTCATTTTATTGGCATAAATTATTAGTTAGCTCGTACAAACTTTTGTGTTAATTTTCCTGAAAAATTTCTCCCTGGGGAATTATTTTGGTTCAACTTAAGTAAATTGTGTGTACTTTTTTTTTATATTGAGGAAATTTATTGCTGCTATTGCTGGAATTAGTAGCTGTGCACCGCAATGTGTTCGTAATAGAAAAGTTAAATTAAAGTTTAACAGCGTTAAGTCTTTTAATAATAAATTTTAAAATATGCGCATAATTAATTGAAAAGTTTTAAGTAATTGGTATGACAGCAAGCAATAGCAAGTTTTTTCCTTTATTTTTCAATAACTCAAGAAAAAATCCCCTAGGTCGAAAAATCGTGACTATTGCGCGTATTTAAATTTTGCAGTGTTTTATTTCAGTAATTTTAACTCATCAGCAATCAAATTTTAATAAAATTTTTTTTTTTTTTATCAAAACTAATGTGGTTTATAACAAATTTATCTATTTAAGGCCTACTTTTCGAGTAAATTGTCATAAATTGAAAAAAATTCGAGTTAACTCGATTTTTGACCCCCCCTCCCCCCTATGTAACGCGCCGTAACGTTTTCCTCTACCCCCCCCCCCCCCCCTTAAACGTTACGTAACACCCAAGTGACCATATTTACCTAAAAGTCACAATTATGTTGCGAAAAGTACCGGAAATACATGCGTATGTTATTTATTTTCTTTATTATACCCTACACCGAGGGTATATTCACTTTGTCATTTTGTTTGTAACGCATAGAAGAGGGCGGTGGTAGGTATGAAAAAGTATATAGATATATTCTTGATCAGCGTCACCACCTGAGTTGATTTAGCTATGTCCGTCTGTCTGTCTGTTCAAATCAGGTTTACGGAAAAACCAAGAAAGCTAATTGAATGAAATTAGCACACTCAGGTCAGACCTTCTTGCAGGCATCTTGCTATTCAAAACGGACGTAATCGGTTCATGGACACGCCTACCGCCCATACTCTATGTATATTTGCCCAATCCCATTTTGAAAAAAAATGCAGCGATTTTGATGAAACTTGGTGATTAGGTGTACTTTTGAACTAAATTAAGATTAGGCTAGGTTTCAAGTTTCCAAAGATTCGCGTGGCACTGTCCTAAATTTTAACCTCTATACCACCATATCTCGTAAGCCGTGCAAGATATTGTGATGAAATTTCTTTATTTTTTCGACTTTTTCATCGATTTTAAATTGTTTAGACTTTTTCAACCTCTCTCAACATTAACATTTTGCATATATTTACGACTTTTTCAACAGTTTTCAACCTCTTAAACATTTCACACTTTTTTCGAATTATTTAACCTCTTCAACGTCTTTTTTTACTGAAATATATGTACCTACTTTGAGTGCAGTGTAGGGTATGTGAGTTTCGGCCTGACTGAAGATAACACCTTAACTTGTTCATATTGTTATTTAATAAAAATCACACATAATGTAATAAACATTTGCTTAAGCTTAAAATATGTTAAAATGGCGAAAAATGAGACGAACATATTTTATTAAAATGATAAAAGTTGATGGGATCTAAAACAGCTACAGCAATAAATGAGAAAAATAGGAAAATTTCCACGCTTACATCTCTGGTTTTGGTTAACCAATCTCGAAGATGATAGTTTTAGAACATTCTGCTTGATAAGTGCTTTAATTTAACATATCATTTATTGCTGTAAATTATCTAGATCCTATCAACTTTTATCATTATAATAAAATTTTTTGGCTGTAGCTATTCAATAAGCATACACATAAAGAAAGCGTTTCATTATACACACCTCATTTCAAATCACCACCCGCTAAAGTAGTTTCACTTCTAAAACAATGTTACGTAACGCGTTGTTCGAACCCCCCCCCCCCTCCCCTGTAACGCATCGTAACGTTTCACAAGACCCCCCTCCCCCCTAATTGCGTTACGTAATACTTGAACGGCCCCTAAATAAAAAAAACTTGCAGCAGACTTATGTTCAGCAATTAATAATCAGTTAGAGTACCAAGTTTGTTCCACTGTGCGCCCTTACTCCACTGACTGATCAGCAGATCGGCGGCATTGTGTTCAGACGAAACGATCTTGAACTAACTAAATATGGTACATGTTTTGTGACGCTATCTGGCGGAATGCATATACCACAACACATATGTTGGTGTTGCTGTTCACATACGGTATGTTTAATTTAGTTAGGTTAGGACAGTTATTTTCGGAGTATTGTCTTTCAGTTTACTTTTTGCATTATTTTTTATAACTTGTATGTTTTAATAATTTTATATTTGCTATTTATTTGGTTAATTGAGTGCCGTAAATCAAAACAAAATGTTGTTTTTATAAAAATAAATGCTAAAATTCATCGCCACTGTCATAAAAAGTTTAAGCCAATTAGTAATTGACGGTGGAAATTTTTATAAATAAAATTATGTAAAAGAGAATAATAGAAAAGGAAACACAAAACAAAAAAAATAAAAATAAACGACCGATACAACAAAAAGGTAAATTATCATAATATGTATGTTATACAATAACAAATAATCAAGCTTTTCATAACATTTACTAAAATACAATTAGTATTGTTTTTTATTCTAAAACTCTCAGAGTTTTTCGCATCAAATTGTCGGACAATGTTATTTTTTAACCTTGGAGTAGCAGCATAATCTAATTGTAAGTTTACATCGTAGGCTACATAATGCAATAATTACGGAATAGGAGAGTGGCACGCTTTAAATGAAGTGATAACAGTCGAAAATTTCCAAAAATTTTGTTTCTCCCATTTAAATAGTATAAATAAAATTTAAAATTATCTTAAACTGAAAATTGAAATTTCAAATTTCTCTGAATTGTATACTTCATTATTGTAAAATGTGCATTTATGCTCTTTACATTTTGCTGCATGATTTTCTAAACTTTTTCTATATTGATAATGGCTTAAAATAAGTGAAACGGAACAGCTATGACCTATCTACTTGGAATTTTCAAAACAAAGTGTTATTTTAATACTACAGGTAGTAAGTAAATAAGTCCCAGAAAAGTTTTTATAAATAACAATTATTATGATTGTTCTAAGCAATTTAAGTTTTAGATGAAATTTTTTTTGAAAAATCACATCTCGCAATAAAAAATTTTTCCACAATTTTGTATGATACAATAATTGTTAAAAACATTATTAATTTTTAGAAAAAAAAAATGTTACACCAGGAAGCAATTATTTTTAAGCAATTAGTTCACTTTTTTATAAACAAATTCGATTTTTCCAAGGTCCTCAACGTCTATTTGACGTCAGATTGATTTAATAAGTGCGGATATGTATTCTGCGTAACATGAAAAAAAAAAAAAAAAAAAATGTTCCCCCACTCAATTGATGTTCAAATGGCATTAGTTTTTCCGAGCAGCCGCAGCGGAGTTAAGACTGTTAAGGCTGCTCAAAATACCATCTGGTCGCATATTTCAGAACGTCAAAGTTCAGTTCAGTTACGTCAAATCGATATTGTCAAATAGCAATAATCGTCAGATAGTGACTAGGGAAGGAAATAAGAAACTATAAAAATTCGAAATTTTTTTTGGGTTAAGTGGGCTCAAAGTTTAACTTTGAACATCAAAAATGTTCTATTGAAATGTTTTAAAAAAAACTAATTTTATAAATTGCAAATGTTCACATTGAGAGGGGAGATGCTTAAATTCAGCGGGGAGATCACTTAATAGGAAGGGAACTGGTAAGGGGTAGTTTTCCCCTTCTTATCCCCATTGAAATAAGAAATATGGAATTGAACGCTTTTCGAAAACCAGAAATAAGCATTTAAAACAGTTTTTCTCTGATACCTCAAAAACTATAAACAATTTGGCACTATTTAAAAAATTGCCAAATTAATGAAAATTGATACCCATTTTGAAGAAAAAGCCTCAACCACATTCTACTTTTGTATGGGAGATAGGAGTGTCAGTAAGCCAATTTTGTTCATATTCCAGAATTTTTGTAGTTGTAACCAAAAAAAATCTGTATCAAACCTTAAGAGTCGAACGCTATTATTCAGGCCGGACTAAGAAATTTACCGCTTCTAGGCAGTTGCAAAAATTGCCGCCCCCCCTCCCAAAGCAAAGTCATTGATAATATCATCACAATCTGAAGACATGAGCAAATCTGACTCTATAGTTAACAAAGCGAGTGCGTTCAATTGTTCTGCAACCAATGTTAATCTCAAGTAGTTTTTCACTCGTCGCAGTACGGAAAATGATCGATCAGTGATACAACAAATTTCAACTTAATTTTGGTACGCGTTCCAAGGAAATAAGCGGTAAATTTAATTCTCACGAATAAAACAATTTTTCAAAGTTTCCGCCAATATTTGACGCCCTTTAAGTCTTGCCGCCCTAGGCACGTGCCTACTTTGCCTGTAAGGTTAATCCAGGCCTGCTATTATTACTATTTATGGTCATTGGTTTTTCTCTAAAAACTTGAAAACTATAAAAGATATGGCAATATTTGTAACATTTTTGAAATCAGCATTGACAAATTAATAGAAATTGATACCTATTATGAAGAAAGTTCTCAACCATATTCTACCTTTATATGGAAGGTAGACGTATTCAAAAGCCGATTCCATATTCAAAAACTTTATAAAGTGACTTTCCTTTTTATAAGCAATATAATATATTATAGTCCATAGATCAAGAAAAATGTTATGAAAAACTATATTTAAGGCCAAAGATAATACAACTCAAAACTAGCTGCATAGTTATTCGATTTTCATAACTGTAAAAATATAACAAGATTTCACAAATGCAAGTTCTACTCTTTTTGTTCGCACCAAATAAATGTTCGCTTTGTTGTGCCATTTTGCTTAGGCGATATGAATTTTATGGCATAACATTATGGCACTCATATGATTTTAATTTCATAATTAAGTACAAATAACCTATTAAACATTAATTACACAGTACAACCAAAAATTAGCTGAAAAATAGAGCGCAAGAAACTTGAAAGCTTATCTCAAATAACTAAGGCACGGTGAGCCCTCTTTCTCCAGTTCGTAAAAAAAAAAAAACATTTTTTATATAAATTTTTTAAAATTCATTTAAATGTCAAACATTTTTTTTAGAAGATTAGTACATTTTAAAGATACGACTACTACTATTATTCTAAAAGTACGTTAGGGACGTAGGGGCTGTACAATATTTTTTCAGCTGTTTTGATGCCTTGCTCGTTGTTTTATGCTGCGTCAGTTTTTCGAATTTTGATATATCATTTTTTATCATTCGGTCACGCTTCTTTCTATGCGCTATAGACAGAATGCTACATTCACCAAAATGAAAATCCAACTTCATATTCATGATTTACCCACCCGAATTACTTTCGACATAAATTATGAGCTAAAACAAAAATTTATGCATTAGAGGGTTAATTGTACACCAAGGATCAACTTTCGAATCGCTTGAGCTTTTACGGCTGTTGCACAGTGTTAGTTTTGTTTAATTTATAAGATTTTTAAACATAAAAGTTACCGTGTGAAAAACAACCTCGTTGAACAATTCAATTTTATAATGCAGATAACATAACAGCCAGACAGGCACAAGTAGTTAAACTATAAATATTTATTCGTAAGAAAAGAAAATATTTTTTTTTAACGTCTGTACTTTGTCTATCTCGATTGTTAGCTAGACGCATGGATCATTACGCTTGCTGTATAATTATTCTGTAGATAAAAATTGTAGGTTAAGGTTCTTAAAACAAAAGTTTTAATTTTGTTTATTTTTTCCAATACAGAGATATACAATTTAAGTACATGTAGATATTTTAAAGTTTACTTAAGTGTTTTCGCCTTAAATATCATAATAATGGTAATAGACAATTGAGTTTTACTTAAACCTTTTAAGTATAAACATATGTATATAAGTAAGCCGATAAGAAAATTTGTAAAGTTTTTACTTCTGCAATCGTTAAACATTGAGCACTGCAAAGTTATATACATACTTATGTTTGTGAAGAACTTACGAGATTTGTTCAGAAATATTATATACTTTACTTTATATCAATTACACAGGCCTGCCAAAAAAAGAGTAGTTGTTGAAAGTTGAGGTACATTACGGTTTGTTTTTTGGTGTGCTCAAAACGAATCCAAGGTCAGAATTTACCCATCACCCTTAGATTTTGACATAACCTCAAAATCACACTTTACAAATATGCTAAAATGAAAGACCCTAAAAAAAGATCCTAAAAAAAGAATCAAAATCCAGATCTAGTAGACCTTACTTATATTACGTGTTTAGGTTTGCTTAAATAATATCTTTCAATAAAAATGAGTTTTAGCTGTGTACTTTTTCCCCAGCACCCCCATTTATCCCCCCAGGGGGTTGAAAACTTGTTTCTTATACAATTTTAAAGTTAATGCATATTCCTAAGTATTTTGGTGCACTAAAACTGTTAATATCGATACAAACTGATTTCTACGCTCTAATCACCCCCCAAACCCATCTCTCCAAAAGGCCAAAAATTAATTTCTTATAAAAATCCAAAATTAATGCATATCTGCAGGTATTTTGGTATTTCACACTGGGGAGTAAATGGAGGTGCAAAAATAATTTATTAAAATTGATATATAAAGACATACATACATATGTATACATATACATATCTACATCATTCAAATATTTTTTTTTGTTTTGTTTTAAACCGTTTTAATAGTTGAAGGTATATCAAAGAAAAATTCTGTAACGAGAAGAGCTCATAATATTAATATTTACTGCTGGCTCATAGAGCTTTTTAGTTTTCCATAAGATTTATATGGGATGGAATGCTTTAATAGACAGCTTCGCCTATATCTCGTGAAAGAAAAATCTTACAAGAACGGGGCCAATCGTGTTGAAAAGAACATAACATTTTTCATTTGATCATATTATTCGTGAAGTTAAAATTTCGTCAGCTTATTAGCTTTCAGAACCTAGGAATATTTCAAAGATTTAGAAAAAAAAAAATTTTATGCTTTTTCAATGGGCTTGGTCCCGTCCGTGAAAGATTTTTCTTTCGCTAGATGTAAAGGAAACTGTCCGACAAAGTATTCTATCCCACATAAAGAGTATGGAAAACTAGATCGGAGCATAATAAATTTTAGCCTAGTACGTTTGGCAAATTTTACTCCATGTAGGACACACACATATGTTACGTATATACCGTTGATTGATTAAGAAAGGATTAAAACGTTTTTTGTAGGCAATTTTATAAACTACAAATTTGATGTAAGTACACTATTTTTTGATCCATGCGACGAAATTTTCATAAAAACCCTTTTTTGGCGATCTTTGACCCGTGTAACATTTTTAGCGGCACACGTATCGATGGAGACTTTGGGATTTTGTTTAGAACCACAAAAGAAAGTTTAATACGAACATCCAACTTTCCCTAATTTTTCCGAAGTTTGGCTATTTTTTTGTTTTTATTCACTGGACTATAAAGGTATGACCAATTAGATCAAGGAGTCGAATTAGTTAAGGTCTCTAATTATCACGAAACTTAAGACTTCCATCTAACTTTAGCATTTTCCAGGCTGAGGTTATTGCGATTCGTAAAGTGAAAGATACGATACCGACTTTAATCAGCTTTTCCGAAACTTTAAGACTTTTATAAACTTTGACTACTATTCCATACCCTTAGACTTTTATCGATATTTATAGACTTTATTCGGTTTTTTTTAAAAATATTTCAATATATTTCATTACTATTCGATATTTTAAGGCATTGTTGACATTTGTATACATCTACTGACTTTTCGGTTTTTTTTTTTTGAAAATATTCGATACCCTTAGACTTTAATCGAGTATTCCGATAATACTCGACAAAGTTTTCGATACAATAAGGCTTTTATCAGTTTTTAATTAAAGACTTTTATCAATAGTTTCGAAACTTTTCGATACTTTCCGATATTTTACTGATACATTTGAAAAGTAATAGACTTATCTTATTATAAGATTTATAAATTATTTTCTGTTTAAACAAACTACAAAGTAGACTTTGCAATTATACTACTTTTTCGAAACTTTTCATCTACTCTTCGACTTCTCTAAATTTATGACAAGTTCACCTTACAGTGCGGGTTTTTCTCTCTTAAAATTTCATATCAAAAAGCTTTACTTTTGAGTGTTTTTTTCCGGTCAATGGTTTGATTCGTGCAAAGCTGTGAAAATCTTCAAGCAATATCTATTTTTTTCAAGTGGTTCATAACTCTTCAATTTTAATTCTTCTAAGGAACGTGTAATAACTTACTATTGGCAAATGTAATCTTCGAGTATATCTTTTTATTGATAACAAAAATTAACATTTCAACAAATAGTTGTAGTTTTTATTTTTGTAGACATTGTTGCCTACATTCTGACTGACACTTTGTTGAATTGTTGTTTATTGTTTGCTATAGTTGACTTTATTCAAGTAGTTGGAATTAATAATATTGAAGAAGAAGGAACTGTTATATGTAAATATTGAGGAAAACATGTAAGAATTTGAATATGGTTATAATTATGTTTCAGTTATAACTTAAATTTTGTAAATTTATAAATTTATGCATGTAGGTAGGTCAATTCATCGGTTTCAAGCCGCACATACTTGTCAGTTTTAAGGTCAACAATGGTTCTTGATTTACTGGCTTTTATTCTTTTTTATGGTAGATAAAAAACTCACTTCGCATACTATCAATATTACTTCACACAAATAAATTAAAATTGAAATTGAAACAATTAAATTATTTTAATTATATATGAAAATATAATTGCAATAATTATGGACAATCATTTTCATAATTTATGAGTGCTTAATACTTCAATTTTTTTATGAATGATAAAAAAAACAAGTGGGTAAATAAATAAATAATGCTCCTTGAAACACAATATATTGCAATTTTATTTATCTGGTTTTCACGCAGTATTTGCTTTGCGGTTACGATTTTGAAATTTAATTGTAAACTTATTATGTTCAAGGAATTGAAAAAAAAAAGAAAATGGAAAATAAATTGTTGTTCATCATTTTTTATCTTTATTACAGCTATTTTACTGACAATATCATATACGAGGGTAGCTCAAATGCAATTTAAATGTGACTAAGTTAAGTTCTTTGATTTGCAGTAGTTTTACTTAAATTGGGTAACTTTGCAACTGACTTTGAATTGTGTTATTTTTACTTTTCATTAAGGGTATTCCTCTAAAACCGAAAACACGAAAAGCATGTAAAACTGGAGAGTTTTCGAGCTTGTTTATGGGAACGCCCCTATCTATAATAACGTGCGAGCGAATGAGGAATGTCAATTTGACAGTTCGATCAGTATTGTCGCAGCCATAAAAAAGGCATCACACCAAAAAGAGAAAATGTATTAAAATAGCTAGTATTAAGTAAATATGTGACAAGACCTAAATTAAATTAATATATTTAAAAATCGTAATGTTAAATTTATGTGCAAATTCCAAAAATAAAAATTTCAAATTGGCAGTAAAATGTTTCGACAAAAGACAGCACTGATTCACTTTCCGACTTTTCGAGGCTGCTTTCTCATTAAATTTGCCTCAAATGTTTTCGAGGCTCGAGAATTTTCTCAGTTTCGCGTTAAGAGGAATACCCTCATTATGTTTCTTCCTAATTGTTCAGATGCTTTATGCATGGGCTGTATTGAAATCTTATACGAGGGAAAACTATTCGATTGTTTTGCATACTACTTGTTAATATCTGATATTTTTTACCTTCACCTAGATTTTTTGTGATACTGTTCGATATTTTATAAAACTATTCGATATTTTGTTATACTAGTCCATGCTTTTCGACTTTCTGTTTTTCTTTTTTAAGCTTTCTTATTTTCCCATAACCATCGGATCATAAGAAAATATTGGCAGTTTTCGAACATTTTAGGCTTTTCTGAAGTTTTGCTATAATTTTCAATGTATTTTTTTACTTTTTCAATATTGTTTGGCTTTTATCGAATTTTTCGATTTTATCAGCTGCTTTTAACCTTTTATCGATTATGTCGATACATTTTGCCTAATATCGATTCCCTAGATTCCATACGGCGTTTTTCGATTAAAAAACTGGGAAAAAGTCAAAAACTTTCGTAAGTATCATAGGTTGAAAAATGTTAAAAAAATTTAAAAACAAAGACTATAAAGTATTTTATAAATTAATAAAAAAAAGCTATATTCACTTAAATGCTTTATTTCAATTTATTTATGCAGGTGTTTTTATTCAAATGACGCGTAGTTTCAATAGTGTAGATTTTCCTACACAGCCGATAATAAAGGTGTTAACACATCAACAAATTTATTAAGTTCAAGTTTGTAGAGCAGCTGAATCGTTTGGATTTTCTGCCTGAAAGATCTAAATTTTCCTCTTAAGACATGGAGATATTTTGTACAAGAAATCGATGTTTATAATAATTATTAATAACAATGTAAGACAACAACAAATTTCACTGGTTCCTATGCAAAAAATAAAAACCAAAGGTTGACCAGAATGCTCCAAGTAAATGATAAATTCGACATGTCAACAAATATTTTTATTTACGACAAACCTCTTTGATTACAAAATTCGCTTGGTAACTGCGCGTTTTTGGCACTCAAAAATAAAACAACAGATTTTGTTTTAATATTTGCCTTGTACAATATAACATATGCATATACTCGCATGTATGTATGTACATATAATATTAAAATACATGAAAGAAATTGATTTTATATTGAGGTGTTACCGTCACAGGCATATTGCCGATAAGAATTAAATTTTGAGTGCCATTTAACAGAAATACTTAAGTGTTAATAAACAGATTATTATAACATTTATTTTAGACCCTGTGACTATTTAAGTAATCTAAATATAAATAACTGGCTTTGATTACGTTAATCAGTTTATTGTTTTTTGTTCTTATTAAGATGTAGTTAGGTGAAAAATATTAGCTGTACAAAACTGAGATATCGTAAAATCAGTAACACTGAGCTTTAGAGCTATTTACATGCATGTATATTTTAGCTGTCCAATATATTTTCTCGATGAACTAACGGAATACCCGCCCAAAATAAAAATTTGTCTCCCCTAAAATTATAAGAAATAAAATTTTTTGGAAAAAAAATTGATTTCGTTGTTGATTTTGCTCATTAAATAAAAAAAAAGTTAAGTACATACATATGTGCATTTCCATAGAAATTGTCATTCTTGGTTATCATCCATGGTTTTTTTGAAGTTTAGGCTATCTCGAATTTATATTCAAGGAGGAATAATTAAAATTCAAAGAGAGACTTAATTGAAATTCATTTAAAGTAAAACAAAAACATGAAAAGTTACGTATAAAGTTACATAAAAAAATAGGTCTTTGAATTTTAATTGTTATACCTTAATTCAAGATAGTCTTAACTCCAAGAAAAACCATGGTTGAAGAGTGCGCTTCAAAAAAAATTAAGAACGTGGCCGGCTAAAATGACAATTTCTGAAGATATGCACATATAACAAAAATCTTCCAACTAACAGCTGTTTCCGAAAACGTTCTCCAATTAACGCCTTTTTCCGAAATTTTGCAATTCCCACAAGACCCACATTTTTGACGTCCAAAAGCAGCCACTTAGCAACACTGGTTGCAACGCAAACATGAAAAAAATGCTTACGATTTGCAATTGCATAATTTTACAATGTCATTTGCACCGGATTATGAATTAGGCTATTAACATATGTAATTGTATACACATATGGAATATTGATTGATCCACTGAAAATAAGCTCACGAACAGCTTTAACCCTTCTGTGTGTGAAAAAAAACACCTTTCCCAAGGTGTCAGGGTGCCTCTATACAATTTGTATGAAAATTTCAAATATTTTTGCTCAAAAGATTTTACTATATTTTATGATGCATGATACAAATTCATTAGTAAATAACTTCCCACAGTGGGTCTTTGCGCTTTGAAGTTGACTTAGCACTGCTAGTTTTATTTTTATTTAATGTGTGACTGTAAAAAAGTGAGGCGTTTCTATAATTTCAAGAGTTAGTGGGATAATATGGCTTCGAATTTGGACCGAGTACGTTTCAAGAGATTCAATTCAGTCGAAATTCAATAGATATTGAGTTAAAGTTTAAGCGATGAGGAGGGATTTATAGCGTCTGCTGCCGAAGTTGAATACATTCCACCAAATGATGAAATAGAATCGGAAGCATCAAATGCTGAGCTTAAAGGATGCATATAAGCTGATGAATCACATTATTTAGATGGCAATGAGAAATTGTAATCAATCAAACCAATCAATACGGTAAAGATAGTACTCATTAGCCAGTACTATCCTGAATCCCAGGCAGTAAAGCGAAATATTATTCAGAAACGTTGTGGTGAAGCCACTGGTTGCTACACATCTACAGAAATAGATTTATTCAAATAAATTTTATCAAGTGAAATGTTTGACGAGTGACAGATCACTAGAACAAAAAATTAGCAAAAAAGTATGTAAAGTAAACAAAATTCAAAGATAATTTCGAACCCTTCTATTGGATTAACAATATAGGACTTACCCAGACGAAAAGTTCATTTGAACGTTGAGAATTCCAATCAAAATCAAGATGAAAGTGACCTCATTGAAGTTGTGGGAAGTTGTTACGTATCTGAGCAACTAGGAAAGAAGCGAAAAAAAGCACGAAGGCCAGAACAAGTTGCTTCAATACACTTTATATGAACATTCAACCAAAAGTCCCATATGCTTTACCCGTATGTACTTACATACTTACATATGCCACACCAGCAAGTCTTATGACTTCGGTTTAGTGTTTCACCGAGGCCGAGGCGAGGCGAGATTCTAGTTAATCTAGGTCTCGCCTCGTTTTATTGACTTGACTTGCCTCGGCCTCGGACGAGATCATCGCCCATTTTATCTAAGCCAAACTACGATGCTACCAACCTTCCCCAAATCATAAGAAACATATGTGCCAAACAAAAAAAGGAAAAATTATCTAATAAGCTCAGTATCATGGCCTCATCGGTGGCCATGTTTTCACATGCTTCCCTAATTGATCAACCAAGCCGAAGTCGATTGAAAGCTGATGCGATCCAGGCACTTGCGTGCATTAGCGCTTGATCCAAATCTGAACTCGAGGCGAGATGCCGGTATGATCTCGCCTCGCCTCGGTCAAGCAAGAAAAATATATTTTTCCATCTCGCCTCGTTCTCGCCTTGGGCTCGCCACTACTTCGGTTACCTATTTTTGAAAATATTTGATTCCAACAATTAAATATGTAGATTGAAGTTAATTGGTCAATAAAGTTCCATATTTGTCAAAAAAAAAAAAAAAAAATAAAAACTTTATGCTACTCCATGTAGAGTATATAGAGGGTACCCTGTCGAAGGTGTAAATGGAAAATTGGTATGCTAAGCTCTTTTAAACTGATCGGGTGAAACTATTCATATGAAAATATAATCTTAACAAAAAATCAGGAGTTCTCTAGATGTTTCAGAACTGTCAAGTATGTGCAACCATAAAAAATTTGAGTTGAAAATTAAATGGGTACCCGGATACCCCGTCATACACAGAAGGGTTAAAGTCAGCAGCAAAACTCATTTTCAGATAACACACAGTTTACGATCGTTGCTGTTAAATTTTTCTCATTTTGTTAGGAAAATGGAAAAGTTTTGAGATAGCTCATAAGCACTGCTGAAAAGATAATAAATAGCTCAAAAATCGTGTGTATCAGTTTTGTAAAGCTAAGATTTTTCACCTGATAGGTAGATATAGTCACAATGAGAATATGCGAAGCATCAAGCTTCTATTTTCAATAACCTACAAGGACGGTCAGAGCATGATATTTTATTTTCGCGACATTAGGGAAATCACTTCTTCACAATGTCGATAAAGATATGTCTGATAGAGATTTATTTAAGGAATATGTTTCTAAATGATCTTCACAGACTGAAGAGAAAATGTATAGAATCTTAAAACATTCCATATTATATTAACTTTATTAGGTCATTGCTTCGCTCGAGGGTGAAAGATTCCCATGCTAACACTTGATATTCCACTGTGCAGCAAAAAAAAGTTTTTTAGGGGGAATTTTACTATAACCTTATGGAAAACTTTACAAAGCAATCACTCTCTTAATTATTCAACAATTGCACTGAATGGTTAAAGCAATGCATATTAATAGAATTTTGTATTTAGCAGCCTTAAATGAGGCATTTGATTGTTAAAAACGTCATAAAAAAGCTTTTGATGTTAAGGCGGTACAGGTGTAGTATATTTTGTATCTTTGAAAGCCAAGGTTTGATTTTGGTTTGATGACATTGAACATTAAACAACAACAGCGTGCTCAGAATGCTTATTAGCAGCTATGATTAGCTAAAAGTGAATACAGGTAAGATTTTAATGAAAATTTCTCTTAGTTTATTTCATATGCTTTATTAAAAACAGCGAGAAAAATACCTGACTTAGTGACAAATAAATCAATAATATAATTACTAAAATAACTCACGCCAATTTGAAGTTATATAGTATGTTTATATATTGGAAAAAAATAACAAATTATTTTATGCAACAACTGATAAATATAAAAATAACCTCGAATAAGATCAATGACTTTTTACATACGAAACAACAATCAGAAAATTGCAAGCAAAACAAACACGATATTTACAAATAAACAGCACAAAATACTTAGACTTACAGGTCTTAAATTGGTTTGGCTTAAAACAGCGAAACAAGCTAAGAAGCACCAATTAAAAAAGCTTTCGAGCGCAACAAAAATATGGTTAAACTGAAGTGTTGGCCGTAAGGTTCATGTTCAAAATCAAATTCGTTAATAAAACACCATGTCATGGCTTAAATAAATATTATCGAAATGTAGAAATAAATAGATTTGAATTGGTACTACGCCAAATCATACTGTTAGCTATGGTCAGAAATTGTCCAGTTAGTTGGAAGAATTTATTAGCGCCTCTGTTTTTGACACCTAATTTGACGTCAATATTACGTAGGTTGCTTGTTGTAGTTCAACTTATTTTTTTACATTTCAAGCGAGTGTTAATTAAGTTTTTAAATTGACCGTTAAGCTGTAAATTGATGCAAAAAAAAAATATTTGTATATTAAAAATGATAGCGATAATCTAGTAATGTATTTATTACTGTAATTAATATTATTTTATTAATTTTCCTACCCAATTGAAAAATACACTCTGGTCAATAGAGTTTCAGAGGGAATTCATCTTCGTTCTCGGGAACATTAGGGAGTCCGTAAGATATTTGGGAACGCGTATCAGTGGACTTCTTATCATTATTTTTCTGTCAATAAATCGTCCACGATTGGCAATAGCGTCTTACTCTCTGTAGCCAAATTTTAGATTATAAAACTTTCAAATTGGCATAAAAATTAGCCTGATTATCATTTATCTTAATTTTGCGTCAAAAACCAGCTCCTTTTCCATACAATGACCTCGATTTCTACAAAAACCATTATTTTTTACACAAAAACCGGTATTATTGTGAATGAATTGTCGGGCTCAGTTTTATGAAAAAAGAAATGCATTCATAAAACAGCTGTTTAAGCAGAGAAACAATAAGTAAACAAACGGATAAAGTAAAACGTACGACAAAAAAAAAGAAAAAAAAAAAACAACAAAAAATGGAAAGTTGTAAAGGAAATATTAATGATTTCCGTTATGTGTGTGTTTCACCATTGAACGAACAAACAAGAAGCCAACCACAAGGTACAATCAGTAATGAATGTAAATATGTGTGAAATATATTGTAGCGAAATTTGGTTTATGCTAGAAGACTCTTGAAATAAATACCAACGAAAAGAAACTAAACGGTATTAGCACCATCTAGCGCAAAATGCTAACAATAATAAACCAAACAGACGCTGCAGTAAACAATAAAAAATCAACAACCGAGAGAATTTATCGCCGTCGTACAACGTACAACGCCATCTAACATCTAGCATAATAGCTAGCTCAACGTCAGTGTGCCATGCATTGTGGTGAATTGTGGATAGTAGTAGAATGCACGCTACAAAGTAGCACTAGTAGGTTGTAGATAATAGTAGAATATACGCCATCTGGCAGCTTGTAGTTTATTCGAGAAAGTGATGCCTGTAGTATAAAAGGGTGTCATTTGAGTTTTCGGACACAGTTGTAGTTCAACAGTGAAGTGGAACACTTGAATTAAAAGTAATAAAGTGAATACAGTGTGATCCGTAGTAGAACAAAACAGTTTTCTATACAGTGTTAAATTAATATTAGAATTTGAACGTTAATAAAATAAACCATTTTATAACTAAATAAGTTTGTGTGTTTTTAATTGTTACACAATCCAGTGATCGAACTCAGAAAAGTGTGAGAGATCGAAATTATCGTCAAAGGGACAGAAATTTCGTAACAATTGGTGTCAGAAGTGGGATTGTGTAAAAAGAATTAACAATAAATTAAAAAAAAAAAATAAAAAAAAAAAAAACAAATAAGCCAAAATGGATGCAAAAAGGTGAACTTATAGCGCAATGTGAGAAAGTTACAGCTGTGATAAATTGTGAAAATGACCAGCAGAACACACAAGGTACAACTTTAACAAAATCGTCGGCCTTGGATGTATTGACGAAAGAATGGACGAAGGAGTTGTCTGCTCAGAACAAAAACAAAGCAAAAAGGTTTCTGCAAAAACATTGGCGGATATTTGCGTCCAAAGGAGAAAATAATGGCCGAACATCAGTTGTCAAACATCGTATTGATACAGGTGATTTTCAGCCGATTCGTCAACCTCCAAGGAGGCTAGCACTCGCTAAGAGAGAAGAAGTGACGGGCCTTATAGAAGATATGGCGCGAGAAAATGTCATTGCACCATCAGAAAGCCCATGGAGTTCACCGGTCGTACTTGTGAAGAAAAAGGATGGAAGTATGCGATTCTGTGTGGATTACAGAAAATTGAATGACGTCACTAAAAAAGACAGCTACCCGTTACCCAGAATCGATGATACACTGGATACGTTATCTGGAGCAACATGGTTTTCCACCCTGGACTTACAAAGTGGATATTGGCAGGTGGAAATAGATGAAAAAGACAAAGAGAAAACTGCCTTTAGTATTGGGAATGGTCTATGGCAGTTCAACGTCATGCCGTTTGGTCTTTGTAACGCTCCAGCTACGTTTGAACGGTTAATGGAACGAGTTCTCAAAGGACTACATTGGAAGACTTGTCTAGTGTATCTCGATGACATAATCATCATGGGTAAAGATTTTGATGACCACTTGAAAAATCTGGAGGAAGTGTTTGTGCGCTTGGAGGCAGCTGGACTGAAATTAAGTGCGAAAAAGTGCTCACTTTTCCAGCGTGAAGTCAAATATCTGGGGCACAAGGTTACGTCAGAAGGAATACACACAGATGAAGATAAAATAAAAGCTGTGAAAAGTTGGCCACGTCCATCTAATCTTCATGAGTTGCGAAGTTTTCTGGGTCTATGCACTTATTACAGACGCTTTGTTCCTGGTTTCGCAAATGTTGCAGGCAGTCTACATGAGCTGACACAGAAAAATCGAAAATTCGAATGGAGTGGGGCACAGGAAACTGCATTCCAAAAGCTGAAAGAATTACTGTCTACAGCGCCCATACTCGCGTACCCAATACCCGGCAAAGAATTTGTATTGGACACCGATGCGAGTGGCCATGGTATTGGAGGAGTTTTGTCCCAAATCATCAATGGACAAGAAAAAGTCGTCGCATATTTCAGCAAAATTCTGTCGAAACCTGAGAGGAATTATTGCGTAACTCGGAGAGAGTTACTGGCAGTAATGGAATGCGTGAAACACTTCCATAAGTACTTATATGGACAGCACTTCCTCCTGAGGACAGACCATGCGGCATTAAGGTGGCTACTTCAATTCAAGGATCCTGAAGGTCAAATCGCACGGTGGATAGAACGCTTGCAGAGCTATGATTTCACCATAGAGCATCGCAAAGGAAGCCAGCATGGAAATGCGGATGCACTTTCCCGTCGTCCATGTAAAATTGAATGCGGTCATTGTTCGCGAACAGAAAATAAAGCTGGAACAATTGATGTGCGCCTTTTGAACGTTTTGCCTGAAGAAAAGTGGACAAAAGAGGAGGTAAAACGGGACCAGCGCAATGATACAGATTTGGCAACTATAATTAAGTATAAGGAGCTGGGTAGGAAACCGGCGTGGCAAGAAATTTCAAATGAAAGCCAAATCTGTAAAGCATACTGGGCGCAATGGCAAAGTTTGGAGTTGCATGATGGTTGTCTCTACCGAATCTGGGAAAGCGAGGATGGTAAAACTCGCTCAAAACTGCTGGTTATTCCAAAGGCCAAATTTAAGGAAATAATCGAGGATTATCACAATGGATCGAGTGGTGGACATCTGGGCATAACGAAAACCACAGAGAAAATAAAGAAACGGTTTTATTGGGTAGGATGCCAAGAATCAGTTGCTGACTGGATCCGCCGTTGTGACCAATGTGCAATTGCTAAAGGACCAAGGCAACGCACTCGGGGAAAAATGCATCAGTATAACGTTGGAGCTCCCTTTGAGAGGATAGCCATGGATATAGCGGGACCTTTTCCAATCAGCAATACAGGAAATAAATACATCCTTGTGGTAATTGATTATTTCAGTAAGTGGCCAGAAGTATATCCCATTCCCAATCAAGAAGCAAAAACAGTGGCAGACATTTTCATCAAAAATTGGATTTGCCGATATGGAGCTCCACTTGAGTTGCATTCCGACCAAGGACGAAATTTTGAGTCGACACTTTTTAAGGAGGTTTGTGACATGCTTGGAATACAGAAGACACGCACCACAGCTTTGCATCCTCAGTCCGATGGCATGGTCGAAAGGTTCAACCGTACTCTAGAGGAACATTTAAAAAAGGTTGTCGATAAAGGACAAAAAGATTGGGATGAGCATCTACCAATGTTTCTGATGGCTTATCGGTCGGCAATACACGATACCACTACAGTTACGCCAGCAAAAGCCATTTTTGGTACGGACTTAAGGCTTCCAGCAGATTTGAAGTACGGAGTAAGCGTTGTCCCGGAAACGACCCATGCTGACGATTACATGTCGCGGAAAAGAGAAGAATTAGCAGATATACACGAGCTTATTAGAAGACGTACTCAATTGGCTAGCGACAAGATGAAAGCTCGGTATGACCTGCGAGCAAATACTGAAGGGTTCAAAGAAGGTCAATTAGTGCTGCTACATAACCCACAACGAAAACGAGGCTTGTCTCCTAAATTACAGACTCATTGGGAGGGACCTTACCGGATCGTCACAAGGATTAATGATGTTGTGTATCGAATCCAAAAATACCCCGGGAACAAAAGTAAATTAAAGGTAGTCCACATCGAAAGGCTGGCACCTTATACTAGGGACGGAGAGACTCTTGTTCGGGACGAACAAGTTTAAGCGGAGGGCAGTGTAGCGAAATTTGGTTTATGCTAGAAGACTCTTGAAATAAATACCAACGAAAAGAAACTAAACGGTATTAGCACCATCTAGCGCAAAATGCTAACAATAATAAACCAAACAGACGCTGCAGTAAACAATAAAAAGTCAACAACCGAGAGAATTTATCGCCGTCGTACAACGTACAACGCCATCTAACATCTAGCATAATAGCTAGCTCAACGTCAGTGTGCCATGCATTGTGGTGAATTGTGGATAGTAGTAGAATGCACGCTACAAAGTAGCACTAGTAGGTTGTAGATAATAGTAGAATATACGCCATCTGGCAGCTTGTAGTTTATTCGAGAAAGTGATGCCTGTAGTATAAAAGGGTGTCATTTGAGTTTTCGGACACAGTTGTAGTTCAACAGTGAAGTGGAACACTTGAATTAAAAGTAATAAAGTGAATACAGTGTGATCCGTAGTAGAACAAAACAGTTTTCTATACAGTGTTAAATTAATATTAGAATTTGAACGTTAATAAAATAAACCATTTTATAACTAAATAAGTTTGTGTGTTTTTAATTGTTACACAATCCAGTGATCGAACTCAGAAAAGTGTGAGAGATCGAAATTATCGTCAAAGGGACAGAAATTTCGTAACAATATCATATGTCCTCTCGACTGTGATTGTGAATGTGGTGGATTGGGTACCAAAGCACTTTTCAGTATTATACAATTATGATCAAAAGTATTTCGCACCTCTGTATATTATTATATACTTAGACCTATTTCCAGGTGCATTGACGGTTTGATTGAAAAAAGTAGTATTTGGTTGAATGTATAAAAGAATAGTGGAAGGTATGCTGAATAAAAGCTTTTAAAAATACTCAGGTGTATTTCAACAATTTATTAATTTTTATTTCTTAAATAAAATACCTTATGTAAAAATTATATTGTTAGTAGAATTGTTGGTAGAATTGAAAAATTGTAGGATTGTCTAATACTTTTGACCACGACTGTATGCCTTCAGTCAAACAAACGTCAGCACATGCACTCTCTGTAATCCTTAAGAGAAAAAGAAACTAACATAAGTTCTTGGTAGTATGTGCATCCTGACATAGTTCGGGAGGTGGCACCACAAAAAATTGACTTATCGGCGTAAATTTTTAATATTAGTTGGCTCATGAACGTTTAAACACAGGAGCGGGCTCGTATTGAATTTCCTTAAACAAAATTTATACTCCAGATCGATGTAAAATATATTAAGATGAAACTTGTTACTTAATTTTTTGACTATAGAAAACAAATTCAAATTTTTTGATTACAATAACACTCGATCCCATCTGTCCGCTTAAATTTTAACACAATCCGCATTTTTTCAGCTTTTGTCTAATTTTTATATAAATTTATTTGTTAGCCAAGCGAGACACTTAAGATTTTCCCATAAATTTTTATTTATTGTATTGTTTGTATTCCATCACGTCAATAATTTATTTTTCAAATATATGCCAACTTTATTCCCAGTCGGCATGTAAAGTTTCGTACACCTTTCAGAAATATTTTACAAATCGTACAAAGTTTCGATAACGTTACAGAAATCTTTCATTTTCATTTCAGAAAGCTTTCTAAAATGTAATAATGTCTGCATTTTGATTTTGTTGGTAACGTCTCTGAAACGCTACAGAAATCTTGTAAAATTAGGGGGAAAAAAGAAACATTTTTCATTTGACTTTTTTTTTTCAATTCTGAGCTGATATTTTACTTCCCGCATTAACACTTGTATTGATATTTAATATGCTGCTATTTTTTTACACGTTTCGTGATTTATAATTGACAATAAACTTTATTCATCATCAAACAGAGTATCATAAAACATTATTCAGATTCCATTAGAAAAATTCAGTAAGTATTGAGTCTGGAACCTTTCATACCTCAGAATGATAGCATGTGAAAGATTTCGTATATAACGTTTCAGAAAGATTTAATTTGAAAGGTTCAGGAAACGTTGAATATGGAACCTTTCAGAAACACTTCCGAATGATTACATTTTAAACATTACGTTTGAAATATATTGCAGAGATTTCTGTAAAATTGCGTTGACAATATTTCAAATGAAACATTTCTGATACGTGCGTAGTATTGTAACTATTATTGTCTATAATTTTGATAACAATGTATTTTTCTATTTACGATAAACTTTTTAAGTAAGTTAATAAAAACTAAAAATAATTTGATTTTATTCACATTCAAGTTGCCATATTAGACCAAGTGCTCTTTCAATCAAAAAACTTGCATAAGATTCGTATACATCGAACAAAGGCCATCGAACTTGGGTACCAAGTTATTATTCATTCTAAGTTGGGAAATACATTTTTAAAGATACACCTAATTCTGTTTTTACATAGTTTTGATTTAACACGGTCTAGATTCATCGATTAAGCACGATTATAAAAAGCAATTTGATTGGAAATTTAAAGAAAAATATATATACTAACCGTAATCTTTTAGAAAATTAGTTAGGGAATTGGGTTAGAAGGTTAATAGGTTTGAAGGATATGGAACTAATCCCCATTTTTCTATGTATGTACAAACATGCTTCATGTCTTTTTTGCACGGGTTTTTTTACACGGTTTTGACTGGAACGTATATACCGTGTAAAAACAGAATTAGGTGTACTCATTTCCGTGCCACAGTGTGCCCTTATTTGACCAATTGAGCGGCAGACCAGCGTATTAGAAAAAAAAGTGCGCGAATGGTGCATATTTTGTGACGCTACCTCCCGGACTATAAAGAGAATTGTTCGATTTTATTTGGTTGTCTCTCAATGTTGGCAAAATCATAGACATTCTTAGTAAAATTTTGAAGTAATAGCACTTGAGCAAAAGAATTTATTAAGTAAAACAATCCAAGCACTGTCTGATGATTTCAAAGGTCAGTCTAATTGTTCAAAACTGTTAATTTATGTATTCTAATGGAAATGTGTGTTCGGCGGCAACAAGTCTCAAGTGTCTTATCCAGAGCATATAAATCTTCTTCTCTCCGACACATAGCAATAGCTGTGTTTTATTCGCCAAGTTGCGAATAAAACGACCAAGTTCTCAAGTTTCCTAGTCTCTGTTGTTCTTTCTGTTTTTTTTCTTTTTTCAAATTGGTTCTTTTTGTCACTTGACATTTTAAACAGTTGTTTTTCTGCGATATAGCTCTTCTTCTTTTCATTTCAAAATGCACAATAGGCAAAATACTTAACTGCTTGGTAGCACTGGCGCTTCAACAACTTGCTATATGTACATAGTAACTATAATTTAAATCGCTAAGTATGTGATTTTGTTTTTACTTTCCCATACAGCTATCGTTAGCGGCGGTTAGCGACTAAAGCGCAACTAATTGTAAATGGAAGCTCTTAAATGTGATTAAAGTGCATTTTTTTGTTTGTAAATATTTTATCACATACTTATCTATGAACTTTTATCTAGATCACAAGCAGCGTATATTGTGTAACTGTTTAAGTGCGATCATTACGCGTTCACCGTATTTAAACGGCATTTAAACAGACAACAGTTAAGTGTCAGTCAGCCGTAGTCATCTGTGCTGACGTCAGATGTTGCATTTATTTTAGTATTGTAATTAAATTGAAAATGAAAATGTTTAAATGCCATTTAAATGCAAGTGCAAATAAAATATAAAATTCCCAATATAACGTTATCGTATCAGAACATTGGTCATAATATGATCGTCAATTGATTGCATGTAGCGTGCACAACAACACAGCTAATGGTTATAGCTCAAGTTTCATTGCTTTTTTTCAACAAATGTTCTGTGCAGCTCGATCAACACCGTAATTCCTTATCTTTTTTTTAGCCTTTATAATAATTAAAACTTTGTTCTTTGGTTCATATCAGCCATACACTTCATATGGTTGGTATTTTCAAGTAAATAAAGTTCATTATGGTTCATACTAAATACAACCAAAATACAATACGACGTTGTATACTAACACTAATGGCTGTTACCAAAAACGACAAGCACAACAGCAGTCATGACATCGAAATCAGTTAATAAAATGTTAAGCAAAAAAAAAAAAAAAAATTAAATTTAATCAGCCTTATTTTCTTACCTGTAAAGTTTTTTTTTTTTTATCTGGCTTAAGCTTTTTGCATTTAACTGGCAACACTACGATCAGAACGAGTTTGTTGCGCGTACGACGTGGTGGTGTTCAGTCATTGAGTCGGTTAAAGTGCTAAGTGCGCGAAATTTAATTTTAACGGTTTTATTTTTTTCAAATTAAAACGCATTTTTTGTGAAGTGATGCGTAATATCATCTACACACAAACAGTTTTGCCTTTTTATTGAAAATTTCATGATAAAAAAAGTAAACGGCTAGTGCACGAAAAGAAAAGAAGTTTTATGGTAAATGAAAAAGTATGTCGAACAAATAATTTAAAATAATTTAGTTATTAAAGTGGAAGTGCTATTAAGATTTCAATTTGATTTTGTGCTAACTAAGAAGTGTGAGTTATGTATATAAAAGGTTTATCGAAAGTGGTATGCTTGACAAAAAAATAAAAGGATTGTAAAAATAATATCCTTGAACATTTATTTTGGATACGCTGCATGACGGTACTATAGCTTTTATTAGTAAAATCATTAATAAAACAGTGCATATATGCCTTAGAAAAATGATACTGATTTGCGTGGTATTTTAAAAATGTGCAGTGGACAGTTAAAAATGATCTTGTGTCTTGGAATTCTTCGGGAACGCTTAAAATTCGATAATTTACTCGTATAGCCTCAATCAAAAAAAAAAAAAACCTTATAGGGTTTTTTTGGATCAAATATTAAATAAATTTTTTTTTTCTGATTTGTGGCAGTCATGTGACATTGACCATTTCCAATAAGAGTATATTAAGGTGAATATAGTGAAATTAGCAAAGGATTTTAGCTAATAAATCAAGATCATGAATTTTCTGCTTATATATAGGCGATAAAATTAAAAAAAAAAAAATATAATTTCATATGATAAAAAAACCAATTTTTATAATTTTTTGACTCAAATTACGAAAAACTAAAATTTTGCAGCTCTGGATTGAGGCTATGCTTAAAAAAAAAAATTATTGAATTTAAAGCGTTCCCGAAGAATTCTAGAACAAGAGGTTATTTTGAACATGTCTAATGTGCAGTCATAATCAAATTCTCTAAAGTAAACGCCAAATTTTGTTAATTTCTAAATACATGAACCTTTATGGTTTGAATTCGTCATAGCTATTTTATTTCAGAGTAAATTATAATTTTTCTTTTTACGTGCAGTTTAAAAATGATGAATTTTGAACTAAATTTTGCAATAGCGTCAAAAATAATATACCAATTACGCACTTTTCTAATGTGTCTATTTCGTTAGTTCCTAATCGTTTGAACAAAATGCTACTTAATTTGTGGCACAGACCAAAAGCAGAGACTTGGTATTTCAAAACTTTTTTTGTTCGCTGAGCATGAAACAACTGGAATTTTTTTTTCTGAAGAAAAGAACGCTTGATCCAATATGGGCGCAGTATTTCAAATACAATCGGAATTTTTCTTTGCCAATTTATTTGAAAATTATGTCTCAAATAGAAAAATACATTGTATACAGAGAATTGTAGAGCAGAAATAGAACAAATCAATTTTTGATAAAAAAAATCTTGTTATGATAAGACTTGTTTAAGTTATGTTGTTGTTGGTATGCCTTAGCGATTTTATAGTTAGTAAAAGAAAGCGTAAATTAAAAATCAAAATTGCTGTGGCAGTATTAAGCTTCGTATAGTTATATTTCAAAATTGAGCTGAGAAATGAATTTTGTTCAAGGATTGTGCTAAGAAATGATTTTCATCGAAAGATACTTAATTTGGGCCAATTATGCGAGCCTGTTCCACCAACTGATCGGTATAACAAGCGAAATGCGTTAGACTTTCATGAACTAACTATTTACGTATTAGTAAAGTGAATCAGTCAGACGGACTATAGATTGCGTTTTGCAAGTGGTGGACTTTTCTGTTTCGCATTTTCCACAACAATTTCCATTACCTTTCGCACAATTTGAGACGACGTTATGGTACGCATTTCATTGTGAATGATGGTTTTCAGTTGGGTTGTGAATGTACACTCGTTCTATGAAATAGAGTCGAGTCGGGAACGATGAAGTTCAGTTAACACGCTTTGCCCAATTGAAGCCGCTGCTGTGCGAGATAACGCGCTTGTCGAAAATGCTCGGTAACAGTCCCTTGCAGCTTGTACTGTGACTCCATCCTATTGGAATGGTTTTGTACAGCTGGTGCGAAAAACATTTGCCGATATTGAACATCATTATTGGTAACTGAGGAAGCCGCTTAGTTTTCAAAAAATATGGGCCAATGATCATTTTGGACGATAAACAGCAGCAAACACTACAATTAAGTGGGTGATATTAAGTTTTGGATAAAATAACATCCAATCCTTTGCTTGTAGGTAGTCTGTCGGCTTGTGACCGAAGTAGTTCAATATTTTTTTCACTGAACCTTCTCGCCGAAAACATGCAATCAAAGCCGTTAATCATTGGTTTTTGTCTTGAGTATTTACTTATATTAAATGACAAAAGTCGTTTTTGCAAAGTTCTAAAAGAAATGTTGAAATAAAATAGTTAAGACGAACTTAAAACTTAAATGTTATTTTGCTACACTCTGTACATGACATAAAACTTAGTAAGTACATACAGTAGTGTAGTAACTCCTTTTGAAGCATGAGGCAGCAATACCTTAGAGGGCTGCAATGTGTAATATAAGTACAGGCCCATGGAAATCAAAAATTGAATATTTTTTTTTGATCATAAGTCTTGTTTTGGGCCTCTATTGGATTTTGTACGGGACACAGTCACAAAACGGACATAATCGCCAAAATAAGCAAGACAGAACTCTCTGATACATCTTTTACAAAATTGATATTTTGGGCGATTTTGCATTGACTTAGGGGAATCATGCTCAAAACTATTTTAAGGGTTTTGAGCGGTTTTCAAGTGGACATATGACACTTTGCGAGCTTTTCAAAAACTCCTTCACATTTTTCAAAATATATTCTGTTTTTTTTTTTGTTATTTTCAATAAGTCACGCCATTTTTTCTTTGTTTTTTAAATAATCAAACACAAAAAAAGAATGATTAATTTCTACAATCTTTTATTAATCAGTCACACTTTGACTACTGCCGTTGGCTAATAAGATTTTCGAAATTTTTTACAATAATACGCAATCTCTACTTGCATGAAAGTATTTACACTTGTGGACATTATTACATCATTACTACAGAATATTTGGAAAACAGCAAATTTAAAATTTGAGGAAAAGAATAAGAAAACATATCAACAATACCGAATATTCTCTGTTGATTTTCGAGTTGAATTTAAAATCCTCAGCAAAATAATTTCAAGAAATTATATTGGTCAATTTTTATTTGACCCACGCGTGTTTACAATTAACTTCTTTATCTTTTGCATTTAATGTCGATTAGATTAATACTTTTTGGTAACCTAAAAAAAAATTACAAAAAAATAAATTGATTTTAACAAGATTAGACAAATCTATTGAAAATACATAGAAATTTGCAGCCATATTGGTCAGTATAATCTGGTTATAACAGCATTTTTGCTATAAAATCAATCTGCTGAATGACAAATTTTATAATATGTAGATATAGAAAATTGTGGAAAAACCAAATAATCATGTGGGCATATATTTTTGTTTTTTTTTTCAATCAAAAGCACTCAAGTACTCCAAGCACGTTGTAAAGAATCGCTATCTAAATCTTGAACAAAACAGGTTCAAGCTTTAAGTTTGCTTAATTATGGTCAACTACTGGTGCATACCTAAACTATTTACTTATTTAACTACTTAGATGTTTAACCTTGACTAATTAGAAATGAGGAAAACATTTATACTACGAGTGAGTATGTGCAGCTTATGTTTGAAACAAATGAGAAAAAAAGCTTAAGTCAACTAATCCAGAAATATAAGTCATCCAAAATGTGATTCGTAGTAATATATAAGAGTCATTGAGACAAAATTCGCGAGATTTAACACAGGTTTAAGGGTCACATAACAGGATTTTTGCTCATTCAGTTGGAAAATAGGCCTTAAATTAAATTATCCAAGTCTTCCGCGCCCATAGACTTAACCTAGTTGCGTTTCTTAAAAGCCTTCAATAAAAAGCAAACTTCTTACTTAGATCAAAAAATTTAATTTTCTTTAAAGAAAATCTCATAGTCATCAAAATCTACTAACAAATGTTGCCTAAGCAGACTTCTCCGTTTCCAAGACATTCAAGGTCAAAGGTGTTTCGCTAATATCTCGCTTTCTGTTGAACATGTAGAAATTCAGGCTGCACAAAAAGTTTTATATTCAACCATTTTCCTTATAAACGTTTGTGTTCATCATTAAGTTAAGGTCGATCATCTTCATGATTTTCAAGGTTAAAGGTTAATACTGTTATATGTCTTTCTTATACTAGTTTTGCTGGAAAATTCATCCTAAATCATATACACCACCGCCACCTCTACCCCTATGAGTGTCAGTGTAGTGTGAATGAACTGCTTGGTATGGTTTGAACAATGGATATATCCAGTTAATTCTTTGAAAATAGTTGAGCAATGAACCATTTTGAATTTCAGCACATTTGCAAAGGTGCATTAAGGAAAGATTTGTCCAGAGATTTGATCTAGTTCTGGCAAGTGCCAGAAAAGTGATAGATATTAAAAACTTCTAATAATTTGATTTTTCTCGAAATATTTTGAACGTCAATTATAATTTGTTTATAACAAATGTTGACTTTAACAAAAAAAAAAAAAAAAAAAAAATAGTTCTAGCGTTGGAAAACTTTACATTCGTTAAATTATCAAGTGATTTTGGATCAAAACCATTACTTTTCGTCAATACGTTCAACAGATATAGATATATTATCAAAACACTAGCTATAGTATTAATATGTATAGCAAAATCGCAGAAAAAAAAAAATTACAAATTTTGTTAACTTTGTAATTTTGTTTCTTTTAACAGCTGTTTGATGTTGAATTTTTTTTTATCATAACTAAAATTGAACAGCCTATTTCCTTCACAATAGCATCAGTTTTACGGTAGAAAGTTTTTGGGTTTTTTTTGTTTCAAAACGTGATACGATATGACTTTATTTTACGTTTGTACGGTTATGGATCGTGAGCTGTTTTTAAGCAGTTTTCGTTGCCAGTGTGAAAGCCTTAATAGTTTGAAACAGAAACATGAAAAGAGTCAGATTTTTGACAACTTTCGAAAAAACTTGAACAAAGCATGTTAAGCACTCATAATAAGCTGTGAAACGAAATGGGTTAAGTATATGCTAACAGCAATTGCAATGTGATTAAGAAAACAATGGAACATAATAAATCAACCTTTCGGTACTAAAGCACATGTCGGCAGTCTACGTATATCATATAACTTAAACATTCATTAAATGTTTATCAGCCAACAAAAAAGTTATAAAGTCTACTTTTAACTTTATGATTTTTTTTTTTTGTTTAGTCTGACTTTAATCAAATCATGAATAGAATAAACTTCTACTAGTTCACAGCATTTATTTTTTATAGTTATTTATCAATGAAATTTCATTAAACTGCATTTGACACATTTAATGAATGGTGCGCGATTATAGCAAAAATAATTCGGCTTAATGTTTATAGTATTTTTTATAGTGCTTTTATTTGCTTATTGTATTTTTGTTCAATTCCTAAGATCAATTAATAATTCACTTGACATTTGTAGGTGTTTAAGCAAAAAAAAACTTGTTTGTTTCAATGACCTTCACATATATTTCCTTATTCAATTTTTTATAATTTTTGACAGACTTTTTTGTTTTGTTTCATTGCTGCTGTTTTATTTTTAGCTAAATTTGCTTTTTACAGCAAGCCATAAAAACGCGTCATTTATTGTGTTTGAATATTTAATTTATAAAAGTAATTTGCATTTATACTATTTGTTAGCGCTTATGAATTTATTGGTATTTTGATAACAAACAGCTTTATTGGCATGACCATACCTTTTTAAAAATAAAAATTTGAGTTTTAATCTTGGGGGTGTTTAATGCAAACTTTTATCATATAATAATATTTTTTGTGAGTAAAATAATAAATCGATTTAGTAAATTATTCCGTTATTATTAAATAGCAATATCTGCTTAAAAACAGATATTCGCACAACCCTAGCAATAAGTTTTTTTTTAATGGTTTAGCAAAATTTCATAATGCTATACTGTAAGTACTCACATAAAAAGTACAACACTTGTTTACACATGAATACATTGCAATTTATGAAGTAACAAGTCGCCCTTTAAACGTGCAGGCTTGAATTGTACCTACGCTTTTGTTTTTTTACTACCATACGATTTGATTGCATAATACTCGTACAACTTTTGTGTTTTGTACTTCATTTTTAGCGCAGTATTTATTTTGTTGTTGTTATTGTTATATAACAATAATAAATAGTTTATTTTATTATAGTACTTTTGTTTTTAAATTTTATTTCTCCTACTCTTTGTCGCTGTCGTAAATTTAATTTCAATAACAAGTTGTTAATAAATAAATATCCGGTTAACAAGTTTTCACGGGGCGGTCAAATGAAAGTCTTAAATTAAGAAAAAAAAACGGAATTTTTCTTTTTTTTTTTTGGAAAAGTTGAATTTTAGAATTCTCTTAAAATTAATTACTTTTTTCGTACAAAATACGAATTTACCTTAAGCTAACAATTCATCATTTTATTTTAAAAGACTGCACTTTAAATTCTTCTGTATCTTTTATTTACGACAATAGCTGTTATGAAGGTTGTTAGTTAAGC